>CM057832.1:35722654-36922654 GCA_030068075.1 Paguma larvata | reverse complement strand
GCACATGGTACTCTTTTCTGTCTACACACTCCCCGGGAATAATTTATAATAATCTGTTTGCTGATGACTGCAAAATTTCTATCTGCAGCCTAGATCTTAAAACTGATTTTCAAGTGCCTATCTTACCAGTATCTGACACTCAGTACATCCTGCCCTCAACAACCTACTCCCTATATTCCACTCTCATTCTTAGCTATGTCAGAGAATGACCCCATTGTTCATCCAGTTCCTCAAGCCCCAAACCTAAAAGGTATCCTTGACGTGCCTCTCTTATGCTCAAATGCCATTTCCAATCCGTCAGCAAGTCTTGTCAGTGCTGCCTTAAAAGCATCAGAATTAACCAGTTACTAATTCTGTTACAACTATCTTGGACCAAGCCACCGTCCTCTTGGCCTGGGTTATATCGTAGCCTCCTAATTGGTCACCCTGCTTTCACCTTCTCCATGCCCCCTTCACAGTCTTTTCTCCAAATGGCATCTAGGAAGATCTTTGTAAGCATAAGTCAGGTCATGCAATTTTATTCAGAATGAAATCCAAATGTGTAAGAGCCCTATCTAATTGGTTCCTCGCTCTCTTCCCCACCCACATCTATCACTCCCTACCTGCTTTACCTACTTTAGCCACACTAATCTAACTGTTATTCTCTGAATTTGCTTATTTCTTCCTGTCTCAGGGCCTTTATACTTTCTATTCACGTAGTCTGAAATAGTCGTCCCCCATATTTCATTCAGATCTCTCAAGTGTCACCTTAAGAGAGAGGTCTTCTTAGACTACCCTATGCGGAATAGTTCCAAATATACTTACCCTGCCTGATTTTTTTCAGAGCATGTATCACTACCCAACACTATATATTTCTTTTTTGTTTCTATCTCCCTTGTTAGAAGATCAGCTCCATGAATGCAGGAAGTTTCTCTCATTTGCTACTGTATCCTCAGCTCCTGGAACCGAACTGGCACATTATTGACACTTAGTAACTATTTGTTAAAATGCCTGATAAATGAGGGGCACCTAGGTAGCTCAGTCGGTTAAGCATCCGACTCTTGGTTTCAGCTCAGGTCATGATCTCACGGTTCATGAGTTCGAACCCTGCGTCGGGCTCCACACTGACAGTGCAGAGCCTGCTTGGGATTTTCTCTCTCCCCGTCTCTCTGCCCCTCCCCTGCTCTCGCTCTCTTAAAAATAAATTAAAAAATTTTAAAACCGTTACATGAATGCTTATGATCATCTTGATTACGTGGGAAGAGGGGAAGAACTACCGTTATTTTATTTATTTATTTGGTTTTTGCTAATTACTTTAAACACATAAGTTAAGAGTTGTTCATCAGGGAGCTGCTGAAGGTGAAACTGACCCCAACAGCCTATGCCTAGAGGAAAATGGCTGACCAATGAGTGAGGAGGGTCATAATAGACCCTTCCGGAAAAATGAGAGGAAGGGAAAATGAAGATATGTCTTCCATGTGTCCAGATAATGGCCAGAAGACAGGATTGAGGAGAGGTTAGGGGTCACAGACCTATCCCATGACCCTCTCTGTGGCCAGGAAGCAAGGAAACTGTTAACTATCTATTCCTTGGGAGCATGCGGAGTCCACGCACAGGTTCCCACCAGCCTTATCAGCACCCACACCCCCATCTAGAAGTGCCTAGAATTGGCAATTTTTTTGCTTCACAAAGGCCCAGAGGATCAGAAACCTTCAGAATGATATTGTCCAGCTGTCCAGACATGAACTGATATTACAGACACACCTAAGGCAACTTTCTCCAGCCCTTTCCACTTTCCACTTTGTCAAGTCAAAAACTAATCCCATCAGAGGAGATACCCAGAGGAGGAAGTTGCAGTGCTGACCGGCCAAAAAACTGGAATCTGGGTTTCATAGTTTGCCTGTTGGATGCCGATCTGCCCAGAATCACCCGCCTCCCCACTTCTGCCTGCAGGCTGCCTTCAGCTGGTTAGTGGTGTTTCCTCTACCCTTCCACAGCACCCTTATCTGCACCTGTCAGTTTACACTTCTCTTTCACCTTCGTAGATCAGAAGGACATAGAATAGTGCCTGGCACATAGTAAACAGTTATTTCAGTTATTTAGTTCTGTATGATATGACCCCAAAACTTGGTGTCTTCAAACTAACAATTTCTATCTCACAGTTGTTCAGCTTCGCATGGTGTCATCTGGGGCACTGGCACAGTTGGAAGTCCCCAAATGGTTTCACTCACACAGCTGGCAGTTTGTGTAGGCTAGAGGCTGACTGAGAATGATCGTGGGTCAGGGGCCTTGGCTCTTCTCCATTTGGACCTCTCCATAAAGGCCTCTCACATGGTTGCCTGGGTTTCCTCACAAAGCGGAGGGTGCATTCTAAGAAGGTGCATTTTGAGACAAGGTAAGAAGATGTCGACCCCTTAAAACACTTCTGTGGATATTTTACTTGAAACAACTTACTAAGCAGTCTAGATTGAAGGAGAGTAGATGTGTCCTCCTCTGGATGGATGGAAGAGTAAAGAATTGGCAGCCATCTTTTTTTTCTTTAATGTTTTATTTATTTTTGAGAAAGAAAGAGATACAGAGCTCTGAGCAGGGGAAGGGGCAGAGAGAAATGGAGACACAGAATTCGAAGCAGGCTCCAGGTTCCAAGCCATCAGCACAGAGCCCTCTGTTGAGCTCAAACCCATGGCCACGAGACCATGACCCGAGCCAAAGCCAGATGCTTAACCCACTGAGCCACCTAGGTGCCCTGGCAGTCATCTGTTTTTTAGCCCACTGTAGTTTGCCCAGCGGCCACAAATTATTTAGGAACAATTCAAGCTTGAAAATAAATATTGATAGAAACAGTTTACAGCCAACTGAACAAAATAAGAAACCATGAGTTCATACTGATATAAATAAAGAAATGAATGTTTGATGAGTAACAAGATATTTACATAATTTCAAAGTACCTCCTCCACAATATGCTTAAAATTTCAGTGGCAGACATTAGAAAAATCCAAATTTTGAAACATTCTTGAAAAGAACCAACTTGACCTCTTTAAAAAATGTCAAATTCAAGATAGTAAACGAAAGACTGGGTAACTGTTCCCCTACTGGAGGAGACTAAAGAGACATGATGACCAAATGCAACACCATGAATCCTTCTGCTATAAGATAGTTTGGGGATGATTGGTGAAACTTGAATGGGAACTAAGGATAAGGATAGTATTGTATCAATGTTAATTTCCTAATTTTCATGGTTGTATTGTGGTTATGTTCAAAATTTGCATATAATATTTATGGGGTGGGGTGCCTGGATGGCTCAGTCCATTAAGCGCCTGACTTTGGCTCAGGTCATGATCATGGTTCATGAGTTTGAGCCGTACATTGGGCTCTCTGCTGTCAGCACAGAGCCTGCTTTGGATCCTCTGTCTCCCTCTCTCCCTCTCCCTCCCCTCCCTTGCACACACACACTCTCTCTCTCTCTCTCTCAAAATAAATAAACATTTTTAAAAAATTTATAGAAACAAAAGAGAGAAAGGAGGAAGCGGGCACCTGGATGGCTCACTCAGTTAAATGTCCAACTCTTAATTTCGGCTCAGGTCATAATCTCATGACTTGTAAGATAGAGCCCTGTGCCAGGCTCTGCAGGCTCTGCAGACTCAATGTGGAGCCTGCTTGGGATTCTCTCTCCCTCTCTCTCTCTGCCCCTCCCCAACTCATTCTCTCGCTCTCTCTCTCTCTCTCTATCTCTCTCTCTCCCTTTAAAATAAAGAAATAAACATTAGAAGGAGAGAAAGAAAGAAAAGAAAGAAAGAAAAGAAAGAAAGAAAGAAAGAAAGAAAGAAAGAAAGAAAGAAAGAAAGAAAGAAGAAGGAAGGAAGGAAGGAAGGAAAAAGAAAGAGGGAGGGAGGGAGGGAGGGAGGGAGGAAGAAGGAAGGAATAATAGGCACTGGTCCTTAGAAAATCTGAGATCCTATCATGCGTGTCAACAATTCCCCATTTTCCAGAGTCAGGGAATGTGATACCTATCATTTCTACTGTTCTTTGTACTTTGTGGTTGACTTCCTTCCCTGTCCTGAACATTCTTTGCCCAGGTTCAGTCTGCCTGTTTCCTTCATAAAAGACTAGCGCCCAAGACTGGATGCAGCGCTCTAGCTGGGGTCCAGGTGAGTGAAGAGAGAAGGAGAATCAGTTGCCTTCACAGTTCCAAGTATCAGACTTTCATCGATGCCTTCTACCACAGCTAAGAGACAGGGCTGAGGACAGAGTCCTGGAATAGTGGAAATACCCTACAAGTTGACTTGGATCCTTTAAATATAGTCATTGTGCCAATCAGGGTTTTTGACTGCAAAACAGTAATTACACCATTACTCTGCCATGGCCACCGCTGCCAGTGAATACTCAACGCCACCACTCAAGACTGCTCAAGCTGCTGTTCCTGTTGCCATAAACACTTCCCCACTACCCTTGCCTCTTATCATCATCCCCTAAAAAATCAAAGTCCTTGGTCCAAATCACATACTTGAGTCCTAGCTGCCAGGAAGTGAAAAGGAGAATCTTCTTTCTGCTTCCATAGTGGAAGCCAGGGAACTACAGCCCTCCAATATTATATTATTATTAGAAAATTAATCCAGGGTGCCTGGGTGGCTCAGTCAGTTAAGCGAATGACTTCAGCTCAGATCATGATCTCGTGGTGTGTGAGTTCAAGCCCTGCATTGGCTATCAGCTAAGAACCCACTTGGGATTCTGTCTCCCTCTCTCTCTCTGCCCCCTCTCATTCGTGCATGCTCGCCCTCTCTCTCTCTTCCTTTCTCACCAATAAATAAACATTTAAAAATAGTAAAAAAAGAAAATTATTCCAAAATAAGGGATTGGATGCTGAGTGGACAAATATAATGACAAAGGTTCACTCCAGTCATTCAGCAGGTTACTTTTCCTCTCGATTGTACTATCATTCAACCCATTTTTCTCATTTTATCTACAAGAATATCATGACAGAGATTGTTAAAGGCCCTACTGAAGATCCAATTTGCCAAAAAACAGACTATCAGGTGCAGCTCTGTGATCTATCATTTCAGGGACCTGTCATAAAAGGAAATTTGATTACCCTTGCCCTGACTTGTTCTGGGAAATCTCTACTTCCTTTATATCTTTAAAAATCAATTCTTGGGTAAGAGTATAGTTTGCAGAATCAACTTTTTCTCTTTGTAATGGACAGGTGTTAATTTTGTCTACTCTTTATTCATTCCTCCTTATGGTAAGAGGCGGTCCACTCCTACTGTGTGGTTGGGATAGCCTAACCTCAAAACTCAGATACCATATAATAAATTGGGATAGGACTCCTCAGTGGGCTCATATTTGACCAATCAGAGAACCGTTTCCCTCTGGCCACAGTGATTGGTTCAGCAATTGATACATGACCCAAGGAGGACAAGAGCAAAGAATCCATCTTCCCTCAGGACTTCTCAGTGAGAAATATGGAGAAACCCTGAGAAAAAGTCTCTTCCACTCCTCTGGGGTGTCCAGCCTGGAGTTGCCAAGGGTATTATATTAGTTTTCTAGGATTCTGTAACAAATTGCCAAACACAAGGTGGCTTAAAACCATAGAGCTTTAGGGGCGCCTGGGTGGCTCAGTCGGTTAAGCAGCCAACTTCAGCTCAGGTCATGATCTCACAGTCTGTGAGTTCAAGCCCCACGTCGGGCTCTGTGCTGATGGCTCAGAGCCTGGAGCCTGCTTCAGATTCTGCGTCTGCCTCTCTCTCTCTCTCTGCCCTTCTCCTGCTCACACTCTGTCTCTCAAAAATAAATAAACATTAAAAATAAATAAATAAAAACCATAGAGCTTTATTCTCTCACAGTTCTGGAAGCTAGAAATCTGAAATCAAGAGGTTAGCAGAGCCACCCTCCTTCTGAAATCTCTAGGAAAGAATCTTTCCTTGCCTCTTCTTGCTCCCAGTGGCTCCCAGCAGCCTCAGCGCTCATTGGCTTTTAGCTGCATTACTCCAATCTGCCTCCGTGTTCTCATGGCCTTCTCCGTGCGTATCTTTTTCTCCTGTCAGCGTGTCCTCTCCTCTTCTTACTAAGACACCATTCACTGGAAATAGAGCCCACTCTAATCCAGTATGACCTCGTCTTGACTTAACTAATTACATCTGCAAATACCCATTTCCAAACAAGACTTATTCTGAAGTTTTGGGTAGACATGAATTTTGAGGGTACATGATTCAACCCCTACAGTTATCGAGTGGAAAGAGCCTGCTTGAGAATTAAGCCAACTTGGAGTCACGGGGTATGTGCCCTAGTACAGCCATATCTGGCCCTGCACTGATCAGTTATTTGAACCGGCAAATCTCCCCCTCTTCGCCTTAAGTCACCTTGAAGTGACAGAAAGAAACTGACTGCCACCCCTATTTTTGCAAAATTAGAAAATCATTTGCACATGACCCACGTTCCAAACTTCTCCCATCCTCCAAAAGTCTCTGACAGGGATTGTGCCATCGCACTTGGAAGTGGAATGAATTTACCGAGTGTACTTCATTTGGCCAGGAAACAAATTTATTTTGAGCAGCTCGATGATTTCTTAGAGCGCATTCCACCATTATTCCTTTCTTTTGATTTTTATTATGGAAAATTTCAAAAATCACAAAAGTGGAGAGAATGGTATAATGAACTTCGGCGTTTCCATCACCCCGTGTTTGCTTCATCTATGTATCCAACTTCCCTCCACCTCCTGCAGGATTACTTCAAAACTCAGATACCATGTAAGTAATTTATCCTCTTCAACAACTATTCTAAGTTTTAAATCCCCTCATTACTGCTTTTGAAGACTTTTGTGCCTTGCAAGACAAAACAAGGCATTTTAGACATAGAAAGTGTACACCAGAGTCTGCTGAATGGAGTCCCCGCCCTCAGAATTTCCAATCTATTAGGGGAGATAAGACAAGAAGCCTCTCCAGTGCTTATCACACTTTAATGTAAACCACCTAGGGAGATGTTAAAATGCAGAAGCTACTCAAGTATGTGTGAGGGGGTCGGAAATACATGGGAGAGGGTGAGGAATTCTGCAGTTCTAACAAGGACTCCAGTGCTGCTCGTCTGTCAAAGGAGAAAAGACACGGTGCTGTATAAGGTAGAGGTGACAGGTCACCAGGCTTAAGAACTGTCTTTTGAACAGTTTACCACAGTTACTCAAATTAATTTTTACAATATTCCAGAGTGAGAAGAACACTGAACCAAGCACTGAGGGATCCACAGAGGAAATTTTATAAATTCTGGGAAGGGAAGACCCCGTTGCCTGTCAGTTTCAGAAATCTATAGGAGAGTTAGAGTGTAAAAGTGGCTAGCCAGCTCATGGTAACTCTTTTTTCAAAAAACTTTACCCTTCTGGGACTGGTCCTCCATATCCATTTTTGTACTGCTTGAACCCGCCCACCAGCCACAGCTGATTGGACCAAGGGTGAGCATCTGTCCCAAGCTGGGCCAATCAGAAGGTCTCTCATGAGAATTTGGATTTGAGATTCAGGACAGTCAGGCAGACCCTAGTATGGCTGGAATTGACATTATGTAAATTTTCCACCTTCTGCCAATATACAAGGAAGCAAAGAAAACTGAGAGAGTGAAACCTACCATAAAGAGGACGTAGAAATGAAGAGAGCACTACCTACATTCCTTAGGCTTCTAGCCCCATTCCCATCCCTCCTGAGGCCTAATAGCATTTCTGTGCCTCAGAACTCAATCTCCCTATATTGACATGTTCCAGGTATTGCATGAATGAGTTTTAGATATTTGCAACCAAAGAGACTGACAAATAGATACGGTCGTATAACGAGTGAGGACAAAGCCAGAGAGCGAGAAGCGTTAAGAGCTGCCAGGCCTAGGAATACAGGTCAATGTGGGTTTACCAGACAGTTGGGTAGACGAGAGGTCATTTCTGGCTGAAATGAAGTCTCAGGAACTAGAAAAGAAACTTCCTCCCTGCAGGCAGGGGGCTGGGTCCTGCTTTTGGCTTCCTTTGAGGCCACCAGTTTCATGCTACCGGCCTGCCTGTCTGCACTCCTCACCTGGGAATTTGCCCCAGACTTTCTGTTTGTGTCAGGACTGGCCATACCACCTTGTTTCCACTAAGCTCTAAGAGCTTTGGTGTCCCTGCTCCAGAGCCACCTGGCAGTATCGTCTGCTCCTCCCAAGCATCTTGGGAGAGCTGCTGCCATTTGGTTGTTATTCTGCCCATCTTCCTAATCAGCATGCCACTCTGTGAGTCTCTAACCTGGGAGATGTGAGGAGTTTAGCCCACAGGTGGGTGCTGAAGTCTGTGGCAATGATCCAAGCCCAGCCCTTTTGTTACACATGGGATGGTCCGCTTATTCCTGTTTTCCCGGGACTATCCCATGTCCCAGGACCCCTCCAAGTTCTGGAAAAACTGGGAGGGTCCTCAATGGAAACTTGCCTTAGCATTGTCCATTGAAGGGCTCATCCCAGGTCTTGTGACTCCAGACCTCCAAACCCCACCCTCCTGAGTATTCCCACACAACTGGAATTTCCGAACTGCTTTCTGAAACCATTGCGTCTCTCAAATCTCCAGCAAATAAAAGCACAGATTCTGAAACCTCCCATTCACTAAGTGGCTGGTCTTGGGTCCGTTATCTAAACTCTCAGTGCCTCACCGAAAAGTGGTACCAATAATACTATACCTGCCTCATCATGTTATTCTGAGAAATAAGTGTGAATTGTGTGTGTGCCTGACTGTGTGAAAGCTGGCAATTATTGTCATGCCCCTACCCTGATCTAGTCGTTGCCTCTTCCCACTAAGAAGACCCTCACTCCTGGGCACACTTCGCAGTCCCTTCTGGCATGGCACAGACCCAAGGTGTAAGGCACTGGGGCGACCCAGGCTGTCTATAGAGGTGTCACCTGGTCTTCCTCACCCTGGGCTCTGAGGATGAGCCTTGGAGTAGGGCCTGGTTTCTCCCATTTCCCGGCACAGTCCCTGAAGGGGAACGCTCAGGGGGCCCATTAGAAGGACCTGGAAGAAAAGGATCAGCAAAGGACTTCAACAGCTTGGCCAGCCTCCTGTGTGGACCGAGGATCGCCATGTCTCTGGTCCCTGCCATGTGGTCAGTCTCGTCCCTCAACCTGCTTTCTCAGCAGCCTTGCTCTCACACCTGTCAGACATGAGAAGTCCAGAAATGAGAGATTCTGGGCTAGGAGGGACACTGCCTAAGAACTCTGCCAATGACTGCAGAACGCCTTGAGGGCACTGTGTGTGCACGTGGGGGGAGTAGAGGAAGTCCTTGCAGCCAGCTATTACCCCACACGAACACTGACAACTGGCGGTGAGGTCTATCTGCCCACAAAGCTACCTGATCCATGTTGATTTCTTCCCTCCGTTCACCGCGGGAAGTGTATGAACCAACGCAGGCTTTGTATGTCACAGTGAAAGCAAATGCCAAAGCTCTGGTGCCGGGTTTCAGCCCCTCTAAGGAGAAAACCCCAGGGGTACATGGAGGTCTCATCACCTCCCCCTGGGCCAGCCACAGCAGGCCAGCTCTCAAAGGCCTCTTGTGACTGTCCTTTCTCTCATCTTTCCTCGCTGTGATAAATGTCCTGGGATTAGCCCTTCTGTGTTTATTGGATGAGCAATTTGTGTCTGTCTGAAAAGCTACATCTGAATAACGTTTGGCACGAGCTGAAGAAATGTGAGCCTCTGCGTTCCCTCCAGCCAGCTCTCTGGAGCCAGCCCGTCTCCTGCCAAGAGGGTTAGACAGCTCTGCTGCTGGGTCAGCAGCCCGCACATGTTTGTAGGGGCGGGGGTGGGGGGTGGCAGGAGGGTGAGGAAGGTGGCTGCGGTGAGACCAGAAACCCAGAAGGACAGAGTAGAGCAGGTTTAGCAAATCTGATGAGTGTTCTGCAGCCTCTGCAATAATCTGGGGACATCACAGGTGTGATGCCCATGGTGGTCACCCAGGTCTGGGGACAGGAAAACCAGGGCCACCATGCAGCTCAGGAGCCAGGGTGATTGCCTGGCCCCAGAGTCCCAGAGGTGAACTACAGCAAAGGCGATTCAAGGGAGTCTGGTGGATAGCATGAGGATCCCAGATCTAGAAGAGTAATTGGCGCTGGGCTCTCAAGGTTTGTGCAGAGTGGGGCCAGGTGCGGGGCGTTTGGATGTCCTGAGGCTGTTTAAATATTTCCCGACTCCTGGCGCCTGGGCGGCTCAGTCACTTGGGCGTCCGACTCTTGATTTCGGCTCAGGTCATGATCTCAGGGTCATGGGATCAAGTCCCCCACCAGGCTCCATACTGAGAGGGGAGCCTGCTTAGGATTCTCTCTCTCTCTCTCTCTCTCTCTCTCTCTCTCTCTCTGCTCCCTCCCCTGCTTACACATGTACTCTCTCTCTCTCTCTCTAAAATAAATAAAAACAAAAATAAAAAATATTTCCTGACTCCGTCTGTTCAGGTCCTGGCACTGGGGAGGACAGCGTGCGGCAGTGGCCATCAGGCAACATAGTTATGAGGTGCTGAGGAGTAGAGACAAAGAAGTGAGCTCGGGTGGGTGCGTTAACAGTTTCCGCCACCCCCACCTCCTCCAGCAGCCTCGGCTGTCCTCCCTCAACATTCTCCTGCTCTTCTCTTCTCTTAGGGTGCACCTCACTGTTCCCATGTATCCTGTGACTCAGCTCGCAGACTGTCCTCCACCAGCACCTCGCTCTCGCCAAGTCGGTGATCCGACTGAAGACAGGACATCAGCCGCATGCCCCTAACAGTGAGCGCAGAACTGGCCCACCAAGGAGGCATCAAAAATGGCTGACCGAGTAAGGGAATGAAAGTGAGGCTGGGACCTCAGATTTCAGTGGCCACAGACTCACAAGAAGGTAGCAAATGACAGGTCGGACAGAAGTCACAACGCAGGAAACCGGTTCATGAGTGAGAACACGGCCACCATAACGCCACGCTCCGAGTCTGCTCTGGGTGGAGGCTGCAGGGAAGTCAGCTTATCGGAACAGACCCCTCGAGGCTCTTCTGTGGCGGTTCGCTCATCCTGGTGTTCACAGGGCTCCATCCATTCAGTTAGCGTGTTTTGAATCCCTGCCTGTATCATACACTGTAGGATACCATCTGTCTCCTCAAATACAAAACAAACAGAACAGGACAACAAAACAGATGTACCCATAAAAGGTGGTAGGAACAATCTATGCTCTCACAGAGTATAGGCAAAGGTTATAAATATTCAGGGGGGGAAAAAAACAGGTTAATTTTACTTGGAGGAGCAAGGAAGTCTTCATGGAGATGGACGGGGAGGGTGCATTAGACCTGGACCTAGAATGAAATCTGCAAATGTGCCCCAAGTGTGCTGTTCATCCTCCCTCCACCACCACTTCCCTGCTGTCAACACTCGCTCAATTGGGTGGCCGTTGAAGATTTTGCTAACTGATCCCTGTACCCTTTCACAAGCCTGGGTATATCGACAGAACCCTTCTCAACACAGCAACCCAGCCAGATTCTCAGAGTGGGCGCATGAGAGAAGAAAGGCACTTGCCATCACACCTTGGAAGGGTCTATAATTGAGACCTGCAGGGATCCGCAACAGATGGAACAGAGTGGTGGGGAGACACTGAACGCGTATGATGAAGGTGAGTGGGCTGCTTAGGCTTGTGGGTAAGGTCTGTGAACAGGCAACGATGGACCATATGGCTGAGAAAGTAGGTTGAGGACTATCTGCATTAGGATCTTGCCAGGCTAAGGAATGTGGGTTTAGGCCTGCAGGGGGCAGAGGCAGTCACACAACTGAGCTGCGTTCAGAAAGATAGTCTGGAAACAGTGGGCAGGGTGGACTGGGATGGAGAGAAGCTGGAGGCGGGTAGACCAGCCAGACAACCATCCCAGGCAACCAGTGATGGAGCCTCCTGTGAGCTCTCGCAGCGCTTGGCAAAAGCATCTGTTTAACACTCACTCTACTGTCTCTCTCAGAGCCGTCTTTTGACAGCCTGACAGCCCTACAGGCTGCAGGATCCTTGACATCAGGAACTGTTTGCTGCCCCCTGGCCTGACATGGTTCTTGGCAGGTGCTCATTATATATTTGTGAACTACTGAATAGGGCAGTGAAAAAAAAGGACAAGGGGCATACAGAGAAGGGCACAAATTTCCAGGATAACATCCTGTTTAGCAAGTACAATTCCTTAGGCCTGGACGTTGGCACAGCTGTCTTTTGATGTGTGTGGTGAAGCAGAAGCATGTGTAGGCAGCACGGGCAGGGAAGGAGTCACAGCTCACTCCAAGAAGCTGGGAATTGTCTTGTGTGTGTGTGTGTGTGTGTGTGTACATGTGTGTCTTAGGCTTGCAAGAACTTTTGGCTTTTTAGAGAGAGGTGGACAAACGGGAGACCTCATGATCTGTGCTATCCTGAGGTGCCTTAGGAAGTGTATTAAAACTCTATTTTGGTTGCAAGTGGCAGTAGATCAATGCAAGCAAGCCAAGGGACAAGGGAAACTCATAAGGTGCATCTGGGGACCACCAGAGTGAAGGATTCCAACGGTACCAGACTCTTTCCATCTCTTTTCTCCACATGTCAGTCAGCCTCATTCTCGTAGCCTGGCTTCCTCTATAGGCTGGAAATATGGCTGCCGGGAGCCTAGGTCTCACTTCTGAGAGCTCCTCCACCAAAGGTCAATAAAGCCTTCCTTTCTCTTGTCCCAATTTCAGAGACCCCAGGAAAGGGCTCTGATTGCCTCTGCTTGTGTCAGGAACCTGCCTCTGGCCTAAGACCTAATGCAGCAGCTAAGAGAGCAGGGTAATGTAAAAAGGAAACAGCTTCCACCAAAACCTCATAGTTGAAGTAGACAAGGAGTATTTCACAGAAGTAGAGCTAGTAATAACAGTCTTGGAGAGCCTGGCTGGCTCAGTCAGTAGAGCATGTGACTGTTTTTTGTTTTGTTTTGTTTTGTTTTTTAATTTTCTTAATGTTTGTTTATTTTTGAGAGAGAGAGAGAGGAGAACAAGTGGGGGAGGGACACAGAGAGAGGCAGACACAGAACCTGAAGCAGGCTCTAGGCTCTGAACTGTCAGCACAGAGCCCGATGCAGGGCTCAAACCCACCAACTGTGAGATCATGACCTGAGCCAAAGTTGGTCGCTTAACCAACTGAGCCATCCAGGTGCTCCCAGAGCATGTGACTCTTGATCTCGGGGTTGTGAGTTCAAGCCCACATTGGGTATAGAGCTTACTTCTAAAAGAAAAATCCTGTCAGAGTCTGCATAAGTTAACTCTTGTACACAACAACCCTAATAGATGTCACTGTTAGAGGCATCATTACCCTTGAGAATTATTACCTCAGGAAACCAAGGCCCAGAGTGGTTAAGTACCTGTCATAGATCACACAGCTAGTGGAGCTAGGATTTAAATCCGTTTAATCTAGCTCCAGACCCTCTATCTTCTTATTATGTTATTTTGCCTATTAGCTACAGAATGAAAGAAAGCAAGTCTAGGGCTGTGAAGAAGGAACCTTGACAATTTCTCCTGGGGAAATGCAAGACCCATGCTGAGGAACCTTTGGGAAGTGGTCCAATGTCATGGGAATCTGGAAACACCACTATCCATCTTAATCTCACTGGAGATATCCGAAAATGAATGTTTCGTTTTAGCCTTTTTTTTTTAAGATTTTATTTTTTATTTTTTTAAGTTTACTTATTTATTTGAGAGAGAGAGTGAGAGCAAGAGCAGGGGAGGTGCTGAGAGAGGGGAAGAGAGAGAATCCCAAGCAGGCTTTACGCTGTCGACACAGAGCCCAATGCAGGGCTCAATTCCACAGACGGTGAGATTGTGACCTTGCCAAAACCAAGAGTGGCTGCTTAACCAACTAAGCCACCCAGGCGACCCAAGATTTTATTTTTTTTAAGTAATCTCTAAACCAAACATGGGGCTCAAACTTACAATCACAAGATCAAGAGTCTCAGGTTCCACCTACTAAGCCAACCAGGAGCCCCTCATTTTGACTTTTTTCTTCCTTCTTTATTTACTTAGAGTTAGATAAAGCCAAGGAAAGCAAATGAAAGAACAATGAGGTCCCATTTTCACCTATTAAAAATTTAAGCAGCAGTATAATAGCCATGCTGGCAATGGTGGGGAGATGGTTCACTTCTAAATGGCTGGTGACAGGATAAGGTGGTCCAACTAGTGAAAAACAATTTATTTGGCAATGGGGGTTAGAGCTATCAAGCTCTCTTTAACTTTAACCTGGTAACCTCACTCTTTAAAAATAGCTCGTGGAGTCACAAAATAAAACCCACCTAGTGCTACATGCGAGAGATACATCTAAAATAGTGTTCCTTGGAAATACTGAAAGTAAAAGAGTAGGAAAAAATAGAAAACAAGAACAAAAGCCATACATGCAAATACAAGCAACAAGAAAGCAAGGGTTTTGGTATTAATCTCAGAAATGGTTGAATTCACAGAAAATCAGAAAACAAGACATAGGAGAAAATATTATAATGATAAAGGCAGAGAGCAACAATACAGATCTGCCATAAATATTTATGCACAAAACAATATAACATCGGAATTCATAAAGCAAAAACAACAGGAAATCCATGGAAAAATGGACATAAGTACAGAAACCATCGAAAATTTAAATTCACCTCTCTTAACCCATGATTGATCAATAAACTATGCAAAAAGTAAGGATATGGAGGACTTGACTTGTTAAATTAGTAAGGTAGATTGAATTAAAATATATCAAACTCTATACCTTGAAAACCCAGAATTTACACTTTGTAAGTATCAGTGGATCATTAACAAACGCCCACATATAAGACCATAAAAAAATCAAGAAAAAAACATCAATACATTTCAAAAAAATAGAACGAGTACAGATAACAGTCTCTAATCACAATGCACTAAATCTAGGAAGTAATAGCAAAAACAGAAACCGAAAAGCAATAGAAAAGTTGAAAGTTAGACAAAAATGAAAAACAATATCAGGATGGAATATTATTCAATGTTAAAAAGGAAAGATATTCTGACACATGCTACAAATCAGTGAACATTGAGGACGTTATGTCCTCATGTATTGTACAACAATATGAATATACTAAACATTACTGAACTCTACACTTGGAAATGGTTGAGATGTTAAATTTTGTATCATGTGTATTGTAAGAAATTGTCTTCATTCTCAAAGTGAAAACTATCTTTTGAAAAAGAAGTGATAAGTCCCAAGGAAACAGTACAAAAGACAGGTCAAAGGAATGAGCATTTTCATGGTTCTTGGCTATGGCTCACATAATCTTCATCGAGAATTCAGAGGGACAAATTTTGAACCCTGCAAGCTCTTAGACAGACATATTGTGCTTGAAAATGCCGGTTTTCTTCCTGCATTGTTTAATCAGTTGTGTGCCAGGCCCTGTATTAGGATCTAGAGAGACCGGAAAGGGTAGAGTTTATCTATACCTGTTTATCTCTACCACAGAACCAAAGGTCCAGAGAGCAAAACGAAATTCTGTTCAACCCCACCAGTTAATTCCGAGTAAAAGGAGAGGGGGAGGGAGTTCAGATGGCCAAAGATTACGTTTTTCTCTTCTCTGAACCTGAACCATTCCCCACCTGGGCTTTGGATTGTGGCATCTTCATCGTGACCATCGGTAAATCATTCTACCCCTCTGAGAGTCACTTTCCTTCCTCATCTACAAAATGGAACTGATAGTACCACCTGGTTTTCATGAGGAGCAAACGAGATAGAGTGCACTAAGGGTTTAGAGCCTCACACATATTCGGCACACAGGAAATGCTGGCTTGCTGCTGGTGCACATATTTTACAGCCGAGCGAGCATTCTCCAGCTCGACTACATTGCTTGTTCTTTTTGAAGGTTTCGATGTGCCCGATTCTTCCCTCCCTAAAGTTTCTTCCAAGATTCTGTCTACACACTCATACAAAAGGAAGGTTATCAGCTCCTTGAGGAAAGAGACAAAAAGTTGACTCTCCCTGGTATCTTCAGGACCTAACACTTGGTTAAAAAAAAAAAAAAAGACTCCTCAGTGGCTTCAGGCATCTAATCAAAGCCACGGCTGGCCTGGAGTGCCAACCCCAGTGCCATGAACACCTGGGCCTCAACAAACGTCACAGATGAACGTGTGGACACGGTCAGCAGCGACGCCATCCCCTTCGGCAGCTTTCCTTTTCTCCCTGCACCTGGCAGAGAGCATCCTTCATGCTTAGTTTCTTTGTTAGCTAATTTATTCATCCACAACATGTCCACAAACGGTTAACAAAAATCGCAGTAGAGATCTGGGCAAAACGCAGTGGGGACGAGGAGAAGTAGCATCCAAGCCTTGCCGGGCATCTTGGGGCAGGCTTCACAGAGGAGTAGCATGAGGTGGACTTGGAGGGATCTATAGGGAAGGCTATAGGAGTTAAAGAAAGAATATAGAGTTAAAGAATAGAGTTTAGAGTCCTTGCAAGGCTGAACGGCAGTTGCCCATGAGACCATGCCCAGGGGCAGGAACACAGCAACTATGAGACTCCTCTAGAGGGCTCTCTACAAATCCTCTCCCTGCCTCAGCCCTCCCAGCCTTACTTACATCATCGGTGGAGCTTTCCCCTAGGGAGACCCAAGCTCTGCCAGAGTCCCATCGTGAGCAGTAATGGAACGAGATTAGGATCTGACTGAGTTGTAGTCCTAGCTTTTCTATTCTTAACTCCTAGGCTTTTATGGAGCTCTGGGGGCTGAGCCGCCTTTTAAAAGCCCACACATGGAAAGCATGGTGGGTACAACTGGCTCGCCATTAGGAAAAAATTTAAGTTTAGAGCTCTAAGTCGTGGCTGACGTTAGAATAAATTCCAGATGGCTGAAAGATTTGAATGTAAAACATGAAATCACAAAAATAGTAAAAGAACAAAATAGATGAATATTTATAACTTGAGAAGGGAGGGGAAGTACAGAAGACCGTTCTAAGTTTGACACCAAAGGCAGATAATAAAAGATTGATGGAAAAAAATATTATATATATGTATATATTCATGCGCAAGAAGACTGGCACGAAAGTAGAAATGTTAACAACGACTTCCAATTTCAGAGTTAGGGGGTATAAGGAGAAGAGGCCCTGGGCCCTTCCCTGGAGTGATTAATTGGAAAATGCATTTGGAGTATCTGATGTGATTATTCCTTTCCTTCTCACATTTTGTACTAATCAAACAGCTGCAAGAGGGATTTCCCCCAAACCAAACCAGTAAGTGTGGTTACTCTTGGGCCAGAGGCAAAGCCTTGCCCCAGACAACAACTAAGACCCAAGAGGGGAAGAGAATCGCTATACTCAAAAGGCAAAACGGGTCCTCTTCCTTATATACACCCCCACATCTCCAACCATCCAGCACACTCCACTCCTCTACAAAGTTACTACATGCAGGCTCAGCAAACAGGACAAACAGGAACAAAGGTACACAATTTAAAAATGAACAAATGTCTAGAATTACTAAACATTTGAGAAAAGTCGGACCAATGAAACAGAGGCACCAAAATATGCCATCAGGAAAACTAGCATTCAAGAAAGAGAATTAACAACTACTGAAGAACAAGACTTCAGATTAAGTGTAATTAATGTCTTCGCTAGAATTGTGAAAGGAGGGGCACCTGGGTGGCTCAGTCAGTTACACATCCAAATTCTGCTCAGGTCATGACCTCGCAGTTCGTGGGTTTGAGCCCCACACTGGGCTCTGTGCTGACAGCTAGCTAGTGTGTCTCTTTCTCGGCCTTTCCCCAACTCGCGCTCTGTCTCTCTCACAAAATAATAATAGGGGCGCCTGAGTGGCTCAGTTGTTTAAGCATCTAACTTCGGCTCAGGTCATGACCTCATAGCTTGTGAGTTCGAGCCCCACGTCAGGCTCTGTGCTGACAGTTCAGAGCCTGGAGCCTGCTTCGGATTCCGTGTCTCCCTCTCTCTCTCTGCCCTTCCCCTGCTCGTGCTCTGTCTCTATCTCTCTCTCTCATAAATAAACTTAAAAAAAATAATAATAATAGTAATAAACATTAAACATTAAAAACAAAGAAACATGAAAGGATATCTCATCTATTAAAGAGAATTAACTGAAGGGGGCACCTGGCTGGTTCAGTTGGTAGAGCATGCGACTCTTGACCTCACCATCCTGAGTTCAAGCCCACGTTGGGTGCAAAGCATACTTTTAAAAAAAAGGGGGGGGATTAAAAAAAAGGGGAAAAAATCAACTGGTGATTTGGAACTTTAAGAACTTGTTTTTCTGAATAAAAATTCGATGGGCTAAATCACAAGATAGATATTGATGAAGAATCAATAATAAAGTTGAAAGGTCATGTGGAGAAATCCTCCCGAAATGCAGTTCAAAAGAACAGAGAAGGGATAAAAGAGAAATTAGAGGTGGTGGCAGGTTTGGCCCACTGGCTAGAGTTTGCCAGCCTCTGTCCTATGGCTCTCAGTTCCCTCATTTGTAAACTGAGGACAATATTTGTACCAACTTCATAGGGTTGTTGTGGGAATTAAACGGGCCAGTGTGTCAAGTACTTTGCTCCCCACTTTATACATAATAAGCAGCCAATAAACACTAGTTTTGACTGTTGATGTAGTTGTTCAGGTAGATGCTGAGGATGAAGAAGAAGGAGGTCACATTTATTCAGCACCTACTGTGCACACAGCAGGCCCCAGTCTTCAAGGGACTTGAAGGACTTCATTTTATCATTTTTATTAGTCACTTCATAAAAATACCGCAGGTTGGCAGAGGAAAAAGAAGTTACGAACCATCCAGAAGTTCTGTTATCCTATTTAGTAGGAATTTCAGAATAAGACGACAGAGGGAATGGAGGGGAAAAAAATAAATACATCATGGCTTATTTCCTAGAGGTGAAGAAAGGCGTAAGCTTTCACACTGAAACGGCCAGCTGAATACCAACAAGAACAACTATCCTCCCCCCAAAAAAGACCTATGCTTAGATTAGTCATGATGAAATTTCAGAACACTAAGCATACAGGAAATGCCAAGCAATTTTGCTCCATATTCTTATATTCGTAAATGCATTTTTCCAGGAAGAGGATCTGAAACACATATCCGGTTCTTAAAAGAGCAACCAAAATGGAAGTCTAAGAACGGCTGTCCCCTATGAAGGGAACTTCTCCACACAAGGAGGCTGGCGAGAAGGGGCTCGACCTTTCATCAAGGTTTTTCCTCATCTGGTCCCTTTCACTCTTTTTTCTTGCACACTCACAAAAGGAAAGATTGAGCAAGCTCAAAACCAGACTGCCCTTAACTCAGCACATTATGAGACACCCACGAAGGTTTTCCCTCAGGAATGTCTCTGGTTTTAAAAGGTCTCTAAGACTCAACAATGCTACTAGCATTTGCTACTGTGAAAATTTTGCTGGGGAAACGGGAAGAAGGGGGGGTCATGCGAGCCCCCTGCCGCTTTGCGGCATTGGGGTCACTGAGATGTGCCCAGGTGGGGGTGGGAGGGGGGTTGGGGACTCGCATCTACTACTTCCAACTGTATGATCCGGGCACTTTCTGAGCCTCCGTTTCCTGGTCAGCAAAATGGGAACACACTTGTAATGCCTCTCAGGGTAGTTCTAAGGCTAAGATTTTTATGAATGAAGACTCTGAGAAATCAAGTTCTAAAGGAAGAGTCATTTAGGCAAATCCCTTAATGGCTATTTATGAAGTGGCCAACATAAGAAATTAGGGAATGGCGTGCACCCTGACCTAACAAAAATGTTCGGGAGCCAAATTTGGCCCTGGGGCACCAGCTTGTGACCCTGCTTTAAACAAAAATGAGGGTAATTGGAGCAAAGTAGCTCTCAAAATGGATGGAAACTATAATTTTTCACCCGGTTATGAGTCGAATTGTGTTTCCCCTCCCCCAAAACTTGAAGTCTTAAGCCCAAGTATCTCAGCTTGTGACCTTATTTGGAAATAGGGTCAATGCAGATGTAATTAGTGAACATGAGGTCATACTGGAGTAGGCCTGACTCCTAATCTGACTCCTTATAAAGAAGACAGCCGCTACGTGAAGACAGGGAGACACAGGGAGAATGCCCCGTGAAGACAGACAGAGGTTAGCAATGCATCTGTAAACCAGGGAATGGCAGGTCTACTAGCTCTCCTGCAAAACCCGGACAAGGGCGTGGAACAGATTCTCTCGCAGAGTCCTCAGAGGGAAACAACCCTGCTGACATCGTGATTTCAGAACTGCGACAGAAGAAACTACAGTTGTTTTAAGCCACCCAGTTTATGATACATTGTTATGGCAACCTTGGGGAAAACAGATGCACTCCTCTAAATGAAACTTTATTTTCTATCCGGTATGAATTTCTGCTTTTCAGCATGAGTCAGTGGGACTTCCAGCTTAAGTATTGACAGGGCCAGGACCCGGGTGAGGCGCATAGGGTCCAAAACTTCTCAGGTTCCTGCAAGTGCTGATTCCCTGAGAGTGACTCCTTGAGAGCCGGGCACCTATGGCCACGCTGGAGTGTGTGACAGCCATCCCTCCTGAATGCGCTATCTAATGTCTTTGAGTGGTGCTTTGGAGCTGACTATAGAATGTAGTCTCCAGCCACTTTACCTAGGGCAGAACAAACACAGATTTCTCACAGTCTCGGAATACTTCCTCTTTATTTAAGGCAGAGGCTGAAGGGTGGCAGACTATGCTGCCCCAAAATATGACTACAGGTGTTCAGGACACGCCACCCCAAATTATGCCGCTTTGGTGTGTTGGTCGTTTTAAGCTGTAGGCACTTGAAAAACAGCAAATTCAAGGAGTGTTTGCTTTCTCTGAATTACCCTAATCTGCCTAAATCCTCCAAAAGGAGCTCAGAGAAAACCAATGCTTTCGTCATAAACCTCCCCCCGCCCCACGGAGTTTCATCAAGTAGGGAAGGGTGACTCTCATCACTGGAGAGCACCCTGGAAGTCCACACCACAACTTTGTCACCAACTGTTGTATCTCCTATCCTTCTAAGGGCCCATTCAACGTGCCCAAAATCATTTATTCTGTATGCCCTACCTCCTCTCTTCCCATGTATCCATTAAGATGGTATACAAGGGGCACCTGGATGGCTCTATCCATAGAGCATGCAACTCTCAATCTCAGAGTTGTGAATTCAAGCCCCATGTTGGGCATGGAGCCTACCTTTTTTTTTTTAAATTTGTGTATTTAATCACGAATTCTAAGATATCTCGGGGAATCATTAACTTTTTCAGGGATATCTCCCCTGTATGTATGAGGTATATGTGTTAATAAACTTCTGTTTGCTTTTCTCTTGTTAATCTGTGCTTTATTACAGGAGCCTCAGCCAACTCGGAAGACTAGAGAAAATTATGAGGATAGGATCACTGAGACATCCTAACCAGATGGCATCCTGGGAAAACTGGCAGAAGGGTAAGAGTTCTTATTAAAATCACTCTCTGGGATCTCTGTAGTGCCCAGTTGAGAGAGGAAGGTAAAATTTCATGTTGTCCCTTTGTTTCCAATTTCAGGTTAGCAGGAGAAAAACATGCGTAAGAACGAATTCTTAGAACTGTGACTCTTATGAATTTGATTTTTGGGGTACGCTTTGGTGATTTATCCTCTCCCTCCCAAGGACAGGTATTTCTTTCCTGTTTGTCTCCTTCTATGTCCCAAGAAGTTGACTTGGGATACATGTTGTTGGTTCTTGTGTGTGCAAGTGAGTAGTTCTGGATCTCGAGAGGCTTGAATCTTTGCACCCTCTTTAGGGCTACCATTTGTCACAAAAGGCTTATTATCTTTGGTTGTGAGCCACCTGATAAGCACACATTTCGTTTCAAAGAAAAAGGAAAAATATAATTTAAAAAGGAAGTTTAATTCTGCCAGAAATATTTACTGTTTGTTCCAGCTGATAAGAAGATATTGAAAGGATTTTTTGGAAGAGTTCTATGGTCAGAATTGGCCTTAATTAGCTGATATTCAGAGCCTGATAGGAGTTTTTTTTTCTTCTTCTTTTTTTAAAGACTTCTCTGTTCTTTGGTTTTCCTTGATCCTGTTCCTCCTGTGGGGACTTTTCAGTCGACTAAAATCCTCTTCTCAAACCCCTGCTGACTACATGTTCATTCTGCCAACTCTGTCTACTTCCTGGATGTTGGCATGGTTTTGCTAAAGATAATTTGTAACCTCATTGGTTTCTTTGGGAAACTTAAGATCCCCCTAAACTGGCTCCTTTAATAACTCTTGCTTCCCATTTCTTCTGTTCCTTCTTCTTAATTTTGTCACTTTCAATCTTCCATTCAGTGTCCTTGAATTTTTTGATAGGTCCCCCTTCAAACTCTAACCTCCTCTGTCCCTTTGTCCACCATGCCCACTTCAGACTTCAGTTCCCCACAGTCCCTTCAGCTTAAGGCCTGCTACCCTCCATCAGGGGCTGTCAAGGGACCCAGAAGCCTCCACAAGCAACTACTCGAGGCTGAAAAGGAAAAAGCAGCTTTTGGAAACTTGGCAAGTGAAAAATCTTAAAAGTCCTCTCCACGAATATATGGAAAAACTTGTAGCCATCTAAGTAGGCAACTTTAACTTTTTTGTCTGCCAGAAACACAATTTGGATCCAACTGTTTGTTTATAAACTAGCGAGTTTTGTATTCATGTACCCAACATATGGCTAAAATTTTAATAAAGGCTCCAAGATCTCTATGTCTGTCTGTATGCTTAAGTCTGTCCATATATGTATGTTACTCTGGAATGCATTGTCAGAATTAATTGTAAAGGAGCTCTGTCTAATTGGCTTAAAGAAAAGTAAGTGCTTGTATAAATTAAACATTCTCTCCGAACAGTATATAGAATCTAACCTAAATGTTTTTCAAGTTCATGTGACTTGAGTAGTCTTTGGTAAACAAGAATATTGTTGGTTTAGTGAAAACAAAACCAAAGGCAAAACAAAACAAAAAGGCATGTCTTCAGAGTTGTCAGCATTAAAAATAATGCAGACTTACAACTTTTATTCTAGTTGAGGGTCCTAGTCAAACATTTGTCGGGAAAAATAGTAACTTAAAGTGATGCCTACCTTTATCTAATGTCTCACGAAATTTTCATGACTGATCTAAATATAACTGTTAAGAACAAGTGAATTGACTAAATGTAGGTGAGATAAAAGTTTATAAATGATCTTTTCAACAATGATTATGTTTTATAAAATGTATCTGCTTAAAAATCATTTCCAAAATCTTTTTGGTAACTTGAAACCTTAAAGTTATACTATGTTACATTACATGACAGATATTCATTGAATACCTAGATCATTTCCAATTAAGATAATGTAGTGAAACATTAATTGCTAAACATACATCTAAGTTTATCTACCTTTGTCCACTTCTTACAGAGGAACAAAGCTAATTTGACCTCTCCAGAATATTGGTGTACAATTCACAGTTGCTTACTTCTTAACATTCACTAAAAATCAGTGTTTCTAAGAGTTCAGAATTCTAATTAATGTATTTAATTAAAACTAATAGAAAAAAAGCTCTACATGCAAAATAAGTAAGAAAAATAGGGTATATTTTTGGTTAAGAAAAGGTATGATTACGGAGACACATTTTTGTTAAGGGGAAAAGAGTAATTTTGTCCTAAAATAGAATAACTGGTTGTTCCAGAATGAAAGAGAAGAATAAAAAACAAAAACTAAATGGGTGTAGAAAGTCGGAGAGAGAAAGGGAGAGTGAGAGCCTGACAGAGAATCTTATCTCTTGTGGTCAAACTGGTCAAAACTGAATGAATTTGTTAGAAGGGATTCAGAGGGAAAAAAAAAGGGGGGGGGTATTAGAAATAAGCTTTAGTATCAAGAATATGCCTATGAAGGGACGCCTGGGTGGCTCAGTGGGTTAAGCATCCAACTTCGGCTCTGGTCATGGTTTCACAGCTTGGCTTGTGAGTTCAGACCCCACACTGGGCTGTCTGCTATCAGCACAGAGTCTGCTTAAGATTCTGTGTCCCCCTGTTTCTCTGCCCCTCCTCCACTCATGCTTGTATGCTCTCTCTCTCTCTCAAAAATAAATAAACATTAAAAAAAAGGAGTGCCCCCATATAAAACTAAAACTTAATTTTCTTTCATCCATTAAAAGGAAAAAGTTCTCTTGGTTTATTGGTGTGCTCTTTCTTGAAAACAACAATTGAGATATAATTGACAGAAACATTATGTTAGTTTCAGTTGTGCGACAGTGTGACCAAACTGAACCGACCTATTCTCATGACAAAGAGAGTGGTTCAGTGAGATCTACTAGCTCGGGTTCTAGATTGTGAAACTTCTTGAAGAATTTTCAAAGGTGGGGAGCGAAGGGTAGCAGAATGTGCCAGGCCAAAATATGATTACAGGATTGTGGGACGTGCTACTCCGGAATACGCTGCTTTGGTATAATGGTTGTTTTGAACTGTAGGACACTTGAAAAATGGCAAATGCAGGGAGAGTGTTCTCTGAATTTCTCTTGTCTATCTAAAGACAGATCCCCGAAAAGGAATTTGACTGTCATAAATCCCCTTCCCAGGAATTTCATAAACCAGAGAAGACTGACTCTTGTCACAGTAGAGGAAACTAGAAGTTAACACTACCTTCAGACAGACTTTGTCACAAAACATATCTCTCATCCATCTTTCCTAAAAATCACGTCCTCTCCCAAGGGTGCCTGGGTAGCTCAGTCAGTTAACAAACCAACTCTTTTTTTTTCTTTTTTTTTTTTAATGTATATTTATTTTTGAGAGAGAGAGAGAGACAGAGTGGGAGCAGGGGAGGGGCAGAGAGAGAGGGAGACACAGACTCTGAAGCAGGTCCAAGCTCTGAGCTGTCAGCACAGAGCCCAACATGGGGCTCGAACTCATGAGCTGTGAGATCGTGACCTGGGCCAAAGCTGGACACCTAACCAACTGAGCCACCTAGGCGCCCCACCAACCAACTTTTGATCTCAGCTCAGCTCTTGATCTCCCTGGTTGTGAGTTTGGGCCCCACACTAGGCATGTAGCCTACTTAAAAAAAAAAAAAATCAGGCTTTCCCCTATGAGGCCTACACCCCCCTCCCTTGTTCCAATTAAGATGGCATTTAATCCTGAATTCTAAGTCAGCTCAGAGGCTTATTCATTTTCCCCTGGGTGCCTCCCATGTATACATGAGGTATACATGTTAATAAAGTTCTGGTTGTTTTTCTCTTGTTAAACTGTCTTTTTTTTTTTTTTTTTTTTGAAGTAGGCTCTACACCCAACGTGGAGCTTCAACTCATGACCCTGAGATTAAGAGTCATATGCTCTCCCGACTGAGCCAGCCAGGCCCCCCTAGCCTGTCTTTTACTACAGGGTTCTCAGCCAAGGATGCAGAAGGGTAGAGGGGAAATTGTTTTTCCTCCCTGGAAGGTTTACAAATTTTAATTCCCTCTCTCCCACTTACCTCATTCACTCCTATCTATCAACTAATCAGTGAGTTCTCTATCTTGGAGGCCAGGGATTAAGAATTGAAGGAGATACCAAACGTGGGGGCAAGGGTAGACAGATACGTTTTTAAAAATTAAAGAAAGAAAGAAGTAAAGAAATTTCCATGAAATCTAATAAATCCTATAAAAGAGACAAGTTTAGGGGCCTATGAGAACTCAACAGGATGGTACATCACTCAGATGACCGAGGAGATGGGGTAAGAAGATGGTACCTACACTGTCTCTTGATGAATGAATAATTGTTAATTAGTCATATGAGAAGAGGAAGGGTGAAGAGGCAACAGATTGGATGAAAAAGGAAAAGAAGGAATCAAGAATGACACCCAGATTCTTAATAAAGCCAATAAGATCTTCAAAACAAAACAAAGAATGACACCCAGGTACCTTGGGTGATAAGCAAATATGGTGCCAGTTGCTAAGATTGATAAGACCAGAAAAAGGGATATATATATATATATATATATATATATATATAGGAACTGATTAGGTCTTGGACATGCTGGGTCTCAGTTACTTGTAGATATACAGGAAAAGATGACCAATACAGCACTTCCAAAGTGTGTTCTAGGAACCCAATTTCCAGGAGATATTAATATTCCAAGAAAAAAGGCAAGGGGTGGGGGAGGGGGAATCCGATGAAGGTTGTATTAGCCCAGATTCCCTGGGAAATAGAGCCAGAGGCAAGAATTATATGCTGGTGTCTTTTATGAAGGTGCAAACCCAAGAATGATGCAAAAGGGTAGTGAGGCAGGGAGGGATAGGAAACAATGCAAGATGCAAGGAGGAGCAGCTGGGGGGCCAGAGAACTACACAGTTGGCTACAGTAGCAACAGTAAAGAAAAGCAAAATGCTGGAGGTCCACCACTCGGGCAATGTAACAGAAACTGAGAAAACATAGATTGTATCTAATACAGACCTCAAATAAGTTTAAAGAGTACTGGATATTACATGTCCCCTCTTGGAAATTTGCAAAGCATTTTAGCACAATGCTTTAGAAGTAACTCGGCAAGGAAATAAATTTTGTTTTATTTAACTCAGTATTTCCCCAACTTATTTGACCACAGAAGCTTTCTTTCATGTGCTGCTCATCTGTAGAACTCAGTTCCGGTCAGCTGTGGATACAGGAATCTGGACCAAAGGAGAGAGTACAGATTGGATAGGGAGTTGAGAAGCATATAGGTAGTGACTGAAGCCCAGAGGATGGAGGAGACCATCCAGGAAGAGCTGGAGAATGATCCTAAGCCAGAGCCCTGGGGTAACCAATATTAAGGGACAAGCACAGGAAGAAGATCCCTCAAGAAAGAAGGAAGAAACGGCCACAGAATTTGGATAATCAGAAAACATATTTGGATATTAAAGCAGAAAGGAATTTATGATGGAGTACAGGTGAGCAGAGGACACCCTAGGACCAGGCTACTCAAAAATCTATTCTAACCATCAGACATTACCCAGGAGCCTGTTAGAAATGCAAAATCTGAGATCTCACTCCAGATCTACCCTTTACTATATCCTCTGGTCATTCACATGAACATTAAAATATGGGAAACTCTGGCTTATAGGAACTCCAGAAGGGGTGGAGGAGTAGACTTAAACGGAGCTTCCAGAGATACCTGTAAACCCTCCGAATCACCATGCCTCTGCCATCATGATTAGGAAAGAAGCCACCAAACAACTAGTGCTACAGGAAGCCGCTGAACGAGAAAGCTGGTGATCACGAAACAAGCTGGCCTCCTTCCGCACCAGCAAAACTTACCTGCTGCCTCTCTCCCTCTTAGTTCCAGGACCAAGTCTCATGTAAGGTCACTTAACTGGCACATTTGGAATGCCAGCTGCAAGTGCTTCCCGGCTCTGACGTACTAAAAGGAAATGGAAAGGGATGTTTCGTGAGTAAGACAGGTGCTGATAGCTGTCCTGCAATATCTATTCTACCCTTCATCCATGGTAAGAGGTTCTTCAGCTTGGCACACGCCTGTCCAGAATAGGGATGTCTCCCAGCATCTCTGCGGATAGATATGACCATGTGACTAAGTTTCGGCCAATAATGTAAGGGAAATGTCACAAAGCAGCTCCCAGGAATCTTTGAGAGAGACAGCACTCTTCTTTGTCCCTGCCTCTAACATACTCTCCTTGGAGTATGAGATGCTACCATCTTGGACTGTGAGGTTGAGGGCTATATCCTGGGGTTGGCAGACCACAGCTGTGAAGAGCTGGAGTCCCCGAGGACTTCCTAAGTCAGAGCCACCATTCCTGGTCTGACGACTTACCTCTGTATACATGAAAGACTAATCAACCATTGTTACTTTTGGTCACCCCCACGAGAACCTAATCCTTGCCAATACAGATGTCAAAGGCACTGATTCTTAACATTGGCAGTTCATTGATTCCTTGGAGAATGTAGTGAATGCCCTGGACCACCTTTCCTAAAATAATGCACATTTGTCTAACTCTGTACAACAATTTCAAGGACTGCATGTTGTTTTTTTTCTAAAGACGATCTAAGGACTCATGAACCTTGGCTAAGAACACCTAAAATTGAGATTTTCACGAAGAAAGGATTGTAACCAATAGCCAAATGCCTCAGAGTAAAAGTAAGAACTGAAAAATGGTCCCCGGATTTGGTCCAGGCTGCCGATGCCATTGGGAGGAGCAGTTTCAGTGGGGTAGGGTAGAGTGAGGGCAGAAACTAGATGGCAGAGTTCTGGGAGAATGATAATCAAGAAAGCGGAAGCAGCAAGTATTGTCAACCGTTTGGAGTAGCCTGGCCCTAAAGATGGTGGTGGCTGGGAGACAACGGAGGTCACAGGCTCCTGAGAGTGTTTTCCTGGCTTTCTTCTGCTTCTAGGACCAGACCAGCCAGAGGGATGGTGATTTGGAATATCCAACACCATTCCATGTTGCAGCCCATTTATCCTTCACGGCCTTGGAAATGCTGGTCTTGTCTCAGAAAGGAGGGGAAAGTGGGTTCCTGGGAACAGAACACATTCCTGAGGGAACAAAGGCTAGAGGATGATTTTGGCTCAGCCAGTAGATGGTATTAAGTCCTTCCTCTTCTGACCCCTCTGGCCCCTCTCTTCCCACCTACGGTGTCGCTGCCGTAGCTGGACTCCAGACCTAAAACCTATCTGTCCGATAGCCTTGGCGTACTCTGGAGCTAACATCAAAGCAGACCACAGCTTGTCCTCTGGAGAGGAGAAGGAACCACATCACGTGTCCTGGTTTCCTTTCTTACCGGGAAGCTCCTTCATGCTTTTCTGCAATCAGGCCTCGCACTGGCCTTCCTGATCTGCCTCCATGATTTTCTGCCCTCACACCTCGTCACCTCTGCTCTGGGATCCCAGGCTTTTCCCGTCCCTGCACCTGGAGCTCTTTCTCCGCACTACCCACTGAATACATTAGTCACTTAGTCCTCTCTCTCCTTAACATCATCCTTTCAAATGATAGGACCACTTCCCAATCAGAGATTTACTGGGCAAGGGTCTTCCCCGGCTCCCCGTGGTGGCGAAGTTAGACAAAATCTAGTCACATATGGGAAACTGGAGACAGAAATGGCTCAGGTTTCTTACTTCAGAGCCCCAGGGCACAGCACTGGCAGAGGGAGCCTATCAAAGAGGTTCTGCTCTGAGTGGCCTACCTTCTGTGGAGACAGGAAGTGCTCATTTTTATCTGCTACCTTGGGATAAAACGAGGGTCTTCACTGGGGACTTACACTTGCCAGTCAGCCAAGTGCTGAGCCAGTAGTCTCCTTCAAAGGCCTCAAGCCTCCAGGGAGAGGGCCAGGGTCCCAGGTCAGAGTCAGAGTGGGGTTTGCTCTCACCTCTGTGGCTCCCACTTCCCAGAACAAGTTCCAGCTGCTCTGGAACATGGCTCCCTCCAGAGAAGAGACTAGGCTTACAAAGTGGAAATCGTCCAATAAAAGGTGTAAACATCCTACCTGTACCCCTCCCACTTCCCACGCCCTGGGGCCCAGGGTTTGAAAACAAAGCTTAGCCACTGAAAGCGTTTATGTAGATAAGAGCGGAGCCAAGCAGCTGGGCCTGGTTCCTTAGGACAGCTCTTCCTCCTTCCCTGACTAACATTTCCTGGGTGAGAAGGAAGAACTCAGGGAAAGGAGTAAGCTTCCCCAGAACTTCAGCAAGGTGCTTAGAAAGAAATACGGGCTCTGGCCTCTGAAAATCCTGGGTTCCCATCCAATCCCTGCCACTTAGCTGCTGTGTGACTTTCCCGTAACTTTTCTGAGCTTCCACTTATTTTCTCAACTGCAAAATAAGGGTGAGAATTCTTCTTATGTAAGGTTGTAAGAGTCCACTGAAATACTATATGCATAGTTCCTGGTTTTTTTTAATTGTTACGAACTTGCTTGGAGATAGAGCCTCTAAATAGCTTGTTTTCCATTTTCCGAAATTCTTTTTTCTCTGCGCTCAGCTTACCTTCCTCCTCTCTCAGCATTTCTCTCAGCACCTGGAAAGGTCTCCTAGGTCCCTATTGTTCAAAGGTCTAAGGCAAAGCAGCCTCACCTACAGAGCTTGTTAGAAATGCAAAATCTAAGGCCCGCCCCAAACCCTCTGAGTCTGAATCTGCCTTTGAACAAGATACCTACATTTTTCTTGGCGCATATTACAGTTTGAGAAGACACTGAATAGCACTGGGTTTCAATAATTCACACCACTTAACAGCAGTAGTTTCCCTCCAGCAAATCGCATACCGCATACTAAAACTTCTTCTTTGGACACCCGAGTAACAACGAATCATAATATTAAGAAAATGATGATAACACAATTTAATATGTAGAGAATGCTTTGGTATTTACACTACCCTTTCATACCCACGTAATCTCGTCTGATTCCACAATATGAGATAGTTATCTTCAATCAGAGGGTATTTGAGTGAGTGTATGAATACATGATTGAATGAATGACTTGGGGACTATTAAATGAAGAGGAATTGAGTTATGAGAGGGCCTTTAGGGTTACACCAATGAGGAATTTTGTTCAACCACTAGTAAGAGTAATCCAAAACATCAGTTTGGGCTTAAATCAGTTTGGAGATTATTTTCTTCTTACATAACTGTCTCTGGGCAGGCCAGGCTGGTGTGGGGACTCTACAAGTTTCAAAAGCTGGAATCCTGTCTTCTGCTCTGCCATCCTTAGCATATGACTTCAACTCACAGATGAAAATGACTGCTGGAGCTCCACCCATCAAGTCCTGGTCCTAGGGACAAATAAGCAAGAACAGAGGGGAAAGGACAAAGGGGTAGTTGCTAGCTAAGTTAACCCCTTTAAACAGCTTTCTAAAAACCTTACCCAATCACTTCCAGTGACCTCTCCTTAGCCATCCCCCTCTACAAGGAAGGTTGGGAAATATGGTTTTATTAGTCAGCCACTTTGCTGCCCCTAACTTAGTAGTAAAGAAGGTGAGGATGGAGGCTATTAGGATGAAATCTAGCATTCTCTACCAAAAGGAGAATAAATGATAGGGAGCATTTCATGGTTCTCCCCATATAATAGCTCGACAAGGAGTAGAAGAGTCTGGACAAGGCAGGGTGGTTGCTTCTGGGCAAAAGGAAAGAGTCTTCTTACCAGTGTATTAGTGGAGGGCCCAAAGTAGGGGTAGATGAGAAACCAGGACCCTTCACTGGAGTGTTGCTTTCCTTCCAGAGGATGGTGGGAGTTATTCGAGCTCTTCTTCCAGACTGGGATGCTCTCCCTCCTTTACATCATAACTCCTTCCAGTCAACTCCTGCTCATGCCTTCAGTTCTCTGCTTGTATGCTCTCATAATCTTGTTACATGTTCTCAGAAACCTGGATTTTACCCGTATAGTATGTGTTCCAAGTCTGCTCTGCCCTAACCTGTTACCCCACCTCCAAATATAAGGTCCCTGAGGGTAGTTACTATGTCTGTACTATTGATCACTGGATTTCCAACACCTTTCATGGTAGCTGAACATAGTGGTGGCACGAGAAGAATGCGCTTGAATGAATGAATGTATCTGATAAGATAGTTCATATTATTCCTTAGCTTTTTGGATTGTAAATAACAAGAATCCACCTGCACTATCGAGAAGGGGAAACTTAATTATAACGATACAGGGGCATGTCACAGAGACAAGGGACTAGATTAGAGCCCGTCCTCAGAAATGAAATACTGTATGCAGTGGAGCAGAACCAGAAGCTCAGATGCCACTGGGAGTCTTCTCATCTTTCATTCTCTCATTAGATCAATTTCTCCTGCTTGTTACTTCTACACAGGGAGGAAAATATGGCATAAAAAAAACCTAGGAGTTATATTATTGGACCCATCAGCTGGAGAGAAGATAAGACAGCTCTTCTTTTCTCATCTCTAGCTCTTCAAAATTCCAAGCAGAAAAATTATTGTTTTGGTATGAGTCAAGTGCCTGACCCTGAACCAATCACATGACCAGGGACTAAGGTCGTATTGTAGAAACATGGCAGTTCCCACTGCAACCTTGTAGTTTGGGTATGGGAGAGTTGATTCCTGGAAAGAGAGGTCCTGGGAAGACAAAACAGTGGATGTCCGTTGGAGTGAGCCTCAGCTCCCCCACACACCAGCCCCAGCTCCTCAGCCACAACGCCAGCATCTCCTTGGATTAATGGCTGCATTTCTGAGGCCTCCATGGGTCTTCAGGGCCATTGTGAGAGTTCTCTGGCAGATTCTAGCATCTAGCTTGCAAATCTTTATTCATTCCCCCAAAACCCTCTTCCCCAGCATTATCAATGTTCAGAGGTACCACGGGAACTTGAGCTTCACAGGGAAGCCCTCCTCAACAACCAGAAGAATCTGCTGGGCTTTCCTGGCAGCAGAAGGTGGAAAGTGGAGTCAGGAGAGCTGTTGGGCAGTCAGCGATCAGGTGGGAGCAGCTCTCTCCAGGATCTCTTCCAGCCAGCCCTCTACTTCTCTTCTTACGAATGGCCATCATGCAGCTATGAGGGAGGAGCTTCCAAAACCATCTGACAAATGAGGAAACTGAAGCCCTAAAAAGGGACAGGATATAAGGGTGGTTGTTTAGCAGGTTGTTTGCTATTGAAGCAAAGACTTGAATTTAAGTCTCTCTTCCTTACGCTCTTAATCTAGGGACTGGAAGAGCTTGACATTGCTTCTGCAGAAACAATGCTGTGTTCATAGATGTAGACTATGTTTCCCAGGCCCCCTGACATCTAGGTACGGACCATATGACTGAGTTCAGCCAATAGGAGGAAGGTAGAAGGAAAGCATGCCACTTCCCCATTTGCCCATAAAATATCCCAGGTAGTCTTCTACACCCTTTCTCCCACCACTGTGAGGCTGGAAACAAAAGGCTCTGAGATGGGAGCCTCCTCATGGAAGAAGGCCAAATCTCTGGTTTCACTGCTTGCAGGAGAGCTCCCCGGGAGTCACCCTACCAAGAAGGTCTGCATTGGATTTTACTGGTACAAGAAAAAAATCCTTACTGGGTGAAGCCACTGAGATTTTCAGGTTGTGTATTATTATATGTATGAGTTAGGCTTGGCCTCTTCCAGCACTGTCTCTGCCATTTGACCCTGACAAAGACCTGAAGTACGAAGTATGAAGGAGCAGTACAACTTTTCGATTAGGAATACAGGCCTTAAATCCAGTCATATCTGAGTCCCCACCCTCCAGACAGACCCAAGCAGGTTTATTTGTCTCTTTGAGCCTATTTCCACATGTGTAAAGTAGAGACTGTTCCCAGTGAAAATGTGGTTGTAGGGTTTAGAAAGATATTATATAACCAGTGGTTCTCCATAGAATGATGTCACTCTGGGAGGGAGGGGAGAGCTGGAAATTGTAAGGTCATGTTTGGTTGTAACAATGACTGTGGAACACTTCTAACCAGAGATGCTAGTTGCCCTGTGATGCTTAGGACACTCCTCTACTTGTCCCCCAAGCTTTCATATGGTCCATTGGACATACAGTTATCTGATGTTACAATATGCGAGCCTAGAAACTAAACTCTGTTTTACAAAGAATCACAAAACCATTGCATGGTTTTAATGCCTGTTGAATGTTCCAGGAATGTGTTTGCCCTGGGTTGCTGTCAGCTCTCTGACAGGAAACAGCACACTCACACGAGGATAATTCAGGGAGAGGTTAATTTGCAAAATGACTAATTACAAAGGTGTGGACAGGTGTGGGGAAGCCAGACAGGACAGGGCAGACACCCAGGTCCAGCAGCAGCACAGCTGTCACCACCACTATACCCAAGGTCGAGGCAGGGGCGGCAAGATTACTGGAACCTGACAGGTGAGAAGTGTTGCTGACGGTATTAGAGTCCTAGGGCTGCCACCACAAATCACCACAACGTTGGTGGCTCAAAACAACAAAAATTTACTCTCACCATTCTCAAGGCCAAAAGTCTGAAATCAAGGCAGCAGCAAGACCGCAGGAAGGCCAATCCTTCCTGGCCTCCCCCAGCTTCTGGGGGCTCTCAGTGTTCCTTGGTTGTCTGCATCACTTGGGTCTCTGCTTCCATCTTTACATGGCCATCTCTTCTCTGTGTCTTCTCTTCTGTGTCTTATGAAGACACTCGTCACTGAATTTAGGGTCCATCCAGATCATCTTGGGCGATCACATCTCGAGAGCCTTAATTACTTTTGCAAAGATCCTTTCTCCAAATAAGGTTACATGCACAGGTTCCAGAAGTTAGAACGTGGACATTGTTGAGGCCACTTTTAGGCAACAGGCTTGAGCAATGGAAACCTGAGTAGGGGAAAAGAGCCCACGTGACCACCAGGCAGAAAAACAGGCCCAGGAGGAGACCCACTTCAAAACATCCATGAACTCTAGCTGATCATGGGCTACTTGCACCCAGGTACAGGTACCAAAAAGGGAAAATTCCATATGTTCCCATACCTTCTCACCTTCCCCCCTTAACTACCGCCCCCTACCACAGCCTCCTTTGCTTTTTGCCTACTGCTTCCCTTGCAACTTATTCAACAGACTTCTATCTCCTTTGTTCTGCCTTGGGTGAATTCTTTCACTGCCTGCGCTGCTGGCCTCTATCATATCAGGTTGCCCCACAAACAGCTTTTGGGGGCCCTCATTGAACTCTTTATAGCCACGTTGACAACAGCAGTGACTTTAAGGTGAGGGTATAGATAGGAAGGTAGGCGGAAGAATAAAAACCCCAATCTCCCTTCCCTCCCTCATTCCATCTCCTATCAGGGATTTCATTGGCCAAACCCAAGAGGAAATCAGAGGCCTGAATGTGGTGGGTGTGTCAGGCTCCCAGGGCAAACAGCAGGATAGAGAAGTGGGGGAGAATGGATCTGGAGGGGCAAACATAAGACAGCAGAGCACCGAGTCCATCAAGGGAAGATTGGATTCTGTTTTATTTGGAACTTCAGCAGGAAAGTTCACCATTGCAGAAATCGGAACTGAATGGCAACAGTGCTGGTGGTTGGTATGGGAGCCAATAATGTAACTTATCTATAACAGCCTGCTTTTGTAGTTGTTGCCCATTCACAGGAGATGACTGCTTCATTATATACGCCAGGATCTGTCCCAGCATTCCCATATTGAACACTTCACAAATTGTTTTTAATGTTTATTTATTTTTGAGAGAGGGACAGAGCACAAGTGAGGGAGGAGCAGACAGAGATGAGAACAGAGGATGAGAAGCCAGCTCGGTGCTAACAGCAGCAAGCCCATGAGGGGCTCGAACTCACGAAACGGGAGATCATGATGTGTGTTGAAATCAGATGCTTAACCGACCAAGCCACCCAGGTGCCCCTCACAAAGTTTTTTAAGTAAGTTTGTTTATTTATTTGTAATACTTATTTATTTATTTTGAGAGAACGCCTGGGAGGGAAGGACAGAGAGAGAGAGAGAGAGAGAGAGAGAGAATCCCAAGTAGGCTCCGCACTGTCAGTCCAGATCCCAACATAGGGCTAGAACTCACAAACCGTTAGATCATGACCTCAGCTAAAGTCAGACGCTTAACCAATTGAGCCGTCCAGGTGCCCCACGCTCCACAAATTTGTATGTTGTCCTTGCACAGGGGCCATGCTAATCTTCTCTGTATTGTTCCAATTTTAGTATATGTGCTTCCCAAGCAAGCAAGAAATATATATTCTTGTATTCTAAATGCCTTGTCTTTCCTCCTTTAAATTAATTGTGGCACGTTTTTAGTTTAATATTATGAAACTGTGATGTGGGTTGGTTATATTATCTATGAATGCTAAAAATGGCATTGAAAAATATTACTGGGTGGCACAAAGTTGAGAGCTACAAGGTGTAGGTGACTCGTAGTGCCAACACACTAAGAGCAGGATACATAGGACCTATTGTCATTAGGGCTGTTATCACACTTCATCGCTTCCAAGCACAACTGGATTGAGGACCCTGGAGACCAGGCCTGCAGTGAGTCACTAGGGGAGGAGAGGGCCTCCAGCCAGTTCCCCTGGAGGTGGTATGACGCAAGCCCGGCTCCCAAGAAACCCTGGCTCTGATACCACTTCTCCCTCCCCAGAGCGAGATGTCTCCAGAGGAAGGGACTCTCTTGAACCCTGGGAGCCCCCCATGAGGTCCTAAAGCACACCAGCATCCCAGGCTTTCCCACAAAGCCAGGAGCGGTGAGGGAGGCAGCTCGGCTTGGCTCCAAAACGGCAAACCAGACACGCCCTGCCGGCCAAGCTTACATCAATGGGCTGGCAGGTGGGGGAGGGACAGAGTTGGCCTCAAGCCTGGCTGTCTCACCCCCAGGGGAAGGGAGGAGATGAGAGCAGAGGGAGAAGGGAAGGAGGGAAGGAAGAGAAAGGCAGGAAGAGGTGTGAAGTGAGTCCAGGGAAGTCTGACTCAGGCCAGTCTTGACAGCTGTAGGAAGGGGAGATGGGGTATGTGTTACCTCCTTGCTTGAAACTGGGCATTCAAGACCTCTGCCTACATCTCCATCCTTATCTCATGCCATTCCCTGCCATGCAGAACTACTTAGAATTCTCTTCAAAGGCCGGGCTAATCCACACCTTTGGTTACACAGTTCTCTACCTAAATTGCCTTTTCCGGTTCATCTAGCTCAAGGCTTTCTTGAAAATATCACTTTCTCCAAGACGGATTCCCCAGTCCAGACACAATTACTCTGAAATCTATAGATGTCTAAAGTAGACTAGAACTGCCATTTATTAATTTAGTACAGTGTTCGTAAACTTTAGTGTGCATCAAAATCACCCACGAGGCTTTTAAAATGTAGATTGCTGATTGCGGAGTTTCTGATTCTAATTCTGGGGTGGTGTGGGAGGAGGTAACCAAGAGGACATGACTGCTGGTTGACCCTCCAGGAGGTCTGGGAACAGGAGTTTCATCACCCTTGGAATGGCACTGTCCTTGGAATGTACGCTTTGCCCACTGTTCCCACGGCAGGAGCTGTTACGAGGATGAAGTTTTGGAAGAGTAAGGTGTTGTTGAGATCACCTGGACTGAAGACAAGGCTGAACCCAGTTAAGTCCTCTGTATGAACTTTTAAGATTAGGCGGGTGGGTGCAGAGATGTATTTCTGTTGTGGCCCTAAAAGCGAAGCTGCCTATGTAAGTTCCCTTACTTATTAAACCTGCCTCCAACCAACCAATCTGGAGTGATCTGCCTCTTTCTTTGGCCTCTCTCTGCCCTCTCAGTATGGGGCCAGTTTATGAACCAACAGGTAGGGTCAAGCATTTTCATTTCCAGTAAGTGATGCTGCTGATCCAAGGATCATACTTTGAGAATCACTGGTTTAGGACAAGAAATGATCCTTCCTGGATATGATCAGTGCTTATTTATTAATTCATTCAGTGAATGTCTACTGCAGGCTCGCCATATGCCGTACTTAGACCACTTGTTGTGTAGTCAGTAATAAGTAAAGCAGAGGTAGAACCTACCCCCCATGGAGCTTCCAGTCAATCAAAGAAGACAGATATTAAGCAAATAAACATACTGTTAAGTATACGCTAACAAACTGTGATAAATGCTCCAAAGGAAAATAAAATTAATATTATAAAAAAAGAATAATAACAAGAATCTATTTCAGACTGGGTGGTCAGGTAAGGTCTTTTGGGTAAAAGAGACATTTATACAGGCATCCTTTAGACCAACTCCTACAGGATACACTTACAGTATCGCATGGTTATCTATTCTTAAGTTGTTCAGCTAACCACTAGACTGTGTGCATCTCGAAAACTAGAATCTTGTGTTATTAATATTTGGGCCTTCAGCATGCAACAGAGAGTAGGGCCTTGGTAGATACTGTAAAAATGGAGGGGAAAATGGAAGGATCCCTGAAAGGATGAATAAATGGATGAATAAGATGTCAGATGTATGCATATATGCATACGACATGGATGGATGGGTGGATGGATGGATGGTTGGGTGGATGGTAGGATGGACAGATGAATGGGTGACCGTCTCTGGCAGCAACATGAAGCACCAGGATTCCTGGTGGTACCAGTGAGACAGGAGTGGAAACTAACAGAAATTTAGCTGACTCCTTTGCTGTTTTTCTAAATCCTGTCTATCATTTAAAGTGACCATCGAAGACCCCTCTTCCCCAAAGCTCCCTTGATTACCATTGCTAAGCCCCACTCCCCACATGAAGGAATTACTGTCACCTCTTGCATTCCCACACATGCCACACTTACTTCACACACGCACAACTGCCTAATACTTGCCATCTGCTCACCACCTGCGTGCAAGTTTCTCAGGGCAAGCCATGTTCTCTGTGTCAGTTTTAGAAGGCGAAAGGAGCAGGAGAGGGGAAAAAAGAAAGCTTGTCTCTTACCCGAAGCCAAAGAAGGCACAGAGCTCAGAAAGGAGTGAGATTCTTGCTCTGATAATTTATTACATGACTTCAAAATAGCACTTTCAATGACACATTTCCTCTAGATATGTGTCTTAGGCTCCTAAAAGGAGCGTAGTTTATTTAAAGACTCAATTTGAGTCAAATAAGGAGAAGAAAAAGACCCAGGGTCCCTCTGGGATATTTAAAAATGAGGAGTGAAAAGAAAACTATATACAGACCAATTCCTTCCCTTCGAAGACTCCGCACCCAGAATTGAAACTCGATCTGCTTGGCAGGCTTCAGACTTCCATACCCTTGTTTCCATTCTCATCGAAGCTCTTGGCCACCCAAGCCCAATCCTACACATTCAAAGACATTCGAATCTAGAAGGGAATTTCCAAAGGAGTTAGAGGTGGGAGAAGAGCTCCCCTCCATTCAAAAAAGGACAGAATGAAGAATCTGGGACATGATATTCCCCAGAGATTGAAATACAATTCATCTCAATTGTGAAGGATCTGAACAGATGACTCTTGGAAAAGGGCGAGAGGACTGAACACCTTTTGTGCACATGAGGAGCAAACTAAATATTAACTAAAGAAATGTAGAGAAAGCAAGATTTCTTATTTATATGAATCAATATTAACTAAAGAAATGTAGAGAAAGTAAGATTTCATATGTATACATGTGTATACACACACACACATGCACATTTTAAACCATGATGTTGTGTGTGAGTCAGGATGTCCTGAAATGCTCTGAAGTGGAACTGTAATTGGTACATTTCTGAAATCATAGGGCAGTAGGTCTCAAGTGCAAATAAAATGTTCATGCTTTCCCTTCCCCAAAAAGGAGGATGCGATTTGGCATCAATTTATTTCTAATTCTGATCATCTGTCCTAAAGGAACCACTTGAAATGTAAAAACAAACAAAACAGCAGCAAAAAAAACAAAACAACAACAACAACAAAAAAAAAAAAACCACAAATCACAAATACTAATCACAAAGATATTCATCCTTGTGTTATATGTAACAATGAAAGACTGAAAAATGCCTCTAAGTCCAGCGACTATAGAATGGTTGTTGGTTAGACATTTATAGAATATTATTTATCCATGCCTAATTATGTGTTCTGCAGAGTTCTTCCTTGGGGGATGTGCTGGCAGCAACAATTGTCTGGGGTGCAGGCTGCAGGCCCTTGAGGAGAACACCCTGATTGGGTCTCTCTAGTCCAAACCTGGTTCTCAGCTTCTTAAGATCAGAAACTGGCTTTTCTTAGTGCACCAACTAAGAGCAGAGTCTTGGTGACAGATTTTCACTAATACCACTCAAGGCTTACGTAGCCATCAAAGGCCAATCTATTAGATCACAGGGGATGACATGCCTTTCCAAACAGCAGAATATGTGTATCCGCTGCCCGAGATCTGTCCCTCAGCTGATATTGGGGTAAATGTAAGGAAAATCAGATTTCTTGGTGAGTTGCACGTTTGCATAAAAGAAAATGGGTAGTTCTGAGGAGTATTTTTCAAGCAATGGCGAGGCTTGATGAAGTGTCCCTGATCTATAGGACAGACAATTTCTCTAGTGACTGAAACGCTAGTTTCTCTTCCTGGGAGAGCAGAGGCTGCTTGGTGACCAGTTTGCTTTCCTGCACCTGCCTTTTCACGCTCACTGCTTCTCTTTATAGCAATGCGGTTCCATTCTTAGCGCAGGTGACTGACAAATCCAGGGTGTCACCAGATCGACCAATCGACATCCTACCTCTGGGCATACAGGCTTGTGATTGTGCTAGTTATCCGTCTATCGCCTCTCAGCCCCAAATTCAGTCTTCGTTGTCTTGCCCATTTTGAGTAGACCATCTCAAAATGTTTTCTTTGCTAGGTGACTGATGTAAAGCTTTGTCAGTAGAGGGCGCTGGAGAGATATTGTGGAAGGAGTTTTCTTTTCCTGATTGGGGTGTGCTCAGTTCAGCAAGCCCCGCCCCCCAGATGGCACGTGGCACCTGACTGCTACAACATGGACGACTTCTCCAGTACCCAGCTCCTACAATGCAAGAACTTCTCTAGTATCAAGTTCCTGCAGGACAGGTGGTTTCTTTAGCATCCGGCTCCTGCAGTTCAGGGCGGCCAGCATCCTCCAAAGGCCAGCCGCTTCCCCTGGCACTCTCTCTACTCCCTCCTGTAGAGGAGTGACTCTAGTGAACACATCCCTCGCAAGGTCTGCTAGCGCAGCACCATAGCGATGTCTCTAGCGTCCAATGAACCTCAGCCACGCCCTCTCTAAAAAGGTCTAGATCTCAGCCCTGGGTGGGAAGCCCTGCCCTGGATGCTCTTTCTCAGCCCCAGAGAGACTTAACTCAGACAATCTGACCTAAGAGACATTGCATCTTCTCTCATGATGTATTAATTTCATTAGAACATTTAGAGTTTGAGGAGCGCCTGGGTGGCTCGGTTGATTAAGCGAATGACTCTTGATTTCGGCTGGGGTTGTGATCTCATAGTTTGTGAGTTCGAGCCCACATTGGGCTCTGCGCTGACAATGCAGAGCCTGCTTGGAATTCTCTCTCTTCCCTCTCCGTCTGCCCCTACCCTGTTCATGCTCTGTCTCTCTCTCTCTCTCAAACTAAATAAGTAAGGTAAAAAAGATTTTTGAAAAAAGAACATTTAGAGTTTGAGAGATGTCCTCTTTTGAGACATTATTTATAAAAGCAAAAACAAGAAACAACTTAAAAGTTCAATAATAGATGTATTTTAAAAATTATTTTTAAAAATTGTTTTAAAATTTATTTATTTTTGAGAGGCGGAGAGAGATAGGGCATAAGCAGGAGAGGGGCAAGGAGAGAGGGAGACACAGAATCCAAAACAGGCTCCAGGCTCTGAGCTGTCAGCACAGAGCCCAACGCAGGGCTCGAACTCACGAACCATGAGATCATGACCTGAGCCCTGACACTTAACCGAATGAACTATCCAGGCACCCCTGTTTTTCAAAGTTATTAATGTGCTTGTATCTTTTGTCTTTTCCCTCTTCTACACAAACCTTGCGGGGTGCTTATTCTCCAACTGCCTCTTCCAGTCCAGTATCGTTTCCTACCTGCTCTGTGTGCTGGGAGGCTGACCTCTGTGAAAAACATGCTCCTCTGCCTCATAGTTCAGTTCAGCTAACGGGAGGCACTGGGAAGAGATCCGAGGGCAGGTGGAGGGATATCAGAGTGATATCCCTCCAACCAGACCACAGGGAGGCAGTAGCTGCGTTCCTCCACCTGAATTCCTGTTGGACAGTCTCTCTCTCACAGGTATAGCTTTTGCTGTTGCTCCTTCAAGACTAAGGGTGGCAATGGGCAATGCCCTCCCACATCCTCTAGCCCTGAGTGCTTTGTCATTTGTCCCGGTAGCCTTGCCGGCACCTTTGTAAATAGTCCCTTCACGAAACTCTTCAGTGACACATCGAGTAAACCATCTGCTTTCTGCTGAGAACTTGGGGGGCTCAGTATCCATGAGAAAGAGGGGAAAGCAGGGATGAGGATTTGTTACAGAAAGCTTGCAAAGAGAAGGACTGAGGTTTCTGACTTGCAAAACGGGATCATGTCATAAGATAAAAGCCTTCAACACTTTTTGAACTGTGTCTTAGATTATTCTGTAGTTAGACCCATGGTTAATTTCCCCTATTATGAGTGGGTGGGAAGTTGTACCGGAGGCTAGCTTAGCTAAAGAATCCAGAAATCACCGTTTTTCTGCACATTCGCAGGTTGAAGTGTGATATAAATCTGTCACCACTGTAAGGACGTGGTTACTTAAATGATAGAAGGATAGATGGAATATTAATGATGGTTACAGCAAATTTTAATGAATAAGAGCTTACAGTGTATTGCCAAGTGAAAAAGTAAGACTTGACACTTAGTCATTTTGATCTCAACTATGTTAAATATATGACATATACGCATAGAACAAAAAAACTTGTAAGGAATTCGCAAAAATGTACAAAGAAGCTGCCTTTAGGTAGTGGGATTAGGGGTGGTTCTGTAATAGGCACAAGTTACTTTTGTAGCTAGAATTTTATTTGTGTTTTTTTTAAGAGAACACATACATCATGTTCTGCTCACACTATCAGAAACAAATCACACTGACCCTGGCAAGTCCCAGCCAAGGAATTTGCCTCCAGATATGCGTTGGCCTGATTAGTGCCAGGAACCTCAACAAACAACACTCTGAGTTGTTAACTCTTTCTTTAGAAGAGAGTAGGAGGTGGTGAGACAGGGACCCTTCTGATGAGATCAACCTGTAGGAATGAGGTTGCTACAATGGATCCCATTGTCCTAAGCACCTGCCATGGCGATATGGGAAGACCGTAGGCTTCCAGTCAGGGTTAGGTTGGGCCCCCTGTAGTGGCTGCTGAGAAACAAGTTGCATCAAAACCAGCCCTGTCCTTGAAGAACAAACATGGGACTGGACATGTGCAGGGTGACATGTGACACGCCACAGGGTATGAATGGTGTCTTTGGAGTGTGGAAAACATAAGGCCAGCTTAGTCAGGACTGGATAGAGACATGTAAGTTGATGTCCCTTTTCCCACTCAGGTGAATGTAGGCCTGCCTTTAGGCCTTTGCGTGGGTCTTTCTTTCTCCATGAAATCCCAAGTCTGTCTATCAGATTCCCACTGACTTAACCTCTGAGTATCTAGGTAGAAGTGCAAGAGTTCATCCTGGTGGATCCAGGCATTGGCTGCTCTGTGGAGGCAGCAGACAGGCGCCCCCTGCTGGAGAACGCACCACACATTAGACCTGGAATCTGGCGGGGAAGTATGCTGAAAGGCTGTGTTGGTATTTCAATATTTTATTTTGTTTTGCTGTTGTAGGGAAGGAGAAATAACGTTCTCTCTATCCTTCCAAGTGCTTGGGTGAGACTCCTGTGATAAAATTACATATTAACAAGGGGAAAAAAACCACAGAAGTTTGTTAACATGTATACCTCACGTATACGTGGAAGATACTCCGGAGAAGAGGGGGTCCCTGAGATGGTTTGGAATTCAGAGTCAAATATCATCTGAATAGAGAAAGGGACGAGGAATGTAGGTCTCTTAGAGAAGAGAAAATGATTTTTAGGAAAGATGAATGGGCTTTCAGAATAGATGGCAGGTATACTAATTTGAGACAAAGTTTGTCTTCCGGGTGTGGTATTGACTTCTAGTTTCCTCTCCTGTAATGACGCAATTTTCCCTGGTTGACGACACCTTTGAGGAGGGGCTCTGTGGTAAATGAGCTCCTTTTGGAGGCTGTATCTGTATTTTTATCTTTTTAAGTTTATTTATTTATTTTCGAGAGAGAAAGAGCATGAGCAAGGGAGGGGCAGAGAGAGGGAGAGAATTCCAAGCAGGCTCCGCACTGTCAGCACAAAGCCCCACGTGGAACTTGAACTCACAAACTGTGAGATCATGACCTGAGCTGAAATCAAGAGTCAGACACTTCACCGGCTGAGCCACCCAGGTGCCCCTGGAAGATCTATCTTTAGGCCGACAAGAAGAATTTAGAGAAAGCCTCTCTCTACATAGGCTGCTTTTCAAGGGTCTGCAGCTCAACATAATCAATATACCACATTTGAGACCAGCCTTTGTGGTGGTTACTGAGGTTATGGTTTTCAGTTTCCCTGCCCTTAGGGACCCCCATCCAAGATAGCCACCCCCCATTCATCAAAAGCCAAGCCTGTGGGGAAAGCGTTCCACTGGATCTTCACCAAGGCCCCTAACCAAAGCCTAGCCTACCTGCAGAGCTCATGCCCCCAGTGCCCACGGCCAAGCCCAGACAAGGGCAAGAGGGGAAGAGAATCAAAAGAAAAAAAACGGGAGTCACCTGGGTGGCTCAGTTGGTTAAGCATCAGACTCTTGGTCTCGGCTCAGGTCATAATCTAACAGTTTGTGAGTTCAAGCCCCGCAGTGGGCTCTGGGCTGACAGTGCTTGGAGCCTGCTTATTATTCTGTCTCCCCCTCTCTCTGCCCCTCCTCCACTTGCTCTCTCTATCTCTTTCAAAATAAATAAAAATAAACTTAAAAAAAAAAAGCCTGGTTGGGTGGGAAGAGAACCTAAAACTGGGTCTGTTCAGCTTCTAGGTGCACTCACTGGGAACATTTTTGCTTCCTGAGGTGTCAGGCTGCTGTAAACCCTCACTGCACCTCCTCCATCTACCAGTGTTGGAGATGAGAGGAAGCAGCTGAAAGTTCTCCATTACAGAGCCCTGAGCACTGGGCTGTGCCGCTCTGTGTGTCTCTGGGAAATATCCCTTCCTCGTCTGAACTCCGCTCATTCCCTTCTTCCCAGCCATAGCCATTATGTCTACCCAGCCATGGGAGATATCTAAGCAGGAAGGACCACAAGTACGGCCTCATTATCTGTTCTTGCTCCCTGATACATACCTGCAGCTCTACCTGCTGAAGCAGTCATTGCTAGTTGAGGGCAAGGAGGGAAGAGAAGACAGTTGTTGCCGGTACCAGTCTTCCCTTCCTAGTCCGTCTGTCTGGCCTGGCCTGGAGACTGCTAGGCCAGCCTTTGGCCAAGAGACCACTCAGTAATACATTTTGGTTCTGTTTACATTCTCATCAGCACATGTGCTCATTGAAAGGCAGTGCTTCTCAAACAGTAGAGTATAAAAGTAAAGTACCTGGGTACTTGTCAAAGCACAAGTCCCGATTGGGTAACTCTAAGGTGTAGCCTAAGACTCTGTCTTTCTAATAAGTTTCTAATGTTGTAAGGATGTAAGGGACCCAGTATTGTATTCTAGGCTAGTATTATTTGATCTGTGAAGGTTATCAGAATTCCAGTGTCAGAATTAATCACTGGGTTCCCTCATCTCCCCAACATCTGGCTCAGACCTTGACATATCTTTTCTTGTTTTTTTTATTCTAATGTTTATTTATTCTTGAGAGAGAGAGAGCGTGAGCAGGGGAGGGACAGAGAAAGAGGAATACAGATGATCTTATGTCTCCACGCAGACAGCAGCGAGCTGATTCCAGTTCATGAACCATCCATGAGATTGGATGTTCAACTGACCGAGTCACCCAGGCGTCCCGACGTATCTTCTGACTGGCCATCTGACTTGACTCATCTGTTCCCCTACTAGCCTGGCAATTGCTAGCACAAGTAATCTTTGTAGCCCTCATACCTCACATGGTGGATACCCAACAGTTTTCAATAAATGAATGAATACATTAATGGCTTTTGAAGGCAACTTATAAAAGATGTAGGTCGTTAATAGCTAGGACAACATTCCCCAAACTGTGTTCCTTGGGACACCAGTTCCGATGGGTATTAAGAGTTATTTAACTCTTATGTGATGTTGTTATGTGATGAGGGGGAGTGGGAAGGTTCTGAAGCCAATATGAGGTTCTGGAAATGCTGGATTGAAAATAGACGTCTGAAGAGCTTCTCAAAGCCTTTAATAAACTAATGGTCGTTGCCAGTGTCTAAGAGAGGGGGTCCAGGAGGCGGCTTTACCCTCCCTTACTTGATCACAGGAAAATTTCCTCAGAAGCATCTTGCAGGGCTAGCGGTGCTGAGGAATGTAGCGGACAGTCTGCATTTTCATCCAAAGATTGTAGATAAAAGTTAATTACGTGAGAGATCTAGAGGGAGACTAGCTCCTGGTGAGAAGAGAGGATGTGAGAGCTGAAAAGAGAGACTCCCTTATGTGTCCCCCCTGCAGGCTGAGTCATCAATCTTCTAACATCTCACCAGCCACTTAGAAGGGGCTCTCCCTCCTCTTCTGGATAACCCACGGAGGGGGGGCCCCTCTTCCCGCTCTGATGCACTCTAGTGGCTGAGGGGGAGGCCAGGAAACCTAGAGAAAAGGGAACCCAGAGGACTGCTTGGAGCTCAGTCCCCTAAGAGGCTAAAGGCTCCAGGAAGTATCTCCAGGAAGAGCTGTAGTGCAGCCAGAAAGCAAGGTGGTGGTGGGGGAGGGGGGAGGTGTTTTAAAAGGGATCACGTACAGCAAGTCTGTACCTGAGTTTGAAATAAACCGAAGGGCTTAAATAAAGTGAAGAAAAGAGGGGCACCTGGGTGGCTCAGTTGGTTAAGCGGCCAACTTCACCTCGGGTCATGATATCACAGTCTGTGAGTTCGAGCCCCACATCGGGCTCTGTGCTGACGGCTCATCAGAGCCTGGAGCCTGCTTCAGATTCTGTGTCTCCCTCTCTCTCTGCCCTTCCCCTGCTCACGCTTCTGTCTCTATGTCTCTCAAAACTAAATAAAGGTTAATAAAAAAAAAATTTAAAAAAAAAAGAAAGGAAGAGCCTAGAAAAAGGTCTTATGTGAATCCCAGAGTTCATTTACCTTAAAACCTTGGTTCTCAACCAGCCAGACATTTGCCAGTGTCTGGAGACAATTTTAGTTGTCGGAACCTGGGAGAAGTGTTACTGGCATCTGGTGGGTAGTGACCAGGAATGGCGCTAAACAGCCTCCGAGGCACAGGACAGCCCCATATAACAAAAAATTAGAAGGCCAAGGGGCGCCTGGGTGGCTCAGTCAGTTGAGCATCCAACTCTTGATTTCACCTCAGGTCATGATCTCAGGATGGTGGAATCAAGCCCCATATCGGGCTCCGTGTGGGCATGGAGCTTGGGATTCTGTCTCTCCGTCTCTCTCTCTGCTCCTACCCCACTTGCCTGCTCTCTTTCTCTCTCAAAATAAATAAATAAAAATTAAAAAAAAAAGAACTAGAAGGCCAAAATACTGCCACTATTGAGAAAATTTGCCTTAAATGTTGTTCTGAAATGTCACCTTTAGTTTAAAATTTAGGATGTTGCTTAAATTCAGCTGTTTTACTGTAAAGAATTGGGGAAAGTTTATTTAGTAGAAGGAAATCCAAGGTCATCAGTATGATGGTCCAAATCTTGGTCAACAACAGTATTTTGTAAGCTTCGATCACATCACAAACAAGGGGACATGTATTGCAAGGAGTTATAGAAATAAAATGACTCACAGCAAATATGTTCCCTAATTTAAAAGTTTAGGACGTTGCTCAGATTAAGCTGTTTTAACACAAAGAATTTTGGGGGAATTTCCTAAGTAGGAGATAAAAAGATATAAATAAAAGTTATGAGTAGAGATAAGAATTGCATAGACTCCTGTCTATGCAATTATAGAAATTCTTGCACAGGCATGAAGAGACATGAGAGAGGATATTTTATCCCAAAGTTGTTTGTGATGGTTGGAGTGCTGGATGCAGTGAGGCATCCATCACTGGAATATTCTGTTACAGTCAAAGGGCAATGAACCAGATATATAAACAGATTTTTAGGGGCGCCTGGGTGGCTCAGCCGGTTAAGTGGCCGACTTCAGCTCAGGTCATGATCTCATGGTCTGTGAGTTTGAGACCCGCATCAGGCTCTTAGCTGACGACTCATCAGAGCCTGGAACCTGTTTCGGATTCTGTATCTCCCTCTCTCTCTGCCCTTCCCCTGCTCACGCTCTGTCTCTATGTCTCTCAAAAATAAATAAACGTTAAAAAAAATAATAAACAGATCTTTAAAACATGGTGCTGAATGTTGGGGGGCGGAGAGAGAGTAAGGAACACGGAGACCTCCAGCACGATACTATTGATTGAAATTAAAAATACATGCCCACAAAACAATGCCTCATGCTTTCAAGAACTTTCGCAAATAGAATGATTTGAAAATCTCTCATCCCACAAACTTTGTAGTTGAACGCTTAGGAATCAGGCACCACTGCCACCTGGTGGTAGCAATTCAAAATTGAGGTGTAATTCCGGTTGGTTTCCTGGGGTGTTTTTTTGTTTTGTTTTGTTTTTTAAGAATTCTACTTTGCCAATACTTGATGTTGCCTGTCTTCTTTGTTTCAGCCATCTTGGTAAGTGTGTAGTGATATCACAATGGAGCTTTAAGTTTTTTATTTTATTGAAGTATAGTTGACACACAGTGTTACATTATTTTCAGGTGTGCAACACAGTGGTTCCAAAACTGTACATTACGCTATGCTCACAAGTGCAGTCACCGTCTGTCACCCTATGCTATTACAATACAATTGACTATATTCCCTTGATACACCTTGATTTAGTTTTGTTGTGGTTAAAGATTTTTTTATTTTTAAGTAATTTCCACACCCAACATGGGACTCAAACTCACAGCCCTGAGATCAAGAGTTGTACACTCCACCGACTGAGCCAGCCAGGTGCCCCTCTAAACTATACCTTTTGTCCACATGACTTATTCATTCCAGAACTGAGAGCCTTTATCTCCCAGGCTTCATCCATTTTGTCCATCCCCTCACACCTCTTCCTTCTGATAACCATCAGTTTATTCTCTGTACTCATGGGTCTCTTTCAGATACGGTTTTGTTTTGTTTTTTTACTGTTTATTTTTGAAAGGTGGAGGGAGGGGCAGGCAGAGAGGGAGACACAGAATCCAAAGCAGTTTCCAGGCTGAGCTGTCAGCACAGAGCCCAATGTGAGGCTCGAACTCAAGAACCCTGAGATCATGTCCTGAGCCAAGTCAGATGCTTAACTGACTGAGCCACTTGGGTGCCCCTCAATTGGAGTTTTTTAAAGATAGAATTTATACACTACAAAACCCACAGATATTAAATGTTTAACTCATGAATTTTGACAATTCACCGAGTGATGATCAGTGTGATCATCACTTTAAACACTTTAAACACTATAGACAATATTTCCATCGCTCCAGAAAGTTCCCTCTGCACTTCCCAGGAAATCCTCCCTACACATTACCCTACAAGCAGCCACTGATCTGTTTCTGTCAGTAAATAAGCCTTGCCTTATTTGTATATATTGTAGAACATCATATACATGGAATTATACAATGTGTACTCTGTCAGTGCTCCACCCACATCTCCTTGACACTCACCATTCCACCATTCCTGTGCACACCTGCATTTCTGTCCATAACACCTGCAGTTCTTCAGCTGGGGGCGTCGTCTGTGTGCTCAGAGACATGAGAGAGGCAGCCGCCTAGAGCCAAGGAGTTAAGGACCTCCCTCCAGCAGTTCTCAATCAGTGTCTGATGGGAGTTGGTAGATAGACACCCCAGCTCCCTCATCCGTCAGTGGGGATAACTGAAATGGGATCCACAAAGTGTCCCATCTGTCCCTGCTGGGGCTGAGGCCTGGTTTCCCACAATGATAACCTCAGCAATACACACTATTAGTTCTCCTCCCTCCTAGCCTCCCTTATCCTGACTCCCCTGCCAGTGCTGGTATCACCTCCTGACTCATGGACCCTATAAGAATTAACACTGGTCTGGGGCGTGACATTGCATCCGGCCATAAGAACCTATAGTCTTCTTTCTAAAGACCATCAGAGATCTAGAAGAAGCAAGAAGAAGGTCTTGCGAGATTTCGTCCCAAGTTCTTTCGTAGGTAAGCTCCAAGGACTTGCGTTCTGAGCTATGTCTGTGAATGGAAGTCCATGGCCAGAGAATACCAGGTCTCTACGACCCCAGACACTCTTAGAGTGAGGACTGACCCAAAAATTCCTCCTAGATGATGATAATCAAGCCAAGATTCCATACACAGAGAGAGAAGGCCCGTGTGAAGTTGCTATCTGTGAGTCCTATAGATGGACTTGGGACAGATTTTGGGATAAAGCACCACATCTAGATCTTGAAGGAGATGCTGAGTTCTCTGGGGCCCTGACAGGTGGGCCAAGAACTAGAACAATGTGATCCTTGGAATAGAGTCCCGCCTCTGTTCCCATATGAACACAGCATCGAGTGGTCAGTGGCTGGACCCACTGGGCCAACTGGAGCCCAGCCTGGTCTCAGAACACTCTGAAGCCCTCGAGCCCAGGTGAGAGAATTTGGAACTGGACTCCTTGCTGTCCTGAAGCTGCATCCAGTCCCGGATGTATTCATATACTCAATACACACGTTAAGCCCTGCACAGAGTACTGGGGATATGAAGTAAACCGGATGCCTACCCATTCCTCTCTGTAGGGAAATCTAGAGCATAGTCACATAAGCAAGCAAAGGCCATGGGACATTACATGTGCTGCTGGGATAGATGTCTGTACAGATGAGGGGCCCAAACTGGGGAGGGCTGAGTGCCCCAGAAGACAGCCCGAGAGAGGTGGTAGAGGGGCATGCCGGGCAGAGGTGCCACATGAGCAAAGGCTTAGAGGAATAAGAGCATGGTGGGTGGTTCTGTCTGATGGAGTTCAGGGTTCAGGGGCCAGAGATGAAGCTAGAGAGGCCAGCAAAGGCCCGGTCATGGAAACATGTGTATGCCATGCCAATGAATTTAGTTTCATCCTCGAGTCAATAGAGATTAAATAATTTTAATTGAATGGACTAATAATAATTGAATAATATTAAGCAGATGGATTCTGTGGTCATTTCTGCATCTCGGAAAGATTGCTCTGGAAGAAGTATGAAGGACAAGTTAGAGGAGGTGAGACCAGAAGCAGGGAGACCATGAAGCCAAGAGGCCATAGAAGCCAAACTAGAGCAATGGCAGTGGAAATGTAGAAGAGGTGATAGATATGAGAGAAGAGAAGGAGGTGAAATCAGTAAGAATGAAGAAGTAAGGGCGGGTTCAGGGGGACGCCCATGTCTGCCAAGGGCACCTGGATGCTAGCTGTGTTGTCCACCTGGATGGGGGCACTGGGAGGTGGGGCATCTCTGGGTGGAGAGGAGATAGTGAACTGACTTTTAGACATGTTCGGTCAGGGGTCCATGGGATATCTCTATCACCATTTCCATCACTTCCCTGACCACAGCATTTTAGAAATACCTTCGTAAATTTGTAAATGTCCAGTGCTCGTATATCCATTCCACCTCCCCACTGCTTGTGAACTGCAAGCTCCTTTCTATGGTCCCAGGACCTGGCACAATGACTTGTGCCCAACAGTAGGTACTCGATAAGGGTTTGTTGAATGGTAGGGGTAGGTGCCCCCACGGAGGGATGACTTCAGTCTATTGCCATCACCGAGTCCCCCTTAGAGTCAGATCCCAAACAAATAGTTGAAATCTCCCTTTAAAGGAGTAGAGGGGTGCCCTTTCCTTTTCCTGCCATCATGTGGAGGCCCTGCAGTTTGTACCAGGCAGATTGAGGAGTGGCCAGACCTGGGACATGGAGTCGGGTGGCTCGGGAGCCCAGGCCAGGCCAGGCCATGGAGCTGGCTGTGTCCAGACCAGGCCTCCTGGGCGAGGGTGCCCATACCTGGGGTGCCCAACATAGGTAGATGGGCAGGTGGGGGCACTTGAGGTCAGAAGAAGGTGGAGCAGGACGTGGGATGAGGGGCCAGGAAAGATGGTCCGGGGGCAGGCTGGCCATGTTGGCATGCCATCTGGCAGGCCCAAGACCTGCTTGAGTTCAGTTCATCCACCTTAAACCAAACAAGGCCATTGTTTCACCACCCGTCAGCAGGGCTGGTGACTCAGACCTAATGGATCCTGCATTGTCGTCATCAAGGAGGGGCTATCTTCCTTGGCATCACTCCAAGACTTAACAGAGAGCATGAAGGCCTCTGAGCAAGGCTGGGAGGTGTTGGCTCAGCCAGTGCGCATGTCCCAGCCCTCACTCTGACCTGGGGCAAGAGCTGGAGGAACCACCAGCTCCTCTGCCAGAGCCCAGCTTTAGGGCATCTCTGTCTTTATTGTGTTGATCCCAGCACTTGTGTGGTGTACGTACAGCTTCTAGGGCTTTTAGCGCTTGGCTTCTGCTCCGCTTCCAGGGATCTGCGCTCAAGCTGCTTCCTTGGCGTCACAGCGTCTGCGCACATCTCCCCTCACACTCTCTCCTCTTCAGGGTCCTCACAGCTGCACTAGGAGTCAGGCTGGTGATCCGCGGGCCCATTTCCCAGATGGGAGCACGTGCACAAGCCCAAAAAGAGGAAGGGATACACTCAAGTTCACCCAACAAGTTGGGCTGGGCCGGGACGTGAGGCGGAGCGGGCCCTCTCCTCCTGCCACTCACTTCCATGCTCATTCTGCTCTAGCCATAATGCACTCCTCGGTATCTGCTTCCTTAGCTTACCAAACCTGCTCCTGTCCCAGGGCCGTTTCCTGCAGCTCCTCCTCTCAACAGGGTTTTCCCCCCAGGTCTCTGCAGCTTACACGATCAACAGCTACTTAGGAAGCAGCACCTGTACACTCAGTGGGGAGGCAAACAAAGCCATGGAGTCCGCTTCTGGATCCCACTGCTGGAAGGTGGGATGTGGGGTGGGAAACGGTGATCTGATCTCCCAGACCATTCCAGACTCACCGTGTGCCTCTCTCCACTCACTAACCTCACTTGATCTGCATCGTTCTCTCTGTTTCCTGGATGTGCCAAGCTTCTTCCTGCCTCGGGGCCCTCACACATTCTGTTTCCTCTGTCTCCAACACTGTTCCCCCCTGCTACAGCCTGCCCCACCCACTCACCCCTTGGCCTTCTATTACTTCCCAGATAGATAGGTCAGTCTTCGATCCTCCTGAGGCACTGAGTGTGTCTCATGCGTAAGACTAACTTCGCTGGTGACAAAAAGCTCTGGTACCAGTCACCCATCCGCTTCATTCTGTGCCCTGATTGAGGGCAGGAATTGTGTCTGACTTACTCTCTGCTGTGTCCAAACACTCAGCATGGAGCTTACCTGCTTTTTAAACTCTTGTCGAGTGAATGAATGAATTCCACATTAATGAATGAGGTTTATTTGGATACCTTGACATCCATAGGGGTGCTGTCTAATAGCAGTTGGATATAGTTCAGGTTCATGATTTTAGTGGGAGGACAGATTTGAAGTTTATCACTGTGAGTGAATCCAAGAGGTGTTTGATCGAGGAAAAAGTCTTTGGGGAGGGAGGATGGTAGGTGGGGTTGGCACCCCACAGGCAGCCCTTGACTTTACTCTGAACTTTAAAGGATGCAGAATTCAAGCCAGTTGGTCCCTTGAAGCAGCTAGAGCCATCAGCAGACCTTCTTGACATATTGATAAAGGCCTACGGTCCAAAAACAAGGGAGGCAACCAGCTCCTTTGTTTCGCTCTGTCCCCTTCTCACTCTAACCTGGATCACTGGCAGACGGACCTGGGGACCAGAAGAGAAATGCAGAGAGGCCCAAGCGCTTCATCATGTGGAAGGATGGGGGCAGGCGAGGGGCTAGAGCTGCTTCACCTGGAGGTGCTCACTGGGGTTCGTGTAGGTGCAGGAGGCTTAAAGACAGAGCTGGGACTCCCCCAGGGAGTCTCAGGGAGACAGACCTCTTGTGTGAGGAAAGACTCGGTTCAAAGCCACACAATGATGAAACTGGTAGGTAGTGAGGTCCTTTTCCCTAGAGGACGATGACTTGACTTCCTGGCAGGGCTGCTGTAGGCAGGTCTGAGGGGAAGATGGTAGACGAGACTTCAAAGACCTTTAAAGGTACCTCACCTCCCCTTTAATGAGATATTCTTGCTTTAGGACAGGAAATCATCGTTAAATATTTGCTCTGCCTGGCTAAACAATGGAAGGATAGATACCACCTGGCTCAGAGGCATCTGTGGGCCTGTGAGCTTCCGGAGGAGGGGCCGGAGGATCTTGAAGTTGAGTCATGGACCTGAGGCTGGGCGTGGCTGCAAATCCGGGACCTCTTATCCGTCCGTGGGGGTGACTGTCTGGCTGCCCCGAGTTCCTAAAGGGGCTATTCTTGAAGAAGAATCCTTCCCATTGACTCATTTAATTTTCTTACAACTTATCTGTAGGCCTGACATGTTTCGAAACAAAGAGAATTTTTAAAAACATTGAAACGTTGATTCATTTTGGAAAGAGGCTCAGCATCTGTAGTTTTATTTTATTTTTTATTTTTTTCATCTTTATTTTTGAAGGAGAGAGAGACAGAGAGTGAGTGGGGGAGAGTCAGAGAGAGAGGGAGACACAGAATCCAAAGCAGGCTCCAGGCTCTGAGCTGTCAGCACAGAGCCCAATGCGGAACTCGAACCCATGAACCGTGAGATCATGACCTGAGCCGAAGTCGGACGTTTAACTGACTGAGCCACCCAGGCGCCCCAAAGAGAACATTTCTATTTATGTTTACACCCCACTTCATCCTCTGCAAAATGTTTTCCCATCTGCTGTCCCCACTCCCCTCTTCACAGCAGCCCCCAGAGGGAGACAGAGTTGGAACTGCCTCCTCACTTTGCACATGGGTAAACTGAGGCCTAGTTAAGGAAAGTGTCTTTTCCGAGGTCCCAGAGTTGGTTAGTGCAGGCACCGGCAAAGGAACCCATGGCTCCGGCCTCTTTTCTCTGCCTCTTCACCTTTCGGTGGCTGCTTTTCTTTTTGTCTTTCCTTCTGATCTGCCTGTGTGTCCTTCTCCCTCTGCCTCACTGACTTGTTTTCTCTCTGTTTTTCTACTTCAATTTCCCTCTCCCTCTTGCTCCAGCCTTCAGATTGGTGTTAGCTTTGTAGGTTGTCCCAACTCTCCCTCACTCTGGAAATCTGCCAGCCCCGTAGGCACAGCTCCAGGCCACCACAGGCTCCGCATCTCCGATGGCAGGGTGCAGATACTCTCTGGAAGACGCTCCGGCCTCGGCCTCGTCATCTGGCCCCAGATAAGAGGAGGGTGGGGATCAGCCTTATAAACAGGCCCAGACCATTCCCCTGGCCCAGATCCCAGCCAGCCAAGACCAATCAGCCCAGGATCAGCATGGCCGTCCGCCCGTGGGTGGTCGCCCTGGCCGTGGCCGCTCTCCTCATTGTGGACAGGGGTGAGTTGACAGAGCCCGGATTCTCTGTGGCTTGGTGTTGGTAGATGAGCTCGTGGTGGGGGCAGAGCCAGGGCCTGGAGCACCCTGTGAGGCCTCGGTTTTCTGCATCTCCCCTCTTTCTGTACCTCCCCGCTGTGGTGGGAAAAGCCCTGGGCTAGGAGAAAAGAACCCCGGGTTCAAATCCTGACTCTGGCCCTGAATTGCAAAACTCTCTCCTCTCGTGGGGCCTCTGTTTCTCCAGCTGTAGCATAGGAAGTTGTCCTAGTTCAAAGCTGCTCTGAGCAACTGCTTGGTGAGAGATTGGGGAGGCAGCAGGGAGCAGGCCTCTCTTGGGAGACACAGGTAAGTTTTCCGGCTGCAAGGTGGTGGGTGATGAAGGAATCTTGGCTTGGGTCCGCTGAGCTCCTGTCTGCTGTGACAAGCTGTGCTTGTGGGACACACAGCAGCTGTGTGAGCCCAGGGGAGCCCTTGTCCCAGGCTAGACCCATGCAGCTGGAGTGGGGCCTCCTCAGGCCCTGGAGCCCCTCTGCAATCATTGTTCTGGGCCCTTAAGACGTATCAGTGAGCAAACAGAAAGATAACTGCCCCGATAGAGCCGAAATCCATTGGGGTAGGATGCAGGGGAATACACAATAGACAATATAGGTGCAATGTTAGAAGGGGATAAAGGCTAAAGAAAACATACTGGGCAGCATGAGGAGGGGGCTGCAATGTTAAATCAGGGCATTCTCTCCAAGAGCAAGGTTTGAAGGGGGCAAGGGAGTGAGCCATGTGGATACCTGGGAGAAGAGGGTCTCAGACAGAGAGAACAGGCAGTGCAAAGGCCCTGAGGTAGGAGCATGCCTGGAGTGTTCGAAGTACAGCAAGGAGGCCGGTGTGGCTGGAAAGGAATGAGAGGCAAGGTGCAGAGCAACGAGGAAGGAGGGATAGAGGTAATGGGGAACTCTATTGGGTAAGGCCTTGAAGGGCAATGTGAAAACATGGCTTTCCCTGAGAGAAACAAGAGGCACCGAAGGATTTTGAGCAAAGTTGTGTGTTAAAAGGATCATTGTGGTCACTGTGTTGAGATTAGACTAAAGGGGGATGCAGGGAGATTTCTTAGGACCCTCCTGGAAGGCCACCGACCTCATGGCCAGTCCCACACCCATTTCCCTAGCCGGGGACATAGTCCTAGGGGCCGGGGCAATGGAGAATGGGTCCAGGGGCTCTGGCCCAGCATAGCCTGCTTACTCCCGGCCTGGCAGCCATTCTCTGAGCAGTTCTCCTGTTGGAAACACTAAGGAGGACTGCCCTGAAGAGAATCCTTGTGCCCATTTCAGATTCCTGCCTGGGCTGAGTGAGGATGGGCGTCCAGGGCAGCCTGAGAGTCAATGTAACTTCCTCCCACATCCTCCTCTCCATGATGCACTTCGGTGGCCAACTCCTGAACACCCACTATGTGGGGAACACTGCCAGATGGGGGCAGAAACATAGGAGCCCCAAGGAGCTCAGGTCATAGAGAGGCAGGAGTCACCCAGTGAGTGGGACAGCATGTGGTATCATGAGAGAAGCTGCTTATGTTTGCGGCCCGAATATTTGTGGCCCCCCAAATTCAGATGTTGAAATCTTAACCACCAAGGTGATGCTATTGGGAGGTGGGACTCTTGGGAGATGACGAGGTCATGAGGGTACAACCCTCGTGAAAGGGATTAGTGCCCTCCCAAAAGAGACCCCGAGAGCTCCCTCACCCCTTCTACCATGTGGGAACACTAAGTAGGCGCCAGCTATGAACCAGGAAGAGGGCTCTTGCCAGACACCAAACATGCCAGTGCCGTGACCTTAGACTTCCCAGCCTCCAGAACTGTGAGAAATGAACGTTTGTCGTTTATAAGACACCCACTTTGTGGTATTTTTGTTACAGCAGCCCAAATGGACAAAAACAGAAGCCCAAACCCAGCTCTGCTCAGGAAACTCTAGGGGGCATGAGGGAAGGCATCACAGGGGAAGTAGCATCTGAGACTTGCAACGAAGGTGGAATCAGTAGGAGAAGGGTGATAAGGACATTTCAGGTAGAGAGAAAGAGCATAAGCCAAAGCAGAGCCTGTCCTGAAAGAGTGAGCAATGAGGAAGAGCTGGGGCCACAGGAACATGGAGAGGTGTACGAGGAAGTGAGTCCAGGAGCAAGTTTGGGACCGGCCATGGAGGGCCTTCAACATAAGATGAAGGAGCTTAGTGATCATGACAGGGAGACTTTATATATTTTTAATGGAAGGCCTTTATGTATTTTGGAGATATCATATATATATATATATATATATATATATATATATATATATATACACACACACACACACACACACATATATATAATGGAATGACTTTATATATTTTTAATGCTTTTTCATCCCCTAACAGTTATGGACCACGAAATAAACAAATTTTATCACTCAATGACTCTTATTCAATGAGTTTTAACAATGCGTGTACCTGTGCAACCCAAACCCCTATCAAGATACAAAACATTTCTGGGGCACCTGGCTGGTTTCATCTGATAGAGCATATGACTGTTGATCTCAGGGTCATGGGTTCAAGCCCCAGGTTGGGTGTGGAACCTACTTAAGATAAAAATTAAAACAAACCAAAACAAAACATTTCCAACACCCCAGATATTTCCCTCATGCTGGTCAATCCCTTCCCCCACCCTACCCTCAGAGGCAACCACTGCTTTTTTTCTCCCCAATCATTAATTAGTTTAGCCTGTTCTAGAATGTCACATAGAAAGTTGTATTTATCCCCAGGTTGCCCTTGACCTTGGCCCAAGGTGCCCCTTCCATTTAGTATATAGTCTTGTGTCTAGCTTCTTCCGCTCAGCGTGTTTTGAAATTGAGCCATAGTGTTGCATATATCAGTTGTTAGTCTGTTTTTGCTGAGTTTTATCCCACTGTATTGTGTATCATAGTTTATCCATCCTCCTATTGAAGGACATAAGGATAATTTCTTGCTTCTAGTTTTATAATCACGGGAGGGTTTTGAGGGTGGTGACAAGGCTGGGTTTGCATCTTGCTGTCCCAATGCCATGCTTAAGCAGCACACCAGAGGTCTCTCCATCTCACTTCCCTTCTCCCTCTCTACCTTGGAAATCTCTTAAAACGGCAGCCTCAGGGAAAGCTAAAACCACAGTGGTGGGCACACTTCCAGTGATGGAGAATTCTCCACTTCTGGAGACAGCCTCCTTCGCTGAGGTATGTTTCCACCGAGAGAAAATCCTGAAACTCAAACCTGCCTCCCGCAGTCTCCTTGCACAAATGGGCTCTGTCTGCCCTGTGAGGGTGAGAAGATCTCGTATCTCTCTTGGCCCCAGGACAGCCCTTCAGAGACTTCAGGAAGCATCCTGCCCTTCTCCAATTTATGTAGACACCTTACCTTCCACCTATGGGATTAGATGTGGCCCCGTTCCCCCTTGCACCTGTCATGTTCACCAGTCATAGAAGTTTGTTCACCTGCAAGCAGCGCACCGAGACCACAGAGGGTTGGATGGCACAACTGTGTATGAGACAAGAACAGGCTGGGGAGTGACAGACTGCATGCAATCCCAGCTCTGCCCTTAACAAACTGTGTTGCTTTACTTTCTGAGCCTCCTTCCTAGATTGGGCAAGTTCCCCAGGAAGCAGACTCAGACAGGCATGCTGTGTCTTGGGGTGTGCTCATGGGGGTACACCCCGAGGAGTAAGGAGAGTTGTGATGCCGCGCAACAGAAGCCTCCGATGATCCTACAGGGAGCTTTGGGGCTGGGGTGGCCCTTCGCATTGTTTTGAGTAGAGATGAGGGGTTCCGGCCGTTGTACCAACATCAATTTGTCGTTGGATATGGGCTGTTTCGGGGTGGGGAATGCAAACACGGGTGCGGCAGCTCTGTTCTCTGAGGGTAATTCCTTGGAAGGGACTCGCTGGGAGTGGTCAGTGCTCCCGGCAGCTGAGGAAATAAGCACCTCAGTCCTGCAAGTGGGATCTGGATGGCAGACCACAGCATCTACTACTGCCTCCCTTCCTCTCTGTTACATAATAGTGTTAGAGATGTGAAGACTAGTTCAGTCAGATCTTGTATTCTCGGTGCCTGGTACATAGTAACTGAATTACTTTTATTATTATATGGGGTTTAACAATCCCAGTGGGATCTGACTAATAAGGAACAGGCTGGAGCCTCACCTCCCTAACTCTAGATTTTCTCTCTCTGTTCTAGCAACCCAAAGTCACCTCGGCTTTCTGGGAGTCCCACTGTCTGGTGACTCAGTACCTTACCTTGAGGAATTCCAGAAGGGCTAGTAGCTGGACCAGGTCTCCTGAAGCAGTCCTCAGACCCCGGACCTGCTGCCTAGAGCCATCATCACCTAACTCTTGCATTTTTGCCTTTCAGAAGTGCCAATGTCGGCGGAGGGAACGGTCATTTTCTCAAGAATGGTAAGGCAGCCGATTATAGTTTTGGCTGCAGGGCTGCTCTTTTCTCCTTCCTTCTGTCTGTGCTAAGAAACCACCATTTTTCTTCTTTATACTCCTGCTCAGATAAAGCAGATGGCTCCCAGGTGGCCAGCATGGCCTCCTGAGCCTGCATGTTCCCTAGATTAGCTCTTCCAGGCTGAGCTGGCCCAGCCCCTTTGCCAAGGTCCCAAATTTGCCTTCAATGACCTCCAGAGATTTGCCCCAACCTGGTCTCCAATGTCCGTACCAGCAGTGAGATCCCCTGCCCAGGCTCAGCAGGACCAAGTGAACTCTCCGCTTTGTGTAGCGTAGATGGGACAGGCTGTAGGGTTCGGGCCAGAGGCCCTGTGGCCCCTTGGTGTGGGCCAGCCTCCCCCAATCACACCCCATCCCTTCACTCTGGAGGACAGACACCAAGTTGTCTCTGAACCCTGATTCCACCTTGGCCCTGGGTCTGACGTCCCCAGGGAGCCCAAGGCAGTGGTGCTGGCCTCCTTGAGACCCCCGACCCACCCTTCACATAGGTGAACCAGGAGGCTCAAAGCCACCTTCCCATCCAGCAGCCTCAGCAGTTCACTGTCAGCCCATCAGAGCCCAGGCCTATGATTGCGCCAAGGAACCAAATACTTTACATACATTATTTCGATTCACCCTATGTGAGAAGAATACTATTATTTATTTACAGTTTTTGCAAATGAGGTAACTGAGGCCTAAAGAGTAGAAATGACTCAGTCAAATTTACATGGCTCATCAGTGCAGAACCCAGGCTCCAGGTCTCCTCATTGCTGCATGGCACTGCCTCTCTCACCCTAGCCTGTCCCACACTCCCACCCCAAGCCCTGTCTCATTTTTCCAGGCTTCCCACACCAGGAGTTTCATTGTAGGCCAGAGTGAGTTGAGGGACCCTCAGTGAGGAGGAGCCCCCAGGACAGCTGGTTTTTTCTGTCTCCTGGGGTCATCACTGGGACCAGCAGCAGAGGTTCTAGTTAGGCCCTCTGAAGAGTGGGAACCCATCCCCAGGAGCTTGAGGGCACAAACTCACTCCGCACATACAGACACAGACACACGCGTGGATGCCCACAGACTTGGGCTCAGCAGACACAGACACACACTTGTGCACAGCCACAGCCATACACTTAGTTATGCACGCACACATAAGCAAACATGCCAAGGGGCTGTGAGCGGTTAGTTTCGTGCCCCCTGGACCAACAGTGGGGCCATCTTGAATCTGGCTCTCCCCTGGAGCCCCTGACTCCAAGCAGAGTCCCTGGATCCCTCCTCACTGCCTCTGAATCCCTGAGTGCCCTCCTTCCCTTCCTCTCTTCCACAGCCCATCTGTGAGCACATGGCGGAATCTCCAGTCTGTCCCCAGACATCCATCCCAGTCTGTGGCACTGATGGGATCACATATCACAGTGAATGCCACCTCTGCTTGAGCCGGCTGTAAGTCCACTGCACACCTTCCCCTCAGCTTGCCCTGTCTGGTCTGAAAGGAGCAAGACTTGACCTGCCTCTTCCTTCACACGCCTTGGCCTGACTCCTCCAACACTGCCCCCAATAGAATGAGCACAAGTACAAGTGTATTTCAAAGAAGGCACATGGCTTTAAGCACAAAGCCTCAGCTGGCAGGAGGTTGGGGAGGGGGCGCATTGCAGAAAATTTGGGTTCCTTCCCTTGTTCTGTCGCTGACTGACTAGGCAACTTCATTTGTTCATTTATTCCTCCAGCCAACAATCCTTTATTGAGGCCAGCATCCCTGGCCTTCTGGGGCATATGGTCAGTCCAAGGGGGAAGCCAAGCTAATGGTCAGCCAACTGTGGCATAGAAAGCTCAAGTCTCAGGTGGGGGCACCCAGGGTACCGTGAGTGCAGGGCAAGGACGAGGGCAGGGACAACTTCCCAGCTCAGCTCTGAAAGATAAGTTGAAATTAGCCTGGAAAAAGAAGGAACAGGGAAAGGCAATTCCAAGTAGTGAAATAAGTTTGGAAAGGTCTAGAAGGGAAAGAAAAGCTTGTATTTGAGAAAATATAAGAAACTGGATACACTGGAGTATAAAGTTTAAAGGAGAGTGGGGAGAGACAAGAAATGAGTCTTGAGAGGTGAGAAGGGACTGAATGTGACCTCGGTATGTCTGATCACCTATTTGTCTCCTTTCTTCATTAATAAGACCCTTGAGGGGCGCCTGCATGACTCAGTTGGTTAAGCGTCCAACTCTTGATTTTCGCTCAGGTCATGACCTCATAGTTTGTAGGATGGAGCCCTGCATTGGGCTCTGCTCTGGCGGTGCGGAGCCTGCTTCGGATTCTCTCTTGCCCTTTATCTCTGCTTCTCCCCACTCGTGCTCACACTCTCTCTCAAAATAAATAAGACCCCAAAACCCTTGAGCTGGGCCAGAGCCAAACGGGATCATGGAAGACAGTCTTCGGAAGCTATAACACTCTGGACAGAGGGGCAAGAGAGCAGCAGAACACTGTCCTAACTTCGATGGAAGGCAGTGGGGGTCTAGGCAGTTTGTGGGGCAATGAAGCCTGTGGACGGTTGAGCCTCTGGGGCAGCCTGGTGGAGGTATGGCTAAAGTTCAAGACAGAGTCAGGGCTGGAGACAGATTCAGCAGCCATCAGTATGCAGTGGTAGACAAAATCCCAGGAAGCTCAGATCTCCTGGGGGAGGGTGTGCACGAAGGAGAAGCTGTAGAGGGATGTGCCCAGGGACCCCCAGGACCTGTCCTGCACCTGCACGGGAGGGAGGGGGGTGGATCTCAGCAGGGTGTCTGGATAGACGGGGCTAGGCAGGATCCCTGAAGATACGTATGTTCCAGTCCCCGAGGAGATGGCCTCATCTTTGTCTCCCGTGATCCTAGGAAAACCAAACAAGACATCCAGATCGTGAAGGATGGCGAATGCTGACCCCATAGCAGCCTCGTAAGCCATGAAGCTTCAGGCTGGAGAAGAGTAGTGGCAGTGGAGAATGTGACATGAAATAAAAGATCCAGCCCAACTCAGCCAAGTGGGCCAGTGTCTTTGAGGACTTCGGTGAGGTGGGTGGTGGTGGTGGGTGGGAGGTGGCAATGGCAGATGAGTATGTGTGGGGGGGATTTCGCCCTGACCCCCTACTCTGAGTCTGATGTCTTCTCCATCACTCTAGTGCTCCTCAACGCTGTCACATGTCCCCCCAGAGGTCCCAAGTATCTTCGGCCCTCTTGTGGAGGTCAGCCCCTATGCCCAGCACCCCTGTCAGTCCTGGCCTGCTTGTCACTAAGGTCAAGAACTTAGGGGACATGTGTACCATCTACCACTGCCTGAGGATATGACTCAGCCTTTGGGCGAGTGCTATACCCCTCAGAGCCTTCTCCCTGGGCTGTATCAGTACCCCGAGTTCACACACACACACTCGCACTCATGCTGATACCACCGCGGCTGATATTTAGGTAGTATACACAATATATCTGAGCTACTTGTTAAATATTAACCTAGTTCTGTAACAGTTAGCAGCAGCTGCCCCAAGCCTTTGAGTGTCCCCCTGCACCCTGGTCACCACAGGAATATGACTTCCAGACCCTGCTCTGTTCTTTTGGTCACCATTCATTCTGACTGACAGTTAAATATGTTGGCATTGGACACAACCCCAGGCACACACAGAACACATGGAGCTATACAATGGCCCACGAAGACACACAGCACCCAGAAATCCGGCCCCCAGCCCCCAGCCTGTGGTCCACGTCAAATATACCCTTTTGGCCAAAGGAGTCCCTTGATAAAGGTGGCAGAGGAAAAGAGTGTGGAGAGGGGCCTGGCCAGTAGAAGCGGAGTCACGCGGACCCAGATTTTTGCTTTAGGGTGGGCAGAGAGAGCAGGAAATGTTCTGTGGGAAAACATACCGAAGAGAGTGGGGGCAGGAAAGGCAGGAACCAGCATTCCCCAGACAACTGAAATCGGGACGCAGGCAGGAATTGTTGCTGATAGATTTGCAGGAGGCAGGGACTGGGAGGTTACCCATGGGCCCTACTACTGCTATTGGTAACAGAAACTTTTGCTCCTCTCCTGCACTGGAATGATGCAGTATTACGTTTGGCCGTGAGAAACCAAAAGCCAAAATAACAGTCACTTAAAGTTAATTTCTCTCACACATAGACCTATGCAGTATGCTAACCTCACGTTCCTTAAATGTTGTTACTCTGCCATTCTCATCAGTTTCCTCTTCAATGTACAAGACGTGATGTGCCAGCCATCATGTCTACATTCCAGTCCACAGAGAGGTAGAGAAAGGCACTCTACCGCCTCTGAAGACACTTCCAATAAGATGTACACAGTCTATTTACATCCCATTGGCTAAAATGTAGTCTCTTGGCCTTGCTGGCACAATGCCTAAGTGAAATCTTAGTGATATCTAAGCTTGTGCCTTAAGTGGGGAGCCCCTCTTACACTCAAGTGACACAACTTCTCAGCCAACTTTCCCCTCGCCGACCCTTCCCCCTGCCGGGCCTCCACACATGATGAGGAATCACAAAGATTACGCTTGAACAACGTGCCAGGCACCAGGCACCACACTGGAAGAAATACCTAATTCCCCACCTCACAGATGTGGAAACTTGGCCCTGTCTCTGGAAACATAACTGTGGGCCCCTCAAGGCCCTACCTATGGCATGTGACACTGCTGCCCTGGTCATGACTGCTTGGCCGAGATTCTTCTCCAGGATTTTTTTTTTTTTATTTTTTAATGTTTATTTACTTTTGACAGAGAGTGAACAGGGGAGGGGCAGAGAAAGAGGGAGACACAGAATCTGAAGCAGGCTCCAGGCTCTGAGCCGTCAGCACAGAGCCCGACGCGGGGCTTGAACTCACAGACGGCGAGATCATGACCTGAGCCGAAGTCGGATGCTCAACCGACTAAGCCACCCAGGCGCCCCTCTCCAGGATTTTTTGAATGGAAAATAAGGAAAACAAGCAATTCTCTCTGGTAGTGAAGCTGTAAGATGTATGAAATGGGGGCTGCTGACTGCCACGTTTCTTACTTTGTGGAAGAAGTAAGATTGAGAGAATGATACCATCATGCAGAGATACAGGGCACCTGGGTGGCTCAGTCAGTTGAGCCTCCGACTTCAGCTCAGGTCATGATCTCACAGTTCATGAGTTCAAGCCCTGCATCTGGCTTGCTGCTGTCAGCACAGAGCCCGCTTCAGACCCTCTGTCTCCCTCTCTGTCCCTCCCTTGCTCACACTCTCTCTCTCTCAAAAATAAACATTAAAAAAGTTTAAAAAAAAAAAAAAAGGGCACCTGAGTCGTTCAGTCGGTTGAGCGACCGACTCTTAATTTCAGCTAAGGTCATGGTATCATGGTTTGTGGGTTCCACCCCACGTCGGGCTCTGTGCTGACAGTGCGGAGCCTGCTTGGGATTCTCTCCCTCTCTCTCTCAAAATAAATAAATGAACATTAAAAAAAAAAGGACAGAGAGACAGAGAGTAAATCCAGGTTGTGTTTGAGTTCCTGAAGCCCAAATGCCCTTGAACGTCCCAAAGTTACATGGGATAACTCAACATCCTGCCAATAAATGTTCTACTTCAACAATTTCTTTGGAATTTGGTTTCTGGTGCTCTCAACTAAGAGTCCTGACTACCAGTCCTGAAGAAGGGCGTATCAGAGAAGGTAACCTTTACATTATCTTAAAGGATAAGTAGAAGTTGTTGACTCAACAGACAATGTGTGGGAGAATTCTTGCAGATCTATGAGGCTGAAGGATGTTTGTGGGATCACAGAGCCCCATTTGTTCCCCTGAAGTAGAACTGACCATATCAGGGATGGTGGGCGATGGAGGAGTGTTCTTTCTCTGTTCACAGGCAGAGATACTCTGTGGATGTGCGGATCTCTGTGGGTGGGCCTTGTGCACAGGCCCCAGTCACCACCCTGCACATCTGCCCAGCAGCCTGTGCCTTAGGGCGTCTCTTCTCCACCCTTGAGTAAAACAGTGGCTGTTGATGCTGTAGATGCCGGTGCTGACAGAGCTTCAGTGGCTGAGAGCAGCTGTGGGAGTTTCACTGCTGATGTGTGTGTTCAACATTCATTCATCCTCCAAATATTTATTTATTGAGCACCCATTATAAATAGACAATGTGCTTGAAATATGCTGTTAACAAGACAAAGAAGCTCCTTAATCCAAGGAACTTAAGAGAGTCTAGGGTTAAAGGTAAATATTAATCAAATAATCCCACGAATAAATCGTCATGCTATTTATCATAAAGAAAAGTTATGGCGAACTTGGAAATGCTATCACCTGGGGGTTTGATATGTTCTCTGACAGTAGATAAGGTTTCTCCATGGAAGAGACATTTGACTTAAGTTCAAGGATGTTCAGTTACCTAGGAAGGGGGTGGGGTAGGGACGGGGAGAGATGGTGAGGAGCTGTCCAACTGGAGGAACAGCGTGTGCAAAGACCCCAAGGCAGGAGAGGGCACAGAGCATCTGGAAGGCCACAGTGCCTAACAGCAGACAGCAAACAGGAGAGTGATGACAGGGAGAGCCCACAGGGTGAGCCTTTGGCCTTCATCCTGAGGGGACTGACATGGTAAGATATGCACTTTGTGACCACTCAAGCTGCTCTACGGAGGGCTAGCGGGGAAGTGGAGACCAACAAGGGGGAGAGAGAGAGAGAGAGAGAGAGAGAGAGAGAGAGAGAGAGGGAGGGAGAGGAAGAGAGAAGATGAGAGGGAGTGAGAAAGTCCCTATTGTTGGGAGGCAGTACAGTGGAGATTAAGGGAGGCAGTACAGTGGAGATTAAGAGCGTGGGCTCCGAATCAACCACCTAGATTTGCATCCTGGCCTTGCCACTTATGACCTTGAGAAATTACCTGAATGTGTGAGGATTAAATGACTAAATACACCTGAAAAACTTAGAACAGCACCTGGCGCACGGGGACTTCTCATTACATGTTTTGGCCCAACGCCACAGGGCTACCATATAAAAACAGACAAATACTGAACTGCTGATTAAAGTGGGAGGTGGGCTGGGCAGGGCGGAGCCTCATCCACTTGTGCCCCCCTGCCATGGCCTTGTCCTAGGCCCCGCCTATGTAGTCCTAAATTCCTGGGGCTTCTGTGACTCCCTCTTTGTCACGTAAGGTTGACCTCAGAGTGGCCTGTTGGAAGCCTGTCTCCTGGGCACTATGGGAAAAACTGGGGTGACAGCAGCTGATCCGGTTAAGAGTTCTGGCATACAGAGTACTCTCAACCTTATTAAACATAAATTACAGCTAGAACTGCAGAAGGTTTTTGCTTCTCACACTTCATGCAAAAAAGCTGAAACATTCTTTTGCTTGCTGATGTGTACATTAACTGCTTTTTAAAAAAAAATAACAATGTAGGTGGGAAAGGCCACAATAAAAAAAAAACAGGAAGAGCCTTGAGGGAAAAACTGACCTCAGAAGGGTACAATGAAACAGAAATGCCTTTGAAGGAACTCCTGAGAAGTTTACAGTTGCCTTCACCACCTGCCTCACTGTGACTCTTCTCTCTGCCCCCACCAAGCCATATTTGTGGCCTGGTTTCAAGCAGAGATTCAGTCAACACTAGCCTTAACCTTCTATAGAGATTTACCTGAGGACGAGGAAGTCCACGCATGAATACAACCCCACCCAGAAACAGGCCTCTGAGATCTCAGGGCCTGTGGCTGGGCAGGGTCACTGGGAGGTGAGGTCAGGGTCTATGAACCAACAACCCAGCCAGCTGCGCCAGAATTAGGTTACAAGGAGGGATGTCTGGACTACCCAACGTGCCAAACACTTGTTCTGAGCTACTCCCAACATTCCTGACTAGATGTAACCTCCTGGTGATTCTGAGTTACGTCTACAGGCTATAGAATCACAAGGGCAAAAAGGCCTCATGTATCTGAAGACGGGGGTGGCCTATAAGCCCAAATGAGAGGTGTCTCCAGCCCCAAGAAAGCACCCAAAGGTTGAAAGAGCTGGGAAGACGTGGGCAGGGGAGGCACTCTCCAGACAAGGTGGGCTGCGGGACAGCACAGCCATACAGAGACAGAACGAGAAAACAGACAGGAGCTCTACTGAAGATGGCAGACAATACTTGTTCATTGAGAACACGCGGAGGAGCAAGAAAATTGGCAAGCCGTCGATTGTCCCCAGCGGCCCTGGAGAAATCAGGTCACTTCTAGTCCAGAGAGGACAGAGGTGGTGGCACTGTTCTTCAAGGCAGCACATGCTCCCTCTGCCTCACCTCACTCGGCGAGAGCTAAGTTTGTGGACCGGAGCCGCTCCGTCTCCTGGCAGATGTTCTGTTCCACGGTGTCACACTCAGCTAGGAATGCCTGAAACACAAATGCAGGGCGGTGAGGGACCATCCCGGCTAGCCAATCCCTGCCCGTGCAAGGTTCTCTGCTTAGCCATTGTGGAGAACCCATGGGTGACCGACTCAAAACAGGCCGTGTAGGGATGGAGCTGGCCTGGCTCTGAGGTAAGCGGAGGGGACGCAGAGGCAGCATAGGACCCGGGTTTCTGGCAACGACCCCCAGAACGTGGTGAGGACAGGAAGCCTTGGCACTGTGAATGTACAATTTCAGGGAGCAGTTTTCACATGGATAGTGTCGCCTGGATTCTATGATCTTCCTCCTCCATTAGTTTAAATTCAAATATAATTACAGGGACACGAAAGGAGCTCTTTTTTTATGTTCTGGGCTCATCAAATAACAATCAAAAAAAAAAAAAAGTCCACACCACACATCACACTTCTACCCTATCCTACTTTGAACAGAATAACACATGCACCAACATGTTAAACTTTGTAACGTTTGACCACACAACTCACCTGAACCCTTTTCACCAAACCCTTCCTTTTCAGTCTACTGTCTTTGAAATTTTCTGGTAGAATCTGTGGAAGAATACATTGACACATAAATAATCTCAGTAAAAATGGCATAACAACGTGACAGAATACCCACAGTACACCGAATGCATCTTAAGTCACCAGTGTGAATGGACATGTTTTTTCAGGAATGATTTCCGTTGGTCTGTATCTTATCTTACATGGCCCTTCCCATGGCTCTTGCCTTTATAAAAGCTCCCTTTGTTCTCAGTGTCTGGGCCATAGACACTGATCTGTAACACGGACTTTGTCCTTTCTCTATTTCTTATGTACAGATACTATGTCCTGGCCACACCATAAGCTCACTGTGCTTCTTCTTTACAAACCTCTCTCACTCCCCTAGAATCCCAAGCAGAGACATTCACCCTCAAAAATGAGGCAACGGGGTGCCTGGGTGGTTCAGCCAGTTAAGTGTCCGACTTCAGCTCAGGTCATGATCTCACGGTTCACAAGTTTGAGTCCACATTGGGCTCTGTGCTGACAGCTCAGAGCCTGGAGCCTGCTTCGGATTCTGTGTCTCCCTCTCTCTGTCCCACCCCCTCTCGTTCTCTGTCTCAAAAAAAAAATTTTTTTTTTAATTAAAAAAAATGAGGCATCGGGCTAGAAATACCATTACCATCACTCTGCAAAAGGGAACATGGAGTCGATGAGACCCAACAGTCTCATAAGAGCTGAGTCTAACTGAATTCTGTCCAGCTAATGAGTCCAGTGGAATATGAGTTACATGAATATTAGGAAAGCGAACCCTTGTGTCTCTCTGACCATAAAATCAGAGTCCATTTGGGTCCCAACTTGGTGAGGACAGGATGCTATTAGTATACACAAATGAAAATGACAAAAGCTTTCTGTGTGATGTGAGTGCCTAAAAATCAGGAAGTGTCTTATCTTTTCGTGTCTCCCTGGAGGACTAGCAGTGTCTGGCACACAGCGGGGGCTCAATACCCTCACGCAGTAAGAGCGCATTACTGAAGGACTGAAACCGACTGAAAACAGCCAAAGGAAACTAGTTCTTCTCAGCTGAATATTTACTCACCAGTGTGTCAATCTCTTCCAAGATCTTCATAAATTGCTCAATTGTGGCTTTTACTCTCCTATCGAGTTTGCAGAGAGCTTCAGCTTGCAAATCCTTGGCCAGAAAACCCTGTGCAGGAATAATGCATTATTGCAAGGGTTCCTTGAGGCTGACAGAAAACTCCATGCCAAGACACTGATGAAGCAGCCACCCAAGAGGCAGACATTAAGAACACAAGGCTTAGAGTCTGATGGGCCCAGGCTTGAATTCTAACTGCTCTTTACTGGCTTGTGACCTCGAGCAAGTTACTTAACCTCTCTGAGCCTTAACGTCATTTTTAATATGGAGACTATGATACCTCACCCCTGGGGGTTACTATGAGGATAAAGAGGAATATATGTAGACTCTTAAAATAATTCCTGACATGGACATGTGTAAACAAATGGCAGCATTTACATTATTTTTATTAAACTGTCTTGCTGTTTATTCACAGTGCTTGGGCCAGTGACCAGCTGGCTGGTGACAACAGGTGGACAGCCAGGATCTCTAAGGATGTTTATCAAAGATGCAGATTTGACCACATGTAGTAAAGGCTTTAAACATTAACCAGCAATTCCAAGGGAGAGAATTTATGCTACCAAAAAAAGCCAGAAATGGTCAAAAAAGATTTACGTACAAGGATGTTCAGAGAAGCATTAATGCATAATGATTTTCACTAAGTTGATGAACAATAAAGAATAATACTTTCATGTATGTTGCAATACTAGGCAAGTTTTGAAATATATAATCACTTTTTAAGGGTTTATTTTTGTTTTAAGTAATCTCTACACACAACATGAGGCTCAGACCCCTGGAGATCAAGAGTCACACGCTCTACTGACTGAGCCAGCCAGGCGCCCCACTAAGTATGATCACTTTTAATGACATAGGAAAATGTTCAACTTTTTTTATCCAATAAAAGAACAATTTGTGGAGTGTACACAACACTATACCAATTTTTTGAGATGCAAAAATGTATTCCAGTCTTTAGTACTGATTCTTTTTTTCTTTTTTAAGTTTATTTACTTTGAGAGAGAGAGAGCAAGGGAGAGAGGAGCAGAGAGAAAGAGAGAGAGAATACCAAGCAGTCTCCATGCTGTCAGCACACAGCCCAACACGGGGCTCAATCTCACAAACTGTGAGATCATGACCTGAGATGAGGTGTCCCAGTATTGGTAATCTTTTGAGTCAGGGCCTTACAGCGCCCATATGTTTACCTAAAAGTTATGTACAATCAGCATGTATTACTTTTGTAATTAGAACAGACACGTACATCTATTAATGTTACAAACTGAGGGTTGGGGGAGGGATGTGATTTGGGGCTGTTTGAAATCCTTACTTGGTTTCTGTACCCTTTCTCTGATAGAAGGAATTGAACGGGATGACCATACTCTAAGATCACGCTCAACTTGGACCTTTTATGCCTCAACAGAATGTTCTTTGCCTTGCTAAACACACTGTAACAGACGAGACTGAGAGAAGCTTCCTGTTCTGTTTCAGACAATACATGAACCTGGCATGGCAGGTGCTCTCCTAGGAGCAAAACAGATGCTGGCCAGGGTTAGAAAATAATAATGACGGTAACACGAAGCACTTAGTATGTGTCAGACTCAAAGTACATCATTTTATTTTACAATTTTTGTTTTAAAGTAAGCTCTACGCCCAATGTGGGGCTTGAACTCACGACCCCAAGATCAAGAGTGGCATGCTCTACCAACTGAGCCAGCCAGACGCCCCTCAAACTGCATCGTTTAATCTGTACATCAACCCTAAGGGAAGGTACCATCGTTATTCTCTTTTTACAGGTGAGGAACTTGAGACAAGGCAAACTTGCCCAAAGCAATAGAAAGGGTCAAGCCAGGAGCTGAACCTAGGGAATCTGACTAGAGAGTCTGCCCTGGTAACCACACATTTGTATCTCCACAAAGACAGTGACCTGCTGGATTCCAGTAAGCTCTTTATTCAACTCTTCCAGTTGGTCAGCTATCTTCTCCACAGACTTCTCCAAATCTTTCAACTTCTTTAGTTCAACCTCTTCCTCTGGACTGTTCTAAAATGTTTAAAAATAAAATGAAGTCAATAACACCAAGAACTGTAGCTTTTGTCCGGAAAGGGAAAAAATCTGACCACAACTGGGCTAAACCACTCACCTAGAAAAAAATAGCCTTAACTCTGCTGCTCCTTGGAAAGTGAGCTGGAGGGTTACACACTAGGGTTCTCTACCTACAAAGACTCTAGACTAGAGACAAGATACTACGTAAACATTTGGCCAGGGCCCCTGACAGCTTGGGTTGGGAAGATGGAGCCAATCCGAGGGCCAGATTCAACCTAAACCTGGGGCCGATTCATAGCAGACTCCAGACTGAAATCTCAAGAGGGAACAAATTACAGCGACTACCTGTAAGGAGTCCAGAATGGTGAGACAGGTGGAATTCTACCATTCCTTTAAATGAATTCCGAAGTGTCACCCACCAACTAAGCTCTCCCACTTAATATGATGATGACAACGATGAATACTTTTGTTGAGCATTTCCTCCATGCCAGGCACTAAACACTTTACCTGTATTATTATTTTAAGCCTTACCACAACTCAGTGACGAAAGTAGTGTTTTTGATGATAAAACTGAGGTTTAATATAAAGTAACCTAAGATCACACAGCCCAAAAGAGTTGGAACTAGAATTGAATCAGACTTGGCTCCACATACCCCAGGACAGCTCCAATTAGGGGTCCTATAGCTTCTTCAAACTCAACTCTTATGTTCTGCCCATCGCTCAGAACTATTCCCCCTGACCCTTGAGCAAGAAATCTAGAATATGTCCCCTTCTCTCATCTAAACAGTTAGTAGTCAGGGCCAGTGGCTTCCTGCTTTTACACAATCTCAAATTGATCACATTCTTCTTTGTGGCCAAATCCTAAGTGCCAATCTCTCGACTGTTCTGCAGCCGGACTAGATTTTTTTTTTTTTTTTTTTTTTGCCTCCACTTTGCTAATCTCTGCCCTCTCTCCACTCTGAATCAGCTACCTCCCTCAAAATAAGAAAACTTCGTATGACCAACAATTCCACTGTGTCACAATGTGGGGCTGGCCATAAATCTCACTCATCACCCCAAGGGCTACTGTCCTCACCAACTGGCTCTTTTCCTCCCTCAGTTCTTTAGTCTGAACCTTTCTTTCTGGCCAAAGAGGGATTTCCCTTGTGGGAGATTTTAGTGAAAGGGATGTTTAAAGAAGGAGAGACTCATGAAATCTGCAGAGTACTTATTTTAAACATCTACAGACTTATTTTAACAAAAAGTTCTCTTGCGAATCCCCTCCAAGTGAGTAAGGCCTGACTCAGGCCCCATTTTAACCAGATTGAGATCCTGCCACCAACACAAGAGCTATGTTATTAAAGCAGCGTACCTGTTCCTAATTCCCAGAGCAAAAGCCATAACCAACAGGAGTGGGAGGGCATGAGAATAACAAAACTAGTAACCCTATCAAATGAATGGAGCTACATGTACTTAGAGAGACCTATTTCACTAAGGCAGAATCTGGGTTCCCAGTTTGGCCTTTTAAATAGAAATGTGTATAAAAGACCTTAGTCATTTGATTCTCGGGTATTCTGGTGGAAAAAGCAATTTACCTTCTTCCCAATTAACATGACACGGCAACCATTTTGTATTCCAAGTGCTGACAATGGCTTCTCCATTTCCTTCAGAGATTTCCCTGAAAAGAGAAGTTATGTCAAGTGGAAACAGTTGTACAACACTGAAAAGAGATTTCAGCAAGGGTACAGGAAAACAGACAAGTGTGTTCACTACGGAGAAAAGGATAAATTAGTAAAAACTTTTTCAGACAGTGTCTTGACCCAGTAATTTCACTTCAGATTTTATCCTAAGCAAATAACTGGACATGTGCCTACACAAAAAGTTTTATAAGATAGTCTTCAATGCAACCTTAACCATATTAGTGAGAAGCTGGAAAGACAAACATTAAGGAATAGGAGATTGATTAGCTAGACATCAGTACAGTAGAAGGCATTGTAGCCATTAAAGCTAATTGTTTTAGGAAACCTCAATGCCACAATAAATGCTGATGGCTCAGTGTTATAAAATTGTATAGTCTATATAATCCCAGTTTTGTCAACGAAATACGCACATACATAAATAAGAACCCACACTTGAGGATGCCTAGACAAACAAAAAAAAAGTTGGATAGAAATATGCTGAAATGAGGAGCGCCTGGGTGGCTCAGATGGTTAAGTGTCCAACTTTGGATCTCAGCTCAGGTCTTGATCTCAGGGTCATGAGTTCAAGCCTTGCATTGGGTCCCATGCTGGGTGTGAAACCTACTTTGACTCAGGTTATGATATCACGGTTCTTGAGTTCAAGCTCCGTGTCAGGCTCTGTGCTGATATTTCGGATTCTGTGTCTCCCTCTCTCTCTGCTCCTCCCCCATGTGTACTCTGTCTCTCTCTCTCTCAAAAATAAATAAAACATTAAAAAGTTTTACGAAATATATATATATATATATATATATATATATATAAAAGAAACACTCTAAAATATGAGGGATTTTATCCAGAAGAACATAGAACATTTTCTTCTTTGTGCTTTCTTCTGTTTTTGCAACATGGCTTTCTTTCTTTCTTTTTTTTTTTTTTTTTTGAGATAGAGAAAGCAGGAGAGAAGGGCAGAGGGAGAGAGAGACAGAATCTTAAGCAGGCTCCATGCTTAGTGTGGAACCTGATGCAGGACTCAATCCCACAACCCGGAGATCATGACCTGAGCCAAAATCAAGAGAGGGATGCTCAACCAACTAAGCCACCCAGGCACCCCTGAAACATGGATTTCTATTGCCTTTTATAATTCCATGATAAAATGTTTAAAAAAAAAAAAAAAGACAAGGAGTTGCGCTATGAAGTATAAATAAAAATGCTTCCCATCACTAAATTCTTGAAGACTGGCACCGAATGGGATAAATCTAGCCCCATGAGATATCACAAATATGGAATCCCTCGGGAACGGGAAGAGAGAATGGGGATAGGAGGGGGAGGGTCCCGGCAGAAATCGGTATCATCTACTGGGCCTGCCATATCCAGACCCCTGGTAAGTTTGTGTCACAACTTCTCTGTGTCAGCACTATGCTGAGCCTTGGACACAGCAGTGTCTTCCCTCAAAGTTAGTTACTCTAACGGAGAAATCAGATGTTCAGCAACTATGAACACAATTATTTAATAGTAACTTCAATAGAAGCTATACGCAGAAGTGGTCAGGAGTGCCACATGTGCTTATGATGGGAAGAGGCTCTAGCTTGGCCAGGGAACACTGCCCGTGCGCTTTCACCAAAAAAGCTAAGATTTCTGCCACCCTCATGGGACTTCAACTCTAACACCTGTCCAAATGTTTCAAAGTGTCCAGGACATACTAGGGCCTCAGTAAAACACATGTCGAAGGAATAGATGACTAAACAAGCAAATAAGAATTATCCCAGTTTGAAAACTAAGAGTTCCCATTAGGGAAAGTTAAGCAGTTTTAAGTAGGCCCGTTAGCCATAAGGACTCAAAGCTGGAAGAGAAATGCTTACCCTTAAATATAAGTTTCTGAAAAGGCAGTGGGACCCCCGTGGCCTGCTCAACAACCTGGGCCAGGTCTTGGACAATTGGCTCACTCCAGCCCTGTTGCGGGGTAACGTGAAGATCGTGCTTCTCATTGCCTGGGGACAGAGAAGAGTGTTTGATGAAGAAAACTCTTTCACATAAACCAAAAAAGGGTGACACTGTATTATATTTATTTACTCAGGACTTCAAGACCCAGTTCATTTGCCACCTACTCCAAATAGCCTGTCTGTCCCTCCATCTGCCCAACTTTGTCTGGTAATCTTCTCAAGGATTTTTGTGTCCTCTATGATAATAACTAGCAATCTAGTGATACCAGCTAGCATTTTAAACACTTAATATGCAGAAAGGACTGACTAGGCTCATTTCATATAGTATCTTATTTAATCCTGAGACCGACCCCATTAAGGAGGGACTACCTATTAATCCCCATTTTACAGAGAAGCAAACTAAGTTCAGGACCTAAGTTAAAAGATGGGTCTCAGTCTATTGAGACTCAACTGTGGAGTCAGAGCTTGACTTCACATCTATCTGATTTCCAAGGCCATGCTTTTCATCAAAGCCATCTGCTTCCTGTGGCCTGACTACCCTGTACTCTGTACTGGACTGTTCTTGTCTCCTTTGCTGTAATGGGTAAAAGATTCTTTTTCCTCCAGGTCTCTTCCACTGGGCACATCAGGACATAAATATGGCTTGTGTTCAGCAAATAGACAACGAGTGAGTAAACTCGAACAACAGAAAACTTCTTTTTGAACCAGAAGTGCCAATTCTTTTCCAGGTATGTAGACAGTAAGGAGGTAGCCCATGTCCAGGGCATATGCCAAGACTTGAGCCTGCACAACAGCCACATGAAGTCAACAGGACAGGTGCTACCAATTCTACTTCACAGGGAAGAAACCAGATGTCTAGAAAAGAGACATCCCAAGGTCACTCAAAACGGAAGGATCTAGAATACTGGTCTCGAGATTCTGAGGCCCTGGGGTCTCCCCTAGTCCTGAGGCGACTTCATAGATTCAGCTCTGTGGTGGACTTACTTTGTTTAGATTGGTGTCCTTTCCAACAGCAGACAGACCCAAAGGGTTCCCAGAATGTATGCTTGTAGCCACAGCCCACTCAAACAACTGACTTAAGTTTAAACTCAGCACATACACAGGTGTCCAGACACACAGCAGTCATATACGACATGGCCTGATATAAAAACGCACAAGAACTGCCCAGGCACACACTGACACATATAACCAGGACGATGTGAAGCACGCACATGGACGATAAAACAAAAGGCAAATGGCATGAGACAAAATACACTGGCCCCTGGAAAGGTGTGCTGATACAAGACCTCCACAAAAAGCCGGTCCCAAACACAAGACCTCACACTTCCAGACGCTAGGACCAACACAAGAACACACGCCTTTGGAGGACACGTGGCCAGACCCCCACCGGATTTTGGTGGCCAGGCACGGAGCCCACCCGGCACAGAGCCCACCCGGCCGTCTGCGCTCACTGTGGGTGACGATCACGCTGAGGCCGCCTGCCGCCATTTCCTCGCTCCCAGCCACCTCTTCGCTTTGGGCCGCCTCTTCATTCCCGGCCACCTCTTCGCTTTGAGCCACCTCTTCACTACCGGCTACCTCTTCGCTTTGGGCCACCTCTTCGCTCCGGGCCACCTCTTCGCTCTGGGCCACCTCTTCGCTCCGGGCCACCTCTTCGCTCTGGGCCACCTCTTCACTCCGGGGCTCCTCTTGGATCTGGGACGAGCGAGGCCGCACTTTCTTCACCCGAGGCCTCCGAGAGCCGGCGGCGGCGCTTCTTGTGGATCTGGCATGCCCGCTGGCCACACTCCGGACCGATGACCGCTGAGAGGGAGGCGGACCGTGCTCGGCCTGGGGCACCGACTGGCGCGGCTCCCGGCCCGGCCGAGGGGCGCGCCGCCGGGGACCCAGCCGCTCCCGGTCGCCTCGCGGTCTCCGCGCGCCACTGCGCTCCGCCAGACCCGCGCTAGTTGACCACCCAGCGGTGGGAGCTGAGTTTGGCGCCTTGCAACCGGGCCCGGCTGCTTCCCTGCCCCGCCCCCGCCCGTCCCGGCCCGTCCCGGCCCGCCCCCGGCCCCGCCGGCCTACCGGCCCCGCCCCTCGGAGCAGGCCCGGCTGAGTTCGGCCAGAGCCGTCCCGGCCCCACCCACTAAACCGAGGCCCCGCCCCACCCACTTGGAGTCACGCCCCACGCCCTTCACCGAGGCCACGCCCCTGCTGGCTCTCTGCCCCCCTCCAACCTTCCAGAGCCCTCTTTCCCCGGAAGGCCGAACTGAAAACCCGGAAAAAGGGTCGGGAAACTCTAATAGGTATATTGCGCTTGCGCAAGGAGGGGCCGGAAGTCAAGGCGGAGGCGGAGGTGATTCTGCTTCCGTTTCTAGTTTGCTCCAGTGTTTGGGTTTTCTTCGCTGCTGCCCAAGATGAACCGATTCTTCGGAAAAGCGAAACCCAAGGCTCCGCCGCCCAGCCTGACTGACTGCATTGGCACGGTGGGCACTCGACCACGCGTAACTAGGCTGAGGGATCCAGACTTTCCCGACCCCGCCCACCCTCCGCTCCTGGCTCCTACTCCTCCATTCCATTCCTGGTTCCGGACACCTCGGCCCTCACCACCACACCTTCTTTCCTGTTACCCAGGTCATTCCTGACGCCACAAACCAGGGACCCCTAAGCCGTCAGTGCTTCGCCCTACTTGCACCCAACCCTTTCTGAGGCTCGCTGCCGTGTTTACTTGCTCTTTCCTTCTCCTCCTACCCCAACCAGCCGTAGGCCCACACCCTTCCCACTTCAGTCCTAACCTTTACAGCCTCTTTTATCCTTCGTCCCTCTCCCACATTAGGACCCTCAACGTGGTATCTTAGGTCCATATATCCGTACCCCGTTCCCGGATCTTAATAACAGCAGATTCAGAACTCTGGCCTCTCACGTTAAGCCACCACCCTTTGTCTAAGCTAATAGCATTAGCCCTACAGCCCTAGCCTATTTCACACACCTTCTGGTTGAGCTTCCAGCCTGACAAGTGGCCACTTGTAGGGGAGTGTCAACCCAATGATTCTCAATTATTTTTCTACCCGAACAACACTTGAGAGGGGCCCTGGAATAGGGTGGAGTATAGTTTATAAAGGCCCCCCAGTGTTTCTGACTGGAAATGTCCCTCTGGTCGGGAACTACTGTTTCCCACCCTTCTTTCCTCCCCTGCCTCTTCTCATGTAAGTATATTGTGATAACTACCACTGTTTCCTTAAGGTGGACAGCAGGGCAGAATCTATTGACAAGAAGATTTCTCGACTGGATGCTGAGCTAGTGAAGTATAAGGATCAGATCAAGAAGATGAGAGAGGGTCCTGCCAAGGTAAGGGAGGTGGCAGCTGCAGAAGGCTCTGTGACAGCCTGATTTGAGCACCTGTGGAAATAGGGCCCAGTAGTAGGGGCTGGTGAGAGATACAGAAGAGATGCTCACGGTCTGGTAAGGAGAAAAAATGTGACCGTGTATCCTTCAGGGAGGGGAGTGTGCAGCCTGGTGGGAGAGGAAGGCAGGGGTTTAGCCTGGTGGAGAGAAGATGCTGACCACATGTCCAGAATCACGTACATGGGAATTAACATATTCTATCAAGAAGGTGACAATCTGGAGAGTAGAGCCGGGACATGCCCAGAACAGTGAGCTGCCGTGGTTGTCAGGTTAGGTGTGTATAACAGACGGGCTAAGGAATGGCATGCTGGGAAAAAGTACTCAACTAGACACCTGAAGACCAGTGTTGTATTAGTAACACCATCTCTATCTTCTAGCTGTGACTGTCATAAAGTCATTTAATATCTTGTTTTCCTCTTCTATTGGTAGAAACGTAGATTACTATATTTAAGTCCATGGACTTTCGATATAGAACTGCCTACTTTTTTCCTGTTTCTGTAACTTATTAACTATGTGAGCCAGGACAAATTATTTAGCGTCACTGAACCTCAGTTTCCCTATCTATAAAATGGGGATAATACCGACTTTATAGTGTGATGAGGTAATTCATGTGACCTACAAAGCACTGTGTCTGGTACATAGAAACATTATTTGTGAGATAATACCTGCTTTTCCTTCTTCGTTGGAGGAGACAAATAAAAAGATTAATGGAACAGGACAGAAAGGGAAGTGACCAGAGGCTTTTCTCAGCCATCTTAGTTGGATGGCGTGGAATGAAGAGTGACCAGAGGCAGGAAAGCGCATCTGGACTTGAGATGAAAGCCTAAACCTGGTGGCAGTCATGAAAATGACAGGAAAGTAATCAGTTTGAAAGTAAGTTCTGAAAATCAGTAACAAGATGACTGCATGTAGAGACAACAGAGAGAGGAAAGGTAAGGTCGATTTAAAGATTCTTAATCTAGAGTAGTGAGGGATTGGTGGGACTGTTGTTACTCATTTCCAAGGTGAGAACGGGTTGAGGAGTTTGGGCATGTTGAGTTTGAAGGGGTAGCAGGATGTCCAAGTTGGGAATGTCCATAAGGCAACTGGATATACAAAATAGGCACTATTGGGGGTGGCCATGGAGACAATACGCACTAGGAAAAGGGAATATAGTTGAGTCCCCTGAGATGTGGGGTGCAAAGACAGATGAGCTGAGGCTTAAAGACTGTGCTTGGGAGGTGAGGAAGAGTCCAGGAGCCACCATGTCTGCAACTTTGAAGAAGAGAGTAAGTGGATATGGAAGTCTGAGGATATGGGAGATTTCTTTTACTGTGTGTGTGTTTTCTATTTCCCTCATTAAAATCTGTTTTTCTCCCCAGAATATGGTCAAACAGAAAGCCTTGAGGGTTTTAAAGCAAAAGCGGATGTAAGTTATAAGTACAACCTCCTTTCTTCCAGCAGGTTTAACTAAAAGGGAAATGGTCTTTTATTCTTCAGTTTTTCATACTATTTTATGAGCATTTTGGACTAAATTGCAAAGTTCATTTACATATCCAGCGAGCTGGATTTCTCTCCCTCTGTATGTTCAGTACCGGTTGCAGCACTGTCCATCTAGACGGCACTTTTTGCTGTGGTAGATGTTCTGTATCTGCACTGTTCAGTGTAGTAGCTCTTAGTCACGTGTGGCTGTTGAGCGTTTGGAATGTGGCTAGTGTGACCAAGGAATTGAAATTTTAATTTTATTTAATTTTAACAATTTAGGTAGCCATATGTAGCTAAGTGGCTTCTGTATTGGGACTGTCCAGATCTATAGGGTTCTCCCATTATTTAATTAGAGTATGCCTTTTTATTTATTTTTTGTTTGTAAAATTGAGAATCCTGAATATTGTTCCCTCCCCGAGAATAGATTTAAGGTCCTGAATTTATTTTAGGTGACTATGTCTCCGTGTCTGAGCAGAAGCCGGATAGCATCTTTGATGCTTACTCTTGTGGGTTGTCCGGCCGATGAGACCTTCTGCAGGGTTGCAGGCGTCAGATGTAATTAGCTAATAAGGAGCCAGAAAGGTTGTTGATATCTCTGTTTTTATTTTTAAAATGCCTTTTTATCAGATACCACCTTCCTCCTTTGAGGTGAGACAAAATTGGAAAAAGAAATTATAATGCCTAACATGGTGAGAGTGTGGTAAAAACGATTCCCTTCTTAGTAGGTAGCCTGCAGTGTTTAAGTAATACATATTCATTATAGATGCTTGGGAAATACATAAACATGAACAGAAGAAAAGAAAAGTAGATTCCTACTACCACAATGAACCATTTTTAGAATGCTGATTTCTTAGTTTCTTTTCTCTGCTTGTGCATGCATGGTATATGTGCATATGGCTTTTTAGAAGAAAAAATATATTGTGTATATATAGGTTGTCCTTCTCCACTTCATGTTACATCCTGAGCATCTCTCCTTTTAAACGTGCTTTGAAAATGTTACACTTTTTACGAGGTTGTGATATTCTACTACCATTTGCCCGCACCATGAATTGACCAGTTTTCTGCTGGTTGGGTAGTTAGATGGTTTCTCGATATTGTATAAAGATCATAGTGACATAAGTCTTTGAAGTAGTAGTATACTTTGATATAAAACTTTATTTGAAAAAAAAACATACTTTCAGTACATTACATCAGGCCAGATGGATTTCCTAATCATGGATACAAGATTAGTAAAATACAATACTTATCCTCAAGAGTTCAGTCTACTAGAAAAACAGTTTCGTTATATTTGTGAAGAGCCTTAACAGTAGTTTTCCCCTTTGCCCCAAGAGTTCTCCTTCTGGGAATTTTTCACAGGAAATCATTTGAAACATCATAAAGACACATTAAAGAGTATATAGTAACATAGAAAACAGCAAAGGCTGTAATGTTAAGTGGAACATTAGTCTCATAACTAAGATACAAAGACAAAAGACTGGAGGGGTACATCATGATACTTGAGTTAAAGTGATTAAATGGTTTTTCCCACTTTTTCTGTGTATTTGATTTTTTGTATTATTTTTTAAAGTTTATTTATTTTGAGAGAGAGAAACCCAGAGCATGAGTGGGGAGGGGCAGAGAGAGGGAGAGAGAATCTCAAACAGGCTCTGTGCCGCCAGCATAGAGTCTGACTTGAGGCTCAATCCCATGATTGTGAGATCATGACCTGAGCTGAAACCAAGAGTCGGACACTAAACTGAGCCACCTAGATGCCCCTAAAGTTATTTTTTTAAAGGAAATTCTTATTTAGTGTTAGAGATACTTTCTTTTTGAGGATTTCTGTCTAGCTCACATTTACTATTCTTAATTGATTCTGAAAAGGTATGAGCAGCAGCGGGACAATCTCGCCCAACAGTCATTTAACATGGAACAAGCCAATTACACCATCCAGTCATTGAAGGACACCAAGACCACGGTACTTCCATAGCACCTTTCCCCATGATTTTTTTTTTTTTTTTTTTTTTTACTATTGTGTTCTTTTCCCATAGTATTTAAAAGACCATTTCACTAACACGACTTCTTAAAACATTGTGTTCTCTCTTACCTTTTTTTAGGTCGATGCTATGAAACTGGGAGTAAAGGAAATGAAGAAAGCATACAAGCAAGTGAAAATTGACCAGATTGAGGTGAGATGTATACTAGTTTCTGTCAAAATGTAGTATACTAGCTTTGGAAAGAATCTAAATGAATGTGAATGTGATGAGAAGAACACAGAAGAAAGATTGAATCTTGGGCTTGCCATTTACTAATAGAGTACCTTTGGGGTAGAGTGCCAAATACCTCCGTTTCCTTAACACCAGGATCCTAATGCCACCTACAGTTATTATGAGGATGAAATAAATGAGCTGATGTGTCTACATACATGATTCCTGGAATATAATAGGCACTCAGTGAATAAACCCCCCAGTTTCCTGTTCCTTCTGACGCACTTAATGATTTTGAGTCTGTTTCCACAATTGTAAAGTAGTGATGTTGCTACCCATTTCCCAGGATGGTCACAAGTGTTAACAAGGCTGTATAAGTCAGATGTTTAACACACTTTCTGGAGTAGAGCTGGTTCCTTTTACTAGTAGTTTTCTTTAGATTTTTAATAATAATGTCATTAGGCTCTTAAAATTAGCATGTCTCTTGAGATTGTGCTTTGGCTGGGGGGTGAGCCCTAAGCACTTGGCTCCTCTCCCTTCTGTCAGGTGAACAACCTAGATGGTGAGCAGGGATAGCAGAGGGGCAGAGGGAGTGAGTGGTGACTGGCCAGAGGAAAGGGGCTACCTTTCTACAACTATGGTGGTGGTCTTCTATCACTGTGTAGAATTTCTCTTTATATGAGGGCAGGGACTTGATTTCGTTCACTGTTATATCCTGTTCCCTGAACAATGAATGCCTGGCCATAGTTGGTGCTCAGAAAGTTTCTGTTGATTGATGAGCAAATGAACAAGAGACTATTAAAGGAGCTAAAGCAATTGCCCGATTCAAGCAATATTTGTTGGTCGAGTCTTTACTGTCTTCCTGGCATCTTACTACATCTGAAGAGGTATTCTCGGAGAGTGCTGACCTGCAGTACAAGTAAGGACATTCCTCCTCTCTCTTTTCAAACACCCCTCTTCACACCGCCTGTGGCTTTCTCTCTAAGCCTCCACCAGTCTCTGCTCACACAGTTAAGCTCAGTGACATCTTCCTGGACATTTACTGAGAAAAATGTTCCATGTATGTTTGTCTTATTTGTACAGTGCTATTTGGTAATATAATGAAATTGAATTTTATTTTCTGTTTGTAGGGTTCCTTATGTTCCTTATGTTTTAATTATAGCTCTTTACTATAAACAAAATAGAAACTATAATTTTTCTGTTATTGTTTTTGTTTTGTTTCGTCTCTCCATCTTTTATCTGTTGTCTGTCTGATTCTCCATCTAATTATCCTTTTCCTGTCTCCTAGTAGATTTGCCCACATGGCAGGTAGAGAGCTCCTTTCTCTCCCTTTTGGTGTGTGTGTCTGTCTGTGTCTGTCTCTGGCTGGACTATATATTTTGAATTTCATTTGTTTTCCTAAAATACTATAAAAAACATTTTCACTGTTTGATAGCTCTCATTCTTTTGTACTCTGCCGTGCGTATATGTGTTCCTCTGTTTTTAGCCTTCCTATTTTTAGTTTCTGCACATCAAGCTTAGTGCTTTTATTTGTTTATATTACTTTTGTGTTGTTTATCTATTATTAAACCTGTTAATTCTCTGTGTGCTGATTTGCGTGTGTGTGTCTTTCATAAAGTCTATTGGTAGGAATCCTATTCATAAATGATTTGGGGAGACTTGTCTTGATATGTGATAGCATGGCAGAGCTTGACCTAATTACTTACTCTGTACTTTCACTCTCTTTTAATTTCAGTTTCAGCCAGCACTCCTCTGTATAGAAGAATGTTACATGTGTACAACCTGGTAGTTTGGCACTTTAAAATATAGAAAATCATAGGGTTTTCTTTTTTAAAAAAAGTGTTTTTCAGGGCACTTGGATGGTTCAGTCAGTTGAGCGTCCAACTCTTAATTTTTTTTTATTTTTATTTTTTAACGTTTATTTATTTTTGAGAGACAGAGCATGAGCAGGGGAAGGGCAGAGAGAGAGGCAGACACAGAATCTGAAGTAGGCTCCAGGCTCTGAGCCATCAGCACAGAGCCTGATGCGGGGCTCGAACTCACAGACCGTAAGATCATGACCTGAGCCGAAGTCGGCCGCCTAACCGGCTGAGCCACCCAGGCGCCCCCCAACTCTTAATTTTGACTTAGGTCACGATCCCAGAGTCATGGGTTCGAGCCCTGTGTCGGACTCCATGTTGAGCATAAAGGCTGCTTAAAATTCCCTCTCTCTCTCCCTCTACCCTTTTCCCCCCTCAAAAAAAAGTTTTTTGGGGTGCCTGAGTGGCGGTGGCTTAGTCACTTATGTGTACGACTCTTGATCTCAGCTCAGATCTTGATCTCATGGTTGTGAATTTGAGCTCCACATTGGGCTCCGCGCTAGGTATGAAGCCTACTTAAAAAATAGAAGTGTTTTTCATTTTACTTTCTGTCTCCCTCACCTTTAAAAAAAATTTTTTTTTAATATTTATTTATTCTTGAGAGATAGAGAGAGACAGAGCACAAGCAGGCGAGGGGCAGAGAGTGAGGAAGACACAGAATCTGAAGCCGGCTTCAAGCTCTGAGCTGTCAGCACAGAGCCCAACGCGGGGCTCAAACCCACGAACCGCGAGATCATGAACTGAGCTGAAGTCGGACACCTAACCTACTGAGGCACCCAGCCGCCCCTGTCTCCCTCACCTTTAAATGGAAAAACAAACCTTCAATTTGTGGGCCAGGAAGAGTTTTTCAAATGTTTTGCATTGCTTTAAAAATTCTGAAGGATAAATGGTGCCAATTTGGACTTTCTGTGTTATCAACACTACTCTCTTCCCTCTCTGTGGAATTTTCAGCATATAACACTGATATTGTTGCTCTGCATATCCTTAACACAATGGAAGATATTAAGTGCTTAGCGTTATACATGTATACTGCAATAATACTTTAATAATCCTATGAAGTATGGGTATTAATAATCTTACTTTATGGACAAGGAAATTAAGGCTTAGAGACTTTATTTCTCATTGAGTAAGGCAAGATTTGAGCTCCAGAGTCTGTGCTCTTAGCCATTCTGTTAGCTGCCCTTAATTACGCTGTAGCACTTTTCAGATTGCTTTTTACATTATTTCTGGCCTTGTAGTCTTCTGGTTAATCACAGGTAGATCATTCACGGATGACTTATGCTCTCAGTTATTTTCACCAGCCTGGTCTCAGATATCCATCCTCTCCTGATTCCGTTTCTGTTTCTCCATCCAGGGTCAGCTCAGTACAACTTTTTGTACCACCCAGTTGTTTCCATGTTGTCTTTTTTCTGTACACATTGTAGTCAGTCTTTGGCTGACTTAAGATTAATTTGCTCATCTCTGTTACCTCATTTTCTTCATAAACTACAAAGATGTTGACAGCCTAGATGCTGAATTTAATGTTTTAGGTAAACTTTCTGTAATGACAGAGACTAATGGGCATCTGTTCTTGCAGTAGAACTGTGGATTTCCGTGAAGCACCTTAAATCCAAATGCAAGGTCACGAATTTAATTATTTTCTTTTGTTTTTAAGTTTTTTGTTTTTTTTTTTTTCGTTATCTCTACACCTAGCTAGCATGGGGCTCAAGCCCATGACCCTAAGATCAAAAGTCTCACGCTCTTCAGACCACCGTCCAGGTGCCCCAATTTAATTCTTCCTTAATTTTGAATATACATTTTACCACCAAAAAGGAGGATTCTGTGGGTCATTGGCATTCACAGTTATTGTTATGGGAATCTTCGGTTTTGTGATTTTTAAATAGTTCATTAAGCTCTCTCATACTTTTTTTTTTTTTTTTTTAACGTTTATTTATTTTTGAGAGACATAGAGACATAGAGTGAGCAGGGGAAGGGCAGAGAGAGAGGCAGACACAGAATCCGAAGCAGGCTCCAGGCTCCGATGAGCCGTCAACACAGAGCCCGACACGGGGCTCGAACTCACAGACCGCGAGATCATGACCTGAGCTGCAGTCGGCCGCTTAACCGACTGAGCCACCCAGGCGCCCCAAGCTCTCTCATACTTTTAATTGGAAGAGACATTCAGGAGTTATTGAGACCTGTCCTTTGGACGGGCACCTGGTCGTTGCTGACTAAAGACAGTCACTAGGCAAGGATGGGGTTAAGGGAAGGGAACTAACAACTGTCAAAAACTGGTTTGTGCTAGTCATTTTACATACATTTTCTTTTTAAAAATTGCCTGCTTCTGAGATTCAGAGGAGAGAGTGGGGCGGGGTTTAATTAGAGGAAAATAGTAAAAAATTAATGAAAACTGTCACGTATGTTTCTGCAAGGATTTACAAGACCAGCTAGAAGATATGATGGAAGATGCCAGTGAAATCCAGGAAGCACTGAGCCGTAGTTATGGCACCCCAGAATTAGACGAAGATGACCTGGAAGCAGGTATGTTATGGGAAAAGCAGTTGGGAAAAAAAAGTTTTAGAGTCTGAAAGAAGCGACTTCCTGGGACTTTTCCCAAATGCGAGAGAAAATTCTGGTGAGGATTTTGTGAGAGTTAGTTTATGGTACAGTCTCTGGGCAAAGAGCTTGTGAAGCCGGCATGTCAGATTTGCATGCTCCACTAACAACTCTGGGACAGATAAGCCCTGGACGAAAGTCTGGGCAAAGGTGTCTGCTGACCTGGTGCTTGGTATCTAAGCACTGCCTTTCCTGCCATTTTCCTTTTGACTCTGTTCTCCCTATTTTTGGAGTCCTCTCCCTCAGAACAACAAAGCAGATCAAGAAATAGTCACTGGCAAATACTTCATGGGCATCTATCTACCACAGGCCAGGTACTATGTTAGGTACCAGGGATTCACCATTAAAGAAGGCAGATATGGTCCCTGCATTTATGAAGCTTCTGTCACCAGGGATAAGAAACTGTTTGTTTCAAGTAATTAACTACAGGAGCACACACTGTTGGGAAGGAAAAGTGTGGGGTTCCATGGAGCACATAGCTGGGGAATCTATCCTAGTTGGGAGTAGGGACAGGCATGGGTCCTGAAGGATGGGTAGGGGTTCATAGGAAAAAAATGGGAGGGGTTGTTGCGTGGCCTCAGGGAGAGGAGCCTTTACCCAAAGAAAACAGAACTCTAGTTTGAAAAAAAACATGCACCTCTATGTTTATTGCAGCACTATTTTTAATAGCCAAGATATGGAAGCCCCCCAAGTGTCCATCCATAGATGAATGGATAAAGATGTGGGTACACACACACACACACACACACACACACACTCACACACAATGGAATATTACTCAGCCATAAAATGAATGAAGTCTTGCCATTTGCAACAGCATGGTTGGATCTACAGGGTATGATGCTAAGAGAAAAAAGTCGATCAGAGAAAGACAAATACCATATGATTTCACTCGTGGAATTTAAGAAACAAAATAAAGACAAAAGAGACAGACAGACTATTAGCTATAGAGAACAAGCTGCTAGAAGGGAGGGTAGATGGAGGACAGGAGAAACTGGTGATGGAGTTAAGAGTACACTTAACCATGATGAGCCCGAGTAATGTCCAGAATTGTTGAATCACTATATTGTACAACTGAAACGAATATAACACTGTATGTTAGTTATACTGAAATTTAAAAAATAAATAAAAATTTGAAGAAAAGATGATAGCGACTGAGACTAAGGTGGTAGTAGCAGAAACAGAAAAGTGGATGTGGAAGGAGGGGAGGTTAAGAATGTCTGTCAGGGGCACCTTGGTGGTGTAGTCAGTTGAGTGTCCCAACTCTCGATCTCGGCTCAGGTCATGATCTTGCATTTTGTGAGTTCCGGCCCAGCATCAGGCCCTGCACTGATGGTGCAGAACCTGCTTGACATTCTCTCTCTCCTTCTCTCTGCCCCTCCCCCACTTGTTCTCACTCTCTTTCTCAAAATAAATAAAACATTAAAAAAAAAAGAATGTCTGTCAATGTCTAGCATGAGTAACTAGGTAGATGGCAGAACCACCTCACGCTGGATTTTGTCACATGATTCCCGTCTCAGTTCTCCTCCTCCCTCGTCCTCCTCCTCCCTCGTCCTCCTCCTCCCCCTCCTCCCTCCTCCCTCCTCCTCCCTCCTCCTCCCTCCTCCTCCCTCCTCCTCCCTCCTCCTCTCTCCCATTCCTCCTCTCTCCCCTCCTCCCTCCCCCTCCTCCCCCTACCCCTTCTCCCTCCTTCTCCTCCTTTCTCCTCCTTTCTCCTCCTTTCTCCTGCTCGCCCTCTCTCCTTCTCCCTTACCCTCACCTGTTCCTATCACTTCCCCATTCTTTTTTTGCCTAGAACCTTTTTTTTTAGCTTGATTTCACGTAATGGTCACTCAGTATACAACAATTTCATGCCTCCTTTCACTGCCTTCTCTCAAGTTCATCAAGAACTGAGAGATAATTTTTTATATTTGTTATTGTCCAGATTTTCTAATTTGAATCGACCAGCTGATAGTTATATATAGACTCGTCATGAAGACGAGGGCCTTGTAAACCTGTGGGGAATGGTGGTTTTGTTTTATTTTGATTTGGGTTTTTCATAGATATTACCATATCAGTTCCTGGAAAATTTCTTAAGATGGTCATCTTTTATTTTGAAAATAAGAATAAATAATCCTTTCCCTGGGCACCTGAGTGGCTCAGTTGGTTGAGTATCCAACTTTGGCTCCGGTCATGATCTCACAGTTCGTGAGTTTGAGCCCCACATCGGGCTCACTGCTGTCAGCTCACAGCCCACTTTAGATCCTGTCCCTCTGTCTCTGCCCCTCCCTTGCTTGCATTCTGTCAAAAATAAATAAAACATTTAAACTAAAAAAAATCTTTTCCCTTTGTTTTGAAATTTATGTCTCATAATAATTTGGCTAACTTTCTTAACATTAGCTGCCAGTTTTCTTGCATAGCTTTTTTTGAAATGTCAACTGTTTCAATCTCAGAGTTGGATGCACTGGGTGACGAGCTTCTGGCTGACGAAGACAGTTCTTACTTGGATGAAGCAGCATCTGCACCTGCAATTCCAGAAGGCGTTCCCACGGACACAAAGAATAAGGTGAAAGTTTTTTCTCTTTATGGTTGCTCTGCAAAATGGTAAAGGTTTTATGCTTGATCACCAGTCTGGAAATGTACAAGGTAGTTAAGTTTGAACAGGGAAAGACCATCTTAGTCATTGTTTTGGGATCCCTTGAGAGCCTAGTTGTCCTGCATTGGACTGTGGACAGCCTATGTACGTAGTGTCACTGAGGCCCAGGAGTACCCTTGTGAGCTTGCATTGGGTGCCTTCTATAGGTTTCAGACGGTATTTCCTGGAAAAGCATTACCAACAATGCATGAACCATGCTGGGCAGCAGTGTGAAGAAAGTTCTATCTTCCATACACACTGCTTAATTGTAGGGTGACTTTTTTTTTTCTTTTTGAGCAGCAGGCAAAAGTTTATTAGAGTCTAAGATCAGAAGAAGAATAGTATGAAAGCTCTGTTTACACAGACGGAACATTCGAAAGTGAATGCTCCAGGTGGATTTTTAAAATAGGGATTAATAATTTAAGTATAAAACTTAATGTAGAAAGATTCTCATTAACGAGGTGAAGAATCAGGACACCTGGGTTTAAGTCTCAGCCCTGCCCCTAACTCACTATGAGACCGTGGCAAATCACTTAACTGTTTTGAACTTTTCTGATCCTTGCGTCTATAAAATGCCCATAATTACAAATTGTCTTACATAATTGTTGTGTAGACCAAGTTAGATCTTATATGTAAAAGGACTTCGCAAACTGAAAGCCCTGTCCAAAGCTACATGGTTGTCATTATTACAGACAGATAACATTTTGTTGCTTATAAAATCCTGTTTACTCCATCTTAGGTCCTGATGTAATGTGTCATTTTTTTCTCTTGCCATTTTTCCTGTTTGCCTTATCTCCTTGGCGGTTGCTTTATCTCCCAACGTGCACATTGAGTGTGCACAATCCTTGAGTGAGAGCCAGTTTCAGCTCTGCTTTTATTTACTGTGTGGCTTGAAGCAAATTAGAAATTCTCATTTTCTCTCAGAACCTCATCAGTTTTCCTGCATGTGAAATGTGGGGGGCAAAAGGTAGGGAGTAGATGGTTTCTCAGGTCCCTTATAGCAGACTTCTATGAATGTGCATCTTCCCCCTACTGTACCCTCCCTTCTTCATTGAGTCTAGGGTAATCTTACTTTTCTCTACTTCTCATCCCATCCCACCCCTGTCTCTGGCCATTTCAAGGCTCCAGGTTTATAGATTGCTTTTTCTCAGCATACCTAAATTTTTTTTTTTAATTTAAGGTTATTTATTCATTTCAAGGGAGAGAGAGAGAATCCCAAGCAGGCTCCACACTGTCAGCGAGAGCCCAATGCAGGGCTCAGACTTAAAAAATACGAGATCATGACCTGAGCTGAAACCAAGAGTCAGACTTTTTTTTTTTTTTTTTCAATTTTTTTTAAAAATATTTATTTATTTTTGAGAAAGAGAGACATAGAGTGTGAGCAGCCGCAGGGCAGAGAGAGGGAGACACAGAATCTGAAGCAGCTCCAGGCTCTGAGTGGTCAGCACAGAGCCTGACGCAGGGCTCACACCCATGGACCATGAGATCATGACCTGAGCTGAAGTCGGATGCTTAACCGACTGAGCCACCCAGGCGCCCCAAGAGTCAGATGTTTAACCAACTGAGCCATCCGGGCATCCCTGAAATAATTTTTTAAATGTTTTATTTATTTTTGAGAGAGAGTGTGTGTAAGCAAGGAGAGGCAGAGAGGGGAACAGAGGATCTGAAGCAGACTCTGCGCTGACAGCAGTGAGCCTGATGCAGGGCTCGAACTCACAAACCATGAGATCATGACCTGAGCTGAAGTCAGACACTCAACTGATTGAGCTGCCCAGGCGCCCCTACGTAGAATGATTTTTATTAACAGTACCCACCACAACTTACCTTTTCAGTACCCTGAAGCATCTATGTTATTTCTACTTTTAAAAGGTCATAGATTCCTGAGTTAAATGTGCATTGAGATATGGCTTCTTAATTGATAGTAGTATCGCTGCCTCTAAGTTTGTAGTAAAGTATAATATGGAAGTAACTGCCTGTCCTAGGGCACTGCTCCTTTGAGGATTGGGAAGCTACAGAAGATAATGGTTCACTTTAGGAATCAGAGTGAAAATGGGACTCTGGAGGCAAGGACTGCCTCCTCAGCCTTCCTCCCAGACCCTTCCTCAGTTTACTCTTAAGTGTCTCTTGCTCTTTCACTCTTCTTTTACCCTGCAAAGGACCTTTTTGAGCTTTTCCAATCTTTTCTTGGCTTATCACTTCCAAACCTTTATCTTTCATGAAAATGTTTTCTAATCTTCTCAGTGGGATTTTGGTGTTCACTGATTAAACACTCGGAAATGAGTTTTGACTACTAAATATTTGTGATCATTTGTTTTATCAATTGAAAAACAGTGGCACTACACATTGCTTTCTTTTCACAGGATGGCGTCCTGGTGGATGAATTCGGATTGCCACAGATCCCTGCTTCATAGACTTGCATCATTCAAGTACATCGTGTAAAATAAACACATATCGTGGGACTAGGAAATATTTATCTTTCCGAAATTACCATAACAGATTTTTGTTTCTTTCCTTTCTTCAAAGGAAAGGTTAATTACATTACTCTTTTATTTTTTTCCGTTAAGAGACTCGTCGTTTGGGGGATGCTTTCTTCATACTAAATTTTTATGTCTTTTTTCCTATGAAAGACTAATGTACTTAAAAGTATCAGTGACTATGTATGACTTGTTTTCATTTATTAATAATAATTTGAAATAAAACCAAGGAAATGGAATCTTTACATTCTAAGATAGTATAACTCCACAATCTCAAATTGATGATAAATCGATAAGACAAAGATGAGATTAGTGGTACCGCTCATACAATGATTCGGAACCATTTTCTATCGTGGTATTATAGGTTGGTTAAAGTGATAGCCTTTTTGATGGGTTTTATTGTGTCTTGTGAGTAAATCATTGCTATGTCTGATATTGGAATGGAATTATCACTACTGTATCATGAGTGGATATTTTGATTCTGTGGTTCCTCAGTATTACAGCCTGACTTGTAATCAGTACTGAATATTTCTTGATATTTAATGTGTATAGGACATTTATTTATACTCAATAAATATTTTTCAAAAGGATATAATTTTAATAATATCACTTGAGCCCAAAACCTCTAGTACAGGAATAATATAATTTTAATGTTGATTCAGCCTAAAAATCAAACTTAACTGCTAGCATCAGAGAAAGAATAAAGAACAATCCAGGCCTGGGTCCTCGTCTACCGTCTAATAACTACCAAGTAGCCTATTCACTTCATTAAACTTCTGTTTCCTTAGGAGTAAAATCATGCTCACTTCACAAGGCTTTTCTGGAGAATCATTGAGGTAATGGTCGTGAGTACAGTTGACCCTTAATACAGATTTGAACACGATCCACTTCTACATGGATTTTTTGCAGTACAGTATTGTAAATGTATTTTCTCTTTATGATTTTCTTAATAATATTTTCTTTTTCCTAGCTTTATTGTAAGGATACAGTTTATGTTACATGTACAAAATATCAGTTTATGTTATTGGTAAGGCTTTTGGTCAACGGTAGGCCACTAGTAGTTGAGTTTTGGGGAAGTTAAAAGTTATATGCAGATTTTCTACTGTGCCCTATTCCCCATGTTGTTCAAGGGTTAACTCTACTTTGCAGCTTGCTATTCTCATATGGGGGATTATTAACAAAAACAGAGGCTTCGTTCTTTTCTTGGAAGGTTCCAGGAGTCCAAACTCCTGCCCAATTGCAGGGTCTTTAATGATTCATTCTTGCAGACTAATCTCACCCTCTCAAGAAGTCTTTGTACTGTTCATCGTTACCTTCTTGAAACTTCCTTGGCCTCTCTATAATTTCTCACTCAGCTCTTTAAATATTTCTTCCATTACAGATTCAATTTTGGACTTCCTCTCACCCTTTATAGTCTCCCTGAGATATGTCACACCCAAAATTTTAAGTATTACCTGTGCACTAAGGACTCAAGATAACTATCACTAGTCTAGACCTCCTCATTCTTAATGAATGTCCCGGGCCTTCCCAATGAAATGTCCTGCCATTACCTAAAATCTGATACCCAAATTGAGCTTATTTTCTTGGAATTCACTCTCAGCAAATATTCCTGCTTTCTTTCTTGCCAATGTTGTCAGTGTCCCATATATAGCCAGTTTTAATGGGTGATATTTAGTCTTCCAGCTAGACCTTTTTAGTGCATCGGATACCCATGAGCAGTCGTTCTAACAAAGTCTCTACTCCCTTGGTTTTTGTGACAACATGCTCTGCTTTTCCTCTTCTTCTGACTATTCCCTCTAAGACTCCTTCTGAAATTCTCATCTCTCTGAGACACTAACTGTAATGTTAGTATTCTTAGGATTCTAACTTTTATCTATCATACTTCTTTGATCACTTTTATTTACTGAGTTCAACTATTCTCATGGCTTTAGCTACTGACTACTAAATCTATACTTCTATTCCAGATCTTGCCCCTGAGTTTCAGAATCCTGTTCATATCCAGCTTTTTGCCTAACAATTATTTGGATATTCCAGAAGCCCACAAACACTTCACATTCAAGTGAAGTGGTCACGATAGCCATTACTGTTCCCTTAGACCTGAATCTCTTCCTCCTGTTTTCCCTGTCTCAGGTGATGGAACCATTATCCTCCATCTTTCAAAACAGAAAGCTCTTGAGTTGTCCTTAATGCCTACATTTTGCCTCACCGTACACATTTAGTTAATCCTCAAAGCCTGCTTTTAATTCTACATGTTTCTCAAATCCAACCTTTCCTCTCCTTTCCTCTTTCAACTCTCCTTAACCTAGACATCCATCCCGTAGTCTTTTGCAATTAATGACTTGCTTGCTCTTCATGCAGTTCCACTTCTTGAGTCCATTCATCACAGCTATACTTATCTTTCTAAAATACAAATCTGACCTAGTTATTACTTAAAGTCTTTCCTGGTTCCCTGACACCTCCAGCAAGGCATACAAAGCTGCCTGTGACTTGGTCCCTGCCTCTCTATAATGGTTTATTGCTTAGTCCTTTCAGAACAACATTCTTTCCTTTACAGAACTGCCTCCCCAATTATAACTGTGTGATTACTGCAAAAATACCAATTAGAGACCAGGCTACGCCTGTTGAAGTTCTTCCCTTGAATTTATTAAATGGAAACTAGAGGAAATGCTTTCTTCCCCCACCCCCTAAATTCTTTGTCAGTATGAGAAGCTTGAGATATTGAGGCTGGAGGGGAGCCAAGATGAGAGGCCGAATGAAAGAATCCTTCTGGCACTGAGCCAGACTTCAGATCCTTGAGATTCCCAGAGTGCTCCAAGTCTCTGCAACTCTTCCTTTAATTCTCTGAGAATTCCGCCAATAAACCCCTTTTTCTGCTTAAACTAGTTGGAGTTGGGTTCCTGTCACTTGCCACGAAGAATCCCAGAAATTTCTCTGTAGCCTCTCTCTTTGCTCTGTCCCACTTTTCCATATTAAATGCTGTAATAATTGCTTCAACTCCCCCACATGTACCATAAAGTCATGATTCCCTGCCTCTGGCCATACAGTTTCCTTTTCCTGGAGATTCCTTAACACCTTTATCATTCTGCTAATTCTTGCTGTACTGGGAAAAGAACAAAAGCCAGGCCTTGGTCTGTATCAGTCTTAGTGAATTTAAGGAAAGTGGAGAAGATGAGTCCTGTGGCAAGGTCCCAGGCACAATAGCCTGTCATGATCACTCCACCAGTAGCTGCCACCAGTCAGCATCTCTGTTCAGTATCTCACCTTTAACCATTAGAAGCTGAATTGAGTACTGGTGGTCTCCTTAGGTTGTGATCTATCAGCCCTGGGAGTTTAGCAAGGGCGAAGGAGATTGGAATGATCCAATAAGAACCTAAAAGTTTGGCACTTCAACCTGTATTATCCATATCCCATAGCTTTCCTTTTATATTTTCCTACCCCCATAGATTCTAACATAATAAATCTGAATATGGTGTGAGCACTTGGTTTTTAAAAGCTCCCCAGGTAGTTTTATGTAGCCAGAGCTAAGAACCACTGCCCTAGGATGCCTCATCAGTCTGAATCTGTTTTCATGGACAGTCTGGGCTTTTGCCATCCATTTCTGTAGTGGAAAGATAGGCAATGATTACCCTAAGGCAGAGTCTTCATCCAGAGAGTAAGTTTGGAAGTATTCCCTCCTCTTTTACTTTTAGGGAGAGTTTGTGAAGGATTGGTGTCAATTCTTTGAATGTATGATAGAATTCACCAGTGAAGCCATCTGGGCCTGGGTTTTGTTGGAAGATTTTTATTACTTATTAAATCTCTTTACTTGCTATATAGTTCTATTCAGATTTTCTGTTTTTCTTGAGTCCATTTTGATAGTTTGTATATTTCTAGGAATTTTTCCGTGTCCTCTAAATAATCTAAGTTGTTAGCACAAAGCTGTTCATAGTATTCCCTTATAATTCTTTTTCTTTCTTTCTTCTTTCTTTCTCTCTTTTTTTGTGGGGGATGGAGCAGGGAGGGAGAGAATTTTTTTTAATGTTTATGTTTTTTGAGAGAGAGAGAGCACACGGGGAGGGCAGAGAGAGAGGAGACAAGAGGATCTGAAGCAGCTCTGCGCTGGCAGCAAAGACCCTAATGTGGGGCTTGAACCCACAAACTGAGATCATTACCTGAGCCAAAGTCAGATGCTCAATCAACTGAGCCACCCAGGCACCCCACTTTTTATTTCTTTAAAGTTGATAGTAATGTCCCCTCTTTAATTCTTAATTGTAATAATCAAGGTTTTACTTTTTTCTTGTCAATCTGGCTATAAAAGACGTTTTCTTTTTGTTTAGTGAATCACTTTGTTTTGTTGGATTTTTTTTATGTTCCTATTTTTATTTCTGCTCTAACCTTTATGGTTTCTTTCTACTTGTTTTGGTTTAGTTTGCTTTTCTTTTTCTAGTTTCTTAAGGTAGAAGATTAAGCACTGATTTGAGATCTCTTTTTTTTATTAATAAACATTTTTTGGAGTTTTTAGATTCACATGAGAATTCCCACATACACCCTGTCCCCACACATGCACAGCCTCCCCCATTATTGACATTCCGCACCACAGTGGTACATTCGTTATAATCTACATTGACACATTAGTATCACCCAAGGTCCACAGAGTTTACTTTTGGTGTAGTTCTATGGGTTTTGACAATGTATCCACCATGGTATCATAGAGAATAGTTGCACTGCCCTAAAAAATCCTCTGTTCTCTGCCTATTCTCTCCCATCCCCTAACCCCTAGCAACTGTCTCCACAGTTCTGTGTTTTCCAGAATGTCCTATAGTTGGAACCAGACAGAATGCAGCCTTTCAGATTTGTTTATTTCACTTAGTAATATACATTTATGTTTCCTCCATGTGTTATTCATGGCTTGACAGCTCATTTCTTGTTAGTACTGAGTAATATTCCAGTGTCAGGACTTTTTTTTTTCTAAATGTTTATTTTTTTAAATAGGCTCTGCACTGTCAGCGCAGAGGCTTACATGGGGCTTTAACCCACAAACTGTGAAATCATGACCTGAGCCAAAACCAAGAGTCGGACACTTAACCAACTGAGCCACACGGTGCACCTGGGCTTTTTTAATTCAAGTAGTGATAGCTGTAAATTTCCACCTGAGAACTGCTTTTATTGCTTGTCATATGTTTTGGTATGTTGTATGAAATACTGTTTGTATAGGGAAGGCAGGATAATTATTTGCTTTACTTCATTTACAAGTTTTGAAAATAATGAACATTTTCCCTCGTATGCCAGTTATGAATTATTGCCATTCAGTTCCAAATTTATCCTTTTTGCCTGCTCTGTGAAATGATTTGGACCCTTTTAAATATTTATTGGAGGGTTTCCCAGGTGGTTCAATCAGTTGAGCATCCAACTTTGGCTCAGGTCATGATCTTGTGGTTTGTGAGTTCAAGCCCCGCATCAGGCTCACTGCTTTCTTTTTTTTTATTACTAATTTTTTTTTAATTTATATCCAAGTTAGTTAGCATATAGTGCAATAATGATTTCAAGAGTAGATTCCTTAATACCCCTTACCCATTTAGCTCATCCCCGCTCTCACAACCCCTCCAGTAACCCTCTGTTTGTTCTCCATATTTCAGAATCTCTTATGTTTTTGTCCCCCTCCCTGCTTTTATATTATTTTTGCTTCTCTTCCCTTATATTTATCTGCTTTGTATCTTAAAGTCCTCATATGAATGAAGTCATATGATATTTGTCTTTCTCTGACTCATCTCGCTTAGCATGATACCCCTAGTTCCATCCACGTAGTTGCAGAGCTCACTGCCATTCAACACAGAGCCCACTTTGGATCCTCTGTCCCCCTCTCTCTGCCCCCACCCTCCGCTTCTACTCTCTAAAAAATAAACATTAGTATATATGTATTTATCCTTTATCGGCTGCAGATATTAAGATTTGTCAATAGAGGGCACCAGAGAGATATTGCAAGAGAAAAAGGTTTTGTTTCCTGTTTCTAGTTTGAGTTAGGCAGGATTCTGTGCGATCGGCAGATTCTCCAGTGTTTGGCTCCTGCAACGTACGGGACTTCTTCAGCCCCTGGCCTTTTCGGTTCATGGTGGCCAACAGCCAGAAACTGCTCTTGGCACTGCCTCAAGTGGTTTGCAGTAGAGTGCCTTTTCTGACTTGCCCTAGCATCTTACAAGGTAGATTTCTGGCAGCTTCTGTCATTGTAGCACCACACTGCTTCCTTGCCATCTACTGAGCCACAGGCACAGCCTCTCTGAGAAGGTCTGCACCTCAGTTCTGAGGTGCTCTTCAGTGGGCAGGTTATCTCAACCACAGAGGGTAGGGGCTGTTCCTTATATTGCTAATCCTATATTATTTTAGAGTTCTTTTTACTTCTATACTAGTCCATTCCTTATTACTCCAATCCTCTGTTACAGCTGGTAAGTCTTTAAATAAATAAAACCTTCTCTGTTCAAATGACTCTGTGATTCCTCTCTGAACTGGACCCAGACTGAAACATCAGGTAATTTTTAAAGGTGCCAATATGGTTGGTTTGTTTGATGAGCTGATGTGTCAAAATTAAGGATTTATGTTCAGTAAAGTACAAAATTAATAGACAATGGAAGAGAAAACAACTGAAATGTCTAAAACTGATAAGGAATTGATATCTACAATATACAAGAAACCCCAGTAAGAAAAGTAGAGCAACTCCAATAGAAAAATGGGCAATGGGGGCGCCTGGGTGGTTCAGTCGGTAAAGCGCCCAACTTTGGCTCAGGTCATGATCTCCGGGTTCGTGCGTTCGAGCCCTGACTTAGGCTAGCTGCTGCCAGCATGGAACCTGCTTCGGTTCTGTCTCCCTGTCTGTGCTCCTCCTCTGCTTGCACTCTCTCTCTTTCAAAAATAAATTAAAAAAAAAAAGAAAGAAAAATGGACAATGGATGTAAGTTTAAAAAGAAGAAACTCAAAAGATCATTAAGAAATGTTCGGGCTTCTTAGTAATCAGAAATGCAAATTAAAACTACAATAAGATATCACATCACACCTGTCAGTATGGAAAGAGTCTGGAAACTGGACACTGGTTATATTTCAAATATACCTCAGATCTGTCCTTTTCTCTCCATCTCATTTGCTGTCAGGCTAGTCCAAGGCTACCATCATCTTCTGCATTAGAGTAATACAAACATTTAACTACTCTACCCACTTTTTTTTTCTTAGGTGTTTATTTATCTTTGACACAGAGACAGAGCATGAGAGGGGGAGGGGCAGAGAGAGAGGGAGACACAGAATCTGAAGCAGGCTCCAGGCTCTGAGCTGTCAGTACAGAGCCCGATGCGGGGCTCAAACCCACAAACTGAGAAATCATGACCTGAGCCAAAGTCGGACTCTTAACCAACTGAGCCACCCAGGCGCCCCTGATCTACCCTCTTCTATTCTTGCTCCCCCCACAATTCACTCTTTCCTTGGGTGGAAGAGAAATCTAAGTGTAGATCAGATACCACTTCTTTGCTTAGAACCTTTCAATAACTTCCTACTGCGCTTGGAATAAAATCCATTATCATGGCCTGCCGGTGATCTGAGTGATCTCCTTACTTAACTCTTCAATTTCAAATTGTGCCACTCTCCTTGCTTACTATTCTCCAGCAGATAACTTAAAGATACTTGAACACTTCATGGTCTTTCCTTCTTCATAGACTTTGCACATACTATTCCTTCTCTCTGAATCTTCATATAGCTCCTTCTCATCTTTCCTTCTACTCAAAGAAGCCTGGCCACCTTTTCTGGAGCAGAGCCCATTAAGTCTCTATCACTGTTACCCTGCTTATTTCTTTCATAATGCTGACATTTAATTTGCAATTATTTTACAAATTACTAATTTATAAATTATTTAGTTTTTAATCTCTATTAGACAATGCACTTCATGAGGGTGGGGACCATGTTTGTCTTTTTCACCATTTACCTTCAGCACTTAAGTGCTAAGACAATATGCATTAAAACACACGAATAGAGCTCTTGGGTAGCTCGGTGGGTTTAGGGTCCCACTCTTGACTTCAGCTCAGGTCATGATCCCAGGGTCAGCTCCAAGCTGGTTAAGATCCTCTCTCTCTGCCTCTGTTCCTCTCCCCCACTAGCTCTCTCTCTGTCTCCCCACCCATCTCTAAAATAAAATTTAAAAATAGATTCTTGTCCTTTTCGGTACGATCAAGTGTAAAAAAACAAAGAGAAAACCCCGTTTGTGCATTAAGTAATCTATTTCGTTCTTTACAAATGCAGATGTTTCACACTTAAATGTTGTGTTCTATTTAGTAATGCAACAACAAAATAAATGCCACACGCTGATTTAAAATTCTGCGACTCTGGGACCCCTGAGTGGCTCAGTCCTGAGCATCTGAGCATCTAACTTTGGCTCAGGTCATGAGTTCGATACCCACGACTGGCTCTGCTGACAGCTCAGAGCCTGAAGGCTGCATCATTCTGTCTCCCTCTCTCCCTCTCTCTCTGCCCCTCCCTGTCTCTTTCTCAAAAATAAGCGTTATAATGCTGTAACTTTACAAATTAGCAGCGCCCCCCAAACTTGCCCCCTCATGTCCAGTATCCACCTGTATTTGTTTTATTGTCATCTGTCGGTGCCAGTCCTTTACCATTTCTAACACATGATTTATCGGGTCTTTTTTTTTTTTTTGGCTTATTGCTCTCTAACTGCTTTTGTAAGAGTTCTCTGTAAATTAGCCTTGTTATCGTTTGTTCTGCCCATATTTTCCCCTACCTTCCCTTGCGACTACTTAGCAGGGTTTTGTTTTTTAACTCCAAACCTGAACTACTCTAGGTAAGAAGGTGACGTCGGAGTTAACTCCAGCAGGCCACGTGAACTTGGTTGGATGCCAGGGCAACGAAGCACGGTAGCAAGAGAGCACAGCGAAATCAAAAAGAAAAACAATGACTACGCAAATTCCTGCCTGCTCCCACACCCGGCGCGATCCTTGCTACCTACACCCAGGCCTGTAGGCCGGCGCCCGGCGCCTGTGTTTGACGTCACGGACGTACCGCACAGTTCACTCAGGCAGCGCAACCTCCGTGGCTGTCCACCCCGCGCGCAGATGCGACTAGTCTTGCGGCGCCGGAAGTCGAGGGCACGTGACCGGGTGACAGCCCTCTCTAGGTTGCAGGGCTCGCTTTAGGTGTTGCGGCACGGGATGGCGGAGGCGCCTCCTGTCTCAGGTACTGTCCCGGCCCGCGCGGGACTGGGCCCCTCTCAGGGAGCGGAAATTGGGTCAGTGACGAGTCCTAGGGCTCCGGCCATTCATATCGCGAGAGTGGCGCGTACTAGGGTTGGGGATAGTGGCTCGGAAGGGCCAAGCCACGCGCGTCGTGGGTACCGAGACCTCGCCCGTTCTCTACTGGGTTGTGAAGTCCCCGCAGCTGGGTCTCCAGGGAGAGCGGGTTTGTCCCCGCGCCGAGCGAATCGATGTGGGCGTCCCGCCTTCTGCCGTACCTCCCGCCTTCAGCCCGGCCCTACTGGGGCAGAGGCCGCACTGATCTCCAACAGGCGGGCGGCGGCCGAGTCACCGCCCGTGACGATGGCGGGCTCTCCATGCGTGGCGGGTTGGCGCTTCCTAGGGCAGCGGAGCGGGCTCGAGCCGGACGTCACTGTTTTCCAATCTCAGACTGCTACGGACTCGCAGTGTGACGGAGTCTCCGTTTCCTCATCTATCAGTTGAGAATGAATAGGTTAATTCCTGTGTAGACACCCGCCCTGTACTGTACCTGTTCCGTAATTGTTAGCTCACTTCTCCTGGAGTTAGCTCTGTGTGAAACACCCTCATCTGGCTGTTAATGTGACATCCATTTCTATTTCCTTCAAGGTGTACTTTAGGTCCTTGTTCAAACTTTACATCGCGACTCAATGCACACATGTGTAAATGCAAAAGCGAACCAAAAGTTTTAGAAAGTAATGTTTTTCCTTACTATCTGCAGTATGCTCTATTTTCTGTTTTATTTGAAAAAAAAATACCTGTCACAACTCACTACATTGGTTTGATTTCAGGACCCACTCTTAATGAAAAACAGGATAGCAATTTGCAGCATGTGGTTTGTAGTCTTAGTTCAAGACTAGCTGATTTGAGTCTTAGTTCTGCCACTTAACCAATTTGGAGGCACCAGAAAGAATATATATGTATTTGTGTACTGAGTGGCAGGTAAAATGTACTTGTTACTGTAGGTCTTGGTCAAAAAAAAATTGTGTTTTCCAAACCCTAGTCCTGATTTAGGTATTGAGTCATCTTGGGTGGGAACCTTTTTAGGCTGGTGTTTTGTTATTCTCCCACACGTTTTTTAACCCAGATCCTCAACCGGAGCTATTGGTCTTCCCATCTTCAGGCTCACTTCTGGCCCATTTCTACACCCGTCAGTGTTTGAGGCAGGAATGGGTGGGATTTGTTGTGAGGTTCAGTTTTGGCTTCCTGTATTGTGCCCCCAGGTCACAACCTCCTCCCCATCTACTATGGCAAAGTCCCTAGGTCCAAAGAACTATTATTCCATGTTCTTATTTTAGCATCATCTCTAGCCCATACCCCCATCTCCACTTCTTGTTTAGTTCCCTTGCCCACTTCTGTTCTCAAATAGCAGAGCAGTTTAGGGATATGTTTCTGCCCATGGGCAGACTCTCCAATGCCAGCTTTATTTCTGGACCTCATGATCTATTGGATTTCCCGTCTTCACTTGTCTGCTGGACACCTACTCTTCTGCTAGCTTTTCTTGGATATAGGGTACCACTTGTATCCTATTTACCAAGCAACTTCTAGCCACTTAAAATAGTAAGAAAAAAGGGGTGATGTCTCAGTTCTTTGCATGTAGGGTGCAGTTTACTGATTCATGTGCCCTTTTTCCCTTCCTCCTGTCTCTCAAGGGTGTCTCTGAGGATGTTACCTACCACCTCATGTCTAATGGAACACATCCTGTATATGAATAGGTACTGCCCTGTCTAGACTCTGCCGTTGCATCAGCTCCTTACAGCTTAACGTGGAACACCTTCCCATCCTTTATAGCAAGCTATTCTGGACCACTTTACTGACTTTTCTTCTGCCCCTCTCCCACTTTGTTTCTTCAAGAAGGAGAGGATTATACAACAGTTCTTTGGTCTAATCTTACCATTCTCACCTTTCTGTTTTCTCTTGTGTTTGTGGAACATCTCCTTTGCCACATTATGAATTTGTCTGATCCCGTATTTGTTTTGTAAGGCCCACCATCCCACCCCCAGAATTGCCTGTGTGAAAGCCATCAATCCTGGATTGAGTGAAAGGTTAAGCTATGACCTTTATGATCTCGTTCAGTTCTTGAATATGTGTTTCTATGGTACCCACTGCCCAAACTCTGACAGTGTAGGCTAAGAGTGTGGTCTCTAGGGCTATATAGCCAGGGATGGGATCTTGAGTCTGCTTTGGAATACCTCTGTCGCCTTTGGCAAGTAACTTTCTCAGTCTCAGTTTTCTTATCAGGAATGGAAGGATTAAATGAGTCTACAGATGCAAAGTTCTTAGAATAGTGCCTGGCACATGTTAATTAACTAATAAATGTTAGGGTTTATTATTAAATCTGAAACCCACAGGCTCTGTACTGCACCCATCCGTGGTCAGGTCTGTGTGTTTTAGGTAGTCTGTAGCCCTAACGGCAACAATAAAGCACTATTTTAGCCACTATCTATGTTACTAACTTGCTTTATTCTTCATAGCAACTCTTGGATGTAGGATTTATTACAGTCTCCATTCCTTATAAGAAAATTGGGATTAAGTTACTTGCATATAGACATAAGTGATGGTCAAGTACATAAATCCATGTCTTCCAGGCCTTGTTGATTCATAGTACATGTCTTCCAGACCTTGTTGATTCATAGTACAGTTGACTCTTAAACTATGCGGGGGTTAGGGATGGCAACCCCCTCGCCAGTGGAGAATCCACGTATAACTTATGACTTCCCAGAAACTTAACTACTAACAGCCTACTGTTGACCAGAAACCTTACCAATTACATAAACATTTGATTAACACAGATTTTGCATGATATAGGCATTATATATTCTTATATACTCTTAAAGTAAAGAAAATGTTACGAAAAAAGTGAGGAAGAGAATATACATCTACAGTACTGTACAGTAAACAGTTCACGTAGATATGGACTTACGTAGTTCAAACCTTTGTTGTTCAAGGGTCAACTGTATGATCTATATGCTACACATCATTTTGGCTTTTTTCTTTTTTAATTTTTTTTAAAGTTTATTTTGAGAGAGAGAGAGACAGATTATAAGCGGGAGAGGGGCCACGAGAGAGGGAGACACAAAATTTGAAACAGGCTCCAGGCTCTGAGCTGTCAGTACAGAGCCCAATCTGGTGCTTGAACCCACAAACGATGAGATCATGACCTGAGCCGAGATTGGATGCTCAACTGACTGAGCCACCCACGCACCCCTCATTCTGATTTTCTACTAACTAGTTTTGTATCTTTAGGCAAATCATGTAGTCTTTGGGCTTCAAGGACACAGAAGCATCTTGAGGGGAAAAAAAGGAGTGGGTTGAAGAGGCGTATGCTTAATTTTCGAGACTCATAAAGGTTATGTATGGACAACCTAAAATATATTCCTGGAGCAAAGAGATGAGAACTAATGTACTCACTATGTTAAGTACTATCAATGCAAAATCTTGCTTAAATTTCACAATAGCCCTTTGAAACAATATTACCATCTTTTGTCATGGATGAGGAATTGAAAGCTAAAAGCAATATCCCTACGCTCATACCATCAATTGGAGGACCAGACTTCAAACTGATTTTGGCTGACTCCAAAGCCTGTTTGCTTGATATTACACAATGCTATCTTACTTATGAGTTTTGAAAGACCACATGGAACCTGCCAATTGATTCTCACCCCTAAGCTGTATGCTGACCTGAAATATTTTTATAAAACAAACGCATGTATAAATAATGCCTACTGGGATGCCTGCCTGGCTCAGTTGGCACAGCATGCCACTCTTGATCTTGGAGTCGTGAGTTCAAGCCCCACATAAAACAGGGAGCTTACGTTAAACAAAAAAAAAATAATAATAATAGGGGTGCCTAGGTGGCTCATTCAGTTAAGCATCCGACTTTTGATTTCAGTCACGATCTCACAATTGTGAGATCGAGCCCTATGTCTGTGGAACCTGGTTAAGATTCTCTCCCTCTGCCCCTCCCCTGCTTGTGTGTGCTTGTTCTCTCTCTCTCTCTCAAAAAAAAAAAAAAACAACATAATAATAATAGTAATATGCCTGATCACTCAGATGAGCAGTTTTACTTAGTTCTTAGCAATGGCTAATGGTGAAGCTACTGGAAATGGAATGGTCATTCTTCCACAAGCACCTTGAACCTATCACATTCACAGGAAAAGTAGGCCTTAATAAGGGCCCGTTTTATACAGTCCTTAGGAAGATAACTTTTAGATATGGACTAAAGACTTCTGGGTTTCATGGGTGGCAATTAATTTCTTTACTGGCATGTCTATTTTCTTATGTCCTAGGTACTTTTAAATTCAATACGGATGCTGCTGAGTTCATTCCTCAGGAGAGAAAAAATTCTGGTCTAAATTGTGGGAGTCAAAGGAGACTAGATTCTAATAGGATTGGTAGAAGAAATTACAGTTCACCACCTCCTTGTCACCTTTCCAGACAAGTCTCTTATGATGACATATCTGGTGTTCATCAGCACAGTTATCCTTTGGGAAGCAAACCTAAGAGTCAACAGACTTCTTTCCAGTCCTCTACTTCTAACAAATTACTCAAGAACCATGGCCTTCAGAATCAACCTTGGCAGAAATTGAGGAGCGAAAAGCAACATATCAAAGTCAAGAAAGTACAGAGTCTCACTGACCAGACCTCAGATGCAGCTAGCTTAGAAAATGTGGCCAGGTCAGAGAGTGCGACAAACCCCAGAGAGCACAGCCCTTCCGAGAGCGAGAAGGAAATTGTCGGTGCAGATCCCAGAGGAGCAAAACCCAAAAAAGCAGCCCAGTTTGTATACAGCTATGGTAGAGGACCAAAAGTCAAGGGAAAACTCAAATGTGAGTGGGGTAACAGAATGACTTCAAAATCTGAGGATGCTGGACCTGAAAATACCAAACCGGTGGGGGTTATCCACCCTGACTCTTTGGATACATCCTTTAGGAAAGGAGTATCGGATGGGTATGGGGCCAAACGCAGTGAGCAAAGAAGATACCCACAGAAAAGGCCTCCCTGGGAAGTGGAGGGGGCTAGGCCACGACCCGGCAGGAATCCACTAAAACAAGAGGGCCAACGACATACAAATGCCGGACCCAGAAACAACATGGCACCCATTCCAAAGGATAATCTTAATGAAAGGCCAGCAAAATCTGCCTGTGACGATGGGAATTTGGCAGTTGTCAGCAAGTCTTCCAGAAGGGTTGACCCAGAGAAATGCGCTGTAAGGAGGCAGGATCCTCAAGTAGCATCTTTCCCCCGAGGCAAACAGAACCATGTGCTAAAGAATGTGGAAACGCACACAGGTAAATCTACCTAGATGGTGGAACTGTTTTGTTTCATTATATGTTGTTTTGTTTTGTTTTGATAGATAATAAATTCATGCAAGTTAGGAACTAGAAAATTCAAGAAGGTATACAGTGAGGGGTGCCCAGGTAGCTCAGTTAAAGTGTCTGACTCTTGATTTCGGCTCAGGTGATGATCTCACAGTTTGTGAGTTTGAGCCTTGTGTCGGGCTTCAAGCTAACAGCGCGGAGCCTTCTTGGGATTCTCTCTCTCCCCCCCCTCTCTGCCCCCGTCTCCCACACATGCTCGCTCGCTCTCTCTGTCTCAAAATAAATAAACAAAAAAAATGTATGCAGTGGAACATCTCTCTCTATCCTTCTTCATCATTTGCCTGCCTGGGTCTTGCCACCCCTTGCTCCCCTCCCCAATAGGTAGCCACTTACATAATTTTTAAATATTATAAGCAAATATAAATAAGGAACTTTTTTTCTTAAAGAATTCAGTAAGGGATTTTTTAAATGCAAACATGGGTCTTATAGATGTTTGGTTGTAAGATTTTTTTTTTTTTTTAGTTGTAAAAGCACAAGTAAAGGATGGTAACATCTCCACTGCCTCTCCTTATTCCGGCCTGCGTCATCTCTTGTCTGCTCTTCTGCAGAATGTCCTAGCCATTCTTGCCATCTTCATTTTCTCTCTTACACCAGCATCGGAGAGTGATCTTTCTAAAATACATATTAAACTCTGTCGCTCCCCTGTTTATTTCTGTTCACTTTTTCTCACCACATGCAGATTCTGGCTTCTTCCTTACCCAGCCACCCCACCTTATGCTGCATCAGCCCCCCACCACATTGTATTCTCTGTACTCTCTGTTGTTTCACCTTTCCCTGCTGTTGCATGTGTGGCTCTCTTTTTCTAGAACGTCTGCCATTTGGTTCACTAATGAATCCTTACTCGTTTTCTTTTAATTGCTCTTTTAAAATTTTTGTATTTTTTTGAAAGTGAGAGAACTCACGTGAGAGTAAGGGAGAGCAGAGAGAGGAGAAGAGAGAATCCCAAGCAGGCTCCACACTCAGTGTAAAGCCTGACATGGTGCTTGATCCCACGACCCTGAGATCATGACCTGAACTGAAATCAAGAATCAGATGCTCAACCAACTGAGCCATCCAGGTGCTCCTCTTACTCATTTTTTCAGTAGCTAGTTTAGCCACATGTCCAGGAGACCTTTCTCACCTCCACAAACAGCATTAATCTTCAATAGCCCTATAATGTCTTTCCCTTAAACGTACACATTTCAATTAATAGCAGTTACCGCTGGAAGCCATCATTGTTTGTGTGTCAGTGCCCTCTAGTAGTCTGTAAGCTCCTTGAAAGCAAAGACTATATTTTTTTATATCTCTCTTGGTTAACATAGCTCTTAGAACTTAATAGGTATTCCACTCTGTTAGAAAGTTCTTCCTTACATTGAACTAAAAACTAAATACTTGGTTTAGGTTCTGTCCTCTGAAGCAACACAGTATCCAGTCTCTCTCACCAGTTTCCCACCTCCTCATTGCAAGTCAACTCTTCTGCAGTTTTTGAAGACACCTGTCATTTTGCCCTGAGTATATATATTTCATCCAGGCTAAATAATTTCGTTCTTGTAGCTGTTCCTTGTGGACCTTCACCATTTAGGTCTCCCTCTAGTTTAATGTACATAGTCCAGACCAACACATGAAGTCACCACCTGCCCAGGACTGTTTTTACACTGGCATATGGTTCTTCTGATTCTCATTTACTCCCCTAGGCAGTCCTTCCTCTTGGGACCTCAGCTTGTATATGAACAAAGGTAATGTTATACTAGAGTTGTTTTTGAATTCTTAAGGCTGGTTAATAGTTTCCTTTTGCTCCATAACAAATTACCACAAATGTAGTGGCTTAAGATAACACAAATTTATCATGTTACAGTTTCTTTGAGTCAGGAGTCAGGGTATCTGTTAGCCTAGTTCTCTACTCAGAGCCTCACAGGACTAAAATTTGGCCAGGGAGGCAATCTCATCTGAGGCATGGGGTCTTCTTTCATGCTCACTGGTTGTTGGTAGGATTTAGTCCTTTATGGCTGTAGGGTGAGGTCCCCTATTCTTGCTGACTGTTGGCTGGGGGGTCACTCTCAGCGCTTAGAGGTCACCTATAGTTCCCCACTACGTCGCCCTCTACACAGCATGGTACTTTTCCTCTTCAGGCTCTGTAGGAAAGCATCTGCTAGAGACTCTTCAAATCTCTGACTTCTTTCTCTGATCCCTAGGCTCTTTTTAAAGGGTTCACTTGGGGGCACCTGGGTGGCTCAGTTGGTTGAGCGTCTGACTTCGGCTCAGGTCATGATCTCACTGTTCCGAGTTCGAGCCCCGCGTCGGGCTCTGTGCTGACAGCTCAGAGCCTGGAGCCTGTCTCAGATTCTGTCTCCCTCTCTGTCTGTGCCCCTCCCCTGCTCATGCTCTGTCTCTCTCTCTCTCTCTCTCTCTCAAAAATAAATAAACATTAAAAAAATTTAAAAAAAATAAAAAATAAAAAATAAAGGGTTCACTTGATTATATCAGGCCCACTCTGCCTGAAGGGGAGGAGATTATATAGGGCATGCACACCTGCATGCATGTGGGAATCTTAGAGGCCATCTTAGAGTTCTGCCTAACAAATCTCTCTTGGCCTCACAATCCCCACATATTCTTGAGAACACTTTATTCATATTTATTGAATAAATACTATGTACCAAGCACTGTTCTAGGTACTGGGAATACAGTACTGGTGAGATTTACATTCTGGTAGGGAAGGCAGGCAGAAAGCACTGAAAGCAACATTTAATATGTCAGGTTGTGGGTAAGGGCTAAAAAATATAAAGCAGGTTAAGAGGACAGAGTAAGAGGGGCGCTAGTTTAGATATGTTGGTCTGTTTGGTGAGACATTTGAGTGGAGACCAGAATGAAATGCAAAAGTGCACTATGTGACTCTCTGAAGAGTATACCGTGCAGAGGAAGAAGCAAGTTTAGATTAGGGTGTGAGGAGGACTTTGTGAACAACAGAGAAGCAGGCAGTAGAGGAGGTCAGAGAAATCACAGGGGCTGGATCATGTGAGTCCCTTGGATTCAGTTCTGATTAAGAAGATCAGAAGGGGCTGGAAGGTTTTGGGAAAAGGGATGACATGATCTTACTAGCAGCTATGTGGAGAATCGGCTGTAAGGAAGCAAGGGGGCAAGTTAGGAGGTTGTTGCAGTAATTGACGTGTTGATGATGGAGACTTGGACTAGGGTGGTAGTGTCGGAAGAGGTCAGAGTGTTAAACTTTCGATATTTGGGAGATAAAACTGACAGGATTTGCGGAAAGACTAGATGTTGGCTCCAAGAGAATGAGACGAATCAAGGACGAAGACAACGCTTTTGTGTCTGAGTCTCATAAAAGAATAGAATTGCAGGGACACCCGGCTGGCTCATTCAGTGGAGTATGTGACTCTTGATCTCTGGTTTATAGGTTTGAACCCTGCATTGGGTATAGAGATTACTTTAAAAATGAAATTTTTAAAAAACAAATAGAATTGCCATGTACTGGAGTATAAGCCCGGGAGAGGAAAGGGTGTTGTTTGTTTTCAAAACTTTGTAGTTTAAGATAATTTTAGATTTATAGAGAAGTACAGAGAATAGTACAGAGAATACCCATATATCCTTCACTCAGCTTTGTCCAATGTTAATATCTTACATAACCAATTCTGGTCCTTTGTCAAGACTAAGAAATTAACACTGGTGCAATAGCATAAACTAAACTGTAGACTTTAGGGGCGCCTGGGTGGCTCAGTCGGTTAAGTGGCCGACTTCAGCTCAGGTCATGAACTTACGGTCTGTGAGTTCGAGCCCCGCGTCGGGCTCTGTGCTGATGGCTCAGAGCCTGGAGCCTGTTTCAGATTCTGTGTCTGCCTCTCTCTCTGCCCTTCCCTTGCTCATGCTCTGTCTCTCTGTCTCTCAAAAATAAATAAATGTTTAAAAAAAAAAAAACTGTAGACTTTATTTAGACTTCACCAGTTTTTTCCACTAACATCCTTTTTTTGTTCCAGGATCCAGTCCAGGATACCACGTTGCATTTAGTCATCGTGTCTCCTCAGTCTCCTTTTAGTCTTAGTCTTCTTGTTGGAAAAGTTTTCTTGGTCTTTCTTGTTAGAAAAGTTTGGATATGTCTTGTTTTGTTTACTCCTTGTTCAGAAAAGATAGAGAATTTAGTTAAGTCAGGAGTTAAAAATTTGGGAAGAGATCTGGACTGGAGATTTAAACTTGGGAACTTTCAGCATGGAGTCCTCCAACAGACCAGAGGAGGTCACAAAAGGTTTGAGTGTAGTTAGAGAAGAAAAGTTTGAGGATGGAGGCTTCCTATAACTCAGTGTTTAAAGATTGGAAGATAAGGACCCAGCAGAGGAGATGGAGAATAAGTAGCAATTGAACTAGGAAGTGAATCATGTTTTAAATGCCAGACTAGAAAAGGAATTCAAGGAGGGAGTGATCAGTTGTGTCAAATGCTACCGATGAGTCCAGAAAGATGACAACTGTGTATTGATTGACTGGTGGATTTGGCACTGAGAGTTATTGGTCTTGATACAAGCAATTTTGGTAGAGTGATGGATATAAAAACTTGATTGGGGGGCGCCTGGGTGGCTCAGTCGGTTTGGCGGCCAACTTCAGCTCAGGTCATGATCTCGCGGTCTGTGAGTTCGAGCCCCACATTGGGCTCTGTGCTGATGGCTCAGAGCCTGGAGCCTGCTTCGGATTCTGTGTCTCCCAGTCTCTCTGCCCTTCGCCTGCTCATGCTCTGTCTCTATGTCTCTCAAAAATAAATAAACGTTTTAAAAAAAAAAAAACTTGATTGGAATGGAAAGAGGATTACCCCAAATATAAGTCTCCATGGCTGCTTGAGAGTGGTCTTTGCTAACTCTCGTTCTGTATTGGGTGAAACTAGCACTGCTTCTATTCTTCCAGGCTGTCTGCTCCCCTCATTCTGTGGTAACAAGATCCCCTATGTCCTTAGTAAGTTTCACCTCCTGCTCTTAATCTGTGGCTTTCCGTAAGTTCACCACTTTTCCTTAAAGCCTTCCAGAGCCTGCTCTTTTTCCTTATCCCACGTGCCTTAGTTTCTGGAAGATGAGAGGAGCGTGCTCCTCCCTCAGTGTGATTTCTGAACCATTATTCTACCTTTGGATCAAAATCCCTGCTCCTTTGAAATTAATGCTACATCACCTTTTGGCTACATCACCTTCCGTGTCTCTTTATCTTTGTCATGTATTAGCCTCCAAATCTCCCAGCCCCCGCCCTCATTTATTAATGCCTCCAGCTTATATGTTTCCTCTTCCCCAGTGGTTCTCAAAGTGTAGTTCCAGAGCAGCAGCCCTCAGCAACGTCAGGGAACTTGTTAAAAAAGCATATTCCTGGGCCTCACCTCAGACTTACCAAACAGAAGTTCTGGGTAGCGCCCAGCAATCTTATGTGGGTTTTTTTTTGAAGTTTTGTTTTTGTTTTGGTTTTTGTTTTGAGAGAGACAGAGACACAGCCACAGCGTTCTGCTTACTTGATAAGGTCTCTGGGAGATTACAACTGCTCTTTCAACCACTGCCTCTGTGCTGTGCTGATTTCTAAACTCTTACCTTCAGATCATAAGCTCTGCCACAAGCTTCAGACTTGCATAAATAAATGTGGTGTCTGATATATGCTTCAGACTCAACAAAATCGCCTTGAACATGTTGACCATGCTTATATTGTATTAGCATTTTAGAAACAGCTGCCTCGCATTTAATGAGGTAACTTTATAAGTTGCTTTAGTAGGTAACTCACCTTTAGTCCAAAGATCTAGATTTAATCAGCTTTAAACTTTTGTTCTACTTTCTTTTTCTTTCTTTCTTTCTTTTGAGAGAGAAGGTGTGAGTGGGGAAGGGGTGGAAAGAGAGAGAGAGAGGGAGAATTTCAAGCAGTCTCCACGATCACCGCAGAGCCAAGATGTGGGGCTCGATCCCACAACCCTGGGATCGTGACCTGAGCCGAGATCAAGGGTTGGAGACTCAACCACCTGAGCCACCCAGGTGCCCCTCCCATTTGTTTTATCTATTCTTTTTTATTTTTGCAGGTATATTTTAAAGTAAATTCCAGGTATTATTTTATCCCTGTATATTTTCACTATACATGTATTTTTTAAATGCCATATATGTATATATACATACGCACACGTATACATATATATACATTTTTTTTTTTTTTTTTACATAATCACGGTGTATTCTTGGATTTTTCAAATTAGGATTGTTTTAGGCTTTTTTTAAAAAACATTTACTGGCACATCTGAAAAGTTAGCAGTCAGTTAACACTTCAGTCAGGTCTCTGTTCTTCTGATTATTTCAACAGGTGTATCACCCTCTTTACTGATATGCTATCAAAGTAGAAGTATAGAGTAGACATGGTTATGACTGAGAGACTATGGGGAAGCCCTAGTGGGAGAGGGTGTAAAAGTCAAAAAGAGCCAGTGGTCAGACCAGGGCTGGCATCCAGCAGACAAGAGTCTTGGACCTGAAATGTGATAGTTTATCAGCACAGAGCTATTTTGGGGCAGTAACATATTTTACATATGTTAAACATGTTTGGATAAAACTGAAGTATTGTTGGCGAAAGGATTATACTGTTTCTCTTTCTAGGTCTTTCTGGAACATTTTGCTATATTTTTATTTATTCTCATTCATTCATACAAGTATTATTGAGTGCTCACTGTGTTCCAGGCCGTACTATAAAAATCTTGGTCCTCAAGGAATATACCTTCTATGTACGGAGTTAGGAAAGAAGTACAGTGAAATAAGTAAAATATGATATATAAAGCTCAGGTGGTGTGGAGAAAAAATATATAGTATGGAAAAGTGATAGGGAATATTCAGGAAGTGGGTTTCACATTTTTAAAGTATGGCTAGAGACTGCCTTGTTGCGAAGATCACATTTTGAGTAAACACCTGAAGGCACTAAGGGACTGAGCTATGCCGATGTCTAGGGAAAAGTATTCTAGGCAGAGGGAACAACAAACTGTAAAGACCTTCAGGCAGAAATCTGCCTGCCAGTCAGGGCCTAGGAAGGCGGCCAGTGTGTTCTCAAAGTAGCGACCTAGGGAAGGAGGAATAGCTGTAAGGACCCAGAAGTGACGAAGGCCATCGTAAGGACTTTGGCTTTTACATGCGTGCGATGTAGGAACCATTGGCAAGTCCTGGACGCGAGTGGCATCATCTAATTTGCATTTTAACAGGCTCCCTCTGGCTGCCGTGTTGAGAATAGACAAGTAGAGCAAGGACAGAAGTAGGGAAGACTCGTTAGGAGGCCGTTTTAATAATCCATACTAATAAGGGGTTGGATTCTGACTATATTTTGCAGAGCCAGCAGGATTTACTTTCAGATTGAACATGGGATATGAGAGAGACCGCTTTTGGAAAGGGCTTGAGAGAGCTTTGTGGGTTACTCAAAGTTGGCAGTTGTTCCCACATCACTATATGTGTGTGCATCCTAGTGGTCAGTTTCACTGTGACTAAATTTAGAAACATCACATATAAAACAGTATTTATTAACAAGCCATAAACTTAACGAATAAGAGAAATGGTAAAATAAAAAGACAACCTTCAGGGTAAAAATCAAAACTACAGTCTATCATAGGATTATCATGTCTGTTCCAAACTTCACTTACTTTTTTGTGTCCTTTTTTTTTTTAAGTTTATTTATTTATTTTGAGAGAGAGAGCACGAGCAGGGAAGGAGCAGAGAGAGAGAGAATCCCAAGTAGCCTCCTCACTGACCTGAGCCAAAATCAAAAGTTGGACGCTTAACCAGCTGAGCCACCCAGGCGCCCCTGTATCCTTTATTTCTAACTCAGTTCTATTCTGGAATAGTCAATAGGCATTTTCTACAAAATGTATCCCAAACGTAGTTCTTACAGACTATTCCTCTGCGCAGTCAGGCTCTTGTATCTAGATGACTCAAATGTAATCTCACTCTCTCATGAGCTCTTCCTTAACTTGCCCTTCAGAATCTTCCACACATACTGTGCTAACTGGTAGGAAATATAATTAGCTTTGTTTTTCAGGGATGTTAACCTATGTAGGAGAGAGTATTCCTGCTTTTAAGAAAGAATTTAAGTCTGGTTCCTCAGTTTTTGTAATAGAATTCAGTTTTGTGTTATGTTTATCTGTTATTTAAAGCAAGTAGATTTCCCTTTATCAGCTTTATAAAATCTTTATTCCAGGCTTTCCTGACAGCAAAAGAACTATCCCAGAAACTTCACTGAAACTTTCAAGGGAGAGAAGTTGTAGAACAGAGTATATGATACTCATTTATTTCTTCATTCATTTAATAAATATTTACTAATCACGTGCTAAAGGCCAGGCACTGGAAATACAACGTTGAGCAAGGCCCTGGCCCTGCCTCACAGACCTTGTAGTCCCCATGTTCTGTATTTCTTTCGACATTAAATTGGACAGAGCAATCTGAGGAGAGCGAATATCGAATGATTAAAACGCAAACTTGTGGGGTGCATGGTGACTCAGTCAGTTGAGTGTCAGACTCTTGGTTTCAGCTCAGGTCATGATCCTAGGGTCGTGGGATTGAGCCCCATGTTGGGCTCTGCAGCTGAGCATGGAGCCTGCTTGGGATTCTCTCTCTCCCACCTCCACTTGTGCACTTTATATATAAAGCGCTTTCGCACAGCACTTGGCATGGTGCATTCAAGGTTAGTTGTTTTATTCTTATAACCTATTTGGACCTGATAACAAATAAAATAGTGTTATGAAGTAAATGCTAATAATATGGACTGAAGAAAGAAATTCTCTCTCTCTCTCTCTCACTCACACACACTCTCACACACACACACACACACAACTTCCAAGAGCACTTGACTATACCTGGGATCTAGAAAGGCTTTGCTGAGATCATGTTTAAGGAAAAGTCTGGAAGTGGATGCTGGTATTAAGGAAAACATGGGGGAGGATTCCATGATACTGTTCTCTCTCAGCAGATACTGGGCTTCTGAAGCCAGGTTCTGTATCTCCTTTAGTCTAGTAACCCTGCCATGGGGTTGTGGTAAACACCAATAATACCTTTGTTGAGTAGATCAACCGAAGACTTTCATGGCAACTACTACAAGACATGTTACCACCCTGGGTTGTTGGAACTTGTGCAGACTTAGGTTTCTTTCAGCTGACCACTGTAGCTTCATGAGCCCCTTCCTAGCCTGAATCCATGGATCTGGATCAGATTCAGAGAGGCACGGCAAGGTGCTGCATTGCATTGGCTTCTGAGGATGCTTAAGCTGTGTTAGGAGGGGCATTTGGTTACTCCAGTTGGTTGCTGGGGCAGTTTCTGGGGAATGTTTCCTCAGTTGTGGGAATTCCCACCTGAATGTCTACTTCCTAAGTCTTCTCCCTCAGTATATTCCTATTCCTTCTTGGCCCCAAACACTGAACAACCACCTTACTCAGAATCAGACAAGATACTTAAAACCTCTGTGTTTGGATTCTTCTCTCAGATGCCTTTCTGATCTTCGTTGACTAAAGTAAGGAATGTTTTTCTATGTTTGAATTAATTCATTTGGTTTTTAAACAGGTTCTCTAATTGAACAGCTAACTACAGAAAAATATGAGTGTATGGTGTGCTGTGAATTGGTTCGCGTCGCAGCACCAGTGTGGAGCTGTCAGAGCTGTTATCATGTGTTTCATTTGAACTGCATAAAGAAATGGGCAAGGTCTCCAGCCTCTCAAGCAGGTCAGTCATTTCTCTCTTCTGAATATTCTCACTCATCTGATATATTCAGGTTTAAAACTGAGCTATTGTTTTTAAGATTTTATTTTTAAGTACACCCAACATGGGGCTCCAGCTTACAGCCCCCAGGTCAAGAGTCATATGTTCCACCGACTGATCAGCCAGGTGCCCCTTAAACCTAGCTATTTAATTCCTCTTGAATATTTTATCTGCTATGATTCCATGAACATGTTTCAGATGACCAGTATTAAGCTATAGATCTTAAATAAATAGCTAAGGGATGCTCAGCTGGTTCAGTCAGTAGAGCCTGCAACTCTTAATCCTGAGTTCAAGCCCAATGTTGGATGGAGAGCCTACTTAAAAAATAAAAATAAATTTTTAAAAAAGGAAAGAAATTTTTAAAACCAGGTAACAAAGTATTAAAATATATTTGGGACAGAACAAAATCAGTCACTGGTAGCTTTTATCCAAGTAGCAACTATAGAAAACATTTTCTGTGTAGTTTGCTTTAGAAAATTTATAGAAAGCAGTTGTTGGTTTTTGTTTTGTTTTGTTTTGGAAGCAGTTGTTTAGTTTACCCTTAGGATGTTAAAGTTGCTTTACCTTTAACAGATCTTCTCCATATTGTGTTTTTTTCCCAAAGTATACTGGTATTTGTGGATAGTGTAAATGTTGTTAATAACATGTTTTCTGATCTGTGACTCTTCTAATTTAAAATATCTTAGGGTCCCTGGCTGGCTCAATCGGTAGACCATGCAACTCTTGATCTCGGGGTTGTGGATTGAAACCCCATGTGGTATACAGAGATTACTTAAAAATAAAATCTAAAAAAAAAAAGACATCTGGGTTTTCCTGCATGTACTCAAATATTTTATCCTCTTTTTTCTCAAGCCAAGATTTAGATAATGTTTACCCTAATATTAGAAATAATGCAACATTTTCACCACATAACGAAATGATAATTATGTGAAATGATGGAGGTGTTAGCTAATACTGTGATGGTAATCATATTGTAGTATATAAACAAATCAACATATTGTGTATCTTAAAATTAAATAGGGTTAAACGTCATTTATATGTCAATTGACATTAAAAAAAAATGGATACCCATTTGGTTACTGTATCTTAAGTCCTTATAAATATAAGCCCAAATGCAGTATTTAAGCAAAGCACTCATAAGTATTGTGATTTTGTTTCTTTTTTTTTTTTTTTTTTTATGTTTATTCGTTTTTGAGAGAGCATGAGCAAGGGAGGGACAAAGTGGGGGAGTGGGGCGACAGGGGATCCGAAGCAGGCTCCGTCCTGACAGTAGGAAGCCAAATGCGGGGCTGGAATTCACAAGCTGTGAGATCACATGATCTGAGCTGAAGTCGGATGCTCAACTGACTGAGTCACCCAGATGCGCTGATTTTGTTTCTTAAATGCCTGATATCCTTAACATGAAATGACTACTGCTGCTTCAAAATTATGGCTTCCTTTAGATTAAAATTTTTAAAAATTATGTGTGCTTTTGTAAGGAAGTTATTTTGGTTTCCACTTGTTTTTCTTAACAGATGGCCAGAGTGGTTGGAGGTGCCCTGCCTGTCAGAATGTTTCTGCACATGTTCCTAATACTTACACCTGTTTCTGTGGTGAGTTTTTTTGCTTTCACTTGAGTCTCTTCCACATCATGCATTGTAACTCATTTTCCAGCCCAGAAGAAGTGAGGTACCAGACATGTTTTAAAAGTTACGAATACTAATAAGACTTCGAAGTTACAGGAGTCTACACACATCATCTGCATGTGGTGTGTCACACAGCTGGAGTCCCAGGCCTTTGTACTCTTGGCAGGCTATTCCGGACATGGGCCTTCTCATTATGCCCAGCAGGCGTATGCTGCTTCTGAGCTGTAGCGCTGGTCTCCTTGATCTTAGCTTTAGATCAGAGCTGACCAGATGGCAGAGGCAGGTGTAGACATGGACTCCCTCTCACCCTTAACTGTAACAGCTTTGATATTCTAGATTTGAGCGCTATGAGGAAAGAGTAGTGTTGAAATGTATTTTATTTTAATCCAAGAAATCAGTCACTGGGGTCTTTATAGTAAAGAAAGATGTTCTAAAAGCCAGCATTACAAACTCTATTCTCCCTCTTTGTGGAATACTTCTTCCTGTTTTCGAATAGCTCAATTCCCCTATGTGTTAGTAAAAAACTTTCTGCAATCCAGATGCCATTCCCACTGCCAGTCTATTTTCTGCATGTCTTTTCTTTTCTTTTCTTTCCTACTGGTCTTTTAATGGCTGACCTTCATCTGGTGGTTGATTTTTCAAATTTTGCTTCTTAACCATCTATCTCCCTTCTTGAACCATTGTATTTTTGCTGCTTTCCTCGTCACCTTGCTGAAACTGTATTGAGAAGTAATCAGTGACCCCTTCCTGATCAAATCCAGGGCTGATTTAGAAGGTCTTAACCTTTTTGGTAGCACAACAGCCCTTGTTTTGACCATTCCTTTTCTGAAATGACTAGTACTTCCTATTTATTTCTGCATGTCTGCATGCTTTAATTTGTTGATATTTCTTTTTTGCCATTACTTAAATAGCAGCTTTCACCAAGAGTTGGTCATTGACTATCAGTTCTTCAACTTCTAGACTAAATCTCTTGGTGAACTCACCTATCTGGAATATTCTTCCTTATCTTTTCTTTAAATCCTCATCACTGACTCCTCATCCATTCAAGTTCGAACCTCATTCTCTTCCAAAGGAAGCCTCCCTTTCTTATGCCCTCTTCACTTTGCCCACTCTTTTATTTGGAATCTGCTGATCTTGTATGTTTTATTGCTAAATGTTGAGCCTTAAGAGATAATAAAATAGTATTTGTTGAAGGAATGTATATTTTGAAATGTACTATTGGAAAGGCAACATAAGAGGTGCCTGGCTCAGTCAGTAGAGCATGTAGTTCTTGATCTCAGGGTCATGAGTTCAAGTCCCATGTTGGGCATGGAGCCTACTTAAAATGAAAATTTTAAAAAACTGAAAAAGGGGTATCTGGGTGGCTCAGTTGGTTGGGCATCCGACTTCGTCTCAGGTCATGATCTCGCAGTCTGTGGGTTCGAGCCCCGCGTTGGGCTCTGTGCTGACAGCTCAGAGCCTGGAGCCTGCTTCATTCTGTGTCTCCCTCTCTCTCTGTGACCCTCCCCCGCTCATGCTTTGTCTCTCCTGCTCTCAAAAATAAATAAAAACATTAAAAAACTGAAGAAAAAAAAAAAAAAGAAAAGGCAACATGAAACTGGAAGCAAGAGATCCATGTAAAACTATACAAATAGGACTAATGCCAAGGCTTAATTGCCTTATTTATAAGGATTAAAAACATTTTTTTAACGTTTATTTTTGAGAGATAAACAGAGACTGAGTGGGGGAGGGGCAGAGAAAGAGGGAGACACAGAATTTGAAGCAGGCTCCAGGCTCCGAGCTCTCAGCACAGATCCCGATGTGGGGCTCGAACTCATGAACTGTGAGATCATGAGCTGAGTCGAAATCAGACACTCAACCAACTGAGCCACCCAGGCGCTCCTAAAGGATTTTTAAACATAACACACCACAGTGAAATGAAAGATCTTTAACCTTCACTGACAAATTAGATATGAAACCCTAAGAAGGTAGAAGAATGTGGGGTGAAGGTCAGGATGATCTGAGCAAGGTAAAATGGTGTGAGAATGCAAATAATGGCCTTTTTACCTAATGACTTTGCCTCACTTTGTTCTTTCAGGAGACCATTAACATACTTTATTGAGAACTTATTAATGCAGCAAGCACTATGAAGAAACAGAGAGGAATAAGACTATTTATTAACTTCTTAGAGCTTACAGTCTAAGAGCTAAGACACAATTAACTTGATGTTCTATAAGTCCAAGGTGCTATGGGAGATCTTTGGGGTGAATTATGATGTTGGGCTCGATGATTAAAGGAATCCTTAAAAAGGAGGTAGAATTCAACTGGGCTTGAAAACTAGGTGAAATCTTGGTAGGAGAAAGATTCGTTGAGGAGAATAGCTTAAGCAGAAGTTTAAAAATAAGAAGGCTTTTTTGAAAAGGGAGAGTCATTGGTTATGGAGCAGGATCTTTGAAGGCAGAGATGTGGGAAATGACCGAAAAGGCAGGGCTGACTTCTTGATGTCAGGCTTACAGGTAGGGACTTCATTTGGCAGGCTGTGGGAAGCCATCAAGGGCGTCAATGTGATTCTTTATGAAGATTAGTCTGGTGGGAGTGAATAGAGAATTTGGGAGGCTTAACATCTTGGGGACTTGTGAGAACCCAGATGAAGAATAATAAAATTCTACAGTGGGTGTTAGAATGGGGCAGAAAGGAGGATTTCAAAGTAAACAGGAATTAACAGCAATGGGAAAGGAAATGGGGATGGCAAAAGCAATGGGAAAGGGAAGAACCCAAATATGGCTCCAAAGTATCATTTTGGAAATGATGATATCAAGGACAGAAAAGGGCAGGTCAAGAGAACCAGGGCTGATGGGACAGTGCATTCAGTTTAGAAATGTTGAGTTGGAGGAGTGAACAACACATCCCATGAGAGGTGTCCAATAGGAAGTTAGGAATATTTAAAGGGGTGCCTGGGTGGCTATCGGTTAAGCAGTGTACTTCAGCTTAGGTCATGATCTCGAGGTCACGTCAAGCTCTATGTTGACAGCTCTAGAACCTGGAACCAGCTTTGGATTCTGTCTCTCTGTGCCCCTCCCCTGCTCGCACTCTGTCTCTCTCACTCAAAAATAAACATTTAAAAAAAAAATAGAGATCAGGACTTGGGGATGATAGTTGCATTTGAGAGTAGTAGATGAGACCCTAGTAGATGAAAGGGTAAGGGGTAAAAAGTGTCTAATGCAGAAACCTGGCAGGAAGAGGAAAAATTAAACATCATTTAGAGTCAGAGAAAAGAGGTGGAGCCATTGAAAGAGGGCTGGGGGCAGGCCACTGTATCGGAGCAAACACGTACAGAGGCAGGAAAGCTTTTCTAATAGTCTGGAGATGAGGTTCTGGCCAATGGAGAGGCAAGGATAGAAGTAGCAGGGAGACGAGATTCAGAAGCCTGAATCTGAATTCAGATTCTGTGTGTGTCTCTCTCTCTGCTCCTCCCCGACTTGCACTCTGTAACCCCCCCCCCAAAAAAAAAACATTAAAAAAAAAAAAAAAAAGGATATGGAAAGAAAAAGAGGAGTCAGAGATGACTCTAGTTTTTGAGTTTGACTCCAGTGGTGATGGTGTCACTAATGGAAATAGGGAATACTGAAGATGTTACTTTGGCTATAAATGTAGACAGTTTGGGGTGACTGTGACACCCCAAGCAGAGATGGCAGACAGTTGGACAGGGAGGGCTGGAACTGAGGATTCAGGACAATGCAGAAAATACAGATTTGGGGGGAAAAAGAAGAAGAAGAAAATGTAGTATTGGGAATCATGGGCCTTTAAGTGTATTGAAGCTCTCAGCATGAATGAGATTTCTGGAGGAAACAAGATAGAAAAGCAAAGGCCAAAGACTGGGAACCGGCCATCAATTTAGGGTGTAAATTGCCTAAGTAAGGATGAGTTCCTCAAGGGCATGGAGGAGTCCTGTGCCTCAGTTTTACTCTTTCTGCCTCTGTGCTAAGTTCATGGAAAATATTCACTAAAGATTTGCAAAGTGACACTAATTATAAAATTATATCCCTTTTATGCCTACTTCATAGCTTTAGAATTGGCAATTTCCTACTGTACAGGGGATTTATGTCCTTTCTATCTCCTGCCCCTTCCTCATCTGTCACCCCATTGTTCTCTTCCCTTATTTCTTCTTTCTGATCCTTACAGCAAAATATTCCCATATCCATTCAGGGGCCCATTTACAAAAGACAGATCTCATAGTGTTTTTTCAATCTTAGGTTAAATGTGTCCTTTAGTCAAAGTGGCATTTTCGTAAGTAAAAATAACCTTTTATTTCTCTTTTCCAGGTAATCCAGAAATTTAGGATATATCATACTCAGTGAAGCTTTTGATGAGTAGCATTATAGTCATTTTTTTTATTTTAGGATGTGGGATAATGTGTTTGTCAGACTAATGGAAACCGCACTGAAGTCTCATGCTGTCTAGTTGTATTGTACTGTTTCATTAAACTCTCGGATGCAGTTGAAGTTTATACCATTGACTCTCTGATTTGATATGTTTTAGGTAAGGTAAAGAATCCGGAATGGAGCAGAAATGAAATTCCACATAGTTGTGGTGAGGTTTGTAGAAAGAAACAGCCCGGCCAGGACTGTCCACATTCCTGTAACCTGTAAGTTGGAACACCAGACCCCTGGGGGTAGATACACTTTGCTCGTGGCTCTGACTACATGTATCTAGTGGTTAGCATGTAACAGGGCGGGGTGAAGGGCACTATGGTACCATTTGCTGAGCATTTACACTGTGCCAGGCACTCCGCAAGAGTTAACTTATCACATCCTTACAACAGTCCAGTGATGTATAGATATTTATCATCTCCATTTTATTGATGAGGCTCAGAAAGGCCAAGCATCTTGTCCAAGGTCATAGTGCTAAGACATGGCGGAGCTGGGATTTCCAAAACCAGTGCTCCTACCACTACATTATACTGCTGACTTCTAAGAAGAAATATCCCCCCATGATATCCAGGTCCAGAAGAGTGTATAGGACAAACTTCTGTCTGTAGAGTCCTGTTGCAGTGGTTTTAGGAATATGAATCCCTTCTGTACAAGAAGTAACCAGCTTGACAATGTATCCAGTCAGCTTCTAAATAATAAGAGGAATAGGCGCGCCTGGGTGGCTCAGTTAGCTAAGCGTCCGACTCTTGATTTCGGCTTGGGTCATGGTCTCACAGTTCATGAGATAGAGCCCACGTCAGCCTCTGTGCTGAGTGCACAGAGCCTGCTTGGGGTCTCTCTTTCTCCCTTTCTCTCTGCCCCTCCTTTGCTCATGTGTGTTCTCTCTCTCTCTTTCAAAAATAAATAATTAAAAAAATTTTAATAAATAAATAATAAGAGGAATACCTAATACTAACAGTTGATCTGTTACAAATGACAAAGTTCTACAGCTTTAACTTCAGACAAATGTTTAATTCCTGGGTTCGAGTCACTCAACAGTTGTATGACCTTGGACAAGTTACTTAACTTCTTTTAGCCTCATTTTCTGCATCTGTAAAATAGTAATGATAAGAACAACAACACTTCTAGACATCTATGAATATTAATCGATGCATCTAAGAGGCTTAGTACAGAGTCTGGCACATGGTAAATGGTCAAATAATGGTAACTTGCTTTTATTACCGAAATCTAAGAGTTAAACAGGTATCAAACTATTATCTTGGTGCATCTGCTGCATGGAGCAGCGGTAAATGTTGGGCCAGAGGCATTGTGGTCAAGATTGGGGGTGATGCTGGGGAATTGTCCGTGGTGGGAGAGCTGTCCAGACGGGTCTACGCAGCTTGGCCTGCTACCTGCCAGGTAGTCAGCCCTCCCCTTCTTTCACTGCTTCCATAGATCCTTCCTCAGAACCCAGGGACTCCTCTGTTTAAACTGTTTCTTCTCTCAGTTAGCATTTTAAGTAAATTCAATGATAATAAATTAACCCTCTGCGTGAACTATCATTCTGTAGCCTTTAGCAGAAATGGCCCCATCACGACTACCAGAAAACATCAGAAGTGATGCATATCAGGTGGTCAGCACCACCTCGAAAGGGAAGGAGGCCCTAAAACTTGCTCCTTTGTGGCCTTGGAAATCCTTCTCTTGGCAGCTGTCTTGTTACTCCTGTCAGGCCCCTAGAGGTTGCTGAATCCTATTCCCTGACAACACCTTCCTTTCAAAAGAAAACCTTGAGTTTCTCTCATTTATATGTATCAGGACTCAGACGTCACATTTGGCCCCTTTGGGCCTCTATTTTGTTTGTTTGTTTCATAGATTATAAAATTATCTGGAGCAGTTATTCTCAACCCTCTTTACACTTTAGAATTGTTAAAGAGAATTTTAAAACACCAGTGCCCTGTCTCTACCTCAGAGAAATTGAATCAGTCTGCGGGGGTTGGTCTTTCCCTAAGATTCTAATATAGAACCAGTGTTGTGAACTACTGCTCTAAAGGTTATAAAAACCTGTGATTGAGGGGCGCCTGGGTGGCTCATTCAGTTAGGTGTCCGACTCTTGATTTCGGCTTAGGTCATGGTCTCATGGTATGTAGGATCGAGCCCCGAGTCAGGCTCTGCACTGGCAGTGTGGATCCTGCTTGGGATTCTCTCTCTCCCTCTCTTTGTCCCTCCCTTGCTCTCTCTTTCTGTTTCAAAAATGAGTGAACTTTAAACACACACACACACATACCCCACCCACCCACCCCTGGGATTGAGTCTAGGTTTGGGGGATATTTGAAATAACCTGGAGTCATCTACTCCTGACCAACAATGTATCTGTCAGTTTAAAGTTATTTAAATGTGCATCCATGAAAATAGTTTCAAAACTGAAAGCGTTGCAGTATATCATGTGAAAGATTACTGTTGAATGATAATACTCATCTTTAAAGAAATGCTTAAACTTAAGTCTCATGTGGATTCTGTCTGTTGAAATGGGTCACCCTAGAAGACGAGGCACTTGTTCCTGGATTGTTTTTAGTGTTTAAAACTTACTTGAGAATTATCAGAGGTGGTTTAGAAGTCATATTAAAAAATCTAGCCAGACCACTATGTAAGCACACCTGGTTTTTTATACCAGATTCTTTTACCTACTTGATTACATTAAATTTGGTTGTAATTGGCCTGTAATTCCCTAAGGATTGTGATTTGCCATCACATAGAATGCCCCCTGCAAATGTTTTCAAAGAAGTTCCCAAAATATTTTTTAAGTGGTTGTATTTCTAAACTTGTGTGTAAGTTACCAGGGTGTCTGCTTTGAAGAAAATTGTATCTATTTGAATATATAAATTCCATTTTGTAATTTTTTTGGTCTCTATATCATCACTCCTAGAAGAAGCATTCTATTCAGAAGTTTAATTCTGACCTGTCGCATATCTCTAAGTCCATTTCTTTCCATGAATCCCTTTCCCCTTTGTTCTCTCTTTGTGTTCCTTACCAGCATGCCTCCCCTCATGGCAGCCTTCTTTTCACCATTCCCATTGTCAGCCCATCACCTGATTATGTACTAGCTGATAATAAATGTCTATACTTCTCAGGAACCTACTAGATTTATGCTTTATTGCTTCACTCAGGTTATGATCTTCTAAAAGATTCCATTGCCCATCCTGCCATTCATCTGAGTGGCAAGCTATTTTTACCCTACACATCTCACTAAGTGGGCTAAGATCATATATGGAAATGTCATCTTTGTCAGACCAGTATTTTGACTTGAACTTTACTTTTTCCTAGTTAAATATTCTAAGATGATCATGCCATCAGTTCTTTCTATATGAAAACATTGTTGGTATCTCTGTTTAAATAGTTTAATCAACGTTAGACAAAGGCTGAAACATTTCGTAGTAGTTTTATTGCCACATTCACAATAAGACCCAGTAGGGGCAACTTTGTTCAGGTTTGGATACATGAGTATGATTTATTCATCTAAGCACTTCTCTTTCAGTCTCTGCCATCCAGGACCTTGCCCACCCTGCCCTGCCTTTATGACTAAAACATGTGAATGTGGACGGACCAGGTAAAGTTAGAACTGAACTATAAAGACTTCAGTTTCTGCATTGATGATTTATCTGTCAATTTCTAAAATAAGAAATAGTAAGTAGATATAAGTAAGTGGTACGAATAAATAGTACTTTGTAAATAGTAGTTTATTCTTCTGGCCCACTCCTGTTTTGCTGTCTTTTAAAACAAATTTTTTTTTAATGTTTATTCATATTTGAGAGAGAAAGGAGAGCACGAACAGGGGAGGGGCAGAGAGAGACACAGAATCCAAAGCAGGCTCCAGGCTCTGAGCTGTCAGCACAGACCCTGATGCGGGGCTTGAACCCACGCACCGTGATATCATGACCTGAGCTGAAGTCGGACACTTAACCAACTGAGCCACCCAGATGCCACTCCTGTTTTGCAGTCTTATAAGTGATTAAGGAGTGATATATGTGGTGAGATTACCCATTTCAGGTGAAATGCCAAGGTGACAAGGACTTTTTTCTTAATCTCTGTAGTGGGTAAAAGAATCAGGGTTGAACTCAGGCTTGTTAAGGTGCAGGACACAGGGGCCATTTACCTGTACCTAGCAAAATATCTGACATCTAGGAGGTTTTCACTGAATATTGTTGAATGAAAGAATAAGTGGCCCCAAAGCCCACCCTCTTTTCATTATAATAACAAGTTCTCCCTCATCCTTGCAACGATTGGCAGTAGTTTTGGAAGGTCTCTGAGGCCCAGTAAGACCCTCAAATGATATCTGAACCACAAGACAAAATGGGATTGAGCCAATTTTCAGTGAATCTCTTTTGTTTAGTATTTACTGAACTTACAAGGATAGTAGTGTGACCTGAGAGTCATGTGCAAGGGTTCTGGGTCAGAAAGACCAGGTTAGATCTGGGCTCTGCCACTAATTGGTTACTGACATGGGCAAGTTGCTTGAGCCTCATTTTTCTTGTCATAAAATAGAAATAATAGCGTTCACTTCCAGGAGTTGATATTAGACATGACGCTGAGCCCTGGAAACGGATTATTTGTGTATATAACAGTGACTTTTTAAAACAAAGTAGGGGATAGAATAAAACTCTTTTTGTTGAGGCACCTAAGTGATCAGTTGGCTACGTGTCCGATTCTTGATTTGGCTCAGGTCATGATCTCATGGTTCATGAGACTGAGCCCTATATTGAGCTCTGCGCTGACAGCATGGAGCCTGTTTGGGATTCTCTCTCTCCTTCTCTCTGCCCCTCTCTCACTCTCACTCTCTCTCAAAATAAATAAACCTAAAACAAACAAACTCCTTGCGGGAGAGTAGACTCCAAGCTCTAAACCATTACCCTGGAAGAGACCTGAAGACAGTTGTCCAAAAGCACTGACCTCATATCCTTATCTAACCAATAAGTCAGCAAAATTAGGGTGCTCACTGCAACAAAGCTGGAATGATTTTCCCATCTAAAATCAGTGTCACATACAGTATGTTCTTAAGTATTATAACGGCATAAAATTCCAGAGTATTGGGTCCCAGGAAAATACCATGGCACTTCTAGTATGAGTATGTACATTATAACTACCCCACCTCCCTGCAACTTTCCTACCTATACCTGTAAGATATTGTGGGAGCTCCAGGCTCTTCCCCCTTCTGCCTGGGAGGGGGGAGTTCCCCTACCTTGTGGGAACTCAGAAGAAATCCACAGAGAGGAACTTCACTTTTTTACTGGTCAGAATATAGGGGAGAGAGAAAGGCAGGGTGGGAAATAAGGAAAGTAAAGCAGGAGAAAAAAGAAAGAGTGGAGAAGAGGAGAGTAATTCAGGAACTAAAGCCCGGAGGAGGGAAACAGAAAAGTGGGGAAATGGGGCCAAGAGAAAGGTTTCATAGTTTTGTGGGGTAAAGTTTGGGCTTCATTGTTTAGCTATCCAACAGGAACTTGTCCAACATTAGACTAATTCTGTCTTTACGTCTGTTTTCTTTCCAGGCACACAGTTCGCTGTGGTCAGGCTGTTTCGGTCCACTGTTCCAATCCATGTGAAAATCTTTTGAATTGTGGTCAGCACCATTGTGCTGAGCTATGCCATGGGGGTCAATGCCAGCCTTGTCGGATCATATTGAACCAAGGTAAGTGGTGGGCACATCAACCAGCAATACTTGTGTGCTTTTCTGGAACCTTATTTATAGTTGTCTTGATGACATGGACTGGTTCAAACCTATAGACACAAGGCCTCTGTAGCTCTGTACCTTGAGAAGAAAGATTTAGAGATATATTAATGCTTAGATGGTTTTCATTATTTTAATTACATAATACCGATATATAGTAATGACCAATATATAGGTGATTGTCCTACAGAATTTGAACAATAGATTTTAAAAGGCTGTTTAAATTAAATGCTGGGAAAGTAAAAATAAATAAATAAAAAGTAAGTATTGGTAAAGGATCTAGAAAGGCCAAAAAAGTCTTGAAAAAGAATGAACTTGAAAAGCTTAAACGCTCTGATTTCAAGACTTTCAAAGTTCCAGTAATCATGACATTGCAGTTGTTGCTGTTAAAGGTAGACTACTAGATGCATTGAAGAGACTCAAGTCCAGAAATAGATCCACATATATACAGTCAGTTGATTTTCAACCACAGTGTTAAGTTACTTCAATGGGAAAAGACGTCTTTTTACAGATGTTGCTAGAACAACTAGATGTATACATAAGAAAAAACAAACCTCAACCCCTCTTTTACTCTTTTCACAAAATTAATTCTTCATGGATCACAGACTTAAATGTAAAACCCAGAAACATAAAACTCCCAGAGTAAACAATAAGAGAACATTTTCATGACTCAGGGGTTAGGTAAAGATTTCTTGGACAGAGCAACAAAAATACTAACCATAAAAGAAAAAAATTGAACTTTATCAAAATTAAAAACTTCTGTTCATCAGAAGATACCATTAAGAAAATGAATAGATCAATTGCAGATTGTATCCAGAAAATTTAAAATACTCTTACAAAGTAACTAAAAGAGATGAACAATTTAAACAATGAGCAAAAGACTTGAACAGATACTTCACAAAAGAAAACATACAGATAGCCAACAAACACGCAAAAGGTGCTTAACACCTTTAAATACTAAGGAAATGTAAATTAAAACCACAATAAGTAATATAGTATAACCACTTTAGAAAACAGTCTTGGCAATTCCTTAAAAGGTTAAATGTAGAATTTTACCAGGTGACCCAGTAATTCCACTCCTTGGCATATATCCAAAAGAGATGGAAATATTTGTCCAAAACAAAACTTGTAAACGTGTGTGCATAGCAACACTAGTCATCATAGTCAAAATGTGGAAACAATTCAAATGACTGCCACTTGATAAATGCATAAACAGATGCGGTATGGCCATACATCGGATTATTATTCATCTGTGAAAAAGGATGTAGTATCGATACATGCTGTGAAGTAGATGAGCCTCTCAAACATTACACTAAGTGAAAGAAGCAGGTCACAAAGAAACACATACTATGTGATTCCTCTGTTTTTATAATAGCCTCTGATCTGCAGGCGTCCCGGGCTACAATGTATCGATGCCCTATAGAGTATTATTTTATTAAATTTTACCTTGGTGTGATGTTATTGATCTGTGTTGGCACCTAAAGTAAGTAACAGCTCTATGAAATGTGTTGTGTACTATAAGGATTTCATGTAAGGAACTGTGTCATATAAAACTCTTTATGGGTCCTCTTGGGAGAAATTCCTGTCTGGCCTTAGTTGCAAGACTAGTTGTTTTTCCTCAGACTATTCATCTTTTTATCTTAGAAGCCTCGTATAACTGACCTAATGTTTGTCTTAATAGTGTACTTTTTTTTAAGCTATGATTTATTCTGTATCACTACCATTGTTCTGCTTTTCACATCTTTAATTTTATGTTCTTTTGTTATATTTCATATATTCTTATGCGCTACCTCAGATCCATTTTGAGATAAGGCAGGAGTTAAGTATATACTGGCAGTTTGGTCTTAACAGTATAGACTATGGTGTGAGAGTCCCTTTGATGTGGACCATTTTTAGTTCTTGATTCATATTGTGCTTTTACTCAGCTAATTCAAACAGGGGTTTTTGTACAAATTTATATGGATCCCAGTCTCTGCCTTTCTGTTTCTGTGTAGTTGATTTTTCAAACCCAGTGGAAGACTTTTTGTTTGTCCGCAGTAAGTATCTAGGAGACTGTTAGGGCCACGAGCCATAACATAGTTCATAGTTTGTTTCTCTTCTCTGTTTGTAATTCTCCTAGGATCCCTTTCAGCCTTATCTAGAGATTTAATAAGCATTCCTTCTAAGGGTTCATTCATGTGTTGATAAAAATGCTAAATAGGCTAAAGCTGGCAGCAGAGACCTTCTCCCAGACTCCTTTAGTTCCATACTCTTCAACCAGCTCATATTGCTGTCTCTCGTGCCTAAGCATAGCAGGGCTTTTTAGGATTGTACTCAGATTATTCCCTGATTGATCAGGGGCTCCATTTTGGGTTTTTTGGGTTTTCTGTTTTTTAATTTTTTTATGCTTTTATTTTATATTTGAGACAGAGAGAAACAGAGACACAGAGCGAGCAGGGGAGGTGCAGAGAGATGGAGACAGAATCTGAAGCAGGCTCCAGGCTCTGAGCTGTTAGCACAGAGCCTGACGCAGGTCTCAAACTCACAAGCAGTGAGATCATGACCTGAGCCGAAGTCAGATGCTTAACCAACTGAGCCACCCAGGCGCCTCTCCATTTTGTTTTTATTGTCATAGTTTTCTGACCTTTGATTCTTTGTTTTTCATTGAATTATAATTAACATACAGTGTTATATTAGTTTCAGGTATACAGTATACTCATTTGACAACTCTCTACAGATTACTCATTGCTCTCCACGAGAAGTGCAGTTACTGTCTGTCACCATCTACTGTTATAATATTATTGACTGTAGTCTCTGTGCTGTACTTTTCATCTATGTGACTTGTAACTGGAAGTTTGTACCTCTTAATCCCCTTCACCTATTTCATCTGTCCCTCACCCTACTTCCCTGTGGCAGCTATCACTTTGTCCTCTGTATTTAAGTCTTTTTGTTTGTTTGTTTGCTTGTTTATTCATTTGTTTGTTCTTTAGATTCCCATATAAGTGAAATCATACGGTATTTGTCTTTCTCTATTGAACTTATTTCACTTAGCACAATACCCTAGAGGGGTCCATCTATGTAGTTGCAAATAGCAAGGTCTCATTCTTTTTTATGGCTCATTAATATGCTGTTGTATATATATATATACACCACATCTTCTTTATCCATTCATCTATTGATGGACTCTTGGGTCTTTTCCATATCTTGACTATTGTAAATAACGCTGCGACAGCATAAGATTCATATATCTTCTCAAATTAGTGTTTTTGGTTTTTTTTGGATAAATACCTAGTTGTGGAATTGCTGGATCATGGCATTTATGTTTCTAATTTTTTGAGGGATTTCCATACTGTTTTCCACTGTGGTTGCACCAATTTCTATTGCACAAGGATTCTTTTTTTTCTACGTCCTCACCAATATTTGTTACTTCTTATATTTTTGATACTAGGCATTCTGACTGATGTGAGCTGATATCTCATTGTGGTTTTGATTTACATTTCCCTGATGATTAGTGATATTGAGCATCTGTCAGCCACATGTATGTCTTTGGAAAAGCATCTATTTGGGTCCTTTGCCCATTTTTAATTGGATCGTTTGTGCTTTTGGTATTGAGTTGTATAAATTCTTTTTTTTTTTTTAAGTTTACTTATTTTGAGAAAGAGAAAGAGCATGTGTGCACGGGGTGGGGTGGGGGGGAAGAGCAGAGAGAGAGAGAGAATCCTAAGCAGCTAATGGGGGGGCTCAGTCTCACAAACCATGAGATCATGACCTGAGCCAAAATCAAGAGTCGGACGCTTAATTGACTGAGCCACCTAGGCACCCCAAGATAAATTTTCATTATAAATTGAAAATATAAAATGACACTTAGAAAAATTATATAAGTTGATGAAAATGAATTCTTATCAGACTTTGTTACATATTAATACATCAGAAACATAACTCCTTAAACATAACACATATTTATTTCTGACCTCAAGAAAGAAAGAAACTCATTGTTTTGTTGTTGTTGTTATTGTTTTTTGGAGGCTACATTAACATCATTTTCAAATAACCTAGCATATTCAGAATATGTAACAAAAGAGGAAATTGAACAAACTGTAGAATTACATTCTCTCGTATTTTTTCACTGCTGATAGTTTCAATTCAAAGTTCAGTATTCTGCCCATTAGCAGCATTTTATTGAGTCTATAATTAGTGATCTGCTTTTTCCTCAGGATGATTCCATTTCTATTTTGAAAGAAGCATTACTGAAGAAAGCTTCTCAGTATATCTAAAAATATATATTTTATTTCAAAATGTTTACAATTTTTGTCAGGTCCCAATAAATGCTTTTTGCTAACACTACAAAGTGCCATGGACATAGGACAGAGGCTATCACTAAAATATTCTTTCTTGCATATGAAGTTCTTGCCCTTAAAGAAATAATAAAGAGATCTAGATTTTGCAAGATGTTAATGATAATTAATAAGAAACATCTCTAAAACCCCACAGAATTGACTGGAAAGAGCATCTCCTGGCCATGGAAGTCATTTAAAGCAGCAATTAAGTTATGGCCTGAAGTTTGATGTTCTGTCACAAATTTATGGTGATTGGGTTCACCCTCTACTTTTACCAATGTAGGCATATTAGAACTCATTATTTCTTGAACCCATAGGGAAATCTATAGAAGTTAGGCCGGGTTCTTTATCCAGCAAATAAAAGTCTTGAGTTGTTTGAACTTTTTACTCAGTATCAATACTCAAACGTGATTACTTCACATTCAACAGTGGTAGAGTACACATTATTAAGGATTTTATATTGTACCGATCTTTTGATTCCGTTTTAGCAGTAGAGAGTTTTTCCAAGCATTTTCTGTGAACCCCAATATATAAAGTACTAACTCTCTGCTGCTTGGGTTGAAGTGAAGGTGGGAAGGATTTAGTCCTCACCTCCTCACGACTCCACTCCCATCTTCTGTAACATCTCCAGAGGACCCCAGGGAGCCGCACAATGAATGGCTTTCAGCCATGGCCTTATGGGCCAGATAGTTGCCTCTTAATTTAAAAGATTGCTTCACTTTAATGCCGCTTTGGGGATGTGCTACGGAAATACCATGGGATATCAACAGTCTTACAAGGCCTGTTTTTACTTCTATGATAAACCCTCTCAGGTGGGTCTTAGAGCTGCTGTATATGCCACGTTTATTTCTGCATCAGGTCTGTTGGACATTAATGAATAGCATTTTGTGCTTTCTTATAGATTGTTTGGAATAGTTTAAGAATCCATACAGGTTGCTAACCTTTGTTTTTGAAATTGTGTCCTCAAGTATGCTACTGTGGCAACACTTCCCGAGACGTGTTATGTGGAACAGATGTAGGAAAGTCAGATGGATTTGGCGACTTTGGCTGTTTAAAGATATGTGGCAAGTAAGGTTTTATGTTTTTCTCAGTTAGAATAAAGCTGTATTTTATGCAACAATTATGTAATAGTCTGTTGTTTTTCTTGACAGGGACTTGAAATGTGGGAACCATACATGTTCTCAAGTGTGCCACCCTCAGCCCTGCCAGCCATGCCCACGCCTCCCCCAGCTAGTACGCTGTTGCCCTTGTGGCCAAACTCCGCTCAGCCAATTGCTAGAACTTGGAAGTAGTGGTCGGAAAACATGCATGGATCCTGTGCCTTCATGTGGAAAAGTGTGCGGCAAGCCTCTGCCATGTGGTTCCTTAGGTAACTAGTAGGCATGAAGTTGTCTTTAAAAATATGAATGGAAGTGTTTGGCAGCAGCGACTTCATAAGCAGAATAGCATTAAATTTTAGTTATAATATCAGAGGCTTTTAAAAATATTAATGATCAAATTTCTGTGGGCACTTTTTGTTTACTCCTCAAAATATACTTGTGAAAACTCACATTTACCCAAGTGAGCTCCTTCTGCTTTGAGTATTTTATTGCTAAGTCAGGACAGTTGTGGTGAGATACGATCTCATGAGGGGGTTATAATTTCTCTTAGTAGCCTACACTAGTATGAACACAATCTGTCCTTTTACTAATCCAGGGTTCAGTGGCTGTTTAAAGGTATTTTCATATAATAGGAACATGTTAAATTAACTGGGTGAGACATTTAAGAACTAAAATTCTAAGTACAATAAAACTTTAGCCATTTGGACCACTCAAGAAATACATTCTCTATAGCTAATTTTCCCATCTAGTTGAGGGATAAGACCTCCTGAGCATCACATTTGATATATGAATATCACTTTTGAAATATGAATAAAATTCATATTTTCTTCTTTCTTTAAATAGAGGTTACTGAAGATAAGCTTTCCCCTTTGTTGACCCAGAGTCATCATTTTCCTGAACCTCAGTTACCGTATCGTACTGGATACATTGGTGCCCTCAGGGCCTGTGCTGAGGTTTCTCGGGCAATTGCCCCACACCAGTGTGCAGTTTGGATTGTTTATCTACTTGTTAAAGCTTTCGGTTGTTTATTTTCCTGGCAATGCTTTTAGCATGCCTGTGTGCCTACCATTAGTGCCTCTCCCTTTCTTCTGACTTGTGGCTTCTGATTACTTGAATGTAGAAACCAGAAAAAATTTGTTGGAATTAGCTATAAAGTAATAGTCTGAGTTTTGAGACGTTCTGAGGCCTTCCTTGGGGGATGTAGTGGTATAGTTTTGCAATGACTTGGCACCTTCTCTCCTGGGTGAGTGTTCAGAGGCTGTGTGTTTAGAAGAATGGATGTAGGCAACTGAGTTTGTGTAAGAGAGGTGTTCCTATAACTGCAGCAAAGCTAGAATCTTTAGTTTTGGTTTCCATGTTTATCAAAAAGAGATTTCACATTTCTTCCAAATACCAGTAGGAACCAGTAGGTACATCCTACTGTATTTTTTACAGTCTAACTTTAAAATTATGTATTGAGAAGGAATGTTCTTATATTTTAATACACGTTTCAACTGCATTAGAAAAATCAGTTGTCTGTTGGTTCTCTTTGCCAACTGTGAAAATGTATCTTCAGATAAACTCGGTAAAGTGGAGATTAAATGACTTCAAAATCAAGGATGATGAAGGTCTTCCCTTTTCAGAAAGTTCATGAGTCAGTTTTATAACAGTTTTATATACGATGACCAGAAGCAGTCCTACCATGGGGCTAAGATATGTTGGCAAGGAGAGAAAGAGGAAATGCAGGGGGACTCGAGCCAGAGAAGAATAGTAATTATGAGTATAAACCGGCCCCAGGGGTAGGATAAGAACAGATCAATGGATTTGAGGGTAACCACTATACTTCATCAGGTTTTTAATCATGGAAAATTTGTAAGGAATTAGGCTGAGTTGGATTGAGAAGCACAAAGACAAGCCCACATGAAAACAGTGACTCTCAAGTTTATTCAGATCTGGTTTATCTGTAGAAAGTTTGCTGAGGCCTTTTAGTGTCTCAATAGGAATTTCTATCCTAGATAAATAGCTTTAGTACAAGACACTAGGGAGGGTTCTGCTTTCAGGATGGCAACATGAAGCCCACTCCTCAGCAAAACAAGCAAAACTGAGGAAAAACTGAGGAAAAGCAATCATTTAAAGTCTCTGGAAATTGTCCGATGGGCATATATCAAATGAAGAAGTATTTATTATTAAAGAAAATCTACTAAATCTTAATAAGAACAGCAAGAGTCTGTGTTGTTTGAGTCACAGTCCATTCCCTCCCTTCCACCCCCAGCTCAGCTTAACGAAAGCTCCACTCAGGATAGGTGTTCCAGGAAGATGAGGTTTCCTCTACCCTAAGATCCCAGTCAGGGGTTACCAAGTCTCACTGGGAGGAGCACACTGCCAGCATTTTTCATCCCCTCTAACTCCAAATTGAAGAGGCTAAATTTCTGAGACACCTGGCTGGCCCCATTGGTAGAGCATGCAATTCTTATTGGAGTTATAGGTCCGAGTCCCACATTAGGTGTAGAAATCGCTTAAAAATAAATCTTTTTTTTTTTAAAAAAGAGGCTAAATTTCTGATAAACACAGCTGAGAGGTTGGGAGCTCCCTTCCATACAGCCCCACCGGGAGCTCCCTTCCATACAGCCCCACCTGTAAGTCAGAAGTTTTACTGCAATCACAGCAGGTTAGAATATTGGGACCCCAGTCATATTCACCCCAGCTCACTTGTAGAGCAGAAACTCTACCCTGGCAGAAACAAGCCAAGAAAACCAGAGGCTACCATCCCACTCAACACCAAAAGTAAGTGACTGAGACTTTTCCCAGGGAGAAAGTTAGTCCATTAAAAAAGAGAGCTCCAAAGTACTCCCAGAAGGAAAGGACTCGAATTTGAAACAATGTAGAGAAGTTCAGGCCTAAAGACCCTTCAGAAAATAATAGCTCTTCTTAATTAAGGGAAACTAGCTAAACTGTAAGCCAGCTAGTTCAGCAGAAAGAACCAGGGAAAGAGATAGCTAAGAGGAGCCATTCTAGGGTCAGAACAGACTTCACAGACTTGCCTCAAAGACTACCCATACCTGATTTCATTGGATCAGACTGCTAAGCAATTTATGCCCAATAGAGAGAAAGTAGCATGAAGAAAAGTGAACAGCACCTCAAAGAAATGGGAGCATACAAACTTATGTAATGGGAATACCAGAATAGTGAAAAGCAGAAAAATATTTGAATAACTAAAAACTTTTCAAATTTATTGAAAACCTTTAATCTATATATCCAAGAAGCTCAACTCCCAATAGGATAAATTCAAAGAGTTCCACACCTAAACACAAGTAAAATGCTGAAAGGCAGGGACAAGGAGGAAATCTTGAAAGCAGCAAGAGAAATATGACTCATCACATACAAGGGACCCTATAAGATTAGCAGCCGACTTCTCATCAGAAACAATGGAGAACACTGCAGCACAACAAGAAGATACTGAGATGACCTATTGAAAATGCTGGAGAAAAACAACTGCCAACCAAAAAGCTTCTATTCAGCAAAACTATATTTCAGAAATGAAAATAAAGGGGCACCTAGTGGTTTAGTTAAGCATCTAACTCTTGATCTCAGCTCAGGTCTTGATCTCAGGGTCATGAGTTCAAGACCCATTTTGGGCTCTGTGCTGGGCATGAAGCCTACATTTAAAAAGAAAAGGAAAGAGAAAAGAAGGAAGGAAGGAAAGAAAAACAACTTATTGCTAGCAGATCTACTTCACAATAAATACTAAAGGAAGTTCTTCAGACTGAAAGCAAGTAAATTCAAATCCATATGAAAAATCAAAGAGTGAATGTAATTGCATAATTATAAAAGGCAGTATACAAACATATTCTTTTTGCAGCTGACTTAGAAAGCAGTTGTATAAGATAATATGTAATCGTATTGTTAGGCTTATAACGCCGGAAATATATCTGACAATAAGAGCACAAAGGAGGTGGGTGGGATCAAAGTTGTACTGAAGCAAGGAAGCGATACCAAGTGGTAACTCAGACCCGCAGGAACAAATGGAGAAAACCAGAAACGGTAAAAAAAAAAAAAAAAAAAAAAAAGATAAATGCAACAAATTACGAATGTATGCTTGCTCTTTTCTCAGTTTTAACAGATATAACATTATATAATATAATAATGTATTGTTGGGTTTGTAACACGTAGACATAATATGTACAACAATCCTAGCATAAAAGAGAAGAGAGAATAGAGCTACATAGGAGTAAGTCTTCTATATCTCATTGGAATTAGGTTAGTATAAATCTGAAGTGGATTCTGATAAGATGTGTATCGTGAGCCCTAGAGCAACCATTAAGAAAATAACCAAAAATAAATATAGTGAAATGGGGCACCTGGGTGGCTCAGTCGGTTGAGCCTCTGACTCTTGATTTTGACTCAGGTCATGATCTCCACTTCATGGGATTGGATCCCTGCTTGGGATTCTCTCTCTCTCTCCTCTTTTCTGCCCTTCCCCTGTTTGCATGTGTACATATACACTCTCAAAAAAAAATAAACATTAAAAAGTATATAGAGAAAAATACGATTAAAGGAAAAAATGTTAAATTAGAAACTATTCACTTAATACAAAGCAAAGCAGTAAAGGAAGATTAGGTTAACAAAGTCATGAGGCATATGGAAAAGTAAAAGTTAAATGACAGATATAATCCAGCTGTATCAATAATAACATTAATGTGAATGGATTAAACTCTTAAAAAGCAGAGATTGTCCAACCAAATGTTTTTGAAAAGCACAAGATTCAACTATGTGGTATCTTCAGGAAACAGACTTTAGAGTTAAAGTAAAATTAGGCTGAAAATAAAAGGATAGAAAAAATACATCATTTAAACAGCAGCAATAAGAGAATTGTGGCTGATTTCTGAGTGGTCCTTGTAACAGGACTTGCCCTAAACGTATTTAGCAGGATGAATGGTAGGCCTCTTATCACCAGATGGTCAAAGAGCTTGAGTCATTGAGATTATGGGTCATGATTTCTGATTGTTTATGATCCCCAGATCATTTTCAGAGCCAAGAGTACTTCAGTAAAGTCATTCATGGCTACAGTTTTAAGGAGATTAAGTCTAAACCTCAAGACTTGAGGCATAAAGAAGTCAGAAGATCTGCTTTTCGACTTAGGCAAAAGCATCATGCACCCCAAAGGATATGCTAGTGACTAATTCTGGGTGCTGTATTTGCCGGGAAAGGCCCAGCCTGCCGGATGAAGGGAAAATAGGGGAAGAGGTGTTGACTACATCCTTCTTCCCTCAACTCTGATTCTGGAGTTACAGGGAGTAGAAGTGGAAGACCAATGTAGCTAGTGAACTTGGGAGTCTGAAAGTGAGTACTTGCAGTGTTCATTCCTAGCTCTTTTCATTTTCATTAAAGATTTCATTCATACCTGCGAAAAGCTCTGCCATGAAGGAGACTGTGGACCATGCTCTCGTACATCAGTTATTTCCTGCAGATGCTCTTTCAAAACAAAGGTAAATCCTAAACAAATGTTAGCGTTGTTACCACCAGTACCTTTTAAATTAGAGATTATGGGATGGGAAGAATCAAAGTAACTTGTTTTATTCCTCTCATACTGTGTATGATTCATTCAACCCAGCCAGTGTATGCAGACAGCAACCATGGGTCAGTTGTAGGGAAGGTATGGGCCTGGCAGTTGGGTAGCACTCTAGGCTTAGAGGCCAGTATGGGGCTGAGGCAAATATGAGTGTGATAATGCTAGATGCTAGGAGAGAACAGAAAACGCTGTTGCTAACTAAGAAGTTAGAGAGAACATAGCCCATAAGATCACCCTCATTCCTGACACTCATTGCAAGAGTTTAGACAACTGCTAAATTAGAATAGTCCACAAGACCACCCTAACTTCTCTCAGGGTTTGATAATTCACTAGAACTCAACAGAACTCATAGAAAGCTGTTATAATTATGGTTACAGTTTATTACAGGGAAAGGATACAGATTAATATCAGCCAAAGGAAGAAACCTGCAGGGCAGAGTCCCAAGAAAGTACCAGGTCCTCTTCCTGTGGAGATGGAACAGCGTTACTTTCTCAACATAATTTTGTGATAATATGCACAGAGTATTGCCAATTGGGAAAGTTCACCCAAGCCTGGGTGTTCAGCTTTTACTGAGGCTCATTTGTGTAGACATGGTTGACTGCCATGTGGCTGGTCTCAGTCTCCAGTGTCACCAGAGGTCTGCCATTACTTTGTGACCCAAAGCCCCCACCCTAAAGCATATTGTTGGTCTTTGTGGTATAGCAGTCCCTACCTTAAGACTTTTTCAGTATGGCCAGCCTGTACCCTAAATCATGTTAGACTGTGTGATGACCCAAGGCCCCAAGCAAACACTGACACTCCTTTCAGGCATGATATTCCAGGAGCTTAGAGATTACCTCCCAGAAGCCAATGGCAAAGACCAGACCACCCTTTGAGTAAGATTAATTCTTCACTATACAACAGTTTTTATCAGTTTCTACTTTCTCCCCTGGGCAGTTCTGATTGGAATTTTTGTTATAAAAGGTACATCTTACCATTTGGGAATTCGTGCTCATTCCTATATTTGTAACCAGAGGCAAGAACCTTGCTGTGGAAGTCTTTGGGAACTCCAACTTGGGAAACACAGCAACTATTGATCTGTCCTCTCTGACCCACTGTCAGTGCATATTCAACTGCTACAAAGCCCAAGGTCTGGGTAGCAGCTGACTTGCAAATGATTCTGAGGATATATTTTAGAAATTGGCAGCTAGCTTATTGGGTAATCTTTAGAATAAAAATGTAAAAATAATGTAATTTACATGTGGCAAAAGGGGTGTGTGTGTGTGTGTGTGCACGTGCACGCACACTTGCACGTGCGTTGTTTTTTTCCCTAAAAGAAACCAGAATACGTGGGGCAGTAGAGCTTTTTGAATGTCAGATATAGGACCTTGAAGACTGTGGGATACTGTGATTTGGTAATCACAAATTTACTGATACCCAGAGGTGCTCTTTGTGAGCAAGAAGCACAAGCAGGGTTGGGATGCGTGAGCTAGAAATGGCTGCTGTCGGTTTGCTTCTTTCTCCCCACCAATCCTGTTCTCTCTCTGTGCTTTTCTGATTCTCATTCACTGTCTGTCCTCACTCCCTCTAATGGCAGATCTCATGGCAGTGAGTCATGAAAAGCTGTTTTTGATGTGAATTTTTGCAAATAAGAGTTTTATTCTAAAATTGCTGGAGGCACTCACTATCAGTATGGATTCTTTTGAAACCTTTGACAAAGTGAAGAATCTCTTTGAAACATGATCATCACCTCATTCTTTAGCCAGATTTTTCAGGAAATGTCTTTCTTAATGGGTTCCATTGGAAGTGAGTTTTCTAGATAAATAGAATTTATTTCTTAAAGCTTCAGATAGTTTTCTTTTAATCACTTTGGTGGGAATCTTTGAAAAATATAGCTGTAACTTACTACCTCTTAACAAAGAATACTGTATTTAAGTTTTTATTGGTAATTCATATTGATTGTCGGGATCTTCAGGCACTCTGCCTTTCCCTGCAGTTACAGATAACCACTCCAGTATGTCATTTCTTCTCTGTAGTCCAGCGTTTGCATTAACTGGAGCACTCACTCAAGCAATTTCATGAGTCACCACTGCTTTGTATCTCTAGGGAACATATGGGGAACTTTTTCTTATCATTCAACCTAGCCAACTAATGTATCTAAGACATCTCTGTAGCCAAGAATCTTCCAATTCTTAGACTTTTTTATGTCTGTTATCAACTCTAGTAACTACCCTTTTTTTCCCCAAGTTCTTTTCACTAAGAAAGAATATTTTTAGCATTTTGCTAGTTTCTGAGTACCTAGCAACTTGTAAATGACCTCAAAGCCAAATTCAGATGTAGATGCTGGGCACTCAGACTCACTGTCCCCCAAGTGACCGACTTGCTCCCCACATAGCATCATCTCCACACGTTATTCGGGATTATGCTTCAGCAAGTTACATGTTACAGATGTTTGGGGTCATTCATACATAATTACCAAAGTAACAAAAGAATGCCGGATGACTACTGTCTTCTACTTCGCTGCATTTCTGCAGTGTCAGGCTGCTCTTAAGTGTGTTGGGCTGTTTGCCTCTGGTACCAGATTATTACATAGTTTCAAACTTTCTGCTTTTTGTGGCTTTTTCTATCTACCTTTGCCAGGCAGTTATTTTTCTTTGATTTACATACTTTTAGCAGTCCTTTCCATTCAGATTTTATAATTCCTAAAATCTACTTTAAATTAGGAGGCCAGACCACAAAGATTGTTACAATTATATTTGCATGAAATGTCAGTAAATCAGGAGCCCCATTGTGAGTAAAGCATGTTAATACAGAGCCTGGGCTGACCTAGCTCCAGACAGGTGAAGATGGTGAATGAGTGACTACCAGAGAAGTTTAGGATATTTAGGACATTGATGTTACATATAGCATTATACTATAGTTGTGTTGTTTCATTTGTTCCTAAAGGAGTTACTGTTGGTCTTTTGTTTTTTGTTTTGTTTTTCCTTTTTTTATAGGAGCTTCCATGTACCAGTCTCAAAAGTGAAGGTATGACTGGGAAGGGGCATGAGGGAACTCTCTGGGGTAAAAGTAATTGTTCTGTTTCTGGGTAGGGGTTTGTGTTATCTATTTGTCATAATTAGCAAATGTACACTTAAGATCTGTGTATTTCATTTTATATATTTCATTTTCTTTTATCGCAAACAAAAAGTAAAAATCATACATTGAATTCTAGTTAATGACGTGCTAAAAAAGGGTAAGTGTAGTCATATCTGCAGCTTACTTTAAAATGCATCAAATATTAAGATAAATTGATAGGTGGATAGAAAGACAGGTGAAAAAGTAATGGTAGAATCTCAGTAATGAGCATTCGGATATTCACTGTAAAGCAGTTTCAACTTTTATATGTTTGAAGATTTTCATAATAAAATGGTGGTAGTGGGGATGAAGGAGAATAATACCTAATGCAGCAAACTTTTTACACACTGACTCTAATGCTAGATCTCCTTAAGGCTTGATATCACTGTTAGATACCTGGAACAGGTACTCAGCCAGCAAGCCTTCTTAACCTTGAGGTCTACGGTATTATTTCTTCCTTTGTCTTTGATCCTGACATCCCACCCTATTATGATTCTATCTTTCGCTAACCATTGCTTAGTCTTTTGTTTAAGCCACCTTAAAACCTTTTTGGAAAAGTGATAGAAGTTAAATGTGTCCAAAATAAAATGCTCTTATTCTGGCTAGGAAGAAAGCTGTTTTAAGTTAGGATACTTGTGTCTGTAGTTATCAAAAACCCAAGGAAAAGTAACTTCAGCAATAAGGAGCTTTACTGTCTCATGTAATAGGAAATATGGAGGCAGAACAAGTCCAGCGTTGGTTAATTCCAGCCTCCTAATTCCAGGACTCCAGGACTCCAGTTCAATTTCTCTGATTTTCTTGGTTTTCCCTTCATAAGTATGAGTTAGCTACAGCAAGTCCACACATCAACATTTTACCCAGCAATATCTAAAGGAAAGGAAGAGATTCTTAAGCTTCCTTTCCTTCTTAAGAGCAAGGAAAACCATCCCGAGAGGACCTCAGTACACTTTGTATCACATGCTTCTGCCTAAACTCACCGTTAGCAAGGGAAATGGAATTAACAGGCTAATCTACATTCACCTCCGAAACTGAGGAGCACATAGGAACCTAGTTTCTGAACAAGATTAAGGCTCTGTAAGCCTTAAGAAGCTGGTGACTAATTGTTTGGGAGGTAACCAGAAATATCTGCATTTAAAACCACAGTCAAAATTTTGGTTATTAAAAATATAATTTGAAAAAATTACATTAATACACTTTTAAAGTAAAAAAAAGGAGTAAAAACAATATAAAGGAAAAAGTGAAAATACTCCCTAACCTAATTTTCCCCTCCTAGTTCCCCTTCCCTGATGAAACTGTTACTAGTTTGTTGGGTGTGTCCAGATCTTTTTCTGTATTCATATAGATGTATACACATGCCACCTAGTTTTTTTTTTTTCTCTTAAACTTAGGTTTATACTAAACATACTGTTTGCAGTTTTTTTTTTTCCCTCAGTAATGTATCAAAGACATTTTTCTTTGTCAGTGTATATAGCTCTCCCTCTTGTGCAGTATTCGGTATGTGGGTATGCCACGGTGTGGTTCACTGCTGCTGTTTTGGTGGTCATTTACTTTGTCTCCAGTTTTTCCCCATTATGAATAATGCAGTATCCATCTTCTCCCGCTTTTTAAAACTTCATGGTGAAAAATTTTAGCCATATGTGAGAGTAGAGAGATTAGTATAACAAACCCCTTGGCACCTGTCACCCATCATCAGTAATCAGCAGTTTGCCTGTCTTGTTTCATCCATCCCTCCCTTCCCTCCTTTTTATTTTCACTGAAGTACTTTGAAAATAATCTCAAACATCATTTCACTCATAAACACTGCAGCATCTAGCCTGTTTTTAAAAATTGAGGTAAAATTCACATATCATAGAATGGGCCATTTTAAAGGGCGCAGTTCAGGGGTGCCGGGTTGTCAGTCGGTTAAGCATCCAAGTCTTGATTTCAGCTCAGGTCCTGATTTCATGGTTCATGAGATCGAGCCCTATGTCAGGCTCTGCGCTGACAGTGGAGAGCCTGCCTGAGATTCCCTCCCTCTCCCACTGCCCCTCCCCTGCTCACTTTCACATGCACTCTGTCTCTCAAAATAAACATTTATTTAAAGTACAATTCATTGGCATGCAGCAAATTCACAGTGTTGTGCAACCATAACCTCTTTCTAGTTCTAAAACATTTTCATTACTTAAGGGGGACACCCTGTATTCGTTAACTTTTCACTCCCCACTCACTCCCCCCTCAAGCCCTGAGGAACCACTGATCTGCTATGGATTTACCTATTCTGAGTATTTCATATAAATGGAATCACATAATACGTAACCTTTTTATGCCTGGCTTCTTTCACAGCATGTTTTCAAGGTTCATCCTTGGGAAGCACATGTCAGTACTTCATTCCTCTTTATGACTGAATAATATTTCATTGTGTAGATATATCACAATTTATCTCTTCATCTGTTGATGGACATTTGGGTTGTTTCAAGCTTTTGGCTGTTTTGGTTAGTACTACTGTGAACATTTTTACACAAGTTTTTGTTTAAATATCTGTTTTAAATTTTTTTGGATACAAAAATACAAGTGGAATTGCTGGATCGTATGATAATTGTGTGTACTTTTTTGAAGAACTTCCACAGCAGTTTTCTGTAGCACCTACATCATTTTACATTCCCATCAGTGTATGAAAGTTTTGCTTTTCCCACATCCTCTCTGACACTTATTTTTTTATTTTGTTTTTGTTTCTTAGGTGTTTTTTTTTCTTAAAGCTATCCTAAGTAGATATAAAATGATATGTCATTATGATTTTGATTTGCATTTCCCTAGCGTTGTTGAACGTTTTTAAGTGTACTTTGCTCTTTGTAATCTCTTCGGAAAAGAGTCTGTTTAAGTCTTTTGTCCATCTTTTAATTGGGTCCTCTTCTTGTTGAGTTGTAAGAATTCTTTATGTATTTTGGATCCTAGACCCTTACAGATGGATGATTTGCAAATATTTTCTCCCATTATGTGGGTTGTCTTTTCACTTTCTTAATGGTGTCCTTGGTGCACAACATCTTTGAATTTTGAGCAAGCCCAATTTGTGTTTCTTCTTTTGTTGCTTGTGCAACAAAATATATTAAATATATAAAAGTATATTTTCAAAAGTGTATGTGTAGGAATGATTACTTAAAATAGAATTACCATTTAAATTTTTGATAGATACATATGTGTACCAAAAGTTTATACTTCCATCCACTGAGTGTGCCTTGTTCTCTACACCTTCACCCATACCATATTGTCTTTTTTTTTTTTTTTTTGGACAATCGGACAGGTGAAAATTTTTAGCATATCTTATTTTAATATGTATTTTCACCATAACTAATTTATTTACATTATTACATATGTGTTTCTTCAGCTTGCAGTCATTCAAATATTTGTTGAATGAATGTTCATCTCCTTTGCCTTTTTTTTCTTTTTAATTGGCCACAACAGATGCTACATTTATGTGTGATAAGCGATGTAACAAGAAACGGTTGTGTGGACGACATAAATGTAATGAGATATGCTGTGTGGTAAGTGGACCTATCATTAGGTACAATCAGATTGCATTCATCCAGGGGCTGAGCATCTAGAAACCTCAGCCATCTGGAATGCAGCCCAGATTCAGAAATCACTGGGAGAGGCCCCCGAGCAGCAGTGACAGAGCTGCCCAGAGAGACAGGTCTGGGCCTTTTTAGGCCTTAGCCAAGTCAAGAAGTCTAGTGGTAATATGGGGAAAGAGAAAGGAGAAAGACAGAAGCCCTCAGGCTCCAGAGCCCAAGACCATCAGATGATGGTCCTCTATAGGAGACGGTGTGCTGTCCCAACACACAGACCGGGCTGGTCTTAGCAATTTGGGTTTTGGGTTTCATTTACAACTTGGATCAGGTCAGTAGGCAAAATGAGCGGGCCATTTTTGAAAGGAGCAATTTTCAGGTATCTGAAGTATATGGAACTAAATAAAGCACTACCTGGCAGTAATGTGTTACCATGTTGTGCATGTGTGTGTTTGTGTATACAAACAAGATCATACAGTGCCATTAGCAAAGTAGTGCATGTAACATGCTTATGTATGTATATCATATATATAACTGTTATTTTTGAAGTTTACATATTGATAAGATGAAGAATGATGAAATTATACAACATATTAATACTTACTTATAGGAGCGCCTGGGTGGCTCAGTCAGTTTAGCGTCTGACTTTGGCTCAGGTCATGATCTCATGATTCATGAGTTCGAGCCCTGTATTGGACTCGCTGCTGTCACAAAGAGCACATTTCAGATTCTCTGTCTCCTTCTCTCTCTGTCCCTCCCCTGTTCTCTCTCTCTCTCTCTCAAAAATAAACATTTTAGAAAAAAAGACTTATTTATAAGTCAGTATTTGAAGATGTAAAGATTTCTTCCTATTATTGAAAGTTTCAAACATATACAAAAGCAGAAAGGTTAGTTTGAGTCCCATATATGCAGCGTCCAGCTTCAGTAGTGATCAGCTCATGATCAGTCTTGTTTCATCCACATCCCCGCCTACTCCCTCTGATTATTTTGAAGCAAATCCCAGACATCATTTAATCATTTTTTTATTAATCTTCTTGTTGTTTGTGGAAAATATAAAATGTAGATAATTTTGCAAACAAATTTGAATCTCTTCCTAGGATAAAGAGCACAAGTGTCCTTTGATTTGTGGGAGGAAACTCCGTTGTGGCCTTCATAGATGCGAAGAACCTTGTCATCGTGGGAACTGCCAGTCATGCTGGCAAGCCAGTGAGTGTCTTCACTATATGCTTTTATTAAAGACTTTCCTAAGGATCTCTGGGTGGCTCCGTTGGTTAAGTATCCAACTCTTGATTTCGGCTCACAGTTGTGAGATCAAGCCCCATGTTGGGCTCTATGCCGGGTGTGGATCCTGCTTAAGATTCTCTCTCCCCCTCTGTGCCTCCCCCGCCCTGTCTCAAAAATTTATCAATCAATTAATTGATTAAAGAATTTTCTAGGGGCACCTGAGTAGTTTAGTCCATTAAGCATCCAACTCTTGATTTTGGCTCAGGTCATGTTCTGGCAGTGGGTGGGATTGAGCTCCATGTAGGGTTCTGCACTGATAGCTCAGAGCCTGCTTGGAATTCTCTCTCTCCCTCTCTCTCTCAAAATAAATAAATTAACTTAAAAAAAAAAAAAAAACTCTTTTAAGAGTTTTTTAGAAGTTTAGGCATGTATATTTCGAGGGACTGATTTGCTTAGTTTGGCATGGTTTACTTAACTAAGCCTAAGTATTTCAGATATGTTGTGACTTAAAAAAAAAAAAGTTATTCTCATGCTGCATTGTCATCCCTGAATGTGTGAAACTTGGAATGAAAGCAACAATTCTAAAATGAGATCTAGTTCATTAATGGATTACTCTTAAATGTCATTGACCCAAATTCTGTCCTCAGCAGTCTTCCTTCTCTGTATTATTAGCAGCAGTTTGTAAACTTTTTCATCTTAGGACTTACTTACATTCTTAAAAATTACCAGGGACCCTCAAAGAGCTCTTTTTATGTGAATTATATCTATACTCTTCCTATTAGAAATTAAAATGAGGAATTTAAAAAATATTCGTTAGGTTTTTTGGTTTTTGTTTTTTTTTTTAATTTAAGTTTTAGTTAACATACAGTGCAATTTTGGTTTCAGGAGTAGAATTCAGTGATTCATCACTTACATATAACACCCAGTGTTATCACAAGTGCCCTCCTTAATGCCCATCACCCATCTAGCCTATCTCCCATCAACTTTTAGTTTGTTCTCTGTCTTTAAGAGACTCTTGTGGCTTTTTTCCCTCTCCCCTTCCCCCACCTCCCATTCCATATGTTCCTCTGTCTTGTTTCTTAAATTCCATATACGAGTGAAATCATAGGGTATTTATCTTTTTCTGATTGGCTGATCTCAACTTGTATATACATTCTAGCTCTATCCACATCTTTGCAAATGGCAAGATTTCATTCTTTTTGATGGCTGAGTATTAGTCCATTGTATGTATATTCCACATCCTCTTTATCCATTCATCATGGGTCCATGGACATTTGGGCTCTCTTCATAGTTTGGCTATTGTTAATAATGCTGCTGTAAATATTGGGATGCATGTACCCCTTCGAATCTGTATTTTTATATCCTTTGGGCAAATACCTACTAGTGCAATTGCTGGATGGTAGGGGTAGTTCTGTTTTTAGTTTTGTGAGGAACCTCCACACTGTTTCTCCAGAGTGGCTACACCAGTTTACATCCCCACAAACGGTGCAAGAAAGTTCCTGTTTCTCTACATCCTTGCGAACACCTGTTGCTGCTTGTGTTATTAATTTTAGCCATTCTGACAAGTGTAAGGTGGTATTTCATTGTGGTTTTCATTTGTATTTCCTTGATGATGAGTGATACTGAGCATCCTTTCATGTATGTGTTGGCTATCTGGATATCTTCTCTGGAAAAATGTCTATTCATGTCTTCTGCCCATTTCTTAACTGGGTTGTTTGTTTTTTGGGTGTTGAATTTGATAAGTTCTTTATAGATTTTGGATACTAACCACTTCTCAGGTATGTCGTTTGCAAATATCTTCTCCCATTCCTCAGGCTGCCTTTTAGCTTTATTGATTGTTTCCTTTGCTGTGCAAAAGCTTTTTATCTCGATGAAGTTCCAGTAGTTCATGTTCACTTTCATTTTCCTTGCCTTTGGTGACGTCTCTAGAAAAAAGTTGCTATGGCCAAGGTCAAAGAGGTTGCTGCCTGTGACCTCCTTTAGGATTTTGATGGTTTCCTATCCCGTATTAGTTTATTTTTTTAGTATATGTGCTGCTGAAGCATGCATTCATATGTTTATTTTTAATAACCAGATTTTTTTAATGTTTATTTATTTTTGGGAGAGAGAGAGAGCACGAGGGAGGGGCAGAGAAGGGGAGAACAGAGGATCCAAACAAGACTCTGTGGTGACAGCAGACAGCCCAATGCGAGGCTCGATCTCATGAACCATGAGACCATGACTTGAGCCAAAGTTGGATGCTTAACCAACTGAGCCACCCAGGCTCACCATAAAATAAATAGGCTTTTAAAACAACCAACCTGTATTTTAGTATACAGCAGAAGTGCTTTATTTCACAGATTATGGAAAAGGCATGTATTTAAGGATCAAGTTGTTTTTTTCTTTGTTGCTTCATCAAGGACTTTTTTATTGTGGCAATGAAAACTACAGTGAGTACAGTTTGGTACTACTGCCTTGATTTGCAGTTTTACCTACTCTTAATATTGCACCATCAGTGCAAATGTCAACATAGTAGGGCAAAAAATAATAGTCTGATTATGAAAATAATTTTGGCCTTATGGACTCCGTGAAGATTTCAGGGACCCCTAAGGGTCAACAGAGCACACTTTGAGAACTGCCGCCTTAAAAGATTGGCCTAGATCAAGATTTCCCAAAATGTCTTTGATAGAATGCTAAGCCTACTTCATTTCAAAAAGGAGTTGAGTCAGTGCTTTGATATAAATCACACACATGGATTCCATGAAAACAGCTTACATAGCCCCTTGCCCTTTACCTAGCTGTTTCACATATATTAGCTTGTTAAAAGGATAGGTCAAAGTTTGGTGTCTCCGTTTGGCCAGTAGAAAGCTCAGAGGTGTTCAGTTACCAGCCCACGATTACTAAGTAAGTAAGTAGTAGGTCCGGAACCAGAAGCCTAAGTCTCCTGAATGTATTTACAGGGCTCTTTCCACCACATTTATACCCTCTGACGGGTTTCCCAAAGAGAGTACTGACCGGAGAGGAGCAGTAGGTAGAAAAATTTTGAGAGCCCTGTACTTCTGACTCTTGGTGACCTAGCTGAGAACCATGGCTGAAGGCCTGGCCTCTGCTAAGACTCAGAGTTGGAGAACTGACTCCTCTTGGGATTTGGGAGTTAGGAGAGCTCTTGATGAGGTGGGCTGCTTGTTAGAGCTGTCCACTGTGAGCCCTCATTTTGCTTTGGCTTGTGAACTGTGTGTAATGGACTCAGATGTAGCCCTGTGCTTCATTTCAACTTCACATTTCTAGTATGATAGGTGTTGATTATACCCGTAAGAATTTTTTTGAATGATTTCAGTGGCTCTTGGGGTTTATATTCAAATATACAATTTTGTATGTTTGTTAATTACTTGTGGCTTTCATAATCTCTATTCATTTTCCTAACTAAAGGAGTTTGAAAAAATAAAAAGCTATATCTTTAGCAGAAGTCTCTTGTTCTCTCGAAAGAGATGGTCTGTAAATCTGTTGTTTATAAAATGTATGTAAAAATGTCCTGGGTTACTCAAGGACTTATAGTCGTAAGTAAAAATGAAATGCTTCATATCTGCTCCACTGCCAGCAAGCAGCTCAGGTTTAATAAAATAAAAACATTTGTTGAAAAAAGCCGTCCCCTAAAAAATAATACAAGCAAAAAAAACCAAAATATATATATATATATATGTTTGTGTAAAAATATATGTGCGCATCATGAAAGGTTGTTTTGTTTCATTGCTGCTCCACCAGGTTTTGATGAATTAACCTGCCACTGTGGTGCGTCAGTGATCTACCCTCCAGTTCCCTGTGGCACCAGACCCCCTGAGTGTACCCAGACCTGCGCCAGAGTCCATGAATGTGACCATCCAGGTGGGTCCCAACTTCTTGCCTCCCCACCTCACAGCCTGTCTCACACTGTGTCACTTAGGATGTTGCATGACAGTCTTTACTGCTCTGAGGTCATACTGAGGCCACCCTGTTCCCTGTTCTCAGGGGCTGCTCCTTGAAGGTGGGTCTGTGATCTGGGCCACAGCTGGGAATCGACAGTGCTGTCCGTTTCTTTACTCTGTGGATATCAAACACACCTGAAAGGCTGGGAGACTCTCCAGCTGATCTGGTCTTTCAGGACTTTTCTTCTTGTTGCCTCCAATTTTGATTTATATTTCCAAGTTGAACATCTTTTTGCAAAACTTAAAGTAACTTGTTTTTTGTTGTTGCTGTTGTTAAAGAAGTAATATATGTTTACTGTATAAAAAGAAAGAAAGAGGGGCGCCTGGGTGGCTCAGTTGATTAAGCACTCAACTCTTAATTTTGGCTCAGATCATGATCTCACAGTTGTGAGTTTGAGCCCCATGTAGGGACACTGCATTGACAGTGCAGAGCCTGCTTAGGATTCTCTCTCTCCGCCTCTCCCCCACTCACGTGCATGCTTTTTCTCTCTCTCTCTCTCAGAATAAATAAACATTAAAAAAGATGAAATCATAAGATTGAAATTAAATCATCCATTATGTCACCTTTTTACACCTTAGTATGTATTTCTCGGGGCTTTTTCCATGGACAGAATAGATATTTGCTTTTTTTTTTTTCCATAAAATAAATTCCTACTGAATTTATTTTAGTTGGAATTTTCCCTCTTATTGTAATTTTAATCTCTCTTCTTATCAATGAATATTCTTCTACAATACAGATTTTTAGTGGTTAATGGGGTATGCTGTTATATGGACGGGCCATAACTTAGTCTCATGTTGCTGGACAGTTATTTCCAATTCTTCTCTCATAAACTGCTGTAGACATCTGGCCAATAGCTGCTTAATACCACCCATTTTCTATCCAGTTTAGTCACTAGCTTTCCTCTAGGACCATGGTAGTCTCATCATTTCATTTTACCAAGTCCCAGAGGCAAACATGAAATAGCTGAAGTCATCAGACTTGGTACTTACAGTAAGCTGTATGATTCAGACTGACAAATAAGACAACCAGTTCTCAGTTTTTTGAGTATTGTAATAGAGTGAAAGAGAAGTAAATTTCTCATGAAGAAGAACATCCCCCTCCTTTCCTGGGGACCTTCGGAGGGCCCTCCCAGCTTAGTTCGGTGTTCACACCAGATAAAATAAATGCCTAAGCCAATGCTCACCCACTACCTCCTTCACACTGACTCGCAGATGTCACAGATGAAGTCCAAATCCCGGTGGGTAATGTCCATAGTAGGAACTTAACCATTTATGAGGTGTGTTGTTTTAGCCCACTTTTATTCAGCATTCTTTTACTTGTATACCCACCATGGTATCAGACACAGAGAGAGGCTCAGAGGAAGAAAAAAGTAGCCCATGATCTCGAGATTCTTCTGTTCTTCCCAAGAGGAAGAGGATGGTAGTTATATGCACATGACACAACCAGCCATTTCGTGAAGATGGGCCAGATAACATGGTAGCAAGCCATTGACATTAGGGAGTGTAAGAGAGCTCTGGGCAGGGCATGGTCTGCCAGGAAGGCTTTGGTGGAGGAGATGAGTTAGGATGAACTGCCTCTTACAGGCAGCAAGGAAATTGAAAGGAATCAGGGGAGCATGTCAGATGGACTGAGTAGCAGAGAAACGTCTGAGCTGCGTAAATAGGGCCAAAAGAATGATTGAGCAGAATGGACAGACCAGGGGGTGTGCTGCAGGAGATGAGTGGAAAAGCTGCCTCCTTCTCTGCCTCTGTGTTTGGTGTGTCTGTCCCATCTCACTGGGGTTTCTTTCACTCACTCATGCTCACCTTTCAGCACTTTAAAATAAAGCCACCTACTTTTTACTTTCCTATGACCATTTTAAAAACTGTTCCCAGCCTCTAAACTTAAAAAAGTTCCATGTCTTATACCATTAAAACATGTATAATAATTTGTGTGGCTTTATTTAAACATTATTCCTAATTAGACATAATTCCTAATTTCCTTTCTCTCTTAACAGTGTATCATTCTTGTCACAGTGAAGAGAAGTGTCCCCCTTGTACTTTCCTAACTCAGAAGTGGTGCATGGGCAAACACGAGGTAAGTTTTCTCTCCCAAGTATTCATTGTTCCAGCTAGAGATTTTTGATTGAATTACTTTTAGAGTTGTTAGTCTCATTGTTTCTCAAAGAAGAATACACTCCAAGAAGCAGAGGTTTGCTTTTGCCACTTTTTCTTTCTTATGTTTAAACTAAGGTATAATTTGGGGTGCCTGTGTGGCTCAGTTGGTTAAGCGACTTCAGCTCAGGTCATGATCTCACAGTGTGTGTGAGTTCAAGCCCTATGTCGGTCTCTATTCTGGCAGCACAGAGCCTACTTCAGATTCTCTTTCTCCCTCTCTCTCTCTGCCCCTCCCCTGCTTATGGGCTCTCTCTCTCAGAAATAAATAAAATAAACATTTTAATTAATTAATTAAGGTATTGCATAAAATAAAATTTTATGCTTTTAAGCATACAGGTCCTTGAGTTTTGCGAAAACATTCATTCAGACAGTCATGTAACCACCACCACAATCAAGATGTAGAATAGTTCATTCATCCCCAAAATATTCTTTCATGCCCCTTTTTTTTTAATTTTTATATATTTATAATCTCTACACCCAATGTGGGGCTTGAACTCATGACCTTGAGATCAGGAGTCACATGCTCTAATGACTGAGCCAGCCAGGCGCCCTTCCCCTTCGTTCTCTATAGTTATTTTGCCCCGTGTCTTCAGGCCCCAGCAATCAATGATCTTTATCTGTCCCAGTAATTTTGTCTCTTCCAGAATGTCACATAAGTGAAGTCATACAATAGGTAGTATATTGAGTCTCTTTTGCTTTCATTTTTTTTTTTTTTAATTTTTTTAACGTTTATTTATTTTTGAGAGACAGAGACAGAGCATGAGCAAGGGAGGAACAGAGAGAGAGGGAGACACAGTCTAAAGCAGGCTCGAGGCTCTGAGCTGTTAGCACAGAGCCTGACATGGGGCTTGAACCCACAAACCGTGAGATCATGACCTGAGTCAAAGTCGGATGCTTAACCAACTGAGCCACCCAGGCGCCCCTCTTTTGCTTTCATTTTTACTCTGGTTGCATTTAAGTTAAACTCAGTCAGTTGGCCTTGAGAACATGGGCTGTGTTTCAGAGACAATGTCCAAGTTCACCAGCTTGAGAAAGGTTGCTAGCCTGCATAAAGGTGTTACATTAAGAGCATCCCAAGAGTGGTGGTGTCTCTCCACCAGCTGCCACTCTTCTTTCCTGTGTGTCCTGTGCAGCTTCCTATCCTGGCCACTAGGTCAAAACACCTTCCTCCAGGCTCACCTACACCTCTGCGGTGCCATCACCGTGAAGGACTTTCATCCTCATTCTCAACTTGTAAGCTTATTTGGCACTTTAACTATAGACCCTTTGAAACACTTTTAAAAATTCTTTATTTTAAAAACTGTATGTTCATTGTAGACAGTTAAGAACATACATTCTGCAACCCAGAAATAAATACTCTTCTTAGATTATACTGTTGCGTAACCTGTTTTTTACTTCATAAGACGTTAAACAACATTTTTGGAAACTCTTGACGTCTGTGACAACATGCTTTCGGTATCTTCATCTTGATGGATATGTTTTTCTTCACTTATTTCCTGTGAGTGGTTCTCAAGTCATTTGTCTTTATTAGTATTTATTCTTACTCTATAAATCTTACTTCCTCTGAGAGTAACCATTCTAAAACATCCGTGTATCATCTTTGTGTTGATGCCTTATTTGGACTTCATTCAACAAATGCTTTTTTACATACCTACTGTGTGCTAGATAACAGGCCAAGTTCACGTGGTTCAGAAAAGAACAAGAGAGGCATGATTGCTGCCTTCGTGGAGTCTTTACTCTGGGGCAGGAGGCAGGCATTTAAACAGTCCAGTAGTAGTTTAAACAGTGCGGTAGCAGTAGCAGGGGAAGTACAAAATACTGAGCAGGATCAAAGGAGCCCCCACCCAAGGAAGGTGTTTGTAGAGGAAGTAACTTCCTCAAGGATAATGAGAAGTAGACAAGTAATGAGGGGAGGGGAATCAGAGGACACTGTGTGTGCAAAAATTATCTCCAGACCCTGGTAGTAGTATAGGTAAGTTTTTAATGATTGGGAACTACATTCTACCAAAATACTTCTAAAGCAATTCTTTTTTTTTATGTTTATGTTTTTTATGTTTATTCATTTATTTTGAGAGAGAGAGCACGCGTGTGAGCCCAGGAGGGGCAGAGAAAGAATCCCAAGCAGGCTCCCTGCTGTCAGAGCAGAGCCTGACACAGGGCTCAATCTCATGAACAGTGAGATCATGACCTGAGCCAAAATCAAGAGTCAGACACTTAACTGACTGAGCCACCCATGTGCCACTCTAAAGCAATTCTAAAGCAATCAGAGCGTGTACATCCTAGACTTTGGAGGTCTCTTCAGGAGTAAAAGTTAGATGTCACTAGAGTCAAAAGTATATTTCTCATTTTGAGGGTTCTCGAAAGAATTTGAGTCAATATATAAAAGTAAACTTTGCTCCCACAGGAATAAAATTCTAGCATCTTTTTCCTGGAGTAAGGAATCCTGAGAGAAGGTGATTTCCAAAAATTAAAAGTTTGGGATTTCATGGCCTATTGCCTCTTAATTTTTTTTTTTTTTTTTTTTTTTTTAAGAGGGAGAGAGAATGCTTGAGCTGGGGAGAAGGGCAGAGGGAGAAAGAGAAAGGATCTTAAGCAAATTCCATACTCAGCACAGAGCCTGTTGTGGGGCTTGGGACCATGATGCAAGCCAAAATCAAGACTTGGACACCCAGCCAACTGAGCCACCCAGGGGCCACCTCCCCCCTTTTTTATATTTATTTATTTTTGGGAGAGTACAAGCAAGGGAGGGGCCAAGCAGGAGGGAGGGAACAGAAGATCCAAAGTGGGCCCTGCACTGACAGGCTGACAGTGGGGCTCGAACTCACAAACCGCAAGATCATACCTGAACTGAAGTCAAATGCTCAGCCAACTGAGCCACTCAGGCTCCTGCCTTTTAATTTTTTTTAATTTTTTAAATTTATTTTGATAGAGAGAACAACCAGGGGAGGGAAAGAGAAAGAACCCCAAGCAGGCTCCGCATTGTCAGCGTGGAGTCTGATGCGGAGGTCAAATCCACAAATGAGCCAAAGTTCGATGCTTAACTGACTGAACCACCCAGGTGCCCCTGCCTCTTAATTTTTTTAATGGTAAAACTACCTAAAGCTAAAGAGACCATGAGTTGGGAGATATGAGGAGAGTTGATTATTTGATTATTTAATTATTTCTGTAAAACAGCCCTGCCAGCAATCTTGAAACCATGGGCCAAGGATGCCCCCCAACCCTCAGTGCTCTAAGCTGTTTGCAAAGGGAGGAAAAGATCGTCTGATCTTCCTAGTTGGTCAGCATTTCACATGCTCACTAGTTATCTGGTTTCATGTGCTTGTTACCCACCCTGGGAAGCGTATATCTTAAGTCGCACTTGTGTGCTAGCACAAATTCTTTTGGATCATAACAAGGATTATTAAATAAGTTCCAGATTTGTTTATTTTCAAACAAATTGTTTTCAGATTTTGAAAAGCAACCTGATTTTTTTCAGATAAAAATAATTTTTTGAAACTTCAGTAATATTTGAATACAAAGTTAAAACTCACCCCAAATGCCACACAGAGATAAGAATCTGGCTACTCTGTCTCTCCTAGTTACGAAGCAACATCCCCTGTCACCTGGCTGATATCTCTTGCGGATTACCCTGCAGTGCCATGCTACCGTGTGGAGTGCATAAGTGTCAGAGACTCTGTCACAAAGGAGAGTGTCTTGTGGATGAGGCCTGCAAGCAGCCCTGCACCACCCCCAGAGCTGACTGTGGCCACCCGTGTATGGCACCCTGCCACCCCGGCTCACCCTGCCCTACGACTGCTTGTAAAGCCAAGGTGCGTATTCCTGGCTCCAGATAGGGCATTGACTGTGGTTCAGGGGCTGCTCAGGAGTCCAGAACTGAGGCTCCCGGGCACACAGTCTAATCAGAGAACATTGGTTGCAAGGAACTGCAAGCTAAGGTGGAGCAAGAGAAAGGTGGGGTACATTGTACAGATTCCTGTCTGCCCAGCTTAAAGTGGCCTTTTAGTTCAGAAGGTACCCACCGCCATCTGACCGCAGTCTGTCTCTCTCCCTTAGAGCAAATTCTCAAGAGAGACTCTGATTGTCCACTCCATTTATTCAACAAATACATGTGTCTGTATTGTGCAAGATGTTTTGCTAGGTGTTAGGCTCTACCAGTGAACAGGAGACACATGATCCTTTCAATTAGAGGGGACAGATACTTACTAATTACTCAGATACTGAATTATGACTGCAGTGAATAAGAGGTTACACCCTTGTAGAAGGTGCTGTGAGAGCATTTGAGTGGGCAACTTAGCCTCGTCTGAGGGCTCTAAGCAGGGCCTCCTCGAGGAGGTGAAAGCAGATGGTGGACCTGATTAGGCCTTGGACGGTCCCGGGTCAGGTTCAGTGGTAAGCATTCTAGGCCTGCCCCTTCAGGTGGGGTTAAAGACCGGAGTAGTTCCCAGAAAGGGTCACTGTAGAGTGAATGGTTCCTTCCTAGTGTGTCAACTACCACATTGTCTATTTGCACGCATGGTTAGCTTCCTCCATCCTGAATGGTAACCACTCACTGCATCGTCTGCCATGGTTTGATTTGAGAGAGACTTTGAAAGTGGGAAACCTGCCTATTCACATGGTTTCTGTATGCTAACAGTTGCTCCATGTTAATCTTATTTAGATAGAGCTGCAGTGTGAATGTGGACGACGAAAAGAGATGATGATTTGCTCAGAAGCATCCAGTACTTATCAAAGGTTAGTGCTGCTCAAAAGTTTACAGCAGTAGATCTCAGTACACACAGGGTATACATGTGTATGCGTGTGTTTATTGTAGAATCCTGCAACTTTTGTTGTGGAAAGTTGTTTAAATAAATTTTCCTCAATCTAGTTTTTAGGGTTCAAAGAAAAAATACTGCTTTGTGTCCCTTTCCTTCCTTAACTTTCATTTGTAAAATAACTTTTTTATTTTTCCTCCTCTTTCTTCCTCTTTTTCTCCCTTCTGGTCTTGTTACACCCTGAGATCAGAAGAGATGATGTCCTGAAGTTACATGAGTTGCTTTAACGTCCCACCACTTGTGGTGGCACAGCCAGGACCAAGTCCTGTGCTCCTCCCCTGTAGCAGGGGTTTCTGACTGTTCTGTGAATTGTCTTTGCAGCCTCCTGAAACTAGGACCAGGCGGTCAGAAAGGGATCTGAGTAAGGAAGGGAAGGTGTTAAGGATGTGTGTGTGTGTGTGTGTGTGTCTGATTAGGTGCAGAGACGTGTCATGGAGATAGGATTTTTGGAGTATAAGGACATCAGTGTGACTTTGACAACAGTGGGTTTTGAATACTGACTGAATGCCAGGCGTTGGCCTGGATATTCAAGGGAGATTAAATAGACTATCTCATTGCTTCCTGTGGAGCTGCTTAGAGTCTGATCGAAGAGATATGACATAAACGTGTGGGTAGTTCATAATACATGGGTTTCTGAGGTCACATGAATTGTCCAGTGGTAGATTTGACTTGAAGGAAGTCTTCTCTGTACCTAGTATGAGGACATTGCTATGAAACTGCAATGCTTTTTCTTCCCTTTCTTTTTATACTTCAGAATAGCTGCTATTTCCATGGCTTCTAAAATAACAGACATGCAGCTTGGAGATTCAGTGGAAATCAGCAAGTTAATTACTAAGAAGGAAATTCATCAAGCCAGGTAATTTTTAAAATGTGTGTCTTCTGTTAGAATTAATTTCCAGAGGGTAGAAACCATTCATTTATCTCAGTCCCCCACAACGAGCTCTTGCACACACAGTAGGTGTTCCAGCAGACATTTGATGTTAACAGACCACACTGGCTCCAATCCAGCGAATCTTATTCAGGATGTTGCTGTGACCAGAGGAGACTTTTACAGGCTTCTCTTCAAACAGTAGCCAGAGAAAACAGAGACGTAGATGTGTCCAGGCCAACCCACAGAGAACCAGCTGGTGCCAGGAAGAGGTGGTGGTGCTGTGAGAGGATCATTGGAAGCATTTTGGTGACACTTTGAGGCCCTTCTGAGAACTCCTAGATTCCCATAACCCAGAGGCTCACCCACCTGTCCTTGAGGGGGACCTCTGTGACCATGTTTTGGCCAGAATCGGCTCTGTTTCCAAGTTGACTGAGAACTTATTGTGGGGTAGAAGCTGTGAAATCTATGTCCTGACTTTATTTTTTTCATTTGTTTCTTAAGGTTGGAGTGTGATGAGGAGTGTTTAGCTTTGGAAAGGAAAAAGTAAGTCATCCCAACTGCTGATTATCTACTTGTCCTTGAGCTCTTTGAAGTTAGTGGGAGGGAGCAACTGTTGAAGCATTCATTCAGCACCTGCTCTGAGTCTTTTGCTGCTATTGGAGAGCAAGAGAAATTCAGTCATCAAGACTGTAATGTCTAAGGATAAACCACTTAGGTGATTTCAGCACATTTCCGAAACATGAGCTTATTGGTTTTGGGCATGGTGTAAACATCACATGCTTCAGCATACTTATTCACTGACTGGCAGACTTCCTGATTCCAGTGGAGATAAGAGGCTTAAAATTTTTTAATGACCTTTTATGTTGAAGTACAACATACATATAAATCAGAAGTGTACAGATCAGTGAGTCATCACAAAGTAAATACAGTGGTGTAATCCACACCCAGGTCGAGAAATAGAGAATTACCAGAACATTGTCATATACTCCATAAAGATAAAATATCTGTCCTGACTTCTGACACTTTAGATTAGTTCTTCTGTTTTTGAATTTTATATAAATGATGAAATCTTGTAGTTTGTATTATTTTTGTCTGGCTTCTTTCTTTACATTTGTAATATTCATTTCTGTTGTTACATATAGCAGTACTTGGTTCATTTGCATTCCTGAATGATATTTTAATGTATTAAGATATTATAGTTTATTTATCATTTAACCATTAATAGGTATGTGTGTGGTTATCAGTATTGGGCTATTACATATAATGCTCTGTTAATAGGACACCTGGTGGCTCAGTAGGTTGAGCATCCACTTCAGCTCAGGTCATGATCTCACGGTTCATGGGTTCAAGCCCCACATTGGGCTCTGTGCTGACAGCTCAGAGCCTGGAGCCTGCTTCAAATTCTGTGTCTCCCTCTCTCTCTGCCCCTCCTGTGCTTGTGCTCTGCCTCTCTCTCTCAAAAATAAATAAACATTTAAAAAATTTTTTAAAATAATGCTCTGTTAAGAACATCTATATATATATATTTTTGCCATATATACATACTCATTTCTGTTAGTTACGAACTTAGGAGTAGAATTATTGATTGATAGTTAAAAGTGTATTCATATGTTCAGCTTTAGTCAGTTCTCTGCAACAGTATCCAAAATGGTCTACCACATTACACTCCCAGCAGCAGGGTAATAGTTCCCATTGCTTTACTTTTTGCTCCTTTTTTTTTTTCTTTTTTTTTTCTCTACATTTAGATTAACACTTGGAATTGTTGATCTTTTTAATTTTAATCTATTCTTTGAATTTGTAGCCAGTGTCATTGAGCATTTAGTTTCTATTTCCCTGATGGGTAGTGAGATTGAATGCCTTTTTATATGTTTACTGGCAATTTGGAGATCCTCTTTTGTGAAGTACCTATTCAAGTCGTTTGTTTATTTTGTAATTATGTTGTCCTTTTCATATTTGTTAGTAGGAGTTCTTTATTTATTTTGAATGTGAATCCTTTGTTGGTTTTCAGTATTGTATTTTCCTGCAGTTAATGCCTTCAGTTTTCACTTAATGCCTTTTGATAAGCAGAAGTTTCTGATTTTAATGTAGTTCAGTTTATCAGTCTTCTCTTTAGGTACTAGTGCTTATTAAGTCCTATTTAAGAAGCATTTGTCTATCTTGGGGTCATGATGACACTCTGTTATTGTCTAGACACTGTATCATTTTACCTTTCACATTTAGATCTACAGTTGACCTGAACTGATTTTTTTTTGAGCATGGTTTAAGGAGAGTTCACAATTCAGTATTTTTCCATATGAATATTCATGTGACCAGTACTATTATCAAGATGTCATTTTCCCCAGTCTCTCTAGTACCTCCCTTGTCTTAAATCAGGTATTCATGAAAATACGTAAATTCATGAAAATTCATAAAATCCATATTATGCGTGGATCTATTTCCAAGCTCATTCTGTTCCATCACACTAGTATCACACTCTCTTAATTGTACCTTTATAACAATAAAGGTCTTAATATCTGATGGTTTATCTCTTCAAGCATGATTCTTCTTCAAGATTAACTTGACTGCTCTTGGGTGTTTGCATTTTCATTTAAACTTTAGAGTTAACTTATCAATATCTGCTTAAAAACCTAAGATTTTGATTGAATTGGTATTCAATTTTTAGATCAATTTGGGGAGATTTGACATTTTTATAATATTGAGCCTTCTAATACCATGAATAAAGTATACCTTCCATTTATTCCTGTCTTCTTTGATTTCTCTTAGTGATACTTTATAGTTTTCTATATAGAGATATTGTACATCTTTTGGTAGATTTGTCCCTTGCTGTTTAATGGTTTTGATGCCTTTTTAAGTAGTAATTTTTTTTATCACTTTTTTTTTGTTGTTGTTTTGTTTTTTGTTCTCAGCCACTGCCTTTCCTCTTCTCTCTTGTAACACTTTTAAAATTTTGTTTTCTGGGGTGCCTGGGTGGCTCAGTTGTTTGAGTGTCCAACTTCGGCTCAGGTCATGATCTCACTGCTCATGACTTCGAGCCCCACGTCAGGCTCTGTGCTAACAGCTCAGAGCCTGGAGCCTGCTTCGGATTCTATCTCCATCTCTCTGCCCCTCTCCAGCTTACATTCTGTCTCTCTCTCTCAAATATAAAAAAATAAAAAGATAAAATTTTATTTTCTAAAAATGCAAAACAAAAATTTAATTTTCTAATTGCTTATTGCTGGCATATAGAAATATAATTGATGTTTGTTGACCTGTATCCACAACCTTGCTAAATTCACTTATTTCTTATTTCATGTCCTTTTCTAATAATAGTAGTTTTATTTCTTTCCAGTTCTTATCCATTTTCTTTTTCTTGCCTTATTACACTGGCTAGAGCCTCTAATACAGTGTTGAATAGAAGGTGGGGATAATAGATATTCCTGACACCAGATAGCTTTAAATATTTCACCACTAAATATGTTTTCTGTTAGTTACTTGAGGATACTCTTTATCAGATTAGGAGGCGTTTGACTGGCAAACTTATTGGTTCTAACAAAGATTGGTTAAAACGTGTAGCCCTGTAAAAATGTTAGCAGTTGGAGAATTTAAGTGAACAGCACAGACAGTCCCCAACATACAGTAATTTGACTTACATTTTTCAACTTCGCAGTAGTGCAAAAGCAATTCACATTTACTAGAAACCATACTTCAGATTTTGAATTTTCATCTTTTCTCAGCTTAACAATATGCAATATAATGCTCTCCTATGACACTGGTCAGTGGCAGCAAGCTGCAGCTCCCAGGCAGCCATGCCGTCACGAGGGTAAACAACCAATACACTTACAATCATTCCGTACCCATGTAGCCATTCTGTTTTTCACTTTCAGGATAGTATTCAATAAATTTCATGAGATATTCAGCATTTTATTATAAAATAGGCTTTGTGTGATTTTGCCCAATTGTAAGCTAATGGAAGTGTTCTGAGCACATTTTAAGGTAGCCTAGGCCAAGCTATGATGTTTGGTATGTTAGATGTATTAAATGAATTTTTGACTTAATTTTTATCAATGTAATATTCTTATTACTTTGAAAATTTCTCAAGATAAATAAACACAAACAGATAAATACAGGCAAAATATGGTCCTATTTTATCTTAAGGTTTGACTTTTCAATACTGTTTCTTTTTTTTAAGTTTATTTCTGAGAGAGAGGGAAAGCAAGTGAGTATGAGTGGGGGAGGGGCAGAGAGAGAGGGAGAGAATCTCAAGCAGGCTCCATGCTTTACACCCACCATGGCGTTCAAACTTACAACCCAAGATCAAGAGTCACATGTTCTACCGACTGAGCCAACCTGGTGCCCCAGGTGCATAGTTTTATATACCCTATTGCAACTAAAGGGAAAAAAATCTGAAAGGAAGTGTATTAAAATGCAGTATTTTTGTTGTTAGTGGAATTCTTCCCTTTATTTTCCAAATTTTTGTAAGACAATATAATTTTAATGATTATATGTCTACTTGATGTGTCTGATGTTTAGGTGAGATTTCAGAGGCAGTCATCCTCCTTCTCATCCCAGATAACCCAAGGTGCCAGTGTCAGCCAGGTGCTTGGCTCAGACCCACATAGATCTGTCTTGTTTATATTCTTCTAGGAAGACAAAATCATATCTTGTCCCAAGTTGTCATTATTCCTTCCTTAATAATTGGCTTTACTGATGGGCGCTTGGGTGATTCAGTCAGTTAAGTGTCAGACTTCAGCTCAGGTCATGATCTCATGGTTTGTGGGTTCGAGCCCCACGTTAGGCTCTGTACTGACAGCCAGAGCCTGGAGCCTGCTTTGGATTCTGTGTTTCTCTCTCTGCCCCTCCCCGTTCACTCTCTGTCTCTCTCTGTCTCTCAAAAATAAATTAATTAAAAAATAATAATAAAATAATATTTTTAAATAAAAAATAATTGGGTTTACTGAAGTGACATCATTAATGTATAAAGAAGTTAGGACTTGGTGGGCACTCTGTTACTGTAAGAAGTTTCCCTCTCCTTCCTTTCATTTACTTACGTCTCTCTTACTTTCAGGAGATTAGCAGAGGCATTTCATATCAGCGAGGATTCTGATCCTTTCAATATACGTTCTTCAGGGTCAAAATTCAGTGACAGTTTAAAAGAAGATGCCAGGTATGTGTGTAACTTGGTACCAACTTTTTTAATTATGGCTTACAAGACCATGCACTCCTTTGTGACTGAGCCAGTTAAAGTTTATATATCTATTATAAGAGATTATATGTTTAATAAAAATCCTTTTCTTGGTTTCTCAAAATTTTCCTCTTGAAGAATTGAGCATGGTGTGTAAGGGTTGTAGGGTGTGTGTGTGAGAGAGAGAGAGAGAGAATGAGAAAGAGAGAGAGAAGGAACCCTATGGTAGAAGTTTGGGCCTCCTCAGGGCTTGGATTAGCCTGAATTCCACTTCTGGCCTCCTCACTTGTGTCCTCACTTGAGCAGTAATAGCTCTTATTTTCCTCCTATCTCCTGGCCCTCCAGAATGCTCTTTTTCCTTCCATCTTCTCCTTTCTGATATTTGTTTTCTCTTTTCCTTTGTTCAGTCATAGTCAATCTTCTGTTATCTGACAATTCCTGACCTCTGCTGTTTTTCTGCCCACATTGTTCATTGTCTGCAGTTTACGGCAGAAAGGGTGGGTGGAAGGGATTCTCAGAAGAGCAGGTGAATTGAAATTAACTGTGGTGATTTCTCATTTCAGGAAGGATTTAAAGTTTGTCAGTGACATTGAGAAAGAAATGGAAGCTCTTGTGGAGGCCGTGAATAAGGTTGAAGTCAAAACATCCAACTGGACATGTCTCTAAGGCCAGCTTGATTAAAAAACAAAACAAACAAAACAAAACAAAACAAAACCAAGTCTTAGAAACACCATCAATATAGAGTAGTTATAGGAAAAAGACACAACTTCTTGATGATCATTATCTTTCCCAAAAGCCTAGCCATTATGACATCCATGGAAGCCTTGTCCTGGTTCAGAAAAGGCCTCCTCCTCAGTCAAATTCAGTGTTAATAAAAAATTTTAGCTTAGTACCTCAGATTGGGTGAAGAAACTCTGGACAGCTGGAGGCATTCCATAGTGATAGTTGAATGACTGTATGGGATACTTAGGAAGATATGATCTCTGAAGGGCTATTATATGATACGTAACACTGATTCTTTATTACCCCCAAGGCAGGATAGAAACCCTTGGGTAAAAATGAAAAGTTGAATGACTAGAGCCGAAAAGTAGTGGATAGACTCCCTCAAGAGAGTGAAGCCCTTGTGCTGGAGGTAACTTTAAGGGAAAAAGTCTTAAATTTAGTCAGAAGCAGCCAACCCCATGGTGACTCCCTCTTTATTCTGTGGGGACTGTGAGTGAGGACACGATACCTACATTAGTTCCATATCTAATGAATAGAAATTTCCTTCCTGCCATCACCCTCAGCCCCTCCCTTTCCTCTCTTCCTCCCTTCTGTTCCCAGTTCCCAGCAGGACACTAACATGATGGAGAAAACGGAATCACTGTTCCTCTCCTAACTAGGAAACCTGCGCAAGTGTATTTCTCTACTAGTGTGTCTGTATCAGCACACTCATGATTTTTAGTGTAAAACATATTTTTATAAGAAATGAAATTGTCTTGTTTTAGGTCTTCAGTTTAGTCATTTTATCAATCAGTCATCTTTACCCTCAATACAGGGAAAGAATAGTAAGAAGAGCCACTGCTTCCCTCCCATGAACAGAGACCACCGTCGGATCATCCATGACTTGGCCCAAGTGTACGGCCTGGAGAGTGTGAGCTATGACAGTGAACCAAAGCGCAACGTCGTGGTCACTGCGGTCAGGTGGGTTGATCTTGTCATCACAGGGGGAACTGCTCACTGGGGCAGGCTGGACCTCGGAAAGCAGGGTCTATCAATATTTGCTTTCCTTGCTTCCTCTCTTAGAAGAATAGATAGAAAACCTGCTTCTGGGATAGCCATTCTCGCACAATCAAAAAGCCCGATATAAAGGTCTGAACCAGAGAGCAAAGCCCATGCCTCAGTCCACAGGACAGACACGCCTAAAGACGTGCAAGGCTCTTACCTGTCCCAATCTACGAGTGACACTGAAGGCATCATTTCTCAGACACAGAGAGCAGACCCTGAGGGCCTGGGTTGGGTGCCTGCCCATCACATCTGTCCCTTTTTCCCTTGTCCTCCCGGCATGATGAAAACAAGATGATAGACTCTGATTCAAGGCATCCCGTGTAAACAGTGTTTGCCATTAGAGGAGACAATGGCTGTATTGTGAGCAGGGAAGTGACAGGATCTAGGATCACTGTCAGAACCTGAGAGAGTAGGTTTCCAGAAGAAGAAAACTTGAGTATGGGATGACAGGAAGCAGGTAACAGGCCCAACAGAGGTGAGTGGAAGGGACAGGGTTAAATGAAGGTGACCATGCATGAGAGGAGACAGGGTCACATCGGAGCACTCAGCGGCAGCACAGTGAAATCATGACTGGATTTCCAGCGATCTGCCTGTGTCCACAAACACTTCTCACTTTTCAATGCTTTGTGTTCTGACTTTTATCAGAGGGAAGTCCATTTGTCCTCCTAACACGCTGACGGGTGTCCTTGAAAGGGAAATGCAGTCACGGCCTCCACCACCAATTCCTCATCACAGACATCAGACAGACAAGTAAGGATCCTTCAGCTTCTTTCCCGTCTATTCAGAAAAGCCCCATCTGTTCAGAAAAGCCAGCAGGGACTAAACTGTCCAGGGCTCTACCAGCCATTGGCAGCCTCTCAGGCCTGGCTGTGGGTGGCTTTGTTCAAATAAGTAAAGTTTGACTGGGATGTCAGACGCATTTGTTCGTGCCAAGTTTGATGTTTGTAATGCCCACTTCCCCTCTGGGGAAAAGTCACTGGACATAACTTCCATGGTGTAGATGGTGACACTGGGAGATAGATTCAGTATGTCACAGCGGATCATTTAGGAACGTCACATGGTTCACAACAGTTATTCTGCAGATGAACGTGGGATGGTGGGCCAGGGTGGCAGTGAAGGTGAGGACCTTAGTGTTTTGCTCTATTGACCTCCATATAGTTTGTATCATTTTTACAACAAAAACAGAGATTCATGATTTAAAGAGATAGGAAAACCACACTGGCAAGCAGCAAGTCTCAGAAGCAGGGAAGAACCATTCCCTTTTCCCTTCCTCTCCTTTGCCAGAAAGGAAGCTGGCTGCCTTACTGTGACTGAGGCAGCACTGCTGAAAGTTGCTCTGAAAACCAGTGGGGTCCCTAATGCTGTTCTGGTCTTCCACGCAGAAGCCCTACCAGAACTCATACAAAGGGAGGGTGGGAAGGGCAGTTTACAAGGTCACCGTGAGGACCATAGCAGTTGGTGTTCCCTGAGACTGGATAGGACAGCTAGGTGTTGCCCATTGGGCACAGCTTTGGCAAGGATTCTCTGGATCAATGTAGCTTCCTAGGACCAGCCCTGCTTCCCCCTTGTAAAGCAGGTGGCCTGGATTCCAGTAAGCCCAGCTGCATATCCACATGGGCAGTGGTTTTGGAAATGTGAGATATTCTACGTGTTATTTCACAGCCGTGTCCACTGCCACCTGAACATAACTGTGTGGAGTCTTTGGCCTGTTTATACCATGCTATCTTTTTTCCTTTTGTTGTATAAAATTTTATTGTGGAAAATTTTAGAGTAGAGAGAATATTATTAATACACTGAACCCCTGCGTGCCCATCACCACATCTCAAGTTCCCAACTCATGTGGGCCCCACTGTCTTATCAACACTTTGCAAATGGTAAATCAGCTGATCCTTAACTTTCTGAAGACCTCAGTCCACTTCCCCCAAACAAGAAGATTGATCATTCTTTGTTTGCTTTTCAGGAATCCTGGGAGCAGTAATTTACAGAAAATAGCAAAGGAACCAGTAATTGACTACTTTGATGTCCAGGACTGAGAAGTTCAAGATGCGCTGAGATAAAAGAATGATTAGGTGTGATGGAGACTCGTTTGCCAGCAGAAAATCATGCTCGTTCCCAACTGCCTGGTGGACTCCCACACAGCCTCACATACTGTCTTGTACTGATACGTCCAAAGCATGAGTGTATCAGAAGTCCCCTTGTCCTCTATTCTGTCTGTATAAAGTGTTTCGGTACAGACAGCTCTCTGACTAGATGGTCACTAGTGATTCAGTCATGTATTTGCAGAGGCTCCATCATCACCGTGATTGCTCACAGGGCTGGGGAACACTGGATTTGATTTGGACAAACCAGAATTTTAGCCTGAAGGCAGCATTAGTCATAGCCTCAGTTGTCCCCGTTATCTGTCCTCCTAAAAATGTATGCAACATCACCCACACCTTGCTTTTAGGATTAATTCAAACTGATCACAGTCTTTGAAAAGACACGAGTGAACTTCTCAGTCCAAAATAACAAACATTGAGTTGGTACACCACATCCAGGATCACACATGTTGTGTTAAACCCAGCTATCTTATCTGAGTCTTTTACCAAGAACTCTCAATGGTCTGTCTGGCTGAACTGATCTTAGGGATTCTCAGTGCCATCAGTTCTAGACCTAGGAGACAGGTCAGGGTGCTTTACAGAACTCCACTTCCTAAAGTCCAGGGGTGTGGCTCATACCACATCCCTGAACCTGTCTGGTGACATTTTAACTATATCTGCCATGATGGGAGAGGACTAGAGCAAGCTCCTCTTGCCAAGTTCACAGTGTGGCCTCTTGTGCTGAGCAGTGTAGCCCTAATTTCTCTCTGGCTGAGAAAAGGTTTTAGGTGGATTTACCTTTCTGTGTTGCTTTCTCCCAGGTCTGCAGCTGCTGTATTGGCTCTCCTTGTCTCTGAGCTCTGGACTTCTGTTTGAATATTCACAAAAGTATGAGGACAGTCCAGGGCTTATCCCAGAAGCCCTCTGGAGGCATTCTTAAGTCTCCATTAAGGCAGGTGCATGGACAGTTACATTAGTTTGGGCCTCTCTGGCCTTGGCCCTCTCCAGCTTGGAGGCCAGACTTCCAACAGCTTTCTCCAGAGCAAGCCACGAGCACTAGAGCAACAGAAGATTTCAGAAGTGACGTCACAAAACTGGCACTTAGTTTTCATAGGAAGAACAAGGTCACCCTTGGTCCTGACCCAGACAATCTGCCTTGAGAGGCAGCAAGTACAGGAGCAGAAGAAGCAACTGGAGGGAAGAGATGGAAAACTACAAAACCAGCTCTATCTGGACCCATTTAGCACAGGGTCAGTAGCCCCAAACTCAACAAGAAGGCACCTGTTACAAGCCCCAAACACAACCACGAACACCTGTTACATCTCTGAAGCAGTGGTTCAGTGGGTGAACTGCATATGGAGAGCATCTCAGAATTCAGGAGGCAGGAGACCTGATTTTAGACACCAGCTCTGCCACATAACTTACTGATTGGTGGAATGGAGGTATTACCTGCCTTACCAGGGTTGTTGTGAGGATTAAATGAGATAAGATACGTGGAAGTGCCTGATCTATCTATTGTAGGTGCTGGAAGTTTATATAAAGATACTTGGGGGCACCTGGCTTTCTCAGTTGGTAGAGCATCTGATGCTTAATCTTGAGGTCATGAGTTCCAGCCCTGCATTGGGTGTAGAGTTTACTTTTTAAAAAAAAATACTTGGTATCTGGAAAATACATAAACTTCTTCCTCCATACTATTAGTCAAGTAAAAAGTGTAGAATGCTAAACAGGCCTCTTCTGGTGAATGCTTATGTGCCTACTCCATGCAGCCCTGTGCTAGGGCCGTGGCCTACTCTTTCAGTTAGTAATGCAGCAGAGATCAGAGTCCTGAACACATATTTATAATGGAATTGGTTTGTCTGGCACAAACAGGTCATTAGTCCATTATTGAAAGTTGAGGGGAGCGATAAGAGGCTCCTGCGACATTGAAGTAGGAATGGGTTAGCTCTCATGGTTGGGAGAAGGGAAATGGGAGGAAGCTTTTGGGCTGAGTCTTAAGATGGTAGACTGTCATTTGGAGAAGAGAGGCATGCCAAACAAAGATAAATGGCATGAGACAAGTCCAGGGATGTGGTTTGTCATGGGAGTTAGGAAGGGTGAGCTGTCCAGAGTGGACATCAGCCAGAACAACAGGTGATGAGGCTGGAGAGGTAGGAAGAAAGGGGTCAGCTGTGGAGAGCTGCAAGAAACCACTGGAGGGTCCTAAGGAGAGAGTGACAGTAAAGGTCCAAATAGGACCTTAGAGTTTCTGTTGCAGCTACCCACATCTGCCATTGTGATGTGAAAGCGGCCGCAAAAATACATAAGTGAATGAGCATGACTCTGTTCTAGTAACACCTTATTTTTCAGACACTGAAAGCAGAATTTCATATAACTTTTACATATCAAAAAATAATATTTTTTTCCAGCTATTTAAAAATTAGGAACTCAGTCTTAACTTATGAGTTGTACAAAAACAGGCAACAGGATGAATTTGCCTAAGGACCTTAGTTTGCCCATACCCTGTTCTAGAGCAGTCTCAGGCAGTGTGTAGAGGGATTGGAGGTTTAACTTTGAGGCAAGAGGCCCAGCCAAGAACTATAGGAGTTATACATGTGAGAAGATGAGGATGCTGGCGGTGGGGGGGGGGGGGGGGGGGGGGTACTGGAAAGGGAAGAGATTCAGGAGGTCAGATAGGATGCTGGGGGTCGGCAGGAAGCTAGCACCCCTTGGATCACCAAAGGGACCCCTAACCCCCTCAGCAAGGGGAAGCTGCTTCTCATGGGTTTGGTAGATTCTCCGCTGAGCAGTGGCCTTGGACATGAGCATGGACTGAATCCTGTGGGCACCACGACCCCATACTATTGCTCCCTGAGAATTGGGTGTTCTCATTCCTCCCCCTCCCAGTCCTACACTCTCCTTCACCAGGAGATTCTTTATGAGGCCAGAGCTTTTCAGAGACTCAAGTTCTTATCTCTGGAATTCCCTCTGGCTTGTCTGGCAGGGCTGGCTCTTTTCAGCAGTGGTGCCTGCCTGACACAGTGGGAGGTCGTATCCAGGATTGGAGATGAAAGTGGCCCTCCTGTTTGCAGAGTCTGTGTGAAGCAGCTCTGGATCCTGTCCTGGACAGGCCGGAGAACAGACCAGGGGAGGGGAAGGAATGTCAGTCTTGTGAGAGAGGTTCAAATTCTCAGAGAGTGGGTCCTATGATAGGTTTGGGGGGTAGGGGAGGCTGCACGGCGTCAGCCTTCTTGCTTCATACCCGAAAGCCTAGGGACTTTGTTCTCTAAGGAGAACCTGCCAGTGTGACTTCCCTTCTAAAATTAGGGAGGGAATGCCTGGCCACCTTCACAGACCTGCCTCCCTTATCAGTCGCCTGCCATACCCACTGAGAAATTCCTCCCTCCCAAGTTCTCTGCATGGCCTCAGCACAGATGTCCCATACTATCTCTTATGGCTTTTTAGAGTTCACAAATCTCCAGGGAAAGCTCTAAGCTAGCCTAACCCCTCAGTCTACAAAGGCCTACCCCAGAGAGAAAAGGCTCCATGTGTCACACTCAGTGTGAGCCAGGCCAAGACTGGAATCTAGGCTTCAAGCTTCCCAGCCTAGAACTGCCCCTAGGCCAGGAGGGGTCTGAGTCTTCAAGGAAGAGGTGACTATGTTCCCCAAACAGAATTCCCTTGGAGTCCTTCCCAGTGGCCCAAGCTCCCATTGGCCCCAGGCTTCATGTGGTTGCTCTTTGTGAGGCACAGCCTTGTGGGAGACCTGGCTACACAGAACCTGGCTAAACTGCTGGGACGCCCGATTGGCTCCCTCAACTCACTCTGTGAACCCAGGGCAGTTTGCTTCCAGTGTCTGGGCATTGGTTTCCCCATCAGTCAGGTCAGTAATAGTTTCAGCCCACATGCTCTCTGAAGCCATTGGAAGGGTAGTGGATAGACAGAATCTGAGAGGCTGGGATATTCTCTCAGTGTCCTGCAGTGTCTCAGTGCAGTCGGGCCTTGAGCCCATCCCAGGACCATCCCTCAGAAGATAGCTCACTTGGGGGAAGGAACAGAGCAGTTGTGAAGCTGCTCCGGCAACAGCTGGGGTTTTCAATCACCTACCCTCTTGCACTACCCCTACCCCTGCCCATCCCAGGCTTGACGCAGGCGGGAGGGAATCTGAAGTGCTCATGCACCCATTCCTTCCCAAGAGTCTTCTGATACTAGATTAACAGCTTTTGAGCACTTAATATGCACCAACTACTGTGCTCATCTCTTTTATTCCTTGAAGCTCCTTGAAACATTATATTCTTACTATCTCTATTTTACCAATGGAGAAACTAAAGGTTGAAATTAGGTCACTTGCCCAAGATCACTCAATGAGTCATTAGGGATCTGAAATTCCTATAAAGTCAGACTCCAAAACCTGTGTCCTCTACTACACACACAGAACAGGGACGATTCACACACATTACCTTGGAGTCCCTGGTACCGCGTTGTCTGGCAGATCAGGACAGGTGGGAGGAAAGCTTGTATGTCCCAATGTAGAGAATACCAGCAACCCTCAGATGATGGGACTTTTTCCTAGAATGGCCACTAGGGGCCAGTATGTAACCCCCAAACCAGAGCCTGGGGCTGGGGTGGGACAGGGCTTACACTTTGCCTTAAAAAAAGCTCTTAAAACTTGTTAGTAGTTTATAACCAGTATCTTTATTTATTTATTTATGTGTTCATTTATTTATTTATGAGAGAGAGGGAGAGAGAATCCTAAGCAGGCTCCACATTGTTAGAGCAGAGTCTAATGTGGGACTCGAACTCACACACCATGAGATCATGAACTGAGCTGAAATCAAGAGTCCCACACTTCACCAGCTGAGCCAACCAGTCGCCCCATTACCAGTATCTTTAAAACTTATCACCTTTCTGTTTGGTTTTTAAATACTGTTTTCTGTTTGTTTGTTTGCACAATATAAGCACAGGGGGGAAATCTAAGTCATGCAGGTATCTGAAGGAAGAATGTCCCAGGCAAAGGAAACAGCATTGCCAGGGCTCGGTGGTGGATACATGCCATGTACCTTGAAGGAGCAGCAAAGCCATCGGCTGTGGGAGAATGAATAGGGAGAGAGAAGCAGAGACCTGGAGGGCATTGGAAGGCTTTAGGCAGAGGAGTGAATGATACAATTTGGCTTATTTTTTGAAAGGATCACTCTAGGTGCTGTATTGAGACTAGACTTATAGGGGTGACTCAGAGCAAAAAGACAGGCTGGGAGATGATCAGAAGACCCACTTCTATAATCCAAAAGAGGTGACAGTGGCTCAAACCTGGGTGACAGTGGTGGGGTGATGAAAAGTGGTTGGATTCTAGATATATTTTGCAGGTAACACCTATAGGGTTTGCTAACAGCTGGGGTGTAGGTGGAGTGTGAGAGAGAAGGGACTCAAGGATGACTTCAAAGATTTTGGCCTGAGCATTAGGAAGATTGAATTTGCTGTTTACTAAGATAGGAAAGAATGTGGGAGGAACAGCCTTGAGGGATGAAAATCTGTCCAGTGGGTGGTTGTACATGGGATTGGACAGGAGATCTAATTTGAGGAGCTGTTGGCATGTAATGGTATTTGCAGGGTGGTAAGGTGATGTTGGAAGGGAAGGTGAAAGAGAAAAGACCCAGAGACTGTGCCTTCGGCATTTTGTCATCTAGAGGGCAGGGAGCTGAGGACAGGGCAGGAATCAGACATTTCCAGAGCCCGAGCAGGGAGTTGAAGTTGCAGGACTCAGAGCTACAGGGAAGTCCTGTGGGATGGGGGGGGTCTCTGGAGTTTTCCTCCTGGTTGCCCAGGAGAGTCTGGGCTTCTCTTACTTGCCCTGGCCCATCTGAACTTTCTGAGAGAAAGGACTGGCCTCAGGGTAGAAGTCAGTTAATACCCAGGGTATTTGGGTTCCTGGGGTCAGGGGAGATCATGGGCCTTGGCTGCCTCCTCCCCTCTAGCCATCTCTTAAACATGGGTGCTTTTCAGGACTCCATCATCTCTCCCTTGGGCCATTTTTCAATCTGTAAACCATCACATGCCACCCTGGGCTTAAAAGCTTTATCTCTAGCCCAGGCCTGTGTCTATCCCTGAATGTCCCTCAAGCACCTCCAGTTCAGCATGTTCAATCTTCAATCTCTCCTGATATATCCACCACGTTCCAATTTCCCCTGCCCCAACACCGAATCTCCCTTAGGAGTTCATCATCTCCCTGATGTCCTTGACCTTGACCAAGATGGAGGTAGGGGATCTGGAAGAGTGGGGAGGACAACAACACATTCTTCCTGGAGCTAGCTGGACTGTTCCAAGGGCCTGTTGTGACCCCCATCTTAAGAATCCTTATCAGCCAATGGGGTTTTGGTTGGGTCCCTGGAGGACTCAAAGGCTCAGTCCCAGATTTATGGCCTCATCCGTGTGCCTGGGTGTACCTGGCTCTGAACTGTGCGTCTTCTCTCTTTGTCCCTGACCCAGCCTCTGAGCTTCTAGACCTTCTACTGGGCCCAGAGCATAGAGCATCCCCTCCAGAAACCCATGTACACACCCTCTAGCACCCACCCACCCCCTTGACTCCTGAGCACAGACCTAAGGGGAGACCATGAGTTTTGGCAAACTCTCACCTTGCTTCATCACAGCAAAATGCCAATGGCAAAATTGAAACCTGAAGCACCTCACTCCTCCAAGCTTCATTATCCTCATTTTATAGATGTGGAAAGCGAGATCCAGAGAGGTTCAATAACATGCCAAAGCTCAGTGACAGGCATTTGAGTGTTTGGGATTATTTGTTCATTTGGGGTCTTTGTTTTTTGAGTGTTTTGTTATTTTAACTGTACCCGTATGTTATATGTGCATGCTTATAGGCTATCTTTCACAATTCAGAAACCAAACAAAAAAACTAGCCAGGGTCATATTGGTAAGGACTAGAATCTCTGCTGTCTACCCCTTACCAAGCCAGTCTCCCTAGGCCTCAGTTTCCTTGGATGTAAGATGGGCATGATGATCTGAGGACCACAAGAGAGTGTAGGTGAAAACAGTGAATACACTGCCCACATGCCAGGCATAGCTCCATTTTATCATCCCAGCAGCCTGGCGAGGTGGGAGCTATTATTATCCTGACTTACCTAAAGTCATACAGATCGTGACTGGTAGAGCCAGCGTTTGCATCCAGCCTGGCTGCCCTCATTGTGCTCTTAGGTCCCACAATATGGGCCCTGCAGCACCCAGGAAGGCTGAGTCATACTTCTTTCCCACTTCAGGTTCAGCACAGAAGTAGGTGCCTCGCCACAGTCAGGCTGCACAGCTCTGAGTGGCCATAGCCTCCTCCCACTCGGCGTCAGCACCCCAGCCTGAGATGGCTGCTCCCTTCTCTTTCTGGGCTGCAGGATCCCATCTGAGGGAGGAGACAGACTAGCCAGACGGATGCTGCCTATAGATGCCTGTCCCTTGGGGGCTGTGAGTGGGAGTGGGAGAGCAGGCAAGGACAGGGAGTGAAAGGCTCTCCACCCCAGGACCACCAGGCTGAGAACCAAACCTTTACCTGCAAAGCCCTGGAGTGGCCTGGCCTGAGGCTTGGTGTTCTCCCTGCCTTACTCTGTCCCCATTTCAACCACAGCCTCAGTTGGGGTGGGGAGAAGCAAAGTGGGATCATGACATGAGACTTCAAAGTACTGGAAGAAGTTAGAGCTGAGAAGCTCCCCAGACCCCAACAAATCCACACCTCAATGCACAGATAGGGAAACTGAGACCCAACTAGGCTCCTAGAGTTAAACAAGGCACGTCTCCTACATCCGGCCGGTACAGGAAAGACCGTGTGTGTGTGTGTGAGAGAGAGAGAGAGAGCGCAGAGCGAAGAGCAGGGACTCACAAGGCTCTGATGCCCACCCCATCCCATCCTACCTCTTTCCTTCCTGCCTGCCTGTCTGCCTGCAGTGAGACCTGCCTCTCTCCTCCAGAGATGCCCCTTGCCTCTGCTCCAAGCCTTGGCCTTACCTCTTCCCTAGGCCTGGCTCAGTTTACCTTACCTACTGGTCTGAACTTATCTCCTTCCCCTCTTCCCTCCTTTTCTCCACTCTAGTCCAGCAGTGGCCCCTCCACGCTTCTTCCTTAGGGCCTTTCGGTGGCTGTTTCCTCAGCCTGGCATGCTCTTCTCCAGAGTATCCACAGCTCACACCCTTTCCCCCTCCAGGTCTTTACTCAAAGTCACTTCCTCAGGGAGGCCTTTAGTCTTTCCATCCCCACACGCTTTCTGCTTTTCCTCCTTAGTATGTATCACTAACATACCACATATTTTGCACAGAATGTCAGCTCTTTGGGAACAAGAACTTGTTTCTTTTTTGTGCCTGTATCCTCTGCACCAAAATGGTATCTAGCATGTTGTAGAATTTCAACCAACTTCTGCCAAGAGAATGAAAGGGGTCTGTGCACAGAAATGCGGTGACCACGGGTCAGGGCTCATGTAAACCTGGCATTGGGGTCAGAATCTGCAGGATATTATGGGCGTTGGGCCTAGTCATGTCTGTGGCAGAGCAGTAGACAGCAGGCAAGTTCTTGATGGACCCACTGACTTCCCTACCTCCAAGGCCACCTCCCAGGGACATGAAGATAACAGAAGGCTGCAGTGGTCAGCAAGGGGCATAGGAGAGTGGGAGCCAGAAGCCTGGGGCCCATATATGCCTCTCCCACCTGTGACTGAGGCCTTAGGGTCACTCTGCTCTGGAATACTAGGAATGAGAAAGGCTACCCTCCCCATGTTCACCAGGCCATTGAGGCTGAAAGGGGGGGAAAGGCTTATCCAGGGTCACAGAGGGAGGCAGGCAGCTGGCTGGGACTTCCAGATGTGGTCCCTTCTCTGGTCATTCCCAGGCCTGGTTCCCTGGCTTAGCTCCTCCCTCTGTGGGATGTCAGACATAGTCCAGCCTCTCCCCTTCCTCCCTGGTCCCCGTCATCAGCACCCATCACTTCCCATCACCTGTGGCTATTCATCTTTTAAAATATATGATACCTACAAATGAGTATATATCACAGTTATATGTTATAAAGCACAATCACATTAACAAACCCATAAATTTACCTCCAACATCCAGAACTAGAAAATGGTTCTGGTGTTGGAGGTAAACATGGGATGGGGTGGGCATCGCAGTGCCTTATGGGTCCCTGCTCTTCGCTCCCTTATATGTCTGTCTCTCATCTCTATCCCTTTCTCCCTGAACCATCCCGCCATTTCTTAAAGATTTTATTTTATTTTTTTAGAGATTTTTATTTAAGTAATCTCTACACCCAACGTGGGGATCAAACTCACAACCCTAAGATCAAGAGTGGCGCATAATCCACCGACTGAGCCAGCCAGGCGTCCCCATCCTTTCTTTTTTTAAAAGTGATTTTATCACTTATGTACGCCCAAAAAATATGTTCCTTTTTGCTTTTCAATGATATAACTGGTGTCATACTGTATACAGTCTACTGTAATGCTTTTTATCTCTCCCACTTTTTCCATGTTGTTACAGGAAGCTATCGTGCCTCAGTTTTCGCTAATGTATCATGTTCTGTTGTATGTGACTGTACAGCAAGGTAAGGGTCTGCTCCCCTACTCATGGACATTTGGGTTTATTTCCAGGGCCTCCTGATTACCTGGATTGTGCCCCTCCTCAGTCAGACCTCTTGAGGTCCCACTCCACATCTCCTGGCCGTGCTCTCTGGACACTGTTCACTGACCCTCCTTTTCACTAGTCCATGGCCCCCATGATATCCACACAACCATGACTTCCCCCATCTCTGTCTTCAACTCTCTTCTGATCTCCAGACCATATTAAAGGCCTACCTGTTTATTGAGCACTTACTCTGTGCCGAGCACTATTCTCAGCAACGTATGTGTTTTATTTCATTGAATATTTACAGCAACACAAATGGTAGGTAATAGTAGATCCATTTTACAAAGGAGAAAACAGAGGCCCAGAGAGGTTGAGTAAATTACTCAAGATACACAATTCTTGCCCCAGGTCTCATAGGCAACTCAGATTCAACATGTCCATGATGAAACTCATCTTCCTCTCCAAACCAGTCTGTCTCCCATGCGCAGTCACAGGGGGCACATCCCCAGTGCCCTAGGCCCAAGCCAGAAACTGAAGTCAGCCCTGACTCCTGCCGCATCCTACCTACTCCTTCTCCCAGTGCCAGCCCAAGGTCTTGTGGGCTTTCTCTCAGTATTTCACAAATCCCCTTTCTCCCAGCTGCTGCTCCTCTTGGATTACTGCCTCTGGCCACACTCCCTTGCAGGCTCCAATCTCCCCCTTTCTCAACAGCTTGCGCCCTGCAGCTCAGGCAGGCTTGCCAAACCTCATCTCACCTTGTCCCCATTTCCAGAAGAAAGCCCAGCCTCTTTGCCTCCATCTGCTCAAACTACAAAGTGCAGCAACCAACCCCAGAAGGACAATTCTTGTCCCCTACTCTGCACTGTTTCCTCCCCTGGGAAGCCATCCCTGGCCTCTGCCCTGAGACTGGGCTGTGAGCCCCCTCTGAGCCCCGCAGTCCCCTTTCTACTGCTTATCTCCTTCCTCACGATAAACCATCCTCATTAGACTGTGCTCCTTGAAGGCAGAGACCCAGCCTCATTCACGTCAGCATTTCCAGTGCCTAGGCAGGGCCTCCACACAGGAGGTGCTCAATAATTGTTGAAAGCTGAATGCACAAACAATGACAGGAACCATGGGTGATGCGACTTCTGGGTCCCAGAAGGCAGGGTGATTCCTGCCTGATCTGAGTGGGTGTGGATGCCCCACCTCCACCCAACTTCTCTGCCTGTCCCCCCGAATCCCACCCTGCAAGGCCATTTTGTATCTCTGCACTTTTTGGAAGAACTTCCTTCTCTGCCTCTTCCTTCTGACTCCGAAATTCCTTTGTGTAGGAGAGTTCTGGCACCAGGAGAAAAAAGAGGAGTCCAACCCCTTATGTACTTTCGATCTGCATTAGGCATTTCAAAGTAGGGGCTGATTTTGCCCCCAAGGGCAAGAACATTGATTCTTGGAAGGGGAAGATGAAAACAAAATCTTACTTTTTTTTTTGTATAAAGCTCAGATATATAAAACCGATATATAGTACTTAAACAAGTATATAGGATATTTGTGGTATTCAAATATGTGATTAAGAAAGAAAATATCTAAAAGGCTTCTGAGGGAAGGAATAATGGGGAAAAAAACAATTGAAGAAACTCTGATCTACATGCTTGGACCTTGCTTTGTCTGGTCCCAGAACGAGCCAGAACTGAGGGATAGTCTAGAGTCCTTCCCAGGGCAAATCAAGGTATCCCCAGAGCTATTGTCCTTTCCACCAAACCATCCCTTCCCTATGCCTGAAAGTCCCCCAAACCATCCCTTCCCTACCCCATGCCTGAAAGTCCACCATTTGTGTCTGGCATCCTTTAAACTCCTCTTGTTCCTCCTGGGGCCATAGATTGGCCCTTCCCCTGTCATCCCCCAGGGGGTGCCCCAACTCCCAAGGCTGGAAGGAGTTAGAGGCCTCTCAGCTCTGTGCTCTAGCCTTGGGCTGTGGCGTAACTCTGGAGTTCCTGGAAGAATCCAGGAGGGAAGCCAAACCACAGGAGGCACCCAGGACACAGGGGTGCCATGCGGGAAAAGGGTTTCTTTATTGGGGTGAAGATAAGGTCACAAATCGTCTTACTTAGAAGTGCTCTACGTGGATGGGGTCACTTAAGGGTGGGGCAGCCCGGACCGGATGTCTGTTGGTGGGAGACACAGAGACAGGGGTGAGGTTAGTGGGTGGGTTTGACTTGGTCTTGGGCAACACGGGTATTCTGCGGTTTTCATACATCATGGAGTCCTTCAATACCTGGGGCCTCCGTGAGATGGTGGAGCCAATGAAGACCAAGTAGATGATGGCACCTAAGAAGGCACCCAGGAGTGGCGCCACCACTGGCACCCACCACCAGTCCCTGGCCCTGCAGGCAAGAGACAGAGGCCTGCTGAGGGGGCTGATGCCCAGGATAGCACCTACATTCACTCGGGCTGAGACAGGGAATAGGGGTGAGAGTAGAGGAGTGACCCCTACTCTAGCCCAAGAGTTGCCCCTGAGCATGGGGCCAAGGTCAGCTTCGGCCTGATTCAGGGACTGAGCTCATCTGGGACCGGATTGACGTTCAGTCCAGGAGCAGGGTCTGGATCAATGCTAGTCTGGGGGAAAGCAGGGACTCACTCCTGTCTCCCAAGGCCACCTGGGATCTCTGCAGGACCCTCCTGTGCTGCTCCTCACATCACCCCCCACACACCCCTCCACATGCAAGGAACCCACAGAAAACTGGCAGGGATGGGCTGGCAAGGGAAGTACCTGAAGACCTGTTTACCCCAGCCGGCAATGAAAGTGAAGAAACGGGGAGGCAGGTCCCGGGATGGGTTCATGGCATATCCTGTGTTCATGCCCAGGGACATTCCGATGACAACAACGAGGATGCCAATCACCAGGGCCTGTGTCCCTTGCAGTGCTGGATTGTTCTCCTTGTCCGTGATGGCGAAGAGACATAACTGGAGTATCCCTGTCACTATCACCTGGTGAGCAGACACCGTGGCAGCCATCTGGGGCCCCTAGCCGAGCCACAGAGCTTCGGCAGTGCCGCCAACCCCAACCCACTGGCAGAGACCCCCCACCCCGAGTTCTTGTCCTTTCTATTGTGAGGGCTGCCTGCCAGCCCCCACTTCCTTAGGTGGGGAGGACTTGAGGAGGGGAACCCACATCAGACCACTGACCTCATCCAGGAAGCCCCTCCACAATGTCATGTACTGAGGAAGATAGGTGGCAAAAATGCCAGCGGTAGCTGTGGGACCAGTCACTGTCAGATGTCCGCCCGAAAATTGCATAATGGCTGCTGTAGAGACACAGACTGTGAACCTCCTGCCAGCTAAACTCCACTGGAGTCCCAGGAATAAAGCTGTAGGATGGAGGGGTGGGGAGCACCTCCAAGATTTTCTCTCCTAGACATTTTCATAGGCCGGGACACTGGGGCTGCCCATTTTTCAGAGGAGGAGGCTGAGGTCAGGGGTGGACCACATAGGGCAAGACACTCACAGTAGAAGAGGCAGTAGATGGTGGCAGAAGCCAGGAAGGAACCCAGAAACTGACCCAAGACGTATACAGGAAACTTCTTCCAGGACATGCGGCCTAGCGCACAGTTGGTGAAGGTTATGGCAGCATTCATGTGGGCCCCTGCGGGGAGGGGCAGAAACGTCGAAGGTGTGAGAGCAGAGAGAAACAAAAATAACAAATAACATGAGAGCAGCAATAACAACAATAGTAACAGCTAGTATCTATGGAGTGTACTAATTTAATCCTCAGAAGAACCCTACGAGGCAGGGACCACCATCTCCGTTTCACCATTAAGGAAAGTGAGAGACAGAGAAGTTAAATAACTGGACTAAGTTGACCCAGCTAGTAAAAATGGGGGCCTAGGGAGGCTCACGAAGAGTCTGGGCAGAGGTGGTCAGAAGAAAGGGGTTCAAGGTATTCTCCCTCCTGGGGTCCGGTGAGGATGGGTTCCGGCAGCCTTGGGGAAGGGGATGGCTGGAGGAGGGCAGGAATAGTGTGCAGGGGACACCTAGCCTTGCTGAGCAGATGGGGCCCAGGCTCACTCACCAGAGATGTTCCCTGCCATGTGCACTCCCATGGTGACTCCGAAGCCAAAACTCAAGTTGACACTGAGGTAGCTCCCCAGTCTCCCTCCTAGAACCATATGGGCCACAGAGCCGAGGCCAAACACCTGCGAAGGAGGGCCTCTGTGGGGACCACCTGCCCAGTAGCCCCAGCCTTACAGGAAGGCTCAGGCTCAGTTTGGGCTCCTCACCCCCATGCCCCAGGCCACCCTGCATTGCCTTTGGAGACCCTCTGCCATGCCCTCTTCCTCCAGAAATGTCCTTCCCTGACTCCCCTTTAAGACCTGACCAGCGAGAGCCAGGTGGGTCTGTAAAAGGAGCCGGGCAATGTCAGGGGCTCTTAAGGATACACCCTGACCCCTGGGCCCCCAGACCACCTGAAGTTCAAGGAAGGGGGCAGGGCTTCAGAGGGGGCATGGCTGGTCTGGATTGAGCGCTCAGAGTATCTCACACTTCAACCTAACCTGCAGGAAGTTTCTTCAAGAGATTGCCATACTTCACTCCTGTTCTCTGCCAGGACCCCACCCCCTGCACACACATCAAGCCTGGAAGCCAGTGGGGTTCTAAACCTCTTGCCTCCAGCAACATTTCCATTGCCCTCAGGTGTCATTTCTGAACTTCTTGCTCTTGTCCATCTGTAACTGCTGCATCGCCTCAGAAGATACCCCCCTTTGACACACACCCCCTTCACAAGGAGATTAAAGACCTGAAGCTAGGCCCTCACTCAACCTCCTGCAGTTCCCACCAGAAACTGTATCTGCCTTCCCCTTCAGCTCTGGTTCCCATGCCCAGCTTCTCTGTCCCTTTGCAGATACTTCCCTCTTGCCTGTGTCTTCCACCCTCCCCTTGACCTGCTCCCACAGACTTGGGACTTTTTCTTTCTAAAAGTAAACCTTCCTGCCTCAGCCCAGCCTCCCTGTCTAGCTGTGGACTCCTGGACACTCTCTCCCTGTGTGGGCCAGGCTCTGGGAGAGAACCCACTGATTGGCTCCTTTATCCCTTCCCTTGCTCTCCCTCTTCAAACTGGCTCCTGCTTCCACATGTCATGGACATGTGGACAAAGCTCTCTCTGAGGACTCCAGCCTCCTGGTTTCCTAAAAGTCCCTTCAGTCATTATCTTACTTGACTTTGCTAACTTTGACCCTCTTAACCACTCTGCACATCTGGAAAGTCCTTCCTTTTTGGCTTCTACAACAACCTCCCCTCCTCCCCCTTCTTCTCCCCCCGCTCCCCTCCTCTCCTCTCCTGGTTACCTACACAGCCTCCCCCTCTACAGTTCCTTCCCACATTCCTCTTCTGTCATCTGCCTCACGAATATGGATAACCCCGGGCTCCATCCTTGGCTCCTTTCACATGTCTCCCCAGTCGCTCTTCCTGGGTCTTCTCACTAGCTCTGTGGCTTCAGATATGCCTGATGCACTAAAACTCCTAAAACTTCCACCTAGGAGCTAGATCCTTATCTTCAAATATCCACTGGGAGTCTGAGTTTTTCTCAGGCTCTATGTTGAAAGCTTATCACCTCTCAGAAAACGTGATCCTCATCCTATTCTCCCCATCCCAGTTGGCCAAGCCAGAAACTTGGAGGTCACAAATGAGAGCTTCCTTTCTTTCTCTCATTCCCCACAACCAATCAGCTCTGCTTGCATTCTATCCAAATCTTATCCAGCCTCTTCCTTGTGGGCAGAGTGACCTTTCTTAATGTTTATTTATTTTTGAGAGAGAGAGAGAGAGAGAAACAGAGTGCCAGCAGGGGGAGGGATAGAGAGAGAGGGAGACACAGAATTCGAAGCAGCTCCAGGCTCTGAGCTGTCAGCACAGAGCCCGATGCAGGGCTCGAATTCAAGAACGGTGAGATCATGACCTGAGTCGAAGTCGGCCACTCAACCGACTGAGCCACCCAGGTGCCCCTAAACAAACATTTTTTAAAAATTATATTGATTATATGTTGAACTGGTAATATTTTAAATAAATATTTAAATATTTAACATTTAAATGTTTTATGGATTAAATGCATTAATTAGTCAAATAAATCTCACCTATTGCTTTTTACCTCTTTAATGTGGCTACTAGAAAAACTTAAATTACATATATGGCTCATATTGTATTTCCTTTGCACAATTCTGTTCTAGACTTTTTGAAAAAGAAAACCTGGAGAACTGTGGACATGGAGGCTCTAGCTGAAGCCGTCGGGAAGGATGAAGGTGAGAGGTCAGTTGAGGCCTGAACCTAGAGCTGCACACGGAATGGCATTAGAAACCCCAGTTGGAGCAAGTGTCGAAATCGGAGAAGCACAAAGGGAGAATGTGCTCTAGACACCAGCAAGAAGCCAGGTTTCCCAAGGAGGGTGTGATCTTCCCCATGGTCACATGCAGCCTCCAGGTCAAGTGCAGGAAGGCCTGAAAAGCATCCCTTTGGATGTGACAGTCCAACAGACGGTAGTAGTAATGTGGCGAGCACTGCCTCATCAGGCCATGGAACAGAAACTGGGACTGAGGGGAAAGCAGATGATGAAGAAGAGTTGAAGGGTACCGTGTAGACCTCTCTTTGAGAACCTGCATGAGAAGGGAGAGAGGGCGAGCATGATAATTGAAGGGGCTCGCAGGGGGGAAGGGAGGAATGTTTCGTGTTGTGCCAGTTTAGGGAGAGAGACTTCAGTGTGTTAAGGCTGAGAGAGGGAGAGGCTGAAGATGGAAGAGAAGGAAAAGGATGGAGCAAAGCTCCTGAGTAGACTGGAGGGTGGGCCTGGTGCAGGAGTGGAGAGTGGAGAGTGACGAGGGCCCCCCTGTCAAGGCGGAGGTATGTGGATGCACAGGTAAGTGCTGTCTGGTACTGCAGGTTCAGGTGGGCGAGGAGCCAGACACAGGAAACCTGCCTAATGGTTTTCTCTGTCAAGCTAGAAATCAAGCCATTTGCTGGTTAAAAAAAAGCAGAGTACAAAACCGCATTGGGAAAGTCTGAGAAAAAGTGAAATAGCCCAGGGGCACCTGGGTGGCTCAGTCAGTTGAGTGTCCAGTTCTTGACTTCAGCTCATGTTTCACGAGTTCGAGTGCCACATCAGGCTGCTTGGGATTCTCTCTCTCTCCCCCCCTTCCCCACTTGTGCCTGCCCTCATGCCCTCTCTCTCTCTCTCTCTCTCTCTCTCTCTCTCTCTCTCTCTCTCAAGTTAAATAAACTTTAAAAAAGTGAAATAACCTGGATAGGGTAGGGAAGAGGCAGTTGGGCAGGGCCACATGGGTGTCTCAAGAGCTCCATGACAGGTGCAGGGGAGCCCAGGGGCAGGCTGACTTAGGACTAAGGATAGGATAAGGCAGGAGAGGACAGGAACAGATGGGGTGTGGGGGTGGGAAGTGAGGCCGGGACAGGCTGACAGGCTTGAGGAGGGTCAGAAGGTACACAAACTGAGGGTCCGCATGTCCAAATAGGAGCTCAGAACCATTTGCTAAAAATAATGAATGAATGAATAAACCCCACATGATCTCCTGCATCAGGGTTGCCAGCTGGCAGCCCATGGGCCAGTCCATCCAGAACACATGTTTTGTTTGGGTGACCTGGATTTGACGACCAGAGGTTTCAGCCTCCCTTGAAAAATCAGAAACTCAGGCAGTGCTGGCCTGCATCCCGCCCTGCGTGGCAGCAGTCAGCTGGAGTAGTGGCAGCCATGCCTTTGCACAGGTCAGCACTCTGCAGTTAGCCACAGTTCCTGCCACTCTGCGTTCACTCTCTAGCCCCCGTAGCATGTAAGTGTGCAACTCCTGCCTTATGGCTCGTGTCGACAGCTGGTTTTCCAGGGCCCTAGTGGCCCAGCCCCTCTTCTCCCTGGTCAGTGTTTGTAGCCCAGCCCGTTCAAGACCAGCCCTGAGCACAACATCCCCAGAGGCTGTAGAGTGGAACACAGTGGAACAGTCCACCTCCCTCATCCTGGCTGCAGTAAATGGGGCCCAAGGTCACACTAGCTTTTCTGGCAAAACCTTTGCCCTGATGACTCACTGAGCTTCCTACAACTGAAAAAGCCCCCCACTTCTTGGCACAGGCCCAATGACTGAAAATAACAACACAGTGTTCTATATGAGCTTAAACCTCACAGAGTTCTATTCTAAATGTTATTTCCCTTCAATCCTCACAGCAAAGCTGCCTGGCAAATGTTTTGGCTCCCTTTCTACAGATGGGGAAATTGAGGCCCAGAGACTACCAAAATCCTGAAAGTGAGGGCCTTACCTCAGCTGGGGCGAATTGACAAACCAGAGTGTTAGAAATTCTGTGTAGTAAGCTAAGGGATAGAGAGTAAATAGAGATTAAGAGTCAAACTGCAATATTAGGTTGCATTGGATTTAATCCTAACTTATTTTTTTTTAATTTTTTTAAATGTTTATTTATTTTTGAGACAGAGAGAGACAGAGCATGAGCAGGGAAGGGACAGAGAGAGAGGGAGACACAGAATGTGAAGCAGGCTCCAGGCTCTGAGCCGTCAGCACAGAGCCCGACGCGGGGCTCGAACTCACAGACCGCGAGATCATGACCTGAGCCGAAGTCGGACGCTCAACCGACTGAGCCACCCAGGTGGCCCTTAATCCTAACTTAAAACGTGACTTTGGACAAGTAACTTAGTCTCAGAAACTTCCCTCACAGGGTTGCTGTGAGGATTTGAGAAGATACTGTAGGTAAGGGGCTTGGCATCATCATGCCTGGCATGCAGTAGGTACTCAATAATAATTTCAGTTAAGGGAAGACAGAGACACAGGAAGGCATCAGTGCATGTGGGTGGTGCCTCTCCTAAGAGCTCTCTGAGGAGGCACCCTCCTACTTCCATGGTTCCAAGGTTTAACAGCCCTCACGAGGCTGAAATGTTTTGTCATAAATAAATGACTTTGCCCTGGATTAAGGCTGGACACCATCCAGCTGCTATCCTCACAGCTCAGAAGCCAAAGCAGGAGGTCAGGTAACAGGGAAAGGGAAGAGGACAGGAGGCAGGGAGAGGAGAGCAGTTGAGAACACTTATCATGACAAGAGACCAGCACATAGGTCCTACATGTGTACTGGGCATCTGCCACAACAATGTAGTGTCACGTCTACCAACAAGGAAGCTAAAGTTCTAAACAAGTCAAGATACTTGTTGACTACGCAGCTGGAAGATAGCAGAGCCAGGACTCAAACAGCTCCACAGCCCATGAAGGTCCGATTCAACACACATACTAACTGAGAAGACAGACTCAGCCGTGGACAGACCAGCCCAGGGCCAGCTGGTGACTCAGTGGCAGAATCAGGGTCCTCATGTCCAGAGTCTCCTGTGCTCCACGGGCCATTCTGTCTTCTACACTGTGGCTCAGTGCACATACACTCATAGCCACACGACTGGTTGGAGTCCTACTCATTCACATGCACACACTCAAGGACACTCTGTCTCACCCCCACTTCCTCTGACATGCTCCTGACTGCCTTTGTTTTCTTTTCCAGAGGGCACCCCTTCTTTTCATGAATGTAGGCTTGTCATAAGGTCCAGGCAGGCATGGCTACAGCTTTGGAGCAGAGGCTGTCTGCTGTAGGTGGCAGAGCTGAAGCAGGTGGATAGAGGGGGAGTTTCTAAGAAACTTCACATCCCACCTGCAAGTCTGGTTTCTGTCCCATCATCCACTCGAAGAGCCCTTGTCATGGTCCCCAGCGACCTCCCTATTACCAATCCCTATAGACCCTTTTCAGTAGTCACTTTCTCTGGCCCATGTGCAGCCACCCACTGCTGACCACCCCCTTCTTGGGGACCCCTACCTTCCCCCTTCTCCTCCCACCTCTCTGGCCACTCCTCCTCAGGCTTCTTTGTGAAATGCTCCTCTTCAGGTTTCTGTCCTCAACTTATTTTTTTTCTCTTTCTATAGACTCTCAGTGGACAATTCTATAACCACCGTCCGTATTCTGATGAACTCTAACTCCTTACTTCCAGCTCAAGTCCCTCTTTTGAGCTCCAGACCTCTATATCCAACTACCCCTGAGACGTCTCCATAGGCACCTCACCTGGTCATACCCAAACTGACCTCGCTTTTTGCCCTGCAGCAGGCCCTGGGCTCCAGAATGACCCCCCTTAGCATTTACCCCTCATCTGCTATTTGCAGAGTCTCAATTCTTTTGCAGCTCCCTCAAACGCGTGCTTTCTTCTCCATCCCTGGACTGATCACCACCATCTCTCTATCCAAGGTCAACAGCCTCCTAACTGCTTCCCCTCTCATCAGCTTTGCCCATTCTGCTGAGACTCCCCACTGCTCACTGAACCATCTTCTGTCATCTAAATCTGAACACATCACGCCTCTGCTTGAGAACCTTCAGTGTATCCTCACTGCCCTCAGGATTAATTCTCAAAGAGTGATCCTCAGTAACACCTCTCTCCAATCTCTGTTCTCTTTGTTTCCCTTCTCCCCATTTCCAGCCATGCCCCCTGACACCTACCCCCCAGCGCATAGTTTTGTCCTGCCCTCACGTATTATGATCCCTTTCTTTCCCCAAAAGATGGTGAGAAAGAGCTCTCTCCTTACTTTCCTATCCTTCTCCTTCAGCTCCCAGCTCTGAGGCTGGATAATGGACAATGTGATCCAGGGGTCAGTGCCAGGGAGGGGGGGGGCATGGATTGCCTTCACTGAGCCCCACCCTCCTGAGGTCCTAGGGTTCATGTCCCTTTCTCGGAGCCCACCCACCCTGTGCCACCCCCCTCCACTTACCATCATGACATATGTGCTCATGAACTCAGCCAGGAACTCTCGCACCATCTCCTTCTGCAGTATTCCTTGCATCTTTGTTACCATGGGTGACGAGGCCATCCCGGAGTTGCGGTTAGACCTGGAGCAGCAGCCCAAGCCCATGGGCAGAAAGAGGCCCAAGGGCACTCACTGTCCATGGGCACTTCAACTCATAGCTGAGTTAATGGGTAACCCAGAAGTTACCCACACACACCTCCTCCTGCCCAGGGCAGCTGGTAGAGCTGAGATTAGAGACAACTGAGAGCCACAGGGATGTAGCCTGGGAAGGGTGCACCAATGAGAGGGCAGTGGGGAGCTACTAGGTGCCATCTGTGGTGCCAGTGAGTCTCAGAGTAGAAGCCGATGGGAGAAAGCAGGCAGAAAAGTTGAGCTCAGCTGTCCATCTATCTGTCTGCCTGTCTGCCTATCTTCAGGAGCCAAAGCTTTGGGAACACAGGCCAGACATCGGGCAGGACCTGTCAATAGGGAGACACTCCACAAACAATGCAGGGTATAGCAAAGTCTGCTCAGGGCTCTACAGACAGCCCTGAAGCCTGAAACATACATCAGGTTCTGCCAGAGGTGAAAGTATCTGCAAAGTGCACTGGGCCCCTGCAACCGGGTCAACACGATCAGACTTCTCTGAGTGAGTGAATGAATGAACAAATGAAAGACAAGAGAGAGGAAAGGAGGGACCGGATCTTCTCCCCTGTTGTATGTTCAGTGTCTGTCACAGTGCCAAAAACAGAGCAAGGTGTGCAATATATATTGTCAAATGAATGACAACTGGGGAATCCATCTGTCTTACTCTCCACTAGATCCTCAGAACTTCCTACAATGCCTGGCACATAGTAGGTACTTGATAAATGTTCATTTAATAAATGCATGGTGGGATGGATGGATAGACCAAAAAGTGAATTACAGGCCCAATTATCTGTTGGGAGTCGGGTAGAGAGCTCTGGTTTGGGGAAGGAGATGGAGTCTAAAGCTAAAGAAGAAGAGGAGAGGTACAGATACCTTTAAGTGTGGCCTTAGTGCTTGTTCAGACTGGTGGCCCTCCCCCTGCTGACTGCTGGAAGCTGACACCAGCCCCTCAACTACCTCATCCTGCTAGGGATAGCGACATCACCCCCTACTCCTCCCCAGGCTTCCTTAAATTTCCCTGGCCTCACAGCAGCACAGATTAAGTAGAGGAAGTAAGAAATGTTAAGTCAGGCATGGATAAAAACAACTTCCACTTTCAAGAAGCCCAGGGTGGGAGGGGAGGCCTGCAGAGACTTTTGAGGAATGGACAGGTGGTGGCCTAAAGTGCCTGCGAGGGAGTAGATTAGTGGTAGAAAGAATGGTGGAAGTGAGAACATTCTAGATATTTTAGGAGATGTGACTAGATGTGAGCTATGGGGGAGACAGAAGGGTCAAGGACAAACAAGGTCTTGACTTCTGGCTTGAGCAATGGAGAAGGGGATCCTTGGCAGAGCTGAGACCACAGGAGGAGTAGGCTTGGGATATGGAGGTAGTTTTCAACTTGGACTAAGTTGCCTGTGGAACTCACTTGGAAACAGTATCTGAAGCCCCAGAGAGAATCCAGCACAAAAGGGAGCCATTCATTCTCTCTATCCAAGGGTACACAAATATCCCTGCTCCTGTGGAGCTGGTAGGCAGCGATGAAATGTAATAAATAAGTACATTTGCGTGTTAGGAGGTAGTATGGCCTATGGAAGTGGGGGGGAACAGAGCAAGGGAAAGGGGGTGGGGTATGATTTTAAATAGAGCAGTTGGGGTAAAACTCACTGAGAAGGTAGCAGACATAAGGAGGTAAGGGAAGAGCATTTCAGGCAGAGGGGAAATCCCAGAAGGACTCTGAGCATGTTTGAAGGAAAGGAAAGGAGGTCAGTGTGACTGGGGTGGGGGAGAACAGGGATGGGGTGGGGAAAGGTCAGAGAGGAAACTAGGACTAGGTAGACAGGGCCTTGGCCATTGCAAGGACTTTGGCTTTTATTGTACCTTAAAGATCTGAGCCTGTGAGGGTGAGAGGCAGTGAGTTCAGTTCAGTTGAGCACTACCTACATAAAGGCAGTTGGAACCCACTCACTAGCCCTTGGCCCTCACCCGGGTCTTTCTGAGCCTCCCTCACCCAAGGGCCCAGCCCAGGGTCCAGCTGGGAGAGGTCCTTCTTCTGGGCCTCATGACCCAGCGTGGGGGATGGGAAGGAGTGGGAGGAAGGGTCAGCTGCCATGACAGAGAGCCTGAGAGTAGGGCAGGAAGGGCACAGGGGTGTGCTGGAGGGGGTGGGGGGAGGGGTGGCTGGAGGAGGAAAATGGGTGGGGTGCTTACCACATTTTCCTATCTGATTGTTCTGTCTTTGAGACTTTAAATGCTGCAGAGACAAAGAGAGGTCATTAGGGCTAGCAGGGAGAGGGCACAGAACTTGGCCCCACATTCTCATCAGACCTCAGCCTCCCAGGGGAGAAGCCACAGGGACAGGGCCTGCCAGTTCCAATCTCTCAACTCAGCCAAGCTGACAAGAGGGGTGTGGATGTGCCTCAGCCAATGTGGAAAGGCCCTGCGGTCCCACCCCTTCTACTCATGCTGGCCTCGGGGACCCCTGGACCAAGCCCTTCATGGGTCCTCCTGACTTTCCCCACTGTCCAAAGTGGAGGCGCCCACAGCCTCCCCTCAGCGGCTCCACCCTCACATATGTGGGTATTAATGCTTTTAGTCTAACCTCTTGCTGACGACTTCAATTCTTATTTTCCAGGACCTTTTCCTTTTACACACACACACACACACACACACACAGAATGAGGTCCTAAGAACTTATTTAGTCCATTCTTCTAACTCAGAACAAAATCTACCCTCTTACCTGTCCTGAAAATTCCCCTGTGTATTCCCATCTTCCACCCAAATCACCTCACAAATGTAACACTTGAGTTTCCCCATCCTGGAAGTCCCTCTTGTTCTCTAGGCAAATTCCCTCTAGTATCCACACAAGTTCACATCCCTAGCCCTGACTGCAGACACCCTCCAGCCCCAGCCCCAGCTCCTCAAGAGGGAATCCAAGGGGAGAAACCACTCCAGCAAAGCCAGTAACTGAGCCATATCTCTGATCATCTCCCTTCTGCTCTGGTCCAGTGTCTACTCTTCATGCTTTCCTCATCCCCCGGCCAGCGGTCTACTGACAGCCCAGCCCGATACACCCTTCCAACCTCTGTTCCTCCCAATAGTCAATTTACAGGTAAGAAAGCTAAAGCCCAGAGAGAGTGGGTGACATGTCTGTGTCGCACAGCAACTCAGGACTAAGCCAGAAAAACATCATGGCTTTCAACTCCCAGCTGGAGTTACTTCCCCAGACAGTCCCATGGTGACCTTTTCCCCATATGGTCCCCAGGAAGTGGCACTTTGAGGCCTGGACCTCAGGGAAGGCCCCCTGTCCCAGCCCTGTGTGGAGCCCAACTCACTCTGCTAAAGTGCCTTATGTTTCTCAACGTCCACGTTGGGGGCTTCTCAGTTAAACCAAGTCTTGGTCTTGTTTCTCCATGACTGCCCCAGGCTCTGGCTGTGTCCCCAGCTGGGGCTCTGCTGCCCTGTGTCGGAGGTCTAGCGCTTGCCTCTCAGCCCTCCTCAGGTGGCTCCACGTACCGCTTTGCTCTGCTTCTCCAGGGGAGAAGTCAGTGGGGCAGGGGTTTGGCCCAAGCCGCTTGGGCCAAGTCCAAACACACTGCCCAAAATAGCATCTGTTCTGTGGCCAGCGGCGCCACGGAGACCAGGTTCTGAGGCAGCCCTTGTGAGGTCATAAGTGGAACTCAGGGTAGGTCCCAAGGGAAGGGCCTGCCCTCCAAGCCAGGTGTCCAGCCCAAAGCCAGAGGAAGCCCTTCGGGTCCCCAGACCTGGGATAGGCTCCAGAGGCTCCAGAGTCCCTGGTTCTTGGAAGAGCTGTGCAGAATGGGGAACAGAGATGGTGGATTGGTTTGGAAGAAGACCCTGGCTCAGTCCTCAAGGAACCCCAATTCTGAAGGAGGAAAAGGAAACCTGGGCCCCACCCCGTCTCAGGGGAAGGAGAACACATAAATCATATTTACAGGAAACACCTATCTCACAGGGGCGGTAGAAAGCCAAGCCAGGTCCTTTGGGGTCCCTAGTCTGACGGGGGGAGACAAGAAGCATGAGCCTCATCTTTTGGGAGCCCTGTCTGAGTAGAGGAAGGGAAACCTATGCCCTAGCCATCAGCAAAACATCTCACTTGGGAATGGCAAGCGAGGCTTCTGTGAAGGAGCCAAAGTTGAACCAGAATGTGGAGCCCTGGGCCCAGGGCTGCAGAAACTTAGTGACTGAAGTGGGATCAGGAGTGAGCCAGGGGATCAGCTGCCATCTGAGAAGACTTCTGGAGCCAGGGCACTGCTGGGCATCCAGGCTTGGGCAGTGTGGTGTTTGGGCCAGTGACCTGGTGTTGAGACACCGGGAGTGGTTTCTGGTCTGCAGAGTATGAGGAGACCTGCCAGGTGGACGGTGGGCAGTAAGTCCCAGGAGCACCTGGAGCTAGGCAGCCTGTCGGCTGTGGGGAGGCCACATAAGATTTGGTTGTCCAAAACTAGCTCTGGTAATAGAACTGTCCTCTAGAGGGTGCCAATAGACCAAGCCAGTCTAGACCCGCATTTTCCACGTCCCTACCCCAAACGGGCCGCAGGTCGCCCTGCAAGGAGAGGGTTTCCTGGTCAGAAGCTGTCCTGAAGAAGCAAACTCTTCCACTGATGCCACCTAAGGCTGAGGCTCTGCCCCTCACTCCACCCTACAGACTCAAGTGTTATGAGTCTGTCCTTTAGGAAGAGAGAGATGAGATGTATCCCTGGGCATTGGAGACACCCGCCTTTATTCCTTTCCTGTGTGTACTGTAAAGTCAGGATGAGGTAAGGTTCAAAAGTGAAGCTGGGGTCTAGGATGGGTCAGAGCTTGGGCACAGTTAGGTTAGGCTGGGATCAAGTTGGTGAGGGATAGAACTGCGATCCATATCAGAGTCAGGGATTGAGCCCTGGGACCTCGGCTGGGCACTGGAGCCCCAGATGTAGAGAAGACACAGTCCTCTCTGTCTGTTGGGAAAGACAAACAACAGATGACTTAGTATACACTGTGATAAAGTACATGGTATATAGGCAGTAACTAAGCCAACCTGGAGCAGGGCAAGAATCATCTAGAAGAGACGATAGGGAAGTTGAGTCCTCCAAGGCGATCGAGGGAGTATGGGAAGGTGGTGGTTACCTGAAGCCATTTGAAGCCCAGTGGGCTTGTGAGAAAAACCTAACACATTCTGTGAATGGCTTGCAGAAGGCTGGAGAAGTGGCTCAGTCCTGCCCCTGGACCTCTGTTTCCTCATCTGTGAAATGGGGTTGGAGGATATGAAATCCTCTGACCCAATTACTTTTGGCATCCAGACAAGGCCCAGGAAAAGGTTTATGAAGGCATAGCAGCCCAGTAAATCAAAATCTTATTTGGCAGAAATTATAAATCAGTGAAAAACAATTGGTAGGGAGACCTAGGTGGCTTAATGGGTTAAGTGTCTATCTTTGGCTTAGGTCATGATTTCATGGTTCATGGGTTTAAGCCCTACATCAGGTTGTCTGCTGTCAGCACAGAAGCCCGCTTCAGATCCTCTGTCCCCCTCTCTCTCTGCCCCTTCCCCACTTGCGCATGTACTCTCTTAAAAAATGAATATTAAAAAACAAAGAGGGGCACCTGGGTGGCTCAGTTGAACAAGCATCTGAATGGCAATGATGGTTCATAGGTTCTAGCCCCGCATTGGGCTCTGTGCTGACAGCTCAGAGCCTGGACTGCTTCAGATTCTGAATCTCCCTCTCTCTCTGCCCCTTCCCTGATCATTCTCTCTCTCTCAAAAATAAATATACATTAAAAAAATTTTTAAAGAAACACTCTTAAAAAGAAAAAAAGGAATGAGGGGTGCCTGGGTGGCTCAGTCAATTGAGCATCTGACTTCAGCTCAGGTCAAGATCTCATGATTCATGGGTTCAAGCCCTACATCAGGCTCTGTGCTGACATCTTAGAGCCTGGAGCCTGTTTTGGATTCTTTGTCTCCCTCTGTCTCTGCCCCTCCCCAGCTCGTGTTCTGTATCTCAAAAAATAAAACATTAAAAAAAAATTTTAATAATAAAAAAAGAATTGATAATATTATTGCGTTACAGGGCAAGTTTTGCAAATTTTGATGTGTCTCTCAGCATTTAGTCCTTCTTGCAGAAATTAATTTTCTTACTCTAATTTCATCTCAGTTACGTTGAGATGAATACATTCTTTTTGGTAGTGAAACTTTGGTACTAACCCAGCACCCATCAACGTATTTCATTTTTTAAAGATTTTCTTTTTAAGTACTCTCTACACCCAACACGGGGCTCAAACTTACAACCCTGAAATCAAGAGTCGCGTGCTGTACTGAGATCATGAGTAGGGGAGGGGCAAAGAGAGAGAGAGAATCTCAAGCAGGCTCTGTGCTGAACCTGGAACCCTTGACTCAGGGCTGGTTCTCACAACTGAAAGATCATGACATGGGCTGATATCAAGAGTCAAACACTCAGGAGACCTGGGTGGTTCAGTCAGTTAAGCGTCTGACTCTTGATTTTGGCTCAGACCATGATCTCGCAGTTTGTAAGGTCAAGCCCCATGTTGGGCTCTGCACTGATGGTACAGAACCTGCTTGGGATTCCCTCTCTTTCTCTCTCTCTCTCTCTCTCTCTCTCTCTCTCTCCCTCCCCTTGCAGTGCTTTCTCTCTTTCTCTCTCTTCCTCCCTTTCTCTCCCTCTCTCTCTCAAAATAAATAAAAAACATTAAAAAAAAAGAAGTCAGACACTCAACTCACCCAAGCACCCCTCACTCTCCTGTTTCTTACTCACTACACTAAAAATCTTACAATGTGAATTGGTGATTGGGGACATTAACGTTCAACCTAACTGAAATATTTATGAACACAAAGCCAAGTAAGTTGAACAGATACAGTTGTCTATCATCAGAGTGGAAATTTTTTAAATAGAAAACAAAATGAATCTCAGATCATTTTCTTTTATTCTTTTTTGACCTAAAATACAAACAAGCCAAAGGAACCTTAAGAGACCCGTTTTCCCTCCACGACAATTATTAACATTTTGGCAGATTTCCTTCTAATCATTTTTTTTATGTATACACACATCACATCCCCTTCCTACTTTGTCAATAATCCGTAGAATGAAGCTTATCTGGTAAAGTACTTTTTTCACTTAAACATTATTGAGATTATCTTTCCATGCCAATAGGTCTACATTCACATCTTGTCTGTGACTCTATGGCACAGAATTGTCTCCAATTTTAAATGTATCCAATTCCTGAACAGCATGGAGTACACACAATAGTTCCAAATCCAATTAGGAACGAAAATGCAAATAGAAAAAAATTTTTAATCAGAATAAAGAGAGAAAACTGCCAAATGACGCTAAAACTTCTCTGAACTTTCCCCCAAATGCCACCAAAAGTGTCGATATGTAAAAATCTGATCATTTCAGCCAACTATTTGTCTCAGGCAACATGCCATTTGATTAACTTGCTTATCCCATAAACTGCTTTCAGTCAAATTGTTTTACACTTGAGGTTTTCAGATAGTTCTGAGCCACCAAATCCTGTGTATAACTCAGGAGCCCCCATATCCATTGTAAGAAAGGAGCTTCTCCGGCTGAAGGGGCAGGGATGGATACGGGTCCTTCAAAGGACCCTGGTCTCTTTGAAATCACCTGCAGTCATAAAGATTCTCCTTCTGCTCAAAAAAAAAGAAAGGGCCTTTAAGCCTCACCCAGCTAAGTGTCACCTTTCAAACTCACTTTTCAGATAGAGAAACTGAGATTCAGAGAAAGGTAACAACTTGTTCAAGATCACCCAGACCTAGAACATCCAGATCAGGGCTCTGTCCCCTGCCCCTGGAGGCCAGGGCCCCTCACCCAGGAGAACCGGGAACTAAGTGGCTTGGTTGGGGAGGGGCAGGGGCCCAGGCAGGACCCAGGATGGTATATATATAATCTTGACCCTCTCCAATGACCAAACTCCCCTTTCCACAGCTCAGCCTCTTATCCTCAGAGTCATATGTGGGCCTTCAGGCCAGACTGGGCAGAGACTAGGGCAGACAGGGTCAGAAGGTACAGCCAGCTGCCCGGGGACAAACATTCTGTGATTCCAGGGACCAGAATTCAAAAAGAAGCCTGTTCCACTCTAAAGCCTATGTCATCTTGCCTAATTTGGCATTAGAAACCAGGCATAGGGTCACCTGGGTGGCTCAGGTTGTGATCTCATAGTTCATGAGCTTGACCCCCACATTGGGCTCTGTGCTGACAGCCCAGAGCCTGAAGTCTGCTTCTTATTCTGTGTCTCCCTCTCTCTCTGCCCTCCCCCGCTCATGCTCTGTCTCTCTCAGAAATAAATAAGCATCAAAAAAAAAATTTTTTTTAAAAGAAACCAGGTATAGAGCTCAGGTCTGCCACTTTCCAGTAGGAGCTAGAGTTATCAGGGAGGGTTTCTTAGAGGAGGGAATCTCATTGACAGAGTTGGAAGATGATACTGAGGGAATTTGCATGTGTGAGAAGTATTTGAGGATGCCTGGGTGGCTCAGTCAGTTGAGTGTCTAACTTGATTTCAGCTCAGATCATGATCCCAAGGTCGTGGGATCAAGCCCCGAGTCGGGCTCTGCGCGGAGCATGGAGCCTGCTTAAGATTCTCTCTCTCCCTCTGCCCCTTTCCCTAGCTCGCTCTCTCTTGTAAAAAAAGAAGCAGCAGCAGCATTTGTGTGTCTGTGTACATCTGTATGCGAACATGTATATGTGTGAACAGGCAGGTGTGTGTGCACCTACCTATCCATGTCTGATCCTGAATGTGAAAACCTTTCTGTGGGTGTGCGGGTGTACACACACACACACACACACACACACACACACACACAGAGTCATGCACACATGAACATGTGCCCATTCCACTGGGTTAATATTTTCCTGCCTGCGTCAGCTTGGTCCCAGTCAGCAGGCAGCTCACTGCAGGAACGTGCCCTATCTGATCTGGTCAGGGGCCGTGGGCCTGGAATAGGGGGTTCGAGTGGGCAAGGAGCGCGTCTCAGCTCCCCCAGGGAAGGTTGCTCTCTCTCCACTCTCCTGCTTCGCCTGAGAGAGGAAGCAGGCCCAGAGGCCAGGCAACCCCAGTGCGATGCCTCTTTCCTTCTCCCAACTCACACTGGGACTCCCGAGTGGAACAGCCTCCCTGCCTGCCTCCAGAAGGGTAAAGCCAGCTGCCGCCCGAGCTCCTCCCACCTCCCTCATCTTTGCCTGAATCCTGAGACCTCCCCACACACAGACCCTGAGGAAATGCTCACAGGGTGCCCCCCTTCAGCAGGAAAGCAGCTTCGATGTGACTGTTCTAGCCTGCATGAAGGTGGGATTTAATTTACAGCTTTCCAAGAACACAGTGATTGTACAAAGAGCCTGTAGAGAGGTCTATGTGGACGGGACTGAGACACAGGCACCCGCAGGCTTTGCACCTCAGCCAGGAAGGCTCCATGGAACACAGAGACCCCAGGCAGGGTGGGGCCTTCCCAGTTCCCAGGCCTCTTGAAGTGTCAATGGAGGGTCTTCCCATGCCTAAACTGGTCCTCAGGGTGCAGGCTGGGCCAGGGTGGGCTGCACAGGCAGAGACAGTCTCTTCTGCTCTGGGCACAGCCTAAGGTCCAGGGTGATTCAAGCCCAGGTGTCCTGGCACCTAGCCCAGCGTGAGGATATGCTAATGCATCTCTGTTTGGGAGAGCCAAGGATGGAGCACAGAGGGAAGAGGACCACCCCCAGGAAGAGGAAGGGACCCCCAGGACGGCAATTGTTCCAAACCCAACGGTGCAGACTTTGAGACTTCCCGCCTCCCTCAGGCTCCATCACTGGGAAGTCTCCTCCCCATCCTATTGGCCACATTCTGATATTCATGGCCCTTACCACTTTTGCCCTTCATAAAAAAATTAAATAAAAATTATATTATGTAACCATGTTGGTCTAAAGACAGATATATCAATGTTGTGTATTAAAACATTTTCTTGAACTGACAAGTTCATTTTTTAATTTTAAACCATCTTTTTGTGGGCCTTAAATAGAACATCTTGGCAGCCACAGCACCTTCCATTTCCAATGGAGAAGTCAGCCCTGCACATCCCCAGCGTCCTCTCCCACCTCACGCAAGCTGCCATCTCCCCAGGCCTGCCCACATGGTCCCCCACTGCTCCAGAGCAAACGAGCCAACATCCTTCTCTTGTCCTCTCTCTCTCTGTTTCTCCTTCCTCTAACAAACATGTCTACCTTCCCCTGCTTCAATCCAACCTCATCAAAACTTCTCCCAAATCTGTCCAGTCTAGCTACATCAGTCTTTTTTTATGAAGTATTTTAAAGTGTATTTATTTTGAGAGAGACAGTGAGCAGGGAAGGGGCAGAGAGAGGGAGAGAGAGTCCCAAGCAGGCTCCATGCTCCGTGCAGAGCCCTGACTCGGGGCTCCATCCCACAACTGTGAGATGGCAACCTGAGCTGACATCAGATGCCTAAACAACTGAGCTGCCCAGGCGCTCCTTTATGAAGTATTTTAAAACAAATTCCAGCATTATGTCATTTCACTCCTATATTCTTCAATATTCTTCTATAAAATGTATGAATATTTTCTTAATCATGATGCCATACCCAACCAAATGAACAATTCCATGGAATTAGTGAGTACCCATAATTATTTCAAAACGTCTTTTTGCATTAATTTGTTTGAGTCAAGATCCAAACAAGGTCACACATTATATTGGGGTAAATGCTGTCTTAAGCATGACCTGCACCTCTTTCTCCCTCTGATTTGTTTATGTCACTGACTGGTTTTGTAAATAAGGTTCTGTGGGAAGTCCATGTTCTGGGTTTGTCTGTTTGCTTCTTTGTGGTGGCATTTAACTTTTCCTCCATCCCCTATTTGTTTTGTTTTTTTTTTTTTTAGATTATTTAGGCAGTTAGCACTCACGGTGTGATTTTACTTAGATTCAATGAGGGGGGCAGGCAGAGGATCCTTTGTAGACAGTGCTATGAGCCTTCCTTTGGTGTCCTACCCAGAGGTAATATTCAGTTGCTTAGTGATACTGACCATCAATGGGTCCAGAGAATGGCAACCTGATCCCTCCATTGTCAAGTTCCCGATCAGCCATTCACCTCCTGGTTTCATCCTTTGATTTCTGCCCACATTAACTTCAAAATCCTTCCACACTAGAAAAGAAGGGGTCAGATAATGGTGGGATGTCAGGTACCAGCTTAATTAGAGCAAAAAGAGGAGTCAAGATCAAGAAGGCTTAATGAGAAGGATGAAAGACTTAGGTGGTGGCAGAAAAGAGCAGTGGAAAACCCAGGGACCTCCTGGCCTGGAGCTTGAGTCTTGGGCTGGTTTGGGGTTGGGCTGTTCACAGGGAGAGGCTGCCCCATCCAGGTGGTGAGCTGTAGTTCATAGCTCAGGCTTTATAGCAAGGCAGACCTGAGCTTGAATCCAGTTCAGCTTCTTTTTTATTTATATCTTAGTTAACATACAGTGCAGTACTGGTTTCAGGAATTGAACTCAGTGATTCATCACTTCCATGCAATACCCAGTGCTCATCACAACTAGTGCCCTCCTTAATACCCATCCCCCATCTAGTCCATCTCCCACCAGTTCAGCTTCTTAATTGGTGCTGGGTGACTTTGGGCAAGATATTTAATTGCGTGTCTTCATCTGTATGATGGAGATATACTGATCCTCACCTCGCAGGGTTGTTAGGAGAATAGATTGAGTTGGTACGCGGCATGGCAAGTGTCTGGTAGAGAATAAACACTTTGTGGAGAGGTGGAGAGGATGCCTGTTTGAATAAAGGGACCTACACCCTACCCCATCTGCCCTGACCAACTCTTGCCTGACGCCAGGTCCAAGCTAAAAGGCTGAGGGCAGAGTATACTATGCTCATTCCACAGACGGCAAGACCAAAGCCCAGACTTCTAGCTCGAGTCCTTTCTTTCTTTCTTTCTTTTTTCTTTCTTTCTTTCTTTCTTTCTTTCTTTCTTTCTTTCTTTCTTTCTTTCTTTCTTTCTTCCTTTCTTTCTTTTTCTTTCTTTCTTTCTTTCAGAAATAGGGTGCAAGTGAGCAAGGGGGAAAGAGAAAGAGAGAGAGAGAGGAGAGAGAGAGAGAGAGAGAGAGAGAAACAGGATCACCCAGGACTTGTGTTTTACCGGAAGCAGGGCTCAAGCTCACTAGATGCGGGACTTGAACTCACAAACTGTGAGATCATGACCTCAGCTGAAGTCATATGCTTAATGACTGAGCCACCCAGGCTCCCTTTATTTTTATTTTTATTTTTTCAATTTTTTTTTAAAGTTTAACTATTTATTTTGAGAGAGAGAGAGAGAAAGAGAGAGAGAGAGAAAGAGAGAACAGTGTGGGAGGGGAAGAGAGAAGGAGAGACAGAATCCCAAGCAAGCTCCATGCCATTAGCGCAGAGCTGGACTTGGGGCTCAAACCCACAAACCATGAGATCATGACCTAAGCCAAGATCAAAAGTTGGACGCTTAACTGACTGAGCCACTCAGCTGCTCCTCACCCAGATTTCAAGCTGCTCCAACCAGGTGTGTCTGCTCTCTTGGCCCTTCCCATTGCAGCCTGGCCGCTCGGCAATCTGGACTTGACTCCCTGGTTGCCCTCTTGGGTCTGGGGGTGGGGCTGCCCCGGGCACCCTGCAATCACTAGCTCCATCAAACAGGCAGTCAGCTCACAAAGTATCTGAGGGATTCAGGCGTGACAGGGCCTGAGGCAGCAGCCTCCTAGGGGTTCCCCAGGCTGCATAGCAAAGTGTGCATAGGTGCCCAACAGATATATGTTAAGAGAACTGAGCTCCGCTAGTCCCGAGTGGAAGAGAAATAGGTTGTCAATACCTATTGTCAATACCTGTGGGTGGGGCAAGGGAATGTGTTTTGCGAATCCCAGCATTTGTGGCTCTGACATCCTGAGTCCTGGGGCCAGCAGCTTGAGCAGGGCAGAGAGCCACAACCTTTTCAATCCTGCTCCTGTTCCAGACTGTTTACTCCTTCCCTGCCTGCTTCCACCCACAACCCTGGCCCCAGGTAGCCTCTCACTTGCTTTGTGAATCAGCAGTAGCAACTGTGGGGTGGAAGGTCAGAAGCACCCCCTCTCCGCGTCCTTTTTACAACACTCATTAGTCTGGGCACTGGCATCCCCTGCTGACTATTTAACTTCACTCCTTTGACCTGAATCCGCTGGAGGCACCACCATGAGCCCCCTCCACCATGAGACACTCCACAAGAGATTGGCAGGACCAACCTTAGCACTGGGGTGCTGCTCTGAGGGGAGACACATAGGTCCATTCCGCCCAGCCCACACACCTTCGTTGTGGCTTCCAAGTTTTCTTTTCCACATCACCTGTTGCAGCTTCCTTGTTTTGTTGACTTTAGGGCTGTCTGTTTGCTCTGGCTAAGCCTACAGCCCCAGGATGGAAACTCCAAACTCAGGAAGTGTGAGCCTGAAAGACAGCAAGTTGGAGGTAAGGACAGAGAGGGGGTTGGGGGTGTGAAATATGAGAGAGGGCAAGCTGTGAGCTGGTTCTCAACTTTAGTCTAAGGGCACTGCTGTTCACCCTCAGGAGGCAAGCAGGGTTGGGAGGTGCAGGGATGGGTAGACAGACTTTCCCAGCCTCACCAAGGGCAGGTCTTGGCCTGTAGTGTTAATTGGTTTTGAAGCTCAGCCCCAGAACTGGGAACACCTCACTTCTCCAGGAGGTTTGAACACCCCTTGTAGGGCAGAATGCAAGTCCCCCTGGAGGTTACCTGCTTTCAACCCCTAGTCCTTCAGCTGAAAAACACAGGGCATGGCACCCTTCCCCTTGTGAAGACACCAGGACCAAGCCTTGCAAACTTTTCAAACACCTCCATGGGTATCTGTTACCCAACAGCCTTGAGGGGTGGTCCTGCAGGGATTATTCCCTCTCCGTATTTTACGGTGAGAAAATTGAGCCCCAGAGAGGGTAAAGGGAGCTCTCCAAAGTCACTAAGAGAAAGCCTGGAGTAGAACTGAGGCTTCCTGGCTGCTAGCCCAGGCTCTTTGTCCCACTTCAAGCATCTCTCAGATCATGGGGCATGATGGAAAGGCGGCCCCGGGCCCCAGGCGCTGGGGCAGGGGCCAGCACACCCAGATGTGGATATGCACGCACACCGCATGCCAGCACACACAACGCCACCCTAACCGAGGGCATGGGCAACCTGGGACCGACACGCATTCCTCATATCCCAACAGAGTACACCACTCAGACCCTCCTGTCCTTCCTGTCTGCAGAGGGGATGAGAGAAAGCTCTGGCTTGATGCCCACCTGTCACACTGACTTCTCCTGACCTACCTATGTGGCCTGTGGGGTGTGCATGCCCTCTCAAGGTTAGCATGAGGGAGCCACCCTGGCCTGCAGCCAGGGGCTTAAGGGATAAGCTTAGGGAAAACCACTGCTGTCACCATGGGCTTAGAATGCCCAGCGCTGCCAGCTGGTCCAGCCAAGCCCTCCTTGGGGAGGATAAGCTGTCATCAGAGAACCCTTCTCACCTGCCACCCACCCAGGCCGCCTCTGATGGCTCACCAGGTTCAAAAGCTGCATTCTTCTTTCAGGGAGACACCTGTCCCCGTGTGCATGTGTTCTGGGAAAAGCTATGAGTTCACCCATCACCCCTGCCTCATACTGCACCCACCCTCCACACCTATGGCGCACGACATTGCACAACCCACATGGGCTGTTTGTGTCCAGGGACCTACCGGCCTGTATATACAATCAGACATGGGCACACATCTCAGACTCAAACATGTGACACAGCATATACCCTACACAGATGAACACACAGGTGTTCCACTCTATAAGCCCCCTGCCCCTTCCTGGACCAGGGTCATATGAGGGTGAGGGAGTGAATCACCTGCCAACCTGTGAGACCTGCTGAGCCAGCAGGATGGGAAGCCCCAAGCTGACAGATGTGGCCTCAGGGAACCAACACCCGATGTGAGGCCTGCCCTGCCACCAGCCCCCAGCAACCCCCAATCCTCCACTTCCACAGAAAGACCCCTCTACTCCTTTCAAATTTCAGTTATTTTTATATATATATATAATTTTTAAATTTTATTTATTTATTTTGAGAGAGAAAGAGCAGGGGAAGGACAGAGAGAGAGAGAGAGAGAGAGAGAGAGAGAGAGAGAATCCTAAACAGGCTCCACCCCAGCAGCACAGAGCCTGACACGGGGCTCAAACTTACAAACCGTGAGATCATGACCTGAGCCAAAGTCAAGAGTCAGATGCTTAACCAACTAAGCCACCCAGGCGCCCCATAAATAATTTTTTAAATATACGTATCTGCAGCTGAGCCGCCTGTCACTGTGCCTCAAGGGCTACAATCAAACTTCTGCTATTAAATACAGATGCCCTGTGGGGAAACCCAGGATGGTAGCAGGACCTAGCCTCTCTCCTCTCCCCTGTCCAAACCCAAGACCCCTGTCTCTGCCCTCTCCGTGGAAGCCCTCCCTATCAGCGATAATTCACACCTCCCACTCCTCTTAGCTTGCATACTCTTGAGCCAAGAGCCGCACTCTGCGCCCCGGCAATCCCTGTCCTCTCCCACCTGGGTATTCCTGCTCAGGAGTCCGTCCTTGAGAACAGGAGCTCCCTGAGGATGTAGGGGCAGTCCACAAACAGAGAACTGGAAGATTCTCACCTCTAGGTGACTGTATCACCCAGCAAATGGAGGAAGCTGGTAAAGCCTACCTCCCCTGGCTCCTCATAATCCATTATCACTGACTCAAATCCTGTTGGTCTTAAAACCGTCATCAAGCTCCTGCTGTATTCTAGGCCTGTCTGTAAACACATGGTCAACTTTGTGTGTACATCAAGACTAAGAAACATCACTCTAGGCCTCACTATCTTCCTAGTCTGAAAATGGGGCATATAGGGGTTGAGAGTAGGGCCTCTGAAGCCAGATTCCTGGGTTCAAATCCCAACTCTGCTGCTTGCTAGTTATTTCATCTCTCTACGCCCCAGTGATCTCATCTATAAAAAGGAGACACTAGTGTCTACCACATGAAGTTGTTGTGACCTATTAAATGAGTGAATAGCACACAAGAAATGCTTAGGAGAGGGCCTGGCCTATATAATAAGTGCTAAGAGTTTGCTCCTATTATTCTTTGTCCCTCCACGAATTCAGCACCTTATCATCTGTCTCTAGCAACGGAGTCTTCACACAGCTGTCAACATGATCTAAACACAGATCTGGTGGGGTCTCTCCTGTACTTAAAATCCTTGCCTGGCTCCCATGGCCTTCGGATGGTGTGTGGTTCCCTAGCCCCACTCGAAAGGCCCCTCACCTCCACCCAGGGCTCCAACCTCACCGTGTCCCCTCTCATTTTGCCTTAAACACCTGGACTCCCCTGGGTCCTCTCTTCCTAGAACTTTCTGTCCCATAACGTGCCGATAAATGCTTAACAACTGGCTCTCTGGGGAAAAAAATGTGTGCATCTATATACATACAGAAGTTTATTATAAATGTTATTGGTATAAAGTTGTAAAATAACACAATTTACCAATAACACTAAAATATACAGTGACTTTATGGTAAATTCTGCAATGCTGATTACTTTATTTAATACTTTCTCTAATTTTTGCCCACTCTAATATCTGTAGTTAACACGGTTGCAGTCCATCCAGGATTTGACAGAATCAGACCGTGAACAAATGTTTGCTTACTCTCTGATTCCAAAAAAGTCCTCGTATCACCAAGTAATGAGTACAGTTCTGGCATAAATGTCGGTTGATATTTTTATCTATATTAAAGAGAAGACAAAAGTAAAAGAACAAAGACATGCGATGAAACTTTACTTATTTGCCAATGATGTAAGTGATCTTTTTTGCTGAATTGAATGACCATTTTCAAATATTGGAAGAATGTTTCATTTTGTGTTATTCACAATGTAGTGGCTACAGACATGACAAACTTTTTTTTAAGTTTATTTTTTATTCATCTTAAGAGAGAGAGAGAGAGCATGTGCACATGGGAGGGGCAGTGAGAGAAAGAGAGAGAAAATCCCAAGCAGGCTCTGCTAACAGCGCAGAGCCTGGCATGGAGCTTGATCCCATGAACCATGAGATCATGACCTGAGCTGAAAGATGCCTTCTTGGGATTCTCTGTCTCCCTCTCTCTCTGCCCCTCCCTGGACTTCTCTCTCTCTCTCTCTCTCAAAAGTAAACATTTATTAAAAATAAAAATAAGAGATACAATTGATATAAACAACTTCAAGAGTATACGCAATAGTAAAATGTGGTAACAATTAGAACGTGATGAGTTTATTTCCTTTGTTTTTAAAAACTTACATAATTACGGGGCACCTGGTGGCTCTATTAAGCATCTGACTTCAGCTCACGTCATGATCTCACGGTTCGTGGGTTTAAGCCCTTGGTCAGTCTCTGTGCTGACAGTTCAGAGCCTGGAGCCTGCTTCAGATTTTGTGTCTCCCTCTCTCTCTGCCCCTCTCCCGCTCATGCTCACTCTCGCCCTCTCTCGCTCTCTCTCTCAAAAATAAACATTTAAAAATGTTACATAATTATACATTTATATAATTTAGTTTTTAGAGCTTTATTTATTTATTTTGAGAGAGACAGAGACAGCACAAGTGAGGGAGAGGCAGAGAGACAGGGAAAGTGAGAGAATCCCAAGCCGGCTCCATGCTGTCAGCACAGAGCCTGACACAGGGCTCAAACCCACAGACTGTGAGATCGTGACCTGAGCTGAAGCAAAGAGTCGGACATTTAACTGACTGAGCCACCCAGGCCCCCCGAGTTTAATTGTTAATAATGGCTGTGTCTAGTAAGCAGTTTGCAAAACTTCTGAAAACCTTAACAGTTGGCTCTTGTGAACCTGTGCGGGTGGCTCCACAACCTCTGCCCACAGCCTCCCTGGCACACGCCAACTGGCCCTTCTAGACTCAGGATCCCATTACTCTGTCCTGACCTTTCCCATGCCGGATGTGGGCCTCCTGTGGGTCCCCACAGTCATGTGCGCTTCTCTTTTTCATGACCAGCGAAGACCAAGCTATCTCACTTATTTTCAAGCTTGTTTTCCCTCTGGGTGGGGGCGGGAGGGAATGAGCACCTGGACCAACAATCTTGTTCACTTCTGAATCCCTGGGGCTTAGAAACTGCCTGCCAGATAGAAGGCTCTCAATAAATATTCGTGGAATGAAACAGGGAGGACCTGAAGAGTCTTGCAGAGGGACGCTGGGGAAAAGAGAGAAGATTAGAGAAGTTGGGGTCTGATGAGAGGGTCTGGAGTCCGGGGACTCAGAATGTCTGGGAAGGTAGGGCGAGAATGTTCCCTAGTTGTCCTGGGAGCTTTCAGGTGAGGATGTCTTACCGGGCTACTTGCATGGTAATGCACCACTCTGCCCCCAAAAGGTCCAGGCTCCCCGACCAGCACCCCACTCAGCCCAAATTTCAGCCGCGTTTCCTCTTAGCTTCCAGGACTTTAGAAGTCCTTATAACAGAGATTCCCTGGTCTTAGTGACCGGGCTAGGGGACACTTTGTCTTTGATAGGCAATCCCCAAGGAGACTCTCCCCATTTCACGGAGGAACAACTGAGATCCAGGGCTGGATCTTCAGGGCTGGCAGGTGTCTGACCCAAGACTTCGATGTCTCAGGGCTTCCTCTTCAGCTATGAATTGCCCCAGCCCTCGCTGAAGGCTACAGACTACCTTGTTCCCCAGCTCATCCTGTCCATCTGCTCTGCCTACTAACAAGATAGTCGTCGCTCCGGTGGAGGGGCTAAGTGGTACACCTCTTCCCCTCCCTTCTGGGAAGCAGCTCAAATAATGAGGCACCTCATGCTCCCTGATCCTCCATCACCTGCCCCTCCTACAGTCTAACCTGAATCCCTCCTGCTTTCATGATACCTCCTTTCCTTCCCAGAAAGGGACCTTGGCTCCCACCCTAGAAATGAACTCACCGAAGGGCTGTTCTCCACCCCCAGCCCCTCCCCAGCCCCATGGCAGAGCCAGGAACCTAGCCCAACCCAGCTCTGTCTCTGCAGTTCCTGAAGGCCGTCACTGAGTGAGGGCAGCCGGCCTGCTGGAGCACCTCTCCCATCCTTGACCTTTGCCTGGGATACACCTCATCTACCCGCTCTCCACGACACATGCACACACCCCATCCTGGAGCCCAGGCTCCACCGTTCACCTGTCCGGACTTGCTTGCCATCCTGCTGGCTGACACACCCAGCCCAGTGAGTCCCCTGTGGTAGAATGTCTCACTCAAGTCAGAGAGAGGAAGATAAAGAGGGAGCCTGAGGGGGCAACTTCCCATCATGCCCATGGCTGACATCCCTTCCTCAGCTTGGGAAGTTCCATGAAGGACCCCAGGGCCCAGGTCACCAAATGCCCCGGTTTTATGAGTGGGCAAAGTGAAAAACCTCGACAGGGACTTGAGGGTGTGGGCCCTGAGAGCCAGCCCAGGGCCTCAGGGGTGTTAGTCAGGGACAGGACTCAAGCAGGGGCTGGACCCTATGCATAGTCTCCTATCCCTGTCTCCTTGCTGCAAACCCAGGAGGCCCTGTTGAGGAATCTGGGAGTGCCAGAGGAGTCACAGGCGGGTCCCACCTCTGGTAGAGGACAACCTTGCCCAGCAGAGTTTTGAGAGGTTGGACACCTCTGAAATCACCCCCAGGTCAGTGCTAAAGTGAAGACAGAGTAATCAAGGTTTCTCACCAGTGGCATACTAAATGGGGAGGGACCTCATGGAAGTAGTGCTCCCTGGGGACAATCGATAAGGGTGTGTCAGCAGCAGAGAATTTGAAAACAATAAAACTGACTAAAAGTCGTCCTGCTTCTTCTCATTGCCATCAGCAGTAACTCTAAACAATGTTGGTAATAAAATACTTCCCCAGATGGGGTGTGCCTCTCCCCCGTCCCTCCCCCCACACCACTGTTCCCAGCTCCACATTTACCCCCGAATTCTGGACTAGCGGATCCACATTATTTCTTAGATCATAAGACAATTTAATCTCCTTTGGAGAATTTACGGGTCCTTTTAGGCCATCTTTTTCTGATTTTCTACTTCCGAGCATATTAGAAATATTAACCAATTCCTGCTAGAGTACTTGATTTATTTGTTACTCATTCATTCATTCATTCATCAACAGCCATGGAAACCCTACCAAGTGTGAGGTGCCTTGGTGTGCCATGGAGAGAGGTCACAGTCCTTGAGCTGGACGGCTTCCATGCCGCGTGCTGATGAGTAAAACAAGAAGGAGCCTGTGGGAGCTGAGAAGCGGTGACATCAGGGACGCTTTCCTGGAGGAAGGGACACCTACTCTAACGATTGAGAGGTGAGAAGAAGCTAGCCAGTCAAAAGAAGTGTGAGGCAGAAAGGATTGTCCTTCCCCCACCCCCCAACCCCCGCCCCCAGAAGAGACAACTCATGCAAAGGTCTAGAGAGAGCCTGGGTACTGCCAACAGCAAGATTCTGTGTGGCTGGATAAGGTGGGAGCGCGGTGATGATAGTGGTTGGCCTGAGATCCTGAACGTCTTGTGCTTGCTCCTGAGAGGGATGGGGACCACCGAAGGGCTGTAAACAGGGGAATGGCAGGCTAGATTAGTATATTAGAAAGCTTAGCTCAGACGGCATAACTTTGGGTGGGATGAGCAGAGTGGAGAAGAGAAATTGGTTAGGAGGCAGCTGCTCGATGAAGGCAGATGTGGTGGCTGGAACAAAGAGAGTTACGGATGGAAAAGGAGTGTGGGCTTCAGCAAGGGTGCTGGGCAGTGATTGACGATGGGAGTGCAGGAGCAAGAGGTATGGGTGGCTCCGGATTTCGCTAGGGCCGTGCCGTCTCTGAACAAAGGGGAACAACGGAGGAGGAATAGGCTTAGGACATAATCAGGTCTTATTTTCATAACTCTGATAAGAATTTCTCAAATTCACATCGCTTCTTTAATGTGCCTTCACAGGTGTGAGGTTTGTGATTTTGCAGATCTAGGCAGCCTCCAAAACACTCTTTCTCTGTAGGGAGGGATTACTCTGAAGAATTAAAATGAAAGTTAGTGGGAAATGTGGCCAAAAAAAAAAAAAGAAAAGTACATTTCATTAACTCTATCACACTTTACCAATTATTCTCTCCTTCCGTCCTAGGGCTAAGAAACAGACAAGAAGCCTGGCTTCATAGGATTGACATCTAGTAAATCAAAAAGTAATACAGGGTTGGGTGCCTGGGTGGCTCAGTCAGTTATGTGTCTGACTCTCGGTTTCGGTTCAGGTCTTGATCTCACAGTTTGTAGGATTGAGGGGGCTCTGTGCTGGGCATGGAGCCTGCTTGGGATTTTCTCTCTCTCTCTCTCTCTCTCTCCCCCTCTCCCACTCACATATGCACTCCCTGTCTCTCTCTAAGTAAATAAACTTTAAAAAAAGTAATACAGGGTTATAAAGTATAGACACTTTCACATAAAACATTATTCTTGCCTCTTTGTTGTTGTTGTTTTTACAAACACATAGGTTTTATTATCAAAGCAATAATGGCAATCAAAGGCAAAAAATAAAAGCAAATTGCTCACGATTCAGGAACAACACAACACCTATTAGCCTTTTTGCTCCTTTTCACTCTTCTAAGTACACTGTTGACATAATTGAAAACAGTTTTGTATAAGCCTCTTGGCATAATGCCCTTTTCACCTAATGCCATGATTATAGAATAATGAACTCTTCAGAATCATGCTTTCAATAGCTAAGAGACAAACCGTACTTTATTTCATCTGTCTTCTTAGGATATTCAGCTTGTTTTCAACTTTGAAATTTTATATTTTATTTTTTCATGCATAAATATGTATTCGTATTTCCATGTTTCAGTGGTATAAATAACATTACAATGAAGATCTTTGGGCAAAGTCTTGGTCTACATCTCCAGTGAACTTCCCAGGATTGAAATAACTGGGACAAAGAATATAAGAAACATCCAGCTTCATTTTAACCCTGTATATATTTCTCTTAAAACCATCAGTTTTAGGGTGTAAGGTGAGAATCTAATTTTTGCTTTCCAGAGATGAGAACAGATCTTCTTCAGATACCTCCTCACCCCCTTATCCTAGTCCCCAGCTTCTTCTACTTCCCTTAGAGATCAGAAAGATAAAAATCCAGAGGCGACATTACAAGCGGCAATTCTCTTTGCCCTAATTACAAAGAAAGTGTTTTTCCTTGTCCTGTGAGTAACTGGCTTTCTCTAAGTGTCCTCACTTTCTGATGAGTAACTGGAAATGTGCTTCTCTGCTTGACCTTTGTCAAAAGCGCTTGTGCCAAATCAGCTAAAAAGCCCTTTGCTCAAAAGTAAATAAAGTAAAAAGGGACACCAAAATATGACAAGGAATAACCATGTTAATAGGTGTACAGCACTCACCACAGTGTCTGGCACTGTTAAGTGCTCAGTAAGTAGTATTTCTTCACTTGACGCTCACTGAGCCCCTACCAGAAGCCAGACACTGTGCCAAACTTGGGGACCTGGCAGTGGCCGAGACAGACACAGTTACTGCCTTCCCAGAGTGTCCTGTCTGGTGGGCAAGATGGCCTTAAACACATGACTATATGCATAAGTAGTAGATCGTAAGTATTACGTGTCAAAGGGTTGGGGGACATAAATGTGTATCATAAGGAGCAGGTAATAGTCTGAGGGGACATCAAGGAATTCTAAAAAGGGAAATAATAGTTAATTTAATAAATGGCGATTTTAGGTCTGGTCTGGATGGAAGCACTGCCCAAGTGTCATAGGTGCAGGTACAGAGGATTCAGGGCTTCCTGGCAAGGCTCCACCAGTACTCTTTCAACTGCCTGGGAGTAGCGCCTGGCCCCATAGTCCTGCTAACATAGGGGCTAAAGAAAGCAGAGTGCCAGGACAGAGTGTGAAGGCAAAGAACCGTGGCGATTCCAAGTAGGGAAGCCCAAGGAAGCCAGAAACTGGAAAGGCATGGGTAGAGGCTCCAAGGTACACACATGTGGAGGGCGTCTACACCCGAAGGAAACCATTTGGGGACCTAGATGAGGAGATAAGGAGGATGTTGAGGATAGTGACGGGGGGAAGCAGAGATGGGCAGTGCTGGTGAACCAGCAGAGGGGATGGGGGAAGCTGATGACAGTCCAGAGGACTTAGAGACGATGGGGACTGGGACAGGTGGTGAGGGGTGTGGGGACCAAGGTGACAAGGATGACTGGGACATATGGTGACATCAAGGTGACAGGGGAGCTGGGAGTGGAACTAGCCAGTGACAGGGTTGGGGTAGAGACAGTTGATAAAGAAGACAGGGCTGGCTCGGATAACGACAGCCTTGGGCATGGGGCTAGGACAAGGACGGTGGCCTGCTGAAGAAGGTAACACGGTGATGAGAACTGGGTCAACTGATACCATGGTTAAGAAAGGGCCAGTGTTTGTGACGCAGGGATGATGGTGAGGGTGACAAAAGAGTGACAGGGTCATAGATGATTGGTGACCATGAATGTGACCCAGGGATGACAGGAAGCGTGAGTGGTGATGATGTCTCTGCTGGTGGCAAACTAGAGACACCCACTCCACCCCCTCCCCTGGGCCCGTTTCAACACCAGAACTCTTTCCTAGGCCGCAGGTTCCATGACTCAGTACCACGCATCAGCCAGCCCAGATAAGATCTCCAGGTGCAGCCACTGCCAGGGGGGCTGGCTGGGTGCCCTTCCCAGCTATGCCCAGGCCCATCGGGGCACTCAGGTGCGGAACCTTGGTGTCATCTCTGCCTCCTTCCTCCTGGGTTCACATCCACACCAATATGAGGCCCAGTGAGAACTCCTAAACCTCCTCTTCTTGAAGAATACAACTTTTGTGCCAAGTGCCTTAGCCAGGGCTTTGTCTATTCCCCCAGCTTCTTCCACAGCTGACCCCATTAGAAGTTTCTGGGTCCTCTAATGCTCTGTCATAACCATTCCCTGAAAAGAGAGAGAAAGGAAGGTGAGCTTCGACGGTGGGGTGGGAGTCTGAACAATCCCATCCTTTCAACCCGCACATACCTACTACTAAACCCCTTGCAGCACACCAGGGGCAAGCCGTCACAGCCGGACCAGTGGCTCCCCCTCCTCCTGAAGCTCCATCTGGGGGATAGACATGTAGATGGCAGTCATCATGGAAGAGTGCTATTCCCCTGTGATAGATGGGGTGAACTGCTTTTCAAAACCATAGGAAAGTGGGTCCATTAAAGAAATTCTCAGGACTTGTGCTGATGACCCTTCCGCCCTTTGCTCAGCTGAATACCTTGAACAAAACAAAGCAAAACTCAGAGTACACCAAGGGGAGAATGTGAGAAAGGAGATGAGAAGGGAAAGAAAATCAGCGATGTGGCCGGGGGGCCGGGGCGCTAAATAGGACATGGCGCCAGGACACAGGTGCCTCTGTGGAGGAGCCAAATGATTTCCAAGAAAAGGGATATCTAATATTCAATTTGAGCAGGTTGGGTTTGTGCAAAGTAAACTCTCTCCAACTCCCCAAGCCTTCAGCACAGTTTGTTACTAACATAAAGACCTGCCATGAGGAAGGGATTTCTCTCCCTTTCTTTTTCTTCCTTATTGCTTCCTCCCTCCCTTTCTCCCTTCCTTCCTTCCTTTTCCCCTCCTTCCCCCCTTCCTTCCTCTCTCTCTTTCTTTTTCTTTCCTTTTCTCTTTCTTTCTCTCTCTCTCTCTTTCTTTCTTTTTTCTTTCTTTTCCTTCCCTCTTTCCTTCCTTCCCTCCTTCCTTCCTCCCTCCCCCTTCCTTCCTCTCTCTCAGTTTCTTTCTTTTTATTTCCCTTCCTTCCTTCCTTCCCTCTTTCCTTCCTTCCCTCTTTCCTTCTTTCCCTCCTTTCTCCCTTCCTCCTTCCCTTCCTCTCTTCCTTCCTTCTTTCCTCTCTGTTTCTTTCTTTTTCTTTCCCTTCCTTCCTTTCTCTTTCTTTCTTTCTTTCTTTCTTTCTTCACTTCCTTTCCTTTCCTTTCTTTTCCTCCCTCCCTTCCTCTCTCTCTGTTTCTTTTTTTTCTTTCCCCTACTTCCTTTCTCTCTCTCGCTCTCTTTGTTTCTTTCTTTTCTTTTCTTTCTTTTCCTTCTTTCTTTCCTTCCTCCTTTCCTTCCTTCCTCCCTCCCTTCCATCATGTGAATCTAAGACTCTTTTCGGAACACCAGAAGAGAACTGCAGAATGCTAGAGCTGGAGAAGTTAAGGATCAAATCATCTCATGCCAACACCCGTGTGATCTTGAAGGAGAAACTGAGGCAGGGTGGTGATGGAAGTTGCTCTGAATCTCAGAGCAACCTGGAGCTCTTGACACCCAGGCTTCCCACAGCACTTCTCTGATCTGGTCATTGTGCATCTGGTCTCCATAGAATGCAGGGTCTGGCACCTGCTGGCTCCTCCCTGCGTCCCTAGCTTGGTGCTGGATGGGCTCAAAGGAGTCACTAAGCAAGAGCCCCAAGCTTTGGTTTCCCAGAGCCTCCCTGACCAGGATAACCTCTGACCAGACCTCACTCACCTTTCCAGTCTCATCTGGTACTCTGAGCTCCAGCCACACTGAATTCCTTCCAGCTTTTCTCAAACACTTGATCTCCTGCCACCAGGCCTTTGCACAAGCTGTTACCTCTGCCTGCAGTACCCCACCTGGATAACCCCTTCTCATCCTTCAGGTCTCACTATAGAGGTACAGGGTTGGCTTTATGAGCAGATGGCCTTAGGGGCTTTTTAAGGCTATATGGCACTACAGAGGCCCCGTACTCGATTTAGTACTGTCGCCGTGTTGAAGTTCTAAATAATTTTTTAATAAGAAGCCCTGCGTTTTCATTTTGCACTAGCCCCCCACAAGTGACGTAGCCAGTCCTGTTAAAGGTTTTCGGTTCTGGTAAAATGTCCCAATTCCAACTTTCCTTTGATTAATTGTATTGTAGTCTCCTCCACTAATTAGGCTTCAAGTTCCACATGACAGGAACCATTTGGGAGGTTCCAGCTCCCCTTTCCTAACAGTCCTCAGTGTCTATTTGGGAATCCATTTTGTACAGATGGTCCTGATAGCTCCCTTGAGGCCAGAGATGAAACAGGTGACTTAGGCTAATTCAATCAGGCCAGGCCTGACCTGAGGTGGGCATGTGACCAACATGGTCCAATAAGAGGGCACCGTCTTTGCTGGGATAGCTGTCACAGAGACACTCCCTCTTCTCTGCTGGACATTAACAAGAAGCGTGGAGGCTGGAGCTACTGCCAGGAATCTTGGAACCACATGAGGATTCAGACTTAGGGAGAGGCTGACACCAGGGAAGAAAGAGAGGAGAGACAGAAAGGACATAGGTGCTAGATTAAGCCTCATCAGAAATTTTCCTCTGATTTTTCAGTTACATAAACCAGTGCATTACCATTGTTACCTAAGCCACTTTGAGTCAGAATTCCACTTTTTTTGCATCCGGATGCTTCCTATCTGATAATGTATGCATACATCTTGCTCATTATAATATTCCTGGTACCTACCACAGCCTGGCATAAAAAAGATGCTCAATAATTATTTGATGAAAGAATAAACAAACAAATGAATGAAATAAACCCAAGTCCTCTGGCAGAAAGACCAAAGGTAATGCTTTACACGTGAGACCGTTCCAGGAGTCCTTCTGCAGAGTTTCCACTGGTCGCCCTGGCCCTGCATACCTCCAGAGACCCCCTACAAGTTCCCCTCCTTCCTGGCTGGGCCCAAATCTCTGGGACAGCCCTGAGCTTAGTCACTTTCTGTTTATCCCCAGGCAGATGGGCTTGCTGCGGTTTCTCTCTGCAGTTAGGTGTCTCTGAGGTTAGAAGCTAAGGCGTGACTGGCTTCAACAGTCACAGCATGCGACTCTTGATCTTGGGGTTGTGAATTGAAGCCCCACGTTGGGCATAGAGCTGACTTAAAAAATAAATAAAGTTGAAAGAAAGAAAGAAAGAAAGAAAGAAAGAAAGAAAGAAAGAAAGAAAGAAAGAGAAAGAAAGAAAGAAGGAAAGAAAGAAGGAAAGAAAGAGAGAAGAAAGGAAAGGAAAGGAAAGAAAAGAAAAGAAGAGAAAAAAGAAAAGAAAAGAAAGGCAAAAGAAGTTGCACCTTGAGACTGGGAACCCAGGCCTGGATTGGCCATCACCTTATCCAGTAGTTTTGCCCCAGTCACTTGAATTTGAGTCATCTTGCAATGCATTAGGAGCTGGTTTTCATAACTAGACTCAGCCTCCTGCTGTGTAGAATGGCAGGATGAGGACCCATTGACTCCAGACGGTGAGATGACCCTGACCCTCGCTGCCTGGTTGATGGGATTCAAAACTGTGAGACAGACAGGCAGCTCTAGTAGTTGGATATGGGGAGTTTTAGTCAATCCTGTGCTTCTCTTCTTCAGTAAGTGTTTGTCAACAGCTCCTGTGTACCCGGCCCAGTCACTGGGACTCTCAGTCACATTCTTTAAACCTCCTACTTCCTGACCCCTTGCTCTGAAAATCTGGGTCGTGGCCTCAAACCCTAAAGGCTTCCCAACCCTACATCCGGGCCAACCCCACATCCTGTGACCCCCATCTCTTCATCCCCTCTCTCTGCATTTCCTCTCTACCCCCCACTTTCAGCCTGTCAGACTATCATCGTTTGCCTTTGTTGTACTCCTCCGCAGATATGTAGCTTCTGGTGACCCGCGAGTAGAAGTGTATTTGAGTGTGTATGTTCAAGAGTGAGTGCCCCTGAGGGTGTCAATGTGTGCCTGAGCGTGCATGACTGTGAGAGTGTATGTACATGTAAGGACATGGAGTATAGGTGTGTGTGTCCATTTGATTATGGGCGTATGCGAGTGCACATAAGTGTTTCTAAGTGTGTTTGTGCATCCGAGTGTGTGAGTGAGTATGAATCAATGTCAGAGTGTGAGTGTGCATGCATGGGTATAGATGGGTTGATTATGGAGCACGTGTGTGTGGGGTCAGTAGGTAAGGGTGTAAATGTGTTTGTGGGAACATAAACACACCCGCCCCATCTTCACCAGTCACAGCGGACATACTTTCACATGCATGTGGGCACACGTGCGCATCTAAAAACCAAAAGTGGCTCAAAGCTATATACCCTTCATCTAATAAAGGGAAAACTTCGTCCACAGGCCGGGGTCACTCTCTCCTTTCCACCCCTGACCTGGAACTAAGGATCTACCGGAAAAGAGCTCCTTCTAACCAGCAACCTGCCTCCCTGCTCAGGCCAGGCCACCTCCCCCTCCCATCAGCCCATTTCCGGCCAGGCCCTGGCAGTGACCCTGAGCAGAAAGGCAAAGGATGAGGGTGGTGGGCAGGACATTCCAGGTGCCTCCTTGGCTATGGGGGCATCTCCTTGGAGACAAGAGGTGGACCATATCCAGATGATTATCACGGCTCCCAGAGTTCTCTGTCTCCTCACCCAACCTCTCCCAGCCACGCCTTCTTGGCTCTGAGAGCAAGCAGTGAGGAAGCCTGGCAAAGGCCCACCACTTGACGCAGAGGTTTATAGAAAAAGGCAGAGACTGGAGGGTAGGAATATACCAGCATGACTTCTCAGAGCAAGAGATTGGAAAAGCTGATCAAAGTGATTAAATCTGGTTTAAGGCTTTGTCCCCAGAGAGCTCTAGGGATGAGAAAGGTAACGCTTACCTCTTCTCCACACCACAGGTTACCTCAGTCTGAAAGGAAGGCATGGCCAGGGTGATCAAGGGAAGGGACCCTGAAAGGGATCAGGTGAGTCAGTTTTCAGCCTGCTTATAACCTCATCCCACTGGCAACCTTGGCTTTCTGTAAGACCTCCCCATTACCGCCCCCTCCCACCCCCACCACCTACCACTGGCCTCCTGTGCTTTGGCCGTATGCAAGGATCTTTTCCCTATTCCCAAAGCTGCTGGAACTCAGTGTGCTGGTAAGAGCTGGAAAAGGCCGCCGGGGTCACGCTAATAGTCCCGGTCTGCTCTGCCCCATTCTTGAAGAACTGAAGCAAGATGGCAGTGAGACTTGAGGAAGGACTTCCTGATAAGGCAATGAGACAAGTTTAGGAAACCCAAACTGGGATTTTGCCTCTGCCTTCAACCTCTCTCCCCTCACCCCGTACACACTACCTTCTCAACCCCTAATTCATCACTAGGACCATTCTCAACCTCTGCCAGCTACCTGAAACCCCACGAGATGGAGGAGTAGCCACCTCTCTCTTTCTCAGGAGCTGGAGTTTTCTGGAGAAGAGTCAGGGTGGGAAGGGGGCTGTGGCTTCCATCTCCCTCCACCCTAGTCTTCTCAGGGAAAGCTGGGTCCAGTGAGTTAGAGGGACTGGAGCTAGACTCTCAGGCTCTGACCAAGGCACCACAGAAGCTGCAAGCAGCCTGGAGCTGGAGGAGATGGCCTTGGAGAGTCATCCAACCCTGGCTGGCGTCACACCTTTCCTCCCAACAGCACACAGGGCGCTCACAATGAAGTACGGCAATAACAGTAATAATAACATTATTCTATACTCTGTAGCACTTACTGCAGCATCTGGCACTGTTCTGTACATCTAGTAACTCACTTAATCCTCACCTTGTGCAACCCAGTGAGGTACTGTTACTATGCCCGTTTTACAGAGAAGAAACAAGAGCAGAAAGATGAAATCTGTCAGGGATCCCACGGGAATGATACATCCTCAGAGGGCTTCACTAAAGTGAGCTTGGGAAGGGACTACAGAGGCAGGGTCAGGGTCACAGGGACTAACAAGGGGTAGCCTGGGGAGTAACTAACAGAAGGCAGCAGGAGAGAGCAGTGTTACTGGGATGCAGTGAAAGCCCTGGAAAAGGCATGAGTACCCTGGCCTTCCCCCCACCCCCCCAACCCCCAACCCACCCTCCCGGCCCTCTGATTTCCTTCCTGTCCCTTCTGCTTGCCAAAGCCAAGGGCAAGACAGGAGCAAGAGGGCCCGCGTGATGCAGCTTATAGATATTAGCCTCGTGAGGCACAGAGCAGACCAGAGATTGGATCTGGGGGGAATGGAGACCTCCACGTGCCTCTGTTACTGTGACTGGGAAGGTCGGTGGTCTGGACTCAGAGCCTTGCTCCTTGAGAGGTCTGGGGAAGGGCTTGAGGGGAACCAGGTTGGGGACAGGAGACTGGATTGTAATGCAAGCCGTGCTGCATTGCTCTATGATCCTGAGTGAGGCTCTGAGTCTCAGTTTCCCCTTTATGCAAAGAGGAGGTGGGTGGCCACTCTGGGACCGCCAGGGTGCCCAGACCAGAAAGAGCCTCTGTTCCCACTGTGACTCTCTCCCTTACATCAGAGTAACCTGGCATCAAAGGCAGAAGCCCCAGGCATGGGGATGCTGAGTCCCTGAGGAGGCCACTCCCACTTGCTGCCCACTTAGGACTCAGAGACGTTCTGTGATGAACCCCCTTCAGTTTCCTGGAGGGCCCCAGTGCCTTGGTCTCTGCTCCCTTTGCCAGTATTTCCTGGCCACGACACAGGAACCCACCTCAGGACAGGCTCCCTCCTCTTAGTGAGGAGGCGCCGGGCCCTGCCTAGGCCAACATCTTCACAGATCCTTCCTCAGGAGATCAAGGGCATCTCAGGCCTCTGGGGTCTCTGTATAGGGTTGAGTAGTTCCTCCTCTCCCCTTCCCACCCCACCCAACTCTGCCCCACCCATGCTTCCCCAAGCCTAGGGGGAGCCCCACCCAAGTTTTCAGACAAACAAAGTCAAGGGGAAAGAGTTAGCAAGAAGGAGGGAGCTCATTACCAGGAATTAAGGAGGAGGCATGCCCTGGGGTAAGACGAGCGGATTGGGCTGGCAGGAGAGTCACTCCTAGGTACAAGCAGAGATGGGCTCTGAGGTATACCAGATGTACACTTAGAAGTACACAAAGAAAGATCCAGCCACAAAGAGTCAGGCAGTGACAGAAACACAGAAAAGAACAGAGACTTGGTTGGCCAGAGGCACAGACCCACAGAGACATAATACGACAGACATACGGAGAGAGAAAGACAGCCACACCCAGGAACACTAAGCAATGTACACTTGCATGTGTGCACACACTCAGAGGCAAGCACATAAGGAAACAGGAACCAAGCTCAGGTTTCAGGAAGGCTGATTTCAATCCAAACAAGTCAAAACTGTAAAGAAATGGGCACCTCCAAAGTGAGCTGTGGAGTGGACTGGACTCAGGAAGGACCGAGCTGAGGTGTGGGATCTATCTACCCTCCCACATGGCGCCTCCAACCCCACCCTGTAAAGTGGATTAAGATACTTCCCTAAAGGAGATGAAGACATTTCTTTCTAGAACTTGCTATCAGCCACAACTACTAATAGGAGGCATAGCCTGGACATGAGTGGGGAGGTGGGAAGCTTCCCTCCTGCCCCTGGAGGGGTCACACACTGCTGCTTGGCCAGACCCCGCCCTGACTCACTGCTCCTGGCCTGGCCAGGCCTGACCCTTTCTTAGGAGGTCTGGCCCTCCATCCAGCATGTTCCTTGAGCTGCCCACTCCTGCCCTCTACACCTGTACACGTAACCCTCTTGTATTTCCCTTCTATCCCTCTTCAAAAGCCTCAAGTCAGGGCACAGCAAGCCATCACCCCTACTCCTCCTCCCCCTTCTCAGGAAATTCAGAATCCGTGGAAGGAATCTGAGGCGGAAGAGGATGTGGAATTCAATGACCTTAAAAAAAACAGCCTTCAGCATCTCTCCACCACCACCGCCCGCTCCTCCCCAGCCCTGCAGGAAAAATCATAAGGTGACATTTGTTAACTATTTACCATCTGCTGGTCACTATGCTAAGTCCTTTTCATGAATTATCTTCCACTCCCTCTTCCTCTCAATATCTCCCAGTTCACAGATGAAGGAACTGAGGTTCAGGGAAAGAAAAATGACCACCCTAAAGTCACACAGCTAGAAAGAGGCCAAGCTGGGCCTGGGATCCAGGCTTGACTTCTCTTTAACCACCACACCGAAAGGCCTCCCCGCAGCCCCTGGGCTGACTGGTCAGGATCAGCGGCAGGATCTGGGAGGAAGGGATGACAGAAGGCGTTGGGCATGCTGGGGAGGACAGCAGGGTGGGGGCCCCAGAGGCAGGACTGGTGTAGCTGGAGTGAAACTCTAAAGCCACATTCCCAGCCTCCCGAGTCTGGCCCTTCCTCCCCAGAGGGCCTGGGAAGGGGACACTCCCTCTGGCTCAGGCCTCTCCAACATTCCAGACACACCTCTTGGGAGCTGGGGACAAGGAGGGGTTGGAGACCTGAGATGGAACGGCCCTCTCCCACCCCCACCTCCCCAGAGTCCTGACTGTGTGGCCCTACATTTGCCACCCATCCTCCCTGGGCCATGGTCTCCTCAACTATGAAGAGGCCGGGGAACACCAGCTTAATCTCTAAAGACCACATTTGTCCTGCCAGACCCAGGGATCCTCCGGCCGCCCTGGGGTTAACTCTGCAGGAGGGCTAGGGTTGCGCCCGCCTTCCCTTTTATTCCCAGTGAAACTTGAGGAGGATCTGGTAAGGAGGTAGAGAAGGAGAAGGTGAGAAGGGGCACGTGATTTCCTGACAGAGCTTTCTGGGCCCAGGTGTGCCAAATCCATTGCCTCCCTGGGCAGTCAGGACACCGGGCATCGGTCGGTCCAACCCCAGGCTTAGGGACAAGAGGTGTCTCAGACTGAAGAAGTGAGAAAAGCGGGAGGAGACGGGGATGAATGTAGCCCTGGGTTCAGACAACTAACTGCAGAAGATAGTGGAAGGGTGGGGAAGAGCATGGGTGACTTTCTAGAGAAGGAGACACTAGAGCAGACCAGGAGGATTTCAGTGAGTGAGCACTTTGGAGCAAGGGTCCAAAGGTAGGAAGGCACAGAAGCACACAAAGTAGTCCGGGGGTGATGGAGCGCTGTGAGGGGATAGGTAGGGACCGTGGGCCAGGTCCTGGGGGAGCTGAGTGCAGGAGGGAGGGTTTGGGTTTATGTCTGAATAGCGGGCAGAGCCCCTTGGAAAGAAGCCCACTTTTAACATTGGTGTCAGAAAGATCTCTCTGGTCCTGTATAGTCTGGCCGGGGCCAGCCTGGAGGCAGGGAGGCTGCTAAGGGGCTATGGCCAAGGTCCGGGTGAAAGTAACAGAGCCTAAACAGCTGGGAGCTATAGAAGACAATACAGGATCCTAGTCTGATTGGCCTCCTCCGGCAACAGGGAGCTCACTACTTCTTGAATAGCAATCCTCCCCTTTGGGCAGCTCTGCCCAGGAGAAAGTTCTTTCCTAGGCCAGGTTCGAGCCTGCCTTCCTGGGATGATGCGTGGGTGCAGGGATCAGGAAGGAGATGCCATTCATTGTACAGGAGGATGGAAGCTTGGGAGAAAGTGTGGAGCCACTGAGTTCAAGCTGAGAGGCTTGGTGAAGAGGCTCGCTGATCTGTCTGTAGGACTGATGCTTGCGCCTCAAGCAGGGCCTGAGAACTGCCCCTAGGGTGCCCTGGCCAGGTGAGACACTAGCTGGGCAGCCTGGGTATTTGTGGCTGGACACACTGAAGCGCCTTAGCTGGCCCCAGGACAACAGCAGAGCAAGCAGAGAGAAATTTGCACAACTGGCAGTTTTAGGCACACATTTTATTGGTTTGTTTGGGTTTTTTTTTATATAAAAGGCAAAAGAGTACATGTGTTGAGTGGAGGATTAAAGGGGTGAAGACCCTATTTTAAGTAGAGTCCCTCAACCCCCACCCCTAAAACTGTAACATCTGCTATGTATATTAAAAAAACAAACAAACATGAAACTTACACCTGGACTTCACCCCACCACCACACATGCCTACATTATGACAGAAATGTGTTCTCTGCTCCTACTTATGTACAGCCAGAGCTCCACACCTGGTCTGGGGTCTCCTCTTCCTGGTCCTACCCCCATATTCCCACTCTACCTTCCCCAAAGCCTATAGAAGCCCCCTGCTTAGAAAAAAGGGCACGCAGGCACACACACACACACACACACACACACACACACACTAAGAAAACATATCTGGACCCTCCTCCACATGGAGCCCCCGAAACATGCAGACCCCTGGCACTTTCCTCACTCCCAGAGGGGACATACCACAGACAGACCTTTCCCTGGGCTCCCCCCACAGCTAGAATCCTTTCCATTTGGTCCCTTGCCCTGAATATCTAGCAAACCACACACACACACACACACTCAAGCAGCTCCTGCCTATTTTCACTTTTGGGGAGACAAAGGGATATGTTGGCCCTACTCCCTGTCCCACCACAGCTTAGAGACAGTGTCCTAAGGTCCCATTTGGGCAGGGTCCAGCGGAGAATCCCGAAGGAGGCCGTCCACTTGGGTGGGCGTAGACGGAGTTTCTTAGTCCAGGAGCGGCACCGTGAAGGCTTCTGGGGAGCAGCCCCTGCACAGTCTGTGGCTGCTCAAGGGAGAGGGCGGGGAGGTGGCACCTGCCCACTCAGATCTGCTCCTTGTGCTTCACGTGGGCCAGCTTCACATTCTCCTGCTCAGTGGAGGGTGGAGGCTGCTCCAGGTGGCAGCCGATCATGAGCTGATACACGAGGACTCCCGCAATGGAGCCCAGGAGAGGAGAGACGATGGGCACCCACCACCAGTGGCGGCCGGTCCTGCGAACAGACACACGTGGTCAGGGGAGGGTGGGGCTGCAGAGGGGAGGCGGGCTGGGACAGGCTGGGCAGGGGGGGCTGTACTCACGTGAAGACTTCAGAGCCCCAACCAGCAATGGCGGTGAAAAGGCGAGGGCCGAAGTCCCGGGCGGGATTGACAGCATAGCCGGAGTTGAAACCCATGGAAGTGCCGATAACAAGGACCACCAGGCCCACGGTGAAGGCCTCCAGGCCACGGGGGACAGGGTTGTTGTAGGGGTCAACAATGGCCAGCACACACACGATGAGGGATGCTGTGCCAATGAACTGGGGGGTGGGGAGGACAGGATGAGGAGCTGCTCCTACCCTCCCCTCTGGTCCCTCCTCTGTCCTTGGGCTCCCGGAGCCTCACCACTTCCCAAGTTCACCTCTCTCCAGCAGTGGTGCTAGAATTTTTGCATGCATAAAGGATCCCCCAGGGAACCAGCTAAAAATGCAGATTCCTAGGAATCTGCATGTTTTGTAAGCACCTGCCACCATGATTCTGATGTCGGTGTCACCACACATTGAGAAACCCTGCTATAGACAAGGAGTCCTGTCCCCCAGCCCTCCCCCCCACCCAGATGTTCAGAGCAGCTTGGTCCTCCTCTCTGTGTTCCCCTCATGAGTCACCAGGCCATACCTGGTCGAAGAATCCATTGACCATGTCCAAGTGTCCCGAGGGGTAGGTGGCAAAGATGCCAGCTGTGCCATTGGGGCCCGAGACTATAAGCTCATTCTTGGCGAAGTCCCAGATGGCATCTGGTGAAAGATCAGACCCAGAGTGGGTGAGGGTAGAGGCTGACCCCGCTCTCCTGTCTCAGGCCCGGCCCGCCCTCCTGGGGGATCACAGGTGAGCACGTCACGGCTGTATTACTCGAGAGTCTATGGAGGGGCGGCGGGGATCGGGGTGGGGGGCAAGGATGGCGGATGGCCTGAGAGTCTACTGTTGCCCAACTTGTTTCTTTTGCCTTGTGCCCCCAACCTTGGTCCTGTGTGGTGAATGAGTCATGAGCCTGGGGCCTGGGCAGGCCCTAGCTTCTGTCATCAAAAGGCCTGTTGCCAAGAGATCCCAAGCAGAGAAAGGGAGGTAGTGGAGGATGGCAGGGTGGGGAATGCTCACCATAATACAGCCCAAAAACAATTCCAGCACCCAAGAAGGCTCCCAGCGTCTGAGCCAAGGCGTAGATGGGCAGCTTGATCCAGGGCTCACGCGCCAAGAAACACATGGCAAAGGTCACAGCAGGATTCAGGTGGGCCCCTGGGCAGAGGGGAGATGGGACCTATTAGTCACTGTAACCTGCCACACTTGGGGAGCCCAGGATCTCTAACCTCCTTTTTCCCCTTCTTTGGCCCTAGTGGGCAGGGGTGCAGAGAAGGGTTTCTTGTCCTGAATGGTGGGTTGGACTATATAACAAGCCAACTCTGATATTCTGATTCCAAAGTGAAGAGTCAAAGGTTCAAAGTATCAAGTTCCTTCTCCACTCTTCACTTCCAAGAGTTCAAAGCTGAGGCTACAGCTATTCCCTACCCTTGGGAATGGCCCCCACCACCCCATTCCCCAGTTGGGCACCTTGGGGAATGCCCTTGTAATGACCGAAGGTGGAGCAGGGCCTTACCAGAGACCTGGCCAGCCACAAGGATGCCCAGGGTGACAGCGAAGCCAAAAGCTAGGTTGATGGTGAGGAAACCACCGTGAGTGCCCCGGCTGAGCACCACCTGGGCCACGGAGCCACAGCCGAACATCTGTATAAGAAAAAAGAACCAGGTAGGGAGAGTGAGGCCCAGCAACTCTCATTCCAGAAGGAAGGGGTAAATCCAGCAACCTCCACCTGCTGTCATCAGGAGAACAGGAAGCCCTTCCTGGAGGAATCCAACCCAACCCCCTCCTGCCGCAAAACTGCACCCTGAAGAAGAAGCAGACATGCCCTCCCACCCACAATGCCCAAACTCTAACAGGGCCCTATGGAAGGGACTGGAAGCAGAGTCAATGACTGGGAGCCCAGAAGATGGCTGGACCATCTCTGATTTTTCTGGAATCTCAGTAGGAGTGAGGTGTAGGGTAACAGCTTTCACTTTACCATAGTTTCTCCTGAAGGCTCTCACTCATCCCCCAAGAGCTGGAAGGGAGTACGGGGCACAGAGAAATAGGGAGGAGGCAAGAAGTTAGGCTGAGTCCGCTTCTCCTGAATCTGGAATATCAGAGCCCCCGCGCCTGTTCCTGTCCCAGAGTCTCCTCTCTCCACCTGCCCTGACCTCTCTGCTCTCAGGAGTCCAGGTTCCCCACCAGATGTGAACGTCCTAAAGACAAAGATCTGAGTGGCCCCTCTCTCTCGCCCCAGACTGGGACTCAGGGCAGTGCACATGGAGAGACTGGCTCTAAGCTCTCTGCCAGGGATGGAGGGATTCAGGAGGGCTAAGGTCCCTGATGTCCTGCAAGGACAGAACATCCTGTTCCTCTTGTTTAAATGTAGAAACGTTTCTGTGCCAGCCATAAAGAACCATCCTAAGCCCCCAGAGTGTCCCCCAAAGCTGCTCCAGGCCCTGCCCTGGGTCTCCTCTTCTACCCCCCCATAACTAAAAGTTTTATGCCTACCCATAGGGGAGTTTCCAAGATTTGTGCTAAGGGCCCTTGTCCATTCTGACAGGTCAGCATCCTGTCGTACTGGGTTAAGCATTTTGATTCTCATCCCTCAGAAAGACCAAGAGATAATGGGGAAGCCAGCAGCAGTGATGCAGGGCAAAGGTGTGTAGGCAGGTGAGAGCGAAGATCAGAGATTGTATGTCGGGGGGTGGGGGGAGGCACATGGGGGTCTGGGGCACCCCGCCCTGCCTGGCAGGCCCTGGCCTCAGCTCCTTTCCTGCCTGAGGCCCAAACCTGGCTTCAACCCAAGAGACTTTGGAGGGAGAAGCTGTCAGAGCCAGTTCTACCACCTTGGGGCTAATCTTCCTCTTCCTCCCCCTCCTTCCCCCCCCTCCCCACCTTGCCAGGTACCCCCAGAGAAAGGGGCTCCCCTCACCCAAGGCCAGCCCTGATCCTGCCAATGCAGGCTCTAGGTCCCCAACTCACAGGGGTATGTAGGCAAGCCCTTGCCCACCACTCAGCGGTCTCCCAGGCCTGGGCCCTCATCCTCAGAGAGCCGTTGAGGTTCTGCTTTTCACTGACACCAGATGCCTTACACTCACCTGAGCCTGAAAGCCTTCACAAAAGTAACACCCTCTTTTTGTGGTTGGGGATAAACCAAATGATCCTGGGGCTCAGTGCAAGGCCTGACTGCTCCTTTGCAGCAGAGGCAAACTGAGAAGTGGGAGGGGAAGGGGAGGCCCCTCTATGAATGTGGAAGACAACTTCCCCTGTGCTCAAACAGGGAGCTGGGCTGTCAATCAGATAAGCAGTGAGGGACATAAGGCTCTGGGGCAGGAGGGTGAAAAGCACCTGCCCCTCCTCCCTTCTTGGCACGGGGAGAGAAGGGATGGGGATGACGGGTAGAGCCACTAGTCTTGTGAGGGGCTGTGGATAAAGTGCCCCATCTGGCTCCTCCCTTGCTATTCCTGGAAACCAGAGGTGAGTCTAAGACCTTTTCTCCCCAAGGCACCACCACCACCCATTTGGGTGCTGTACCACCACCTCCCATTTGGGGTGGGACACCCCAGGCCTTCTTGCCTCTAGTTAAGCCTCTTAGTCCACAGGGGGCTGGCTAGTCTGCATCACCTACGGTCCGGGCTGGGGCAGGAACGGAAGAACCCATCCACTGCAATGAAGCAACTGAACCCAGAAGTAAGCCAGGAGAAAACAGGTGTGCCCACATGGGGGGGCTGAAAATCAGAGAGTGGCTGGGACAGGAAATGGAGACCGTGAGTGGCCTGCGTCTTTCAGACCCAAGAAATGCAAACAAAGTCACACAGGAACTAGCTAGGGATGAAACTGGTGTAACCAGGGAGTAAACTGATCTGGGAGTAACCCAGGCAGTGGCAGTGGCCTACCCAGAGAACCCACAAACTAACTCAGAGGCTGAGTTAGAGGCTGGGGAGTAACTCGGTGCTTTGGCGCAGAAGATGACAGCATCTGTCTGGGTAACTGACAGAGTCTGGGAGCCGCTCAGCACAAAGGGAGTGACTTTCGTGATACCACATCCTCTGCCCTGGGCCCAGCTGTCTTCCTCAGCCTCCTATCTTCAGGATCCTCCTTTCTTCCAGTTCTGCTGTTTGCACCCTGTGTGGCCTCCGCCCTCTGCCCCCACCCATGGCAAACTGTCCTCGCATCAGGGAACTTTTGGACTTTCTGAAGCTTAATTATTCATTAGGGGCCAAATATCCAGGACCCAAATAAGCTAATAGCGGCCCGTTTGCCAATGCCTCCACTGCCTCCCAGAGCTGGGACTCTGGGAACCTGGGAGGTGAGAGCCAGGAGAAGATGCTGGAGGTCTCAGACTGCAGAGATGACTGCTGCCCCCAGCCTGCGTGGGCTGGGGCCCTGGCGAGAGGGTAAAGGATCAGAGCCAGCAGTGGGAGTGAGTAACAGCTGACACTCTGGCAAGAGTCAGAGCTGTCACAGACGGGGTTGGAGCTATGGGGGAACAGCACTCTGGAACGGGTCGAGGTGGGGAGCAGAGCTGGGCGAGGGGTAGGACAGTCTTGAAAAGCAGCCCCTCCAGTGAACAGAAGGGTGGGCGAGCGCGGGGGCTGGAGACAGAAGGGCTTCTCCGGGCCCCCCCACTCACCACGAGGATGAGGGTCCCCAGGCACTCAGCCAGAGCCTGGCGAAGCAGCCGGTAGCGGATGTGGAGCATCTCCCCGCAGCGGGACACCAGCTCCTTCTGTCGACCCATGGCGGGAGTGGCGGGAGTGCGGGCTGGGGCGGCGAGCGCTGCAGGAGGACGGCGGAGCGGCGGCCGGTTGCCCCGAGCGCCGGGTGGCGCCCTTTATAGGAGCGGGAGGCTCGCGCCCCGCCCGCCCGGCAGCCCCGCCCGCCGAGCCCCGAGCCCGCCCGAGGTGTGGGCGGCCGCCCCCCGCGGCTGGCTTGGGAAGCCTTGGCGGGGACGCTGGGCTGCGGGAAGCCAAGGAGGAGGGTGGGGGGCGGGGAGGAGCTCCCGGAGGACACTTAGATGAGGAGGTGCGTTAGGGTCTGAGAGGGGATCGTGGGGGTTTGAGAGCCAAAGGCGTGTGTGGGACATGGCTGGGGAGAACGAGCTGCCAATGGAGACCTCCTTGCCGCGCTCACAGTGAGCCCTGCTGTCATCCACGTGACGGTGGGGGTGAGAGAGGTTTGTCAGAAAGGAACGGAACTGGCCCCATCCAGCTCTACAGGACTGCTCGACCCATTATGTCCTCAGAGAGGGGGCCGGAGGGAGGAGGCTGTGGGCCCCAAAGGAGACCCTCTCATAGTCCAGTCCTGCGTGGACTCAGAACATAGCTGAGTTCCAGCCAAAGTTCATGGGCCCGTTGTTCATGGGTCCGTGCTGAATATGTATCACATGTTACATGTCTTGATCAGCTCTGTCCATGGCTGTGTCCGCATGTGACATCTGTCCTGTGTACCAGATTGCACCTTCTGGACATTTCTCATGGCTGTGCACATGTCTTTTGAACATGGCTGGCTTAACCGACTTTACCACACGTGTACCTGCGTGTGTTTTGCACATGGCTCCAGAGGCTGAGCTGCAGTTGTCCTGACATGCCACATGCCACACGCTTGCCAGCAGGGTGAGTCCTACCTAGCTGTTTTTAACTCTCTCTTCTCCCACTCTGGCTGATCCCAGCCAGGGGAGAGTCTGACCCCTTAAGAGGTCAAAGTGGCCAAATTGTGAGGGTTGTCAGCCCCATCTGAGGCAGGGCATGGGGCAACTTTGCTCCTCATATTGCATTTATTTTTTAATTTTAATTTTATTTTTTTATTTTATAAATAAAATCCCAAGCAGTCTCCATAGTACTGTCAGCACACGGAGCCTAAAGTGGGGCTCGATCCCACCAACCTTGAGACTGTGACCTGAGCCAAAATCAAGAGTCGGATGCCTAATCAACTGAGCCATCCACGCACCCCCAAAAAAATTCTTAAAAAAACTAAAATTGAGAAACTGAGGACGGGTGGCCTGGACCCTACTTCACAGGACTGGGAGCAAATATGACCGCACTCCAGCCCCTATGGCAGCATTGACTGGGGAGACCACATTTTCCAGAGGCACTTAATCCAGGAGGTTAAGGGCCCTGGGGACCTATCCCTTGAGGAATGGCTGTCAGAAACGAGGGCTCCAGAGATGACTCATGCCCAAAGAGATGGGATTTAGCAACACACATTGGGTAAATTTACACACTCTTGCACGTGCACACACCCACTCTGAGGCTGGCAGCCACGCTCACCTATCAACACTCAGCTCTGTTCACATGCTCATGGGATCCCCTTCACATGGGAGCCTAGCCATGGGCTCAAACATGTATGTAACCCACACACGAGGTCTCCCATCACCCTTGGCCCAGGAAGAAACACCCCACTCCTCTGGCCCCAACGGGCTGGGAGGCCCCACAGTGAATCAGGAGGCCATCACCAAGTGCCTACCCATGGCCTCACTGCCAGTCTGTGACTCAAGACAGAACCCTAGACTCCTGGTGCCAGAACCCAGACTCTGGAAATGGGGAAACTTCCTCTCCCATGCTGCCCTTTCTTCTCCCCTCCCCACCACGTGATGTGCTTCTCAGCCCCTCAGTGCCTCAGATGGGGCTCCAAAGGCAGCACTGGACAGGAATTGGCAAGGAGCTCCTCAACACTGAAAGGAAACCGGGAACCCCAGCCCATAGCACCCCACCCTCACTGTGCCCCATCCTCGGGCTGCCAGAAGACAAGCCTGGCCTGGAAGCCAGAGCACTGGAGGAAAACGGGGGAGCTCGGCCACCAGCAGGCACATGCTAGGCCCCTAGACACACACGCATCTGCACGCAGCTCACACAGGCGTTCACATGCGCTGCACCATATACTCCCACCAAACTCATTCCTGTGTATAACTAGTGTGCACACACATGCTCATACACATACTTACACATGCACAAGGGCATGGATTTGGGTCGGAGCAGAGAAGGTACGGTATGGGTAGAGCTTCATGCTTCTTAGTGGGCCCGGAGGAGGGAGAAGGATACAGTGCCTCCCAAGGGTCCTTTATTCCTGCCAGCCCTCATCTGGGACTAAGAGGGGTCTGAGCCTGGGGATTTTGTCCAGAATTGCCAGGCTGGCCTGAGTCTCGGGGGCAGAAGCAGGACCTCACTGGCTCTTCTCATGGTAGTCAATGTCAACGGCGCCCCCTGGAGCCAAAGACAGAAGGAAGCACGGCTTCAGAGAGAAGTGATTGAGCTTGGTAAGGGTGACTCTGAGTCACAGAGCTTACCTGTAGCCCTCTGGGCTCCCTCCTGTGCTTTGGGAAGGAAAACTAGTGCCAAGTGCAGGCTAGAGCCCAGCCCACCTGGGAGCTCTGGGAGGATGCAGATGAGGAGGCACCACCTCCTCTCGGGGCATCTTGAGCAAGGTCTGTCTCACCTGGGCGGGAGGGCTAAACCCAGGAAGGGGCCTTGGGCAGCCCATCCACGCGTGGGAGGTTGTGATTCCTTGAGGTCGGGGGGTGGGGAGGGGAGTGGGTTCCCAGGGAAGGGAAGGGCTAAAGATACAAGTCCCAGCCTGCTAGACCAGAGGGGCTGGCTGGGGCCCTGTAAGGGGAGGTGGTGGCACACCCTTCATTTCCTGCCCCCCAAACTCTTTTTGCTTGAATAGGAGCAGCATGAACCATCAAAAATACATGTGCCTTGCTTAGCAAGTGGGGGAGGGTGGCGGGAAGAGTGTAGACTTTAGAACACAAATCATGATACAGTACCCCCAGCCTCTTCTAACCCCCTAATCTCATCCAGAGCTTTGGAACAGGGCAGGGGAGGGGCAGACCAAAGCAGACATACAGACATTTTCAAGTTTAGAGAGTACTTCCTCCCGTTTATAAAACAACCCCCAAAAGTGGATGTATTTTCCCCCTTTCACAGATGACAAAACTGAGGTTTAAAAGAAGTCACCTGCCGAGGTCTGAGCCACTAAGCATTGAGCTGGGATTCAAACCTCATGAAGGTAAGGAGGAGAGGTGAAGAAGAGGGGTAGAGAGGCCAAGGAGCCTCAGGTCCTCAGAGGAGCAGGGAGCCAGGACACAGGAACCCACTGAGTCTCTCCATACCACCTGAGCCCCCTTTTTAGAATGTGTCCCATTCTTAGGCCAAGGCTGGACACTATTCCTGCTCCTAGGCCTCAAGAACTGGGGGCTGGCTCTGGACTGGAATTGGGAGTGGAGAGTAGAGATGAATCACCCTATTATGAGCGTCCCCAGACTGGGGGGCGGGCAAGCATCTCCTCCTACTGCGCCAACAGTCACCCCCTGTCTCCAGACAAGGCGGCAGAGAGCCCGTGAACACAAACTACCCCCTTGGGCACCTCCGGCCACATGTCCAGCTGGACTCTGAGCAAAATCTACCTTTAGACCCATATCCTGGGGACTTCGGCTTCGCCTTCTGGTGTCCCTGAGCTGCCCTTGGCACCCTTTGAGGACAGCAGAGAGTCACAGAGAAGCAAAGAGATGGGGCAGAGGCCTAGACTCCTTGCCAAAGAAGGGCCCAGAGTCACAGGGGCTAGGCCAACGGGGCAGAGGCCTCTCGCAGACCAGAATCTCAGCTCCAAGCCTGGCTTGGCCACTGACCAGTCAGGTGACCTAGCCTGCTCTCTTCTCCTAGCCCTTGACATTAGTTTCTTCATCAGTCACCTGGAAGTTTCAGATGGAGTCATCCCACCCCCCAACTCAGGGCCTCTGTAAGAATCAAGCAAGATCATGGGTGTTTCAGGCTCTAAAAACTTTATCACACAGTCAACATAGAAAGACTCACTCTAGAAGCCGCCTCCTTTTTTTTTTTTTTTTAATTTTTTTTTTAATGTTTATTTATTTTTGAGAGACATAGAGGCACAGTGTGAACAGGGGAAGGGCAGAGAGAGAGGGAGACACAGAATCGGAAGCAGGCTCCAGGCTCCGAGCCGTCAGCACAGAGCCCGACGCGGGGCTCAAACTCACAGACCACGAGATCATGACCTGAGCTGAAGTCGGCCGCCCAACCGACTGAGCCACCCAGGCGCCCCTAGAAGCCGCCTCCTTAATCAGAGCCCCCACATTTTCTCATCCACATGAGTTCTTGGCTCTGTGCTTGTATGTATCCATGGAGGTGTGTGTGTACAGGGGGGCAACCATGGGGTTCATGCATGCACGTGTGTATCCATTAGTGCCTGTGTGTGCGTTCGTGTGTCCAAGGGGTTCCGTGTGCATATCTGTGTGTGTCCCTGTCTGGGTCTGGCTGTGAGTCTGGGTCCAGTGTTTACAAAAGCCAGAGAGAGAGGATGAGGATCTGTTGAGGAGTCTGGGGACTAACTGGCCGGACATTTGGCCCTGCCCCATGCCAGCCTAGAGGGAGAGGAGTTAGTGACACGGAGCTGGCACAGACCAGGCTATCACTGCAAACAGGCCTAGGGTGCCTGGAGATACCTGGAGCTCCCGGCCTTTCTGTTTTGCTATCTCTCTCTTCACTAGAAGGAAAGCTTCTGGAACCAGGATGGTTCCCTCAGAAGATGAGGGGTCAGGACCAGAGATCGAGGAGGAAGAAAAGCTTATGGCCTTCCTGGGGGGCCTGAATTAGGGCCTGGCCCCTGTAGCCAGAAAGGGAGCAGAGAGCATTTGGGGGGCTGAGGCAACCAGAGGGCCTCTTGGAGGAGGAAACATTTGGCTAGGGATTTTGTGGAGGGTCTTCCAGGTAAGAAGCTGCTAGGCCAGGCCAAGGCTATGCCTGTTTGCCTGGTACATGATGAGAGCACCTGTAGTGAAGCCAGAGCAGGACACTGGTAGCACAGAAGGGCCTTGGGTTCTACACTAAGGGCCTGAACCTTATCAAGGGACCTGAGATATTCCAGCCATGCTTCTTTAAGCCCCAGGGCTCTGAGGAAGCTCTCACGGGGACTGTGGCAGCTAGAAATGGAGAGAGGCAAGGTAAGGAGACAGAGCCCTGGTCCCACCTTCTGTTTCAACCACAGTATTTTCACCATGTTACATCAGGGTTCCAAACAAGAATACAATTGACAAATGTTCCACTGCTAAGAACAGAAGCTAAGGGGAGACCTGAGGGTTTTAAGCAGGGGAGTGGTATGGTCTCCATTGCCAATTAATGGAAGGCATTGGAAGGATCCCTCCAGCTGCTAAGAGGAGGATGTGTTGGAGGGGAGAGGCTGAGACCAGGAGGTCTGGAAGGAAGCCACAGAGGGAGACAGGCCGGATGCAATGGCTAAAGGGAGGGGAGTTTGAATTGGGGATTTAGGAGGCAGAGTGAGCAGGGCAGGTTGTCAAGAAGCTGAAATTGGAGGCGAGCCGAAGTGACTAGACAGGAACTGGAACCTGGGATGGAGCCCAGGACAACTGCTCTCTGAGAGGGCTGTGGTCCGAAGGGGGGTGGGATGGGGGACAGGAGGTGGAAGGAGGCTCTGCATCTGGTGTTCCAGAAAGGCCATGGGCATGTGTGAGCCCCAGAATTCTCTCCCCTCGTCCCAGCCCAGTCTGGGTGCTAATTACAGGGCAGCCACCAGCTACCTGCCCCAGGGGGAGAGTGTCACAAGGGAAAGGATCTAGGGGAGGGCACAGGCTACAGCAGGAGGTTCTGCAGTCAGACTTCAGGTATGACTTCCTGAGGATCGCTAGACCTGGGATGGGTGGGAACTGGGCTCCAGGGAGACAGACCCCACTGACTGGGAGATGGGGGTAGGGATGTTGTGGGGGCAGATTAGAGAAAGGTCAAGGTGCCATATCTATCATTTTTTTCCTTCAAATTGAACTATATTTGACATACAACACTGTATAATTTTATTACACTTATATGATTACCATTGTAGCAATAATTAGACCTCCATCACTTAATTGTCCTTTTTTTTAGTTTGAATAATTTTAGTTGGAATAATTAAGTTCTAGTCTCTCAGCAAGTTTGTTGATTATAATACAATGTTGTTGTCTATATTCACTGTACTGGGCATTAGATCCCTAGGGCTTACCTACTAACTCACTGTAAATTTATAACTTAAAACATCTGTCTTATCGCCCCTTCCCCCTGTGTATCTATCTTTTCATCCAAACCCCCGGTCGTCAAGTGAAACAGGGGTCTGGATCTCAGGCCCTCCTTATTCCTTAGGTCAGGGTCCAATCTGGGCCTTGCCGGTCTTTAGAAGACCCCAACCCTATCCTGTGGAGATTTCCAGTTCAGGACAGTAGGGGAGAGCTGAGTCCTGCTTTTGAGGAGCTCCCAGTCAGGGGGACCGAGATTTCAGGCTCAGGCTAAGGTGGACCAGAGAGTGCACACTCTCAACCTTCCCCTATCTTGACTCTGCTCCTTTATGTCTTGCTGATAACAGCTTCAGTCAGCTGCCCTGGGTGGAGGGAGAGGAGCAGGGCTGGCAGGTGGACCAGGACAGGGGAGGGGGCCAGGCTTTGCAGTCCTCTCTGTCCCACTGCACAGATCTAGAGCTTGGCTCTCCATTCCTTTATTTTTCTTCCACCCCAGCCCAAAGCCCAGGCTCAGCAGCAAGGCTGGAGCCAGGATGCCTAGATTCTCTGGATCTCCACCCCGAGCTCCCTGTGTGACCCTGGACAAGTTCCTGCACCTCTCTGGGCCTCATGCAAACCAGAAAAATTATCCTCCCCATCCTGCTCTAGACGTTGAAGTGGGAAAGGGAAATGAGTCTCCCTCTGGGTTTGGAACACCCTGGTCCCCATTAGTGCCCTGGGCAGCCTAAGAGTCCTGTTTCCCCCCACACACACCCTCCCCTCTCTGCAGTAGAGGGATGGGCAGCCAGGCTGACCTATTCCTGAGTAGGGTAGGGGTGACTCACGTGCCCCAGGCTTCCCCTCCTCTTAATCGCTCACCTGGATTAATCCATGACTCACAAAGCAAGTACCGGATGTTGGAGGGGTTATATGGATGTTTGTTTATTGGGGTGGGGGCACTTGGACTAGCCCAAATCTGAGCCCCCCTCAGGACTTCATTGAATGTAACCTAGGCTTTGGGGTCTTGCTCTTTTTCTCCAAAGTAAGGTGCGGGGCGGAGGAAAATAGGGTCTTCAGCTGAAAGGATTGCAGTTTAGAGGAGATGGTGATACCACAGCCAGGAAAGAGGACACTTTGAGAATTCACTAAATGTAACCACACAGAGAGGCTTAGAAGGTCTGACAGAACTGGGGAAACCGAAGCCCCAAGAAGCCTTTGTTTAAAGCCACAGAAAAAGTCCAGAGTTTTTGCCTCCCTTTTTTTTTTTTAATCTTTTTTTTTAAATGTTTATTTTTGACAGAGAGAGACAGAGCATGAGTGGGGGAGGGGCACAGAGAGGGAGACATAGAATCTGAAACAGGCTCCAGGCTCTGAGCTGTCAGCACAGAGCCCGACGCGGGGCTCGAACTTGGGAATGGTGAGATCATGACCTGAGCCGAAGTCGGACGCTCACCCAGGCGCCCCTTTTTTTTCTTTTTTAATGTTTATTTTTGAGAGAGAGAGACAGAGTGCAAGCCGGGGAGGGGCAGAGACAGCAAGGGAGACACAGAATCCAAAGCAGGCTCCAGGCTTCGAGCTGTCAGCACAGGGCCCGACGTGGGGCTTGAACTCACGAACCATGAGATCATGACCCGAGCTGAAGCCAGATGCTTAACAGACTGAGCCACTCGGGTGCCCCTCCAGAGTTTTTTGCCTCTTTAGCTGAGAGCTTTTTCTCCTGACCTACTCTTCAAAAAAAAAAAAAAAAAAAAAAAAAGAGTTCCCCTTTTACAGCAACTCAGAGCTGGAGGCAAAAACCTGCACACAGACTAGTGCATACAGACATGTCCCCAACACACGGAGCAGACAAATCACTCCATACGTCAGACACAGACTCCTACCCCATCATGTCCACCTGCAAAGTTCAATGCAGAAGCCCACGGAGGGACACACACCCACGGGGATGTGTAACCTACAGCCTGCACAGCCTTGCTCACACAGGAGTTCCTTCTAGTCTTCTTCCCTTCCAATGACGTTCCAGCTCCTCATGCCACCCCCAACCCCCGAGGTCATCTTAGAGCACACCAGCCTCTTCACCTGCGTCCTAGAGAAGACAGGAGGAAATTGGTTGGAGCTGCAATGTGAGGGGCTGAGATGGAGCCTAGGCTTCCTGCTTTCTCCACAGGGCTGAGCAGGAAGTGCAGAAACAGCGGTGCAGCTCCTTGGGTTTGAGTTCTCTGCCCTCTTCCCTTGCCTCACTGTACCCCTGACAAAGCCATTACCATGCCCATTTTACAGGTGGGAAGGCTGAGCCCAGCAAGGGAAGCGATTTGCCCAGGGAAACATGGGGAGGTGGCAGGGCCAGGGCTCATTTCCCCAGTGGGGACTGGTGTCTGCACCTCTTGGAACCACCTGCTGCAGTTTCACCTGGGGGCAGATTCTGTTCCCTCCTTCACCGCGATAACCTAGAACTGGGTTTGTGAAAAGGCCAGAAGCTACAGGACTGACGCTGACCCATGGATGGAAACAGGATGGTCTGATAAAGGCCAGCACCATCCCGCCCCAGAGCCTACGGAGGGGCTGTGGAGAAAATAAGCGAGGAGGAACCAGGGAACAGACCCAAGGACCGTGAGGGCTGGAACTGCATTTCTTTCCCTGAACACGAAGCCTTGCAAGCTTATGCCTGAAGTTCATGAATCAAGATCACAGCTCACACGGCCCAACAATGTATTCTCTAGGCCATGCCAATGTCTAATCTCATGACAGTGACAGGTAGGGACTGGTATAGGTTCACAAAGACTAACAGAATTGGGACAAAATTGGATATTGGGGTTCTCATATGTGGCTTATTATCTTGAGGCTGAAGCCTGATAGCTAGGCATCAATCTCTCCACAAACAGACCCATGCCTGCTGCTGAGCCTTTCAGAAAATGAGGATAACCAACTTCACAGGGCTGGTGTTACTGCATGATCACGTTCCTGCACATAAGCTATGTAAAATAACACAGTGCCCAGCATGTACCAGGCACTCAAAATGTCAGCTGCATCTTAACTCTCAGGGTGCAACTCACTGTCACCACCCAACCCGTTCTAGAAAGAGATTACAAGTGATGATTCCCTCTTCCTTGAAGCCGTCTGGTGGGCCTGCTTGCTCTCCGTCTGCCGGGGCTAGGCGCCCTTCTGCACACATCTGTATCCTACTTGAGCACTGTCCTAGGTACCACGAAGGTGTCAAGAAATCTGTTCAAACATGTTACCTGCCCCCCAAAGAGCTTACATACAGGAGACGAGGTTAAAACTACATGAAAAAGGCAGAAAAGCCAGGACCACGGGGAAATCGATTTAATTTTAAACCAGAGTTTAAAACAACAGAAGAGTTCACGCCCTGTATGTAACTACGAAGTAAACTGAACAGACAGTAATTGCTCTCGTGTTTCAGAAGAGAGAAAGAGCACCTCAGGCTGGGGGCGAGGGAAGGGTTGGAGGAGGAAGCACTATTCGAGCTGAGTCTGGAAAAACAGCCAGGATTAGGGGAGACGGAGAAGGGAGAGGCTGCTGCAAGTGGGGTGTGGACCAGGCTTAAAGGAGGCAGCACCGCCCCCCGCCCTGGCCCTGAGAGCTCCTGGAGAGCAGGACCTGGGGCTTGTTCCGCTTGCACCCCTACTGCAGGGATGCAGTGGGGACAGTGTGTGACATGAATGGCTGGCTGGATGCACGGAGCTGGGGGACTCAGACACTGAGCAGCCAGGGCAACACTCAGTGCTTCAGGCAGCTCTTCCGGAAGAGGGGGCCATCTGTCCCCCTCACCCCTTCACCCCCCCAGCCCATTCTGTCCTGTGCTTTCACATGGCGCACCCTGGGAAGCAACAGCACCCACACAGGAGAGCACTGTGCCCCTTCAATGGGCTCTATTCATAGACACACAGCCCCCTCCCCACCGCTCAGTGCTGATATTCTGTGACCCTTAAGAAGTGCCACACCTTCTCTGAGCCCCATTTAAAGGCCTGACACTGCCCTGAAGGGCATACTAAGGTGTAAGCACACATCCTGGCAATGGGAAGGGGAGAGAGCCTCAGCCTTGGGCACATATCCTCCTCTCCGCACTTCTGGAAACATCTTAGGAAGGAAAAAAAAAAGCCCCGACTAAGGCTGACAGGTGGATGGATCTCCTGAGTTCATTCAGTTCGCTGGGCTGGCTCGCCTTCCTCTTCCGGGAATTCAGACAGGCCCAGGGCCTCTGTAGGGTACCAGGCCCCTGCCCTGACACTGAGGCGTCAGACAGAAAACTGGGGCAGGGCTTTTCTAGGGGAACATCTCAGGGTGTTCAGACCAGCAGGCGCTCCATGGAGCATCCGTATGCAACGAGGGTGGAGGCCATGCCCCTGACATCTTGCTCTAGAGGGCTGCAGTCCTGCTGTATACCTACAGCTTGCTCCTCGGGCTGGAGATCACACAGTCCACCTCTCACTTCGGGCCTCCACAGCCTGTACCAGGCCTTCACCCAGGATGGCAAAGTCCTCCAGGATCGCTTCGACATTGGGCACCATCACCAGCTCCCCGCCTTGAGACACCACTATGTGCCCCTTTGTGTTGGACGCCTAGAGAAACCAGAGAAATATGGACTAAGGTGTCACAGAGGCACACCCAGAGACACCAAGCCGGGGCGGGGGTGGGAGCAGCAGCAGTAGAGATCAACACACAAGACACATGCTTCACACCTGACCCATGGTCAGTCAGGGAGCACGCCACATTCAGACAGGCATGCCCACATGGAACTGCATGTACACACTCAGGAACACGCACTTATCACCACCCAGCATACCTTGAAGGGTTGGCGCTTGAAGCTGGTGGGCTTCCAGAGGACACCAATCACCTCACCACCATGCTGGTCATAGAAGAAAAGGGCCAGGTCCCCAAAGGCCTCCTAGGAAAGGGCAGGACGTAGATAATATTACACGTAGATACCCAAGAGTCATCTCAAGGCCCCAGCTTCACCTGGAAGCCCCTCCCCAGGTTTAGTCAGCCCTTTAGGACCTACCCTGAGCTGTGCCAGATAAAGCTGAGGAGGATCGTAGCCCAGCACAGGCATCAGGGACGAGGGCCCTGGCTCACTGAGCAGGCCGCGGCAGAAGGACGCAGCTGGTGAGTCCACGGCTTGGCGGTGCCGGGGGATGTGGCGGGGAGACAGGCGGATCAACACGTCATACATATCCAAGGGTGGCCGGAACACTGTCTAAGGAAGGGGATTGCCCACTGGGAGTTAGGAGCTGGACCACAAAGCTTTCTACATGCCCACCTTGGTTCCCTCCTTCCCTTTTGTCTGACCCCCATTAGGGGCCCAAATGCTCATCTGAAGGTGGGAACACCAAGCCCCAGCTGGTGTCAGCTTCTACCCATCAGGAGGAGCACAGGCTAGAAGTGTGAGAGGCCTGGATGGAGCGAGGGCCCTGGTTCTCCTGCAGCTTCCACCACTACCACATACCACGGGCGGTGTCAATGTCTTCTGTGGATTCCGTCTTGCAAACAAGCGGACTGAGCATCCTGTGAGAGCCCCTATAGCTCCAGACTCCCAATGTTGAAAGGTAGAATCCCTAGAACCCGACTCACTCTTGGTCAGGGGCTTACCCTAATGTCCCCAGGCCCTTGGGGATCCATTAGCTGCTTCTCCAGGACCGGCAAGGCCTCGGCTGCCAGGACCACAAGCTGCTGTAGGATCTGAGGGCGTACACATAAATAGATCAAACCTGACTGTGGGTCTTTCTTAGCTCATGCTTGGCCTGCTTTCTCCTTGGGGGAGAAGGCCACAAATTTGGAGGTAAGGATAGGACTGCACCTGGGGTGATGGTCCATCCTGTGTCCATACAGAGTTTTTACGATCCTGGGGGGTAAGGATGACCATGACCGGGAGTTGTGTCCGAGATGCCAGGAAGCTGCTGCGGATCTCCACCTGCTCTTCCACTGTGAACAAGAGAGGGTCCTGGGTCAGCCTGCCCCTTCCCCTAGCTCTACTACCCTGGGTCTTCCTACTGTACACCCAGCAGCTGCCCATCCAGGAATTTTCCAGTGCCCCTCCCCCAAGAGACAAAGGCAATGAAAAGGACACCATGTTTGCCTCAATTGGGTGGGGCGTTAAACTCCCAGACTCAGCCCAAAGGCAGAATTTTCCACTGCCTGGCACCCCATTCTAGTTTCCGGGCCGGCACAAGCTGAGGCCTGCCCCTGACCCCCTCCCACCCTTTGCTCCCACACACCTGGGGAATTAGGAAGCTGACACCCTCCTCTTTGCTTGGACCAGGAGCTCCTCATGTTACAACTGGAAATCATCACCCCCACTCACCAAGAGGTCTGGACATCTGTTCTAACCTGGGCCCTTCCCTGACCCCACAAGACTTCTCACTTGGTGTTCAGGGTCCCCCTTCTACTCTCCTCTCCCCTTCACAGCCCCCACCAGGTAGCTTGTTTACCACCCCTAGTCCATTCTGTTTCTGAGCATCATAGGAGTAAACCATAGCTCTATAGCCTTAGACTTCCCTAAAGCCTTGACTGGGCCTCTTCCTCCTAGTAATTCCCCACCCCAAGGCAGTCAGGGTCAGGCACAGATATCTGGAAGGGGGAAGCCACGAAAAAACCCACCTAACAAACTGACACAGAAGACTCTTGTGTGCTCTATTGCTCTGCAATCCACAAAGGTTTGTTCTTGCAGGAGTCTGACTCCAGTCCTACCACTTACCAGTGAGCTCACTGTTGAGATTGACAATAAGGGGGTTGTTCTTCCAATCAAAGGTTGATATCAGCAAAAGGAACCGAAGAAAGCCCACCTGGGGGGAGCTGAGAAAAGGAGTAAGCAAAGAGTCTGGGCCCAAAACACACATCCCAGGTCTCTCCCCATGACCTAGATAGTCCAGACCCGTCGGCACGGATGGGGTGGGGAGTGCCTTAGAACCTCTTCTGTCACTTTTTTCAACTACCCTCTCCCATTTGGCCTGAAGGTACAGCCTAAGGGATGACAGCTGGCCCCAAGGGGAACTTTCTGGCTTGGGAAAAGATGGAGGGAATCACCTGGGAGGGGTGAAGGGCTCAGGGTGCAGGAAAAGAGCAGCAACCACCAGGTCCAGGCTCTCATCGGTGAGCCCCTCACCCAGAAGCTGGGCGCGCACCCACCGCTTGGCCAGCCGTGCCACCCCTGAGAAGGCTGGGTGCTGCTGTTGGAGTCTGTGGGAGGGGAGAGGGAGTGGCAATGAGACTCAGAGCCTAAAAAGAGTATTTCTACTCCACCATCACCATTTATTCAGTCTTTACCCAAAGTTGCCCTTTGTACAGAATCTCACACCCCCCTAACTAATGCCCCAACAGATTGGCCCTATAAAATTCCCATTTCAGGGGTGCCTGGGTGGTATAGTTGGTTAGGCATCCGGCTCTTGATTTCGGCTCAGGTCATGATCTCATGGTTCTGTGACACTGAGCCTCACATTGGGTTCTGTGCTGACTGCATGGAGGCTGCTTGGGATTCTCTCTCCCTTCCTCTTTCTTAAAAATAAATACATAAACCAGGGCATAATTTTTACCAGCTGGCCTCCCAGAGAGACAAGCGGCCCAGAGAGCAGAACAGAAGCAGGCAAGGATCTAGAGACAGAAGAGCCTGTGCAGGTGGCCATACCCATGCAAGGCGCTGGTGAGCAGGGGCAAATGCCTCGTGTCCCTCTCAAGGCGGAGGGAGGCAGGTGTGTCCCTTAATGAGATCATCCCCTCGGGGCTCCGCATTTCCCTCAGGATCTGGGGCTCCCGCTGATAGGCCACACGAATCCGGAACACAAACCCATCCTGTTCAAAGAGGGTATGGGATGGGAGACACGTGTCAGCATGGGGCACCCTAACAACCCGTCCCTTCCCTCTCTGGGGAATCTCTACCCTACACCAGCCTAACCTTGAGGACATCAGTGTGCATGGCTGTGGCACGACACTGCAGCCCGTGCTGTTGTGTCAGCAGCTCCGCCAGACGCAGCTGGAAGGCAGCTCGGACCCGGCGTATGGCCTCGGCATCCTGTGGCCACTGGCCACTGCCCTCCAGGTGACATACCACTAGAAAGAAAAGTAAGAGGTTTCAAGACTGCAGCACGGAGTAGGAACGGTTCCTCTCATCCCGTCCCAAGAGGATCCTTACCAGTCATGGGCTCTACATAGGCTGGACAGGGCTTGTCGGGCCGGGGCAATAGTGAGGCCCGCTCTCGCAACTGCTCATAGAAGGAGTAGGCTGGCCGGACTGGGGTTGGTGGGAACACCTGTGGAAGAAGCAGCGTGAGGCAGGGGCCCAGGACTGAGAAAGTGAACATGGTCAGGAGTTGGAAAGGGGAATACTGGGGGAGTGGGGCAGAAACAAAGGATCACTAAGTAGAAAAGGCTCCCTGCCCCCTTCCACTTCACCTCAGTGTAGCGCAGTACTGGGTGGGCTCCCTGCACAGCAGACACAGTCAGCGGGAGACCTTCCAGCCCCCACAGGAGGCGGCTGAGATCATCGTAGCAACGCACTGCTGCTGCTAGGGCCTCCTCACCTGTGCTGGAGGTCTGAGAGGGAGAACACAGTCAGGCCAGAACCCTACAGAACCCCACCGCCACCAGGGATTTTGCCACAGATCAGGCTGCTGCAGAGCCAGCACCCCCTCTGCTGGACACTATGGGAAGTGCAGCCTGGCATGCTCTCCACCCCTACCTAATCCGTCCACACAAGGTACTCTGTAACCCCTAGCTGTAACCCTTAGCCCTGACCCATGACCCTTACCTCTTTTGGGCTTTGGATCAATGCGTCCAGAAGGCCCCCCACATAGTGGACACAGGTATCTGGGATGTCAGCATGGCTGGGAAAGGGGCACAGACTCAGTGTGGGCACTGAAGAATATAGAGTAAGCTGCTGGACATTCGCTGCTCTGCCCAAAGCCTGGGCCAGACTCTCCTAAAAGGCTCCCCAACCCACCGGAGCTTTCCAGCATCCAGGTGTTAACACTCACAGTGCCAAGAGATGGGTGACCACCTGGTGGGGAATAAGGCGCTTCTGGGCCATAGAGGCTGCCTCCCAGACCACAGCCTCCCGAATGGCTCCATCCTGGAAACGCCGAAGCTCTGAGCGAGATCCCCAGAACTGGCGGAAGTCAGCAGCCTGAGGAGAGGCAACAGGTGGTGGGAAAAATCAACAAAGATAGGCTCTGTCAGAAATCCCCGACAGGACTCAATCCGGACGGCATGAGGACGATCCACCGTACTCCTGCCAGTATACAGCCTGGACTTTCCAAGACACAGCCAAATCACACCCCAGACCCCGGAGCTCCTCACCTCGGGCTGGTTGGCTTCTGGACCCAACTCAAGGACACTGGTCAGCCCCTCAGGCCGGAGGAGCAATCCCAGGGTCAGGGTCCCGGAGTCTCTGTGCTTCGGTGGATCCTGGCTGATGTCCCACTATAGGGTGTAAAAAAGCTGAGCTCAAGCCAAGGATGCTCCAGCTTGGCCTGGAAACCCAGTTTCCAATTAGGTAGAAAGATCTAGCTAGAGGGATAGTGTGTCTTTTGTATCCCCGGGGACCTTGGATCTAGTTCTCCTTAAACCCACAAACTCCCTACAGCGCAGCACCTCACCTCTAAGACTGGGGGCCGAGAGTGGGCCAGCAGGTGAAGGCGGGAGCCCAGACCCTGCTCCAGGAGGGTGGTCAGTGAGCTCAAAGCAGCTGAAACATAGTCCCCACCAAGATCCTGCAGCTCTGGCCACAGCTTTAGCCGGTGACATGCTGCCTGCAGGCGACTCAGTGGATGGAGACTAGAGGGACAAAGAGACAGAATGAGGTACTGCTGACCCCAAGTATGACCCCTTCCCCAAAACCAGGAAGATCCGAGCACCTCTGCTCCACCACTGTAGCTCCAGGGAAAAAGGACCCACTGACATAGCCTGTCAGCCCTAAACTTACTGCAAGACGTGGTCAAAAGCCCGGATCATGGGTTTGGGAGTCATCAGCAAAAACTGGAATCCGTCATCAGCTCTGCTGTCCAGCAATGCCATAGACAGTCGTGCCTCATGCTGTACCTGGGGCCACGAGGTAGGCAGGGAACTCACATTTGAGACTATCACCACTATACCCCTCCCTTCAGTGACCTGAGGGCTCAGACGAAGAGACATGCCTGACCTAAGCTCTGTGGAGAGGGGTTTCTGGGGTTCTGGGACTGGTAGAAGGGACAGTCTGGACTGGGACACCTGGGGAATCCAGGAGTGGGTGACCATCGGTACCTGGTGGTAGGTAGAGGCAGTGACATCAGCACAGAGGTTGAGACAGCCTGAGGAGTCCAGGAAGACAACAGAGAAGGCCTGGTGGAAGTCAGCCAGGGCCGGCTTGGAGGCATAGAAAGAAGCCGGTCAGGGTTGGGGCCTTACCTTCAGGCCTCCTTGTCCAGCTCCAGCCCTAGCCCTGCCCCACTCACCAAGGAGGGCTCTGAGCTGAGACATAAGCTGATCCCATTGACTGTCAAATCTGTGGTGGCTGAAGTGAGCCAGAGAAGGTGGGTGTGTCAGAAGGTATCCTTCTCCCTGGGGACCCACGCCTAATGACACTCTCCCTCCTGCCTGCCTCCAGAATTCAGTTTGCTCTTCTTTCTGATGGTAAGAAACTGAAAGATCCTTGAGAGGATGAGAGGATTCACAGGATGAGTAGAACCCTTGGCCTTTCTGAGTCAAGCCACCTTACCCAGAAACTGCAAGACGCTTCTCAGAACCTGGTAGCCACTCATGGTAGTGTGGATCTTGCGTGTGGACACAAGGAAGGCAACCAGCATGGAGACAAGGAACCCACTGAACCCTCCCAGGCCCTGAAAAAGAGATGGAGACAGAGAGGCCCAAGCTCAGAGCCAGGCGGCCACTCAATGAGTCAGGGAAGCTGGGCCACTCCCAACTCACCTTGTCCAGTTCCCGCTGCCGCAGCCAGACCTTCAGAAGTGCCACACCATCCTTCAGCCCCGAGGCTGAGCCCAGCACAGTTGACAGCAGCTGCATGTGGGACTCAAGGGTCATGTCCTGCAGAACCCACGTGTTATAGTGGGGGGTGGGAGGCTCTGGGCTACCTGTGGGAGAGGGGAGGCCATGAGAAGAGAAATCCCCACAACATCCTTCCCTTCAGCTCCACCTTGACACCAGTGCCTGCTCACCATCCCCTGGGGGACTCTGCCCACGGTACCAGGCAGAGCGCACATTGCTCTTAGATGGCAGCAGGCGGCATGGGCGGAAGAAGTCCGGTGGAGGGCATGGATGCAGACGTACAGTGACCAGGCGCTCATTCTTCCCTGGGGGAGACAGTGAGTGCTGAGATCCTTCCAGGTGGGCCTCTGTGCCTCCCTCCTCCTACCTGAGGGTGCCATGCCCTCCCACCTCAGAATCTGAGACCCTTGTACCTTCCCCCACAAACTTAAGGCCCAAGCCTCTCACCTTGGACTTGAGGCCCCACGCCTCCCCCCACTGGATCTGTCAACCCATACTATGCCTTCACCCCAGTGTGTGCCTCCCACCATGTGGCCGAAGTATCAGCGAGGGTTTCAGGTGGCAGCCATTGGTGTAGGAGAAACGAACACTGCCAAAGAGGGGGTCTTGGCCCAGGTGGTGAGCTAAGTGGGCCAGGTAGAGAGCACGCTTGCGGAAGTAGCGCTGGTTCAATCCATCCTTGTCCTGTAGGATCTCCTGGAGAGGGTCAGAAAGAGAGAGAGACGCCCAGGCACTTAAATGCTTTTGTTAGAGAGCTGAGGGGCCAAGATGAAGCCAAGGTGAATCACAGTTTAGAAACCTCAGGGATTTTTGCTGGCCAGAGTGCTTAATCAGGGCTAGCAACACCACATCTAGTTCTCATATGATGAAGGCAAAGTTCCAAAGGGCAGCAACTAGCCTAAGGGCACATTCAAGCTGCCCTCAAGAAGACAGCAGTGGTCTGCTCTTTTGATTTCGAGTTCAGATTTCAATCCCCTGGCAAGGGGCAGGTGGAAAAGAAAGAGGGACCCAGGAATTTGTACGTGGTGAAGTAGCAGGCCCCTCCATTCCCCAAACTCTGGACCTCACCCTGGGCATGGTCACTGCCATGTCCACATTGATGTCCGGTCGGATGCAGGTACCCAGAAGATAGCTGCCCACAACAGTGACCTTGGCTGGAGGCAGGAAGTGAAAAGAGCCCTTCACGGTATAGGGCACTTGGTGAAGGGGTACTCGAACCTCAGCTGGGAGCCAGGTCTGGTCAGTCAGCTGTGGGGACAGAGATAGTGATACATATTAATTTGATTGCCTCCCTGACATGTCCCCTTGGTGTTTAGTAGACATCTCAAATTAAATATAACACATTTGAGGGGTGCCTAGGTGGCTCAGTAGGTTAAGCATCCAACTCTTGATTTTGGCTAGGTCACGATCTCGTGGTTCATGGGTTTGAGCCCCACATCAGGCTCCATGCTGAGGGTGCAGAACCTGCTTGAGATTCTCTCTCTCTCTCTCTCTGCCCCTCGTCAACTTGCGTGCGCATGCTCCCTCTCAAAATTAATAAATAAACTTTAAGAAAAAAATAAAAATAAACACACCAATACATTTGAAGTCGAACTCTTGGTCTTTCTGTAAACACGTCCTCCCCATTAAGGCAACTTTATTTTAGTTGCTCAAGCCCCAAACACTTAAATCATCTTGACTCATCTCTGTTAAAAACATCCATTTCACTTTCTTTTTTTTTTATTTTTGAGAGAGAAATAGAGAGACAGAGCATGAGCGGGGGAGGGGCATAGATAGAGAGGGAGACGGAATCTGAAACAGGCTCCAGGCTCTGAGCTGTCAGCACAGAGCCCGACGCGGGGCTCGAACTCAGGAATGGTGAGATCATGACCTGAGCTGAAGTCGGATGCTTAACCAACTGAGTCACCCAGGTGCCCCCCATTTCACTTTCAAGAGCATCCAGACACTAACCACTTCTCTACCCTAGTGTGAGATGCACCATTTTCTAGTGGATCACCGCATAACAGGTTTCTAACTAGTCTCCCTGATTTTACCTTTATCCCCTTCCCTTCTACTTTTAACACAACAGCCTGAGTGAATTACATTCTTAAAAATTATCAAGGACCCTCAAAGAGCTCTTTTTATGTGAGTTATATCTATACTCACCGTATTAGAAATTAAAATGAGGAATTAAAAATTTTTACTTAGTTTTCTTTCATTTAAATTTTAGTTCGAATACAGTGCAATATTGGTTTCAGGAGTAGAATTCGGTGATTCATCACTTACAACACTCAGTGCTCATCTCAGCAAGTGCCCTCCTTAATACCCATCACCCATCTAGCCCAGCCCCCCACCCACATCCCTCCATCAACCTTCAGTTTGTTCTCTATCATTAAGTGTCTCTTGTGGTTTGTTTCCTTCTCTTCCCTTTCCCCTCCCATTCTCATATGTTCACCTGTTTTATTTATTTTTTTATTTAAAAAACAAAACTTTTTTTTAACATTTTATTTATTTTTGAAAGAAACAGGGCAGGAGCAGGAGAGGAGCAGAGAGAGAGAGAATCCAAAGCAGGCTCCAGGCTCTGGGCCTTCTGCATTGAGCCTAACATGGGGCTTGAACTCACAAACCATGAGATCATGACTTGAGCTGTAGTTGGAAACTTACTTGACTGAGCCACCCCAGGCGCCCAACACCTGTTTTATTTCTTAAATTCCACATATGAGTAAAATCATATGGTATTTATCTTTCTCTGATTGGCTTACTTTGCTTAGCATACTACATTCTAGCTCCATCCACATTGTTGCAAATGGCAAGGTTGCATTCTTTTTGATGGCTGAGTAATAGCCCAGTGTATATACCACAGAAATACCACATCTTCTTTACCATTCATCATTCAATGGACATTCAGGCTCTCTCAATAGTTCGACTATTGTTAATAATGCTGCTATAAACATGGGGGTACGTGTACCCCTTCGAATCTGTATTTTTCATCCTTTGGGTAAACACCTAAAAGTATAATCCTGGATGATAGGGGAGCTCCATTTTTACTTTTTTGAGGAAGCTCCACACTGTTTTCCAGAGTGGCTGCACCAGTTTGCATCCCCACCAACAGTGCAAGAGGGTTTCCCTTTTTCCGCATCTTCGCCAACACCTATTGTTTCTTGTGTATTAATTTTAGCTATTCTGACAGGTGTGAGGTGGTATCTCATGATGAGTGATGTTGAGCATCTTTTCATGTGTCTGTTAATCACATGGACATCTTCTTTGGAAAAGTGTCTATGTCTTCTGCCCATTTCTTAACTGGGTTATTTATTTTTTTGGGGTGCTGAGTTTAGTAAGTTCTTTATAGATTTTGGATACTAACCCTTCATCAGATAGGTCATTTGCAAATATCTCCTCCCATTCTGCAGGCTGCCTTTTAGTTTTGATTTTTTTTTCATTTTTTAGAGAGTGAGCGGGGAAGCGGTGCAAAGAGAGAGAGAAAATCTTAAGCTCAACACAGAGCCTAACACAGGGCTCAATCCCACAACCCTAGAATCATGACCTGAGCTGAAATCAAGAGTGGGACACAATGAGCCACCCAGGTGCCCCCTGAGTGAACTTTTTTTTTTTTAATGTTTATTTTATTTTTGAGAGAGAGGGACGTAGCGTGAGCGAGGGAGGGGTAGAGAGAGGGAGACACAGAATCCGAAGTAGGCTCCAGGCTCCAGGCTTGGAGCTGTCAGCACAGAGCCCAATGCGGGGCTCGAATTCATGAACCACGAGATCATGACCTGGGCCAAAGTCGGATGCTCAACCGACTGAGCCATTCAGGCGCCCCCTGAGTGAACTTTTTAAAAACAAAGCAAGATCACATCACTGCTCTTTTTTCCATAGTGCTTACCATTTTCTAATATTTCTAATATTGCCATACAGTTTACCTGTCATGTTTATTATCTACTGTCTATAAGCCCAACACTAGAAAGCAGGCTGCTTTGCTCACTGATGTATCCTAAGAACACAATTACTGCAAGGAACTGAAGTGTTTGCTGAAGGAATGAACACATGGTTGACTGTACCTCCAGTTGAGTCTCCTGGCAGTGAAAATGAGCTCCCTGGCACACCACCCCCTCTGGAGAAGACCAAGGCCTTGTTTCAGATGCCTACACTGGACTTCCCAGTTCTTCACTCTACCTGACTTACCTCTGTCTTAGGAGTTGAGGGCACCTTCAGGACTCGCTGGTTGACCTCCCGTAGGAAGGCATCGATCCGTTCCTTCTTCTTCTCTGGCAACCTCACTTCCTTTAGTAGCTCCTCTACCTGTAAGAAGAGATAGGGGAGAGCCCTTCAGCCTCAGGGTTCCAGGCCCACCCCTTTAACCCAAGCCCCAGGCACCCAATAGTACCTGCAAACGAAGCAAGCTGGAGTGGAACAGACTCTCAGTCTCCCGAAGGCGATTTAGCTCCTCACTGGTAGGTTCCTTGTACAGTTCAGCCTGGCTAAGCTTCACTGGCTGCAGGAAACCCTCCACTGGAGACCCAGCCAAGGTACACTTCTTAGAGGACTCCTTCTTTCCTTCCCTGCGTGTGTCTTCCAGAGCTAGTTCCATCACCTGTGGCCGATGAGAAGAGAGGTCAAAGGTGTGTAGCATCCACTGCCTAAAATACCACCGTGATAGGATGTGGGTAATGCTTCATAGGATGTGGGTAAATGCTTTTGAATGGAAGTCAGACTGCAAAATCGAGGATTATCATTACTTAGAAGAACATTACTGAGCTCTCGTTTTAAAACTCCCAAGTTGAGAGATCCCTATTTGACAGCACAAGCATGGAGGTTGGCTTGGAGTTGGTAGGGGTAGTATCTGACTGAGCCCTGACCTAGGCCATGCCTGAGCTCCTTGTATTTCCACATACCACGCATCAGGAATCTTCCTCTTTTTCTGGACTTGTCCTGGGAAATCACAAATGCCATCTCCACTCTTGCTCTATCCGAATCTGGCCAGGCTCTACCCCCGCCAGCAATCCCCGACTATAGACTACATCAGTATATATTAAGTGGGCAGGGTTGGAAAGAGCTAGAACCTACTGTCTCTGGGAAATATACTCAGTAAGTCATCCAATCCTCAGTAACCGCAGAAGGAAATGTGCCCTTGAAGGAAGTGTACCACAGGAAGGCTCCACAGGTAGTATGCCCATTCTGTCAGCAGGCTTCACACCCTGCCATCCTGGTCTGCAGGATCCTAAACCTTCTCCCCTACAGCCGTGGGCCCTACCTCTATTCCACGGTCCTAAACCGGGGAAAGCCTTACAGAGGGCTCCTGAAGCACCACCATGTGCCCTCCGTTACAGCAGTGAACACAGAACTAGGCACAACAGGTCAGATCTCATCCAATGACAAGAAAAAGAACCTGGTCGGGGAAATGACCAACGTCGCAGAGCTCTCGAAGGAGTGACCTCAATAAGCTTTATTGTTTCTATCCAAATAACGCCAGGTTCCATCCCTCGGACCTGTCTCGGTGCCCCAGACTTGGAAACCTGGGGGGAAAAGGCTACTCCAGAAAGGACCGCCATCATGTCCCTCATTGGCAAGCTGTCAGGCTCTGCCACCTCTGGGACGTAAAACATTCCTTCCTCCCAGACGTCTCACCCACCTCCGGCTCCCCAGCAGCTCCCCGATGTTGCGCTCCCGCAGGGGCCGGCCCCATCACCCCGAGTCCAGGTCTTGCTCACGCACTTCGGACTCAGAGCCCACGTGCTCGGCACTTCTTCCCACCTTGGCTGAATTGCTGAACCCCCCGTCACAGAACCGCTGAAATCCCGCCACAGAATTGCTGAAGCCTCATAACAGAACAACCGAAGGCTTGTGGCAACGTCGCCGCACCCAACGGGAAACTTCCCGCACCGCGTGGGGACTACACTCGTGCCGCAGCACCCCGCCCAGCTCCAGAGCCATTGGGTGAGTGCCCGATGAGTCGCTGGCGATTGGTATCTGTCACTCCCCAGGACCGCCCATCGTGGGGGAGGGGCCAAACAGGGTGTTCCGATTTACGGTCTCTTTGCGACGCCAGACCGGAAGCCTGCCTGTAGCTTAGCGGTCGCTTGCTTTTTCACACTTCCGCCGCTTGCGTCGAAAGGGGAAGGGCGGAGCTAGTTTGGGGCTTGGGGTTGTTTACTTATACCAGTGTTTTCTTTCCCTTTTTTCATCCACCACATCATCTCAGTTACGTTAGTTCTGTCAGTTCTACCTCTAAAATATATCTTGAATTCGTTCATTCTTCACTGTCTCTAGTGCTAAGTTTAGTCGAAGTCACATCGTCTGGTGCCTAGATTTTACCTTTCTCCAGTTTATTAAGTTTTCCAAATCTACCAAAACCTTGTAATACTAATATAATGAACTCTCATATATCCTTCACCTACCAACCATCATAACTTAGTGATAATGTTTTGCCGAATTTGTCTTGTTTTTATGTGTTTACATACTATTTTGCCAAACCACTTAAGACTTACTTGTGCATGGGGCACCTGGGTGGCTCGGGTCGGTTGAGCAGCTGACTTCAGCTCAGGTCATGATCTCACGGTCTGTGAGTTCGAGCCCCGCTTCGGGCTCTGTGCTGACGGCTCAGAGCCTGGAGCCTGCTTCGGATTCTGCATCTCCCTCTCTCTCTGCCCTTCCCCCACTCATACTCTGTCTCTATGTCTCTCAAAAATAAACTTTAAAACAAACAAAAAAAACACCACCAACAACAAAAAGAATTAGTTGTGCACGTCCCTGGGTACTTTGGCATGAATCTACCAAGAACAAGGACTAATCATAGTCCAAGTATAAAATTCAGGAAATTTAACCTCTATCAGTACTATTCAAATTTTGCTGATTATCCTAATACCCTTTACATATAGTAGCATTTTATTTCCTGATGTAAGAGCATGCATCAATTTGGTTGTCATGTTTCATTTCTCTCTCTTAATCTGGGAAATTTGCTGAGCTCTCTGTTCTTTGGTCTTTTATGACAACATTTTTGAAGAGTATAGGACAGTTTCATTCAATAGCTTTTTAATTTTTTTTGAGTACAACATATATGTATATGTATATGTAATTATAGCTGTATATACAATTTACACGTACAAAAATTACATATATCCATATATGCATGTAGGATTACATACATGCATATATAATCATACATACATGACTGTATATATGTATGATTATGTCTATACATATCTATATACAGAAGAATTACATAAGGTAATTCTTCCTAATTACATAAGGTTTGAATATGTATAAGCTAAACATACCCATGTAACCAACTCCCAGAAAAGCAGCAGAACATTTCCTGAACCTTTAGAATCTCCCCTTGTTCAGCCATCTAGTCATTATGCCTCAAGAGTAACTACTATCCTGACTTCTAATAGTAGACTAATCTATGCAATAGCTTTTAAAGGAATTTTTCACAAGAATGGTCTTGTCCTTCTTCAATCCATTTCCATATAGTTGCCAGAATGAGTGTTCTGAAACTATCATTCTCTCATGTCACTCTCCTTTACAAACTCATTATTTGTATTAAAATATGAATTTTAATAAAACCCCGATCATTATGGTCTTTCACTGGCCATCCCATCCTTTTTCTTGATACTCCACCCTTTGGAAAATAAAGAACCTATGTTCTTTTTTTTTCAACTTTTAATTTTTATTTTTGACAGAGAGACAGAGACAGAGAGACAGAGCATGAGTAGGGGAGGGCAGAGAGAGAGAGGGAGACAGAGTCTGAAGCTGGCTCTAGGCTCTGAGCTGTCTGCACAGAGCCCGACACGGAGTTTGAACTCACAAACTGCCAGATCATGACCGGAGTCAAAATTGAACACTCAACCGGCTGAGCCATCGAGGCGCCCCAAGAACTTTAGCATGTTTTTTCATATCTTGACAGACTTGAGCCTCGTTGTTTGCTCTGCCTGTAATACTTTTTCTTGATTTTTTCTCTCCTTCAGTTCTCAGTTTAAGTATCACCTCTTTAATTAGGCCTTCCCTTATCATCTAATCTGAAATCTGTTTTTCCTTATCTCATCATCCCATTTATTTCTTTTAGGACTTCTTTTTTTTTACAATTTTTTAATTGTTTATTAGTTGTCTCTTTGTTCTTGACTGTGAATCCATGAAAACAAGGACCACATCTAAATGGCCAATGCCTAGTACACTGCAAATACTCAATAAATGTTTACTGAATAAATGAATGTGACCACTGTTAACTTTCTAGTCTTGTCTCTGACCATTGTTTCTGTCAAATTTTATGCCCCAGCCATATTGAACTACTTGGCGTTAAGTAGAGACTTATCTGGTTTTTTGTCCTGGGCCTTCGAACTTGCTGTCCTTTTTGCTCAGTGTCTTGATTGTTTTCTTCCCAGCTTTATTGAGATATGACTGTTGTATAACATTTAAAAAATATTTTTTTAGAGACACCTGGGTGTGTCAGCCAGTTAAGCATCTGATTTTAGCTCAGGCTACGATCGCACGGTTCAAGCCCCATATTGGGCTCTCTGCTGTCACTTTGGAGCCCGCTTTAGATCCTTCTCCCTCTCTCTGCCCTTCCCCCACTTGTGCTCATGCTCTGTCTCTCAAAAATAAATAAAACATTAAAAAATTATGAAATAAAATCTATGAAAAAAAGATTTTTTAAAGTTGTTTATTTATTTTTGATAGAGAGAGAAAGCACAAGTTAGGGAGAGGCAGAGAGAGAGGGAGAGAGAGAATCCCAAGCAGCCTCCACAAATCAGCGTGGAGCCCAACGCAGGGCTCAAACCCGTTAACCATGAGATCATGGTCTGAGCCAAAGTCAGAAGCTTAATTAACTGACTGAGCCACTCAGACACCCCTAGCTGTTGTATAATATTAAGTATAAGATATGCAATGTGATAATTTGTCACATGTATATGTTGCAAAATGATTACCACAATAATGTTAGTTAACATATTTAACACATCCTTCACCTCACATGATTACCATTTGTTGTGGTGGTGGTGGTAAGAACAAATAAGATCTATTCTCCTAGCGACTTTCAAGTACACTATACAGTATTGTTAACCATAGTCGCCATGCTATATATTAGATTTCCAGAACTTACTCCTCTTTTTTTTTTAAGTTTATTTATTTATTTTGAGAGAGAGGGAGAGAGAGAATCCCAAGCAGTTCCACACCCAACACGGAGTCCGATTCAGGGCTTGATCTTATGAACCACGAGATCATGACGTGAGCTGTAATCAAGAGTCAGATGCTTAACCAACTGAGGCACCAAGGTGCCCCAGAACTTATTCCTCTTATAACTGGAGGTTTGTATCCTTTAGCCAGTATCTCCCCATTTTCCCCTACCCTTATCCCCTGGCAACTATAACCTACTCTCTGTTTCTATAAATTTGTTTTTTTTTTAGATTCCACATATAAGTGAGATCATGCAGTATTTGTCTTTCTCTGACTTACTTCACTTAGCATCATGCTCTCAACGTTCATCAATATTGTTACAAATGGCAGGATTGTCTGCTTTATGGCTGAAGAATATTTTTTCTATAAAATTTTGAAAGTTTATTTATTTTGAAAGAGACAGAGACAGTACAAGTGGGGGAGGAGCGGGGGGAGGGGGTGGGACAGAGAATCCCAATAGGCTTTGCACTGCCAGTGCAGAGCCCAATGGTGGAGCTCAAATCACAAAATGGTGAGATCATGACCTGAGGCAAAACCAAGAGTAAGCCGTTTAACCGATTGAAGCACCTAGGTGCCCTTGGCTGAAGAATGTTGTTAAGGAAGGTTTCCAGGAGGAGATGGGTCTGTGCTAAGTCTTGAAGCATAATTTGAGTTTGGATTAAGAAGAGGAAGCAGCACCATGGAAGTCTAGCAAGCCCTGAGGGAAATCAGAGAGCTGAGAGATAAGTCAACCACTCATTCTACCTTGGATGAGATTTAAGAAATGGCACGCCCTGTGCTCAGTGTCAAGGATAAAGAGATAAGCAAGATGTGATGATCACAAGCCAGAAACCTGACATAATGTTCCTGCCTTCAGAGTTTATATGTCGGTCCCTGTATTCAAAACTTTTTTTTTTTTTTTTTTTTTAGATCCCAGCTTTGACCTTTATTTAAGAGACCAGATGGGTTGCATTGCCCTAGGATCCAGGTGTCAGCCCTGAGGCCAAGCAAGGCTGGAAAGCCACAACTGGCCCTGCTTCGCCCTGAGCTGTAGCCTCAGCCCCAGTAGCCTGCTTCCTACCAGGAAGTGGAGGTGCAGGCGGAGGCAGTCCTAGGAGATTGCTATTGATTCATTAAAACAAACAAACAACAAACAAAAACACCCAAACTATTGATTTGGGGCTTTTCTTAACCCTCCCCTCCCCCTAAAATACACTAAAGTTCTATGTTCCTTGTGACGGGTGGTCTGGGATGGTGGGGGAAACCAGCGTGACCCCTCTCCCCCACAGCAGCATGACTTCTGTATAACCTGTCACCTGGGGCAAAGGGTGAGCACATGGAGGTTACTGGCTATTGTGTTCATTTAAATGTAATCTCACAGAAGTTTATTCTACACCTGCCCTGCCTCCATTTAAAATTGCATTCACCCCTGAGGTGACTGGCTGGCTCTGATGTAACTCCTGAATCCTACCATGGGTGTAGAGATCACTTAAAAATAAAATCTTTAGGGGTGCCTGGGTGGCTTGGTAAAGCAGCCGACTTCAGCTCAGATCATGATCTCACGGTCTGTGAGTTCGAGCCCCGCATCAGGCTCTGTGCTGATGGCTTGGAGCCTGGAGCCTGCTTCAGATTTTGTATCTCCCTCTCTCTCTGCCCTTCCTCTGCTCACACTCTGTCTCTATGTCTCTCAAAAGTAAATAAATGTTAAAAAAAAATTTTTTTAAATAAAAAAATAAAATCTTAAAAAAAAACACTGTACTCACCCTCCCAAAAGAATAATACAAATAGGGGCGCCTGGGTGGCTCAGTCAGTTGAGCGGCCAACTTCGCTCAGGTCATGATCTCACGGTCTGTGAGTTCGAGCCCCGCATCGGGCTCTGTGCTGACAGCTCGGAGCCTGGAGCCTGCTTCGGATTCTGTGTCTCCCTCTCTCTCTGCCCTTCACCTGCTCATGCTCTGTCTCTATGTCTCAAAAATAAATAAATATTAAAAAAGAAAGAATAATACAAATAAAAAATGAAATTGCATTCACCCCAACATTTTCAGTTTTAGGCCCTAATTTAGTCACCTTCATTAGTACTCACCAAAACTTGCAATGATATTATTTGTCTAGTAATTGATTTTTGTCTGATTCAGTCTCAGCCACTAGAATGTAAGCTCCATGAGGACATAAGTAAATCATTAAATCATTTCCATCTCATCCACTATTGTATCTTTGGCATTTAGCATAGGGCCTGTCGCATAGCAGGCAATCGATAAATATTTATTGAATGAATAAGTGGCTCTTAAGAGCACCTCAGAGGCTGGGAGAAAGATGTAAACAAATAACTGCAGTATAGCATCGGAGGCGACGTGATATGTGCAAATTGGTATGGGCACATTAGAATAGGAATATTACAAAAAAAAAAAAAAGAATAGGAATATTACAATGCTTTGGTTAGGAACAGTCCTGTTTAAGTGGGATGGCTGAGGTTGAACTCCAGGTTCTGCCATTTACTCACTGGGTTACCTTGGGTAACTTTTTTTTTTTTACTTTATTTTGAAAGAGAGACCTCGCGCGTGCAGGGGAGGGGGCAGAGAGAAAGGGAGAGAAAGAATCCTAAGCAGGTTCCTGCGCTGTTAGTGCCCAGCTCCACACAGGGCTCCCATCTCATGTTTCACGGGATCGTGACCCGAGCCAAAATCAAGAGTCAGACGCTTAACTGACTGAGCCACCAGGTGCCCCACCTCGGTTAACTTTCTTAACCTTTCTAACTTTTATTATATTCAGGAAAATAGGTGTTCTAGTATGGATGTCATGGATTTTTGAGAGAATTAAACAGGATACTACATGTAAAAAGTCTGTCACAGACAGATGCACAGCCAAGGTTAAGCTATTATTAAAGGAAGATTGTGGCTTCTTAAGAACACTATTGGACTTAACGTGCGTTACTATATGCAGAATTGAAAAAAATCTTGGTCCCCTAAAGAGTCATTCTGTAAGGTCAGAATTGACTTCTCTAAAGAAAATACGCCTACCTCTCATTTATCTTCCAAGATTTCTTCCCTTTGGAAGAAAGAATCAGTTCAGAAGAGCCGTGGTCGAAGAGCACCAAGATGATGCCATACAGACTGAGGATAAGTGTCCTGTTTTCTTCTCCACCAGAGGGCACCACTAGTCAAGTCAATCTACCCGTCATTATAAAACCCTTAGCTCTAGGAAGCCGTTTCTGCCATTCATTCTTCTGACAAATATGTTTTGAGTACCTACAACGTACCAAACATTGTAGTAGCTTGTATATAAAAAAGGAGCTCGTATAAACAAGACCTGTCATCTTTGTGGAATCTATAATCTTGAGCACCTACTATGTGACTGAGAGGTCCAATTAAACATGAGGGTGGAGGGCGGGGTTCTATGTTTTTGCTGATTGTTTTCCTGCCCTTGGCTGTAAGTGTATGAGAACAATTGCTTAGTGTCTACTCTGTGTCAGACAATGTGCTGGTTGCTGTGGATCCAGGCATGAATAAGAAATAGTTGCAAACTACTAATAAACAATGCCTTACCAGCTGGGATAAAAAGGCATGAGACAAATTCTGTGGAAATGAGTTCTTTGGACCAGAGAATGAAGAACCTTAAGTACATACTCATTAACACACTAGGATACAAGCTGCCTACACGGGTATATGTTTATTAGCCTCCTACCTTAGGGCTATAGTCATTGTAGATATTTACTATGAGTTTATGAGTTTGTTTGAACCCAGGGAGCAGCTTCTGGTCTGAGTGTCAGTTGTGTGTTCCAGTGGGTTAGGCTAGGGATCTACCATCTTCTGGGGAAGGGTGGGACTGTGATGAGTTTATGTGGGTTAAATGCTTTGCAGATGAACTTTCTGCCTATTTGTCTACTCACATCCTTGTTATTAAAGGTGTCAACATCATCTCCTACATTTCCAGGTCAGCAATCTTCCTGTCCCTAAACTGAATGGTGGAGGAAGGGAAGTCAGAACTAGTAATACAGCATCATTTCGGGAGAAGGGGATGTATTGACTAAGACATTCTCCCTCCTCTGAAGTAAGCCCTATTTCCAGTGGAGTTCGGTTGCAAGACCTAGAAAGCAGAGTTGGGAGCTAGGGAAAGATTCTTTAAAATACTGAGATCTCATCTCTAAGGAAAAAGAAGAACAACAAAAATAAAGGTGCTCCTTCATTGTGGATTGTGCAAAGTGACTTCCTTTTAAAGAGTACTGTATAGAAGGGAGGTAAAAAGGGTTACTTTACAGTGAAGAGACCTGACATGCTACCTCAGCCAGGTGATTGAGGTCAATATTGACACTGATAAATCATGTGGGTACTATGCGCCATGATATGATGTGATAAAAATGTCATTTTACCTCTGTGATCTTCCACCCAAAAACCTAAAACCCCAGTTTAATAATGAGAAAAATATCACAAATCCTAACTGAGGGACATTCTACAACATACTTGACTAGTACTCTTCAAAACCCTCAAGGTCATCAAAAATAAGGAAAGTCTGAAAAAACTTGTTAGGCTTTGTTAGGAAGCCTAAAAAAACATAAAAACTAAATATAGTGTGGTATCTTGAAACAGAAAATGGACAGTATGTAAAAATTAAGGAAATGTGAGTAAAAACTTTAGTTAATATTTTATCACTATTTGTTCATTAGTTATAATAAATGTACTATATTATGTAAAATGTTAATAAGGGAAATTGGGTTGTCAGGTATATGATAACTCTTTGTAGTACCTTCTCAATTTTTCTATAAATCTAAAACTGTGTAAAAAATTGTCTACTAAAAAATCAAAGTGCCTGGCTGGCTCAGTCAGTAGTATGTATGACTCTTGATCTTGAAGTTGTGAGTTCAAGCCCCACTTTGGACGCAGAGATTACTTAAAAAATAAAATCTATTTATTTATATTTGTTTTTGAGAGAGTGTGAGTGTGAGAGGGGGAGAGAGAGAGAGAATCCCATGAGGTGCAGAGAGAGAAGGAGAGAGTGTGGAGCCTGGAGTGGGGCTTAAGCTCACCCAATACAGGACTCGAACTCACCAACCCCGAGATCATGAGTTGAGCTGAAGTTGGATGCTTAATTAACTGAGCTACCCAGGTGCCCACAAAATAAAATCTTTTTAAATTTTTTTTAACATTTATTTATTTTTGAGAGACAGAGAGACAGAGCATGAGCAGGGGAAGGGCAGAGAGAGAGGCAGACACAGAATCCGAAACAGGCTCCAGGCTCTGAGCCATCAGCACAGAGCCCGATGCGGGGCTCGAACTCACAGACCGTAAGATCATGACTTGAGCTGAAGTCAGCCGCTTAACCAACTGAGCCACCCAGGCGCCCCAAAATCTTTTTAAAAAATGGAGGGTGGGTGGTGGCATCTGGGTGGCTCAGTCAGTTGAGCATCAGACTCTTGATTTTGGCTCAGGTCATGATCCCAGGATTGTGGGATTAAGCCCTGCATTGGGCTATGTGTTGAGTATGGAGGCTGCTTGAGATTCTCTCTCCTTCTTAAACGAATTGATTAATTAATTAATTTAAAAAATGGAGGGGATGGTAGCCAGAATACAGCTATGGCTTAATATTTTTTTCCTTTAAAGTTCCTATTTATGGATCATTTACCATATGCTAGTAATGCTGTATGTAGATGAGCTCACTTAATATTTACGATCGTTTAAGTTAGGTGTAATTAACCCTCTATGACAGAAGCTGATGAATAAGGAATGGGTAACGTAAATGGTTGGAACTTAAGATCTTTTCAATCTCAGAATTCTAAATGTATGGAACTCTCATAGTATCCTGACTTTTCTAGAAAATGTTTCAGCAGTTATCACAGGACCGGCCTTCCCAAGAGAAATGGGTATTCTAAATCACGGGGATTTAAGACTGTCTCCACATCTCATTTCAGTTATGATTATCTTAAAAGTCCCTCATTTCCAGGTTGGAACTTCAAGTTGAAAGGATCTGTAGGGGGTCAAAGTCAAAGTTCGACCACAGTAATTTTTTCTTTTTAAGATTGTATTTTTAAGTAATCTCTACACTCAAGGCGGGGCTGGAACCCACAACCCCAAGATGAAGAGTTGCATGCTCCACTGAGCCAGGCAAGCACCCTCACAGTATTTCATTTTACAAATAACTGAGGGATAGCCAGAGCGCTTGCCCCAAATCACAGAGAAGGACCAGGCACCCAGGTTCCGTCTGGGTTATTATTTGTCTCCATTTCCCACAACTTCCTCTTTGTAGTTAAGAAGAAAAGTAGAAGCTGGCCTATCTGCCTTCCTCATTTCTCGGATGGGAATCGGCTCCCCGTCCCCCCCCCTCCCATCCCCCGGGTGACACACTGCCCTCCAAGGACACACTAGCTTAAGGGCCCTGCAAAAGAAATGTCGGGACACTTGTTCCTACCTATAAATTCCATAAACTCAGCACATTCTTGACAAACACCTACTGAGTGCAGGGACGGCGGACTTTGTGTCACAGGGAGGGGCCTGCAGAGGAACAGAGTTCGTCGGAGGATGGCTGCGAAGCCCGTGGATACACTAGGGAGAAGACGGGAAGGCGCTTGGCAGCTCTAGGACCAGTGGTCCCTTCCCGGGAGCTCCCCGGGAACCGTGGCGTCAAGCAGCACAACCGTCATTTTGGGGCCAAGGGCATCCCCTGTGGCTACCCTCCGCCCCCACAGCCGCTTAGCCCTTTAAGGGCGGGGGACACGCTTCCGCGTCACAAAGCGCCGCCACCGCGCCCGGTGGCGGGGAGGAGGCGGGGAAGGGCGAGGAGGAGGAGGGAGAGCAGGGCGGGGGAGGGAGGGGCGTGCGCACGCGCGTCGGGCCGCCCGCCGCCGAGAGCCGCCCTCCCTCCCGGCGCGCGCCCCTCCTCCCTCTCACCCTCCCTCCTTCTTCTCGGCTCCGTCGCTCCCGCGGCGCGAGGCGCTCTAGCTCTTCTCCACCTCCTCCGTCGTCGCCCCTCCCCCCGCGCAGCCGCCGCCGCCGCCGTCGCCGCCGCCGCGAGACCCCCGAGCGCCGCGCTTCCCCCCGCCCTCCGGCCCCGCGCGCCCTTCGGCCCCAGCAGCCCCTGAGGAGAACGAGAGGGCGAGAGAGCGCGGCGCTCCCGGGCCGGCTCGGCCCCCTCCCCTCACCATCGCAGGCCCTTTGCCGCCCTCCTCCGCTTCCACCCCCTCTCCCCCCCCCGCCAAGTTGAGGCCCCCCCGGGGGGGGGAGGCCCGGGACCGGGACTGGGAGTGAATTCCCCTAACTCCCTCAACCCCTCCCCCCACCTGGCCTGAGTGTGAGGAAAAGGGCCCGGTCCGGCCCGCGTCGTGTGTGAGGAAGACCCGGGCCGGCCCACGGGCCGTCTGGGGCCTGGTCCGGCCCGCCGGGTGTGTGAAGACAAGAGCCCGGTGCGGCCCGGGCGAGGACGAGCGGAGGGGAGGGGCCTGGTTCGGCCCGGCGGGTGCGAGAGGACTGGGGCTCCGGCCCGGCGCCGCCGCCGCCGCGATGGCCCAGCAGCAGATGACCAGCTCGCAGAAGGCCCTGATGCTCGAGCTGAAATCCCTGCAGGAGGAGCCGGTGGAGGGCTTCCGGATCACCCTGGTGGATGAGTCGGACCTCTACAACTGGGAGGTTGCCATCTTCGGACCCCCCAACACCCTCTACGAAGGCGGCTACTTCAAGGTACCCCCCACCCCTCCCAGCCCTGACTTCCCCAGGCGGAGGCCTCCACTCCCTGCCGCTTGCGGGGCCAAGAGTGTGAGCGCGAGTGTGTAGAGGGGGCTCCTCACCTCGATAGCCCCCTTCCCCCATCCGTGGAAGCAGGAAGGCCTTGCTCACCAAGTGCCTTTTCTTTGTCATGGGGGCGGGGGCGGGGGTGGGAGGCCAGACTGCACCGGGAAATAGGAAAGCCTCTCTGGCTGGGGTAGTGGCTACCGACGGAGGAGGGCTGTCTTTGTTTTGTTTCCCCAGCCGAGGGTGTGTGGGAAGAAAGGTGGTCTCTTCTTTCTCGGCTTCCCATCAGAACCTTCCCCGCGCCGGCTGGAACTGCCCCAGAGGGCAAAGTGACCTGCACTTACCGGATTGGACCTTTCTTTTTTGGGGGGTGGGGGTGGGGGAAGGGTATTAGTCTGTCATTCCGGAGGCTGTCTAGTGACCTGACACTTTGAGGATTTGATGGGCTCCTGGCGTGTTTGGTAGTTACAACTTTGCATTCCAGTGGGCCGTAATGAATAGGACCCTAGGGGTGGTAAACAAGAGTGCGTTTTCTGGCCATTATCTTACTTGAGGGAACGCTGATTTAGCCCCCTTTCTGTTCTGGTTTCTCTGTTTACTTCAGTGCTGTTTCAAATGCCCTTTGTCCTCACCCTGCCACCAACTTTACTGGCTCTCCCTCCCCCCCCCCCCCCAGCAAATGTAGAAATATCTGTAGACGGTGGAACGTGTGCAGGAGATTGATAGTTTCCCACTTTAGGGAGACAAAATTGAAACGTTTTACTCAGGTGGTTAGCTTTAGCAAATGGGGTGGTCTCACAGATGAAAAGTATCCTGTGAGGTGAGACGCTTTCGCTGAGTAGGACTGTGTCAGAGCCACCCATGATTTTAGAACAGTGGTTATTATCATTCCTGAATCCATTGATTTTCTTTCTTTTTTTATTCCAACGTAAAGAACTTGGAGATAATTGAGAGTTTTTTGTCTTTGTTTTTATTTTATCATTTTTGTAGGAATGACTACAGACTGAAGGTGGAATGTTTCAGATGGTGGAGGCAGAGACAGGAAATTGGTGCTAAGGAATCCATCTAATTTTATTTACAAAATTAAGTAAAATAGAGCAGTGAGTCAATCTTGGTTTGTTTTGAAGGGAGGGGCTATCTTGGCATAAGTTTTAAATGAGTGTCTTAGTCATGTAGTTATGATGTACATTTTTAGGACTACCCAATTACTTTTGTTTTTCTATCCTTCTAAAGGTAGAAACTTGAGTGTCAGCTTTGTAATTGGGTCAGCTTTGTAGGAAATGTGAAGAACTGACAGGGAAATGTTTAATATCCATGCCTGTGAGAGTCAGTGAATACCTAGTAAAAGTACATTTTCCGAGCAGTACCCTTACCAACTATATGCTTAATCTTTTGTGGTCACCATACACTGTACTTTTTAGATACATATATTAATGTACAATTTATTAGTGACAAAGTGGGGAAGGTATTGCTGTGTCTGCTGGCTAAATTTTGTGACAAAGTTTAATTTCCATAAGTGTCACTGTTTGGGATCACTGATAGTCAAGGTGAGTGGGTACTAATTAGAATAATCTCCACCTAAATGTTTAAAAAGAACACAGCTGTATGTGAAAGAAAATAATGGATTTCAAATTGTAATATTATTGCTCAAGGAACAGGAAAAGGACTGTGGAGAATCCTCTCAGTTTGAGAGAGGTAGTATGGGGAGAGGATTCCCTACTGTAGCATACATTGATTTCAGTTAAATGCTCTATAATTTCAATCTTACTTAGAAAGAATGGTTGAATTTCATCGTATATACGTTAGATTTCTTAGTCTTCAATTGTGATATTTTAAACTGTACGAAAATTTTTAGACAGGTTTTATGTTTTAGTCTTGTGTGAGAATTTTGTCAATTTTATTTTCTTATACTTTATTCCTTATTGTATGGTCTTTTATCCCAAAAGTCTTCCATTGGAAAAAGCCAAAGTTAAGGTCATGAGCAGTTGACACTAGTGATAGGTCTAAAACCATTGTTTTTTATTTCACTGCTTTTGTCATAAAACAAGGCATTTAGTGTGTTCCACTACAGCTGCAGTTAAAAGTTGGCACAGGCTTTTTTCTACCACTATTCTCCCTTAACAAATGATAGTTCTTGAACATTTAGTATATTTTCAAGTTAAATTCTTTTCTCTATTTTGGATTGTGGTTTCTGAAGGCAGTGGAACCACCAGTCGTTCTTTAAATTTTTCATAATGTTACTCCTTTAACTTTTACATATTAATAGGCTTCTTAGTGATCTGTTTCACCATGAAATAGTTGGCTCCAGTCTGTTCTAACTATGACAGTCTGTTGTGGTAGAGACTTGTGAGACCTGTATTTCACAAATTTATTTTCGATTCATCTTGTCTTTTTTAATCTCTCAGGTCTGTGATTCTTAGCTTTGGGGGGCAGGGTTGGATGTATGATGGGCAAAGGTAGTTTCTTGTGCCTGTTTTTCTGGATATTCTAAAATCTTCCTTGGCCATGCTTTTTGTCCAGTTTCTTGATCTCTTAGACTTAACTGAGTGAACTTCTTAGCTGCTTCCTCATTTTCCTCTTGGGGTCAATCATTACAAAACCCGAAGTAGGATATAACTTGGAATAGAGAACACCTCTGAACATAATTTTGCTACTGTGGAGCGAGTTGGAATTTTATTGTTAATGGAAGAATAAGTTGTTGATCAAGTGAGCAGTTAGTTAATGATGACTTTTAACAGGTCCACCTCATTTATTTAAAAAGGGGGCGCCTGGGTGGCTCAGTCGGTTAAGCGTCCGACTTCAGCTCAGGTCATGATCTCATGGTTTGTGAGTTTGAGACCTGCGTCGGGCTCTGTGCTGATGGCTCAGAGCCTGGAGCCTGCCTCAGATTCTGCGTCTGCCTCTCTCTCTCTCTCTCTGCCCTTCCCCTGCTCATGCTCTGGCTCTCGAAAGTAAATAAACGTTAAAAATAATTATAATTAAAAAGCACTGCCTTTTCATATAACTCATGCTAATGATCATAATTTTGAATAGCTGCTTTGGGTTAGAACCTCCTTGGAACTCCTCCTGCATTATTTATCTGAAAGCATGGGAGCAGTGGTCTAGAGATCAGAAAGTGAGCGTGCCTAAGGGGGTACCTGGCTGACACAGTTGGTACAATATGTGACTCATGATCTTCTGGGTTGTGAGTTCAGGCCCCATGTTGGGCGGAGAGATTGAAAAAAGAAAGATAGTGCCTCTTTGTGAGGTGCATAACATAAAAGTTTAAATGATACAGAAAACTTAAAATATTGCAGTTAACTTTTTGTAGTTTTAATTTTATTCAATAATCGAGAGTGAAATATAGATGTCTTCCATTTTTAGAAAACTTCAAACTGATAATTTACAAAGTATTATATGCTCAAAATTTTCTTTAATAGAAGCTTCTCTATCAGACTTAACACTTGATTTATATTAAAGAAACTCAAAAAAAATTTTTTTAAGTTTATTTTGAGAGAGAGGGAGGGAGGGAGGAAGGGAGAGAGACAGACAGAGGATCCGAAGCGGGCTCAGCAGAGACTCCGATGCTGGGCTCAAACCCATGAACTGTGAGATTATGATCTGAGGTGAAGTTGGATGCTTAACTGAATACCCGGGTGCCCCTAAAGAAACTCTTCAATGATAGTTTTTAAAAATAATGGCTATGCGTTATTTTCATTTGTTTTTGAATAAATGAATCTATTTTCTGCGCCCTCTCAAAAAACAAAAACAAAAACAACAAAAACCCTGCCAAGCTTAACTTTAGTGCCTGGCAATGCCCTTCAGATTATAGCATACTCTATTTTGTGACTTTAATTCTTTTTTATTTAATTTATTTTTTTAATGTTTATTCATTTAAAAAAATTTTTTTAACGTTTATTTATTTTTGAGAGACATAGAGACAGAGCGTGAGCAGGGGAAGAGCAGAGAGAGAGGGAGACACAGATTCCGAAGCAGGCTCCAGGCTCTGATGAGCCGTCAGCACAGAGCCCGACATGGGGCTCAAACTCACAGACCGTGAGATCATGACCTGAGCCGAAGTCAGCCGCTTAACCAACTGAGCCACCCAGGCGCCCCAATGTTTATTCATTTTTAAGAGACAGAGACAGAGCATGAACAAGGGATGGGCAGGAAAAGAGGGAGACACAATCCAGAGCAGGCTCCAGGCTTTGAACTGTCAGCACAGAACCCAGCTTGTGGCCAGAACCCACAAACTGTGAGCTCATGACCTGAGCCAAAGTCTGGCGCTTAATAGACTGAGCCACCCAGGCACCCCGTGACTCTAATTCTTAATTATCGTTGAAACAATTATTTTAATACAGTGATTTTTGGGGTGCCTGGGTGGCTCAGTTGGTTAAGTGCCCCACTCTTTATTTCGGCTCAGGTAATGATTTCACAGTTTATGAGTTTGAACCCTGCCATCAGGCTCCACATTGATCATGAGGAGCCTGCTTGGGATTCTCTCTCTGCCCCTCCTACGCGCTCAGGCTCTCTCCCCCAAAATAAATCAATAAACAAACAAAAAAAAGAAGACAGTGATTCTTAGTTTTTTTGTTATCCTTTTGAGAAACCGTTTTCTTTGGGAAAACATTAGCACATATCAACTAGTTTGCATACATTTTCTTTTTCTTTTTTTAAGTAGGCTCTGTTCCCAAAGTGGGGCTTGAACTTGTGGCCCTGAGATCAAGAGCCAGATTATCATCTGAGCCAGCCACACACCCCAGTTTGTATACATTTTCAGAGGGTTAACTAACAGGTTAAGAATTCCTGTTTTAAAAGATTTGGATAGGCAACTTAACAATTAACTTTAAAATTATAAACGTAGTCCTTTTTTCTTAACAATTGTATATTGAGTCTGTCTATTAAAATATTAATTGTTTCTCAGTCACTTTGAGAGTGAATACCTCTTAGTGCTTTTAGCTGTAACCTTTTCTGGAAGTTGAATTTGTCTTGAGTGCTGAGTGAACACTATAAATGGAAACATAGTTAATGTCCAGTGGTTTGGGGCACTACTGTAGTAAATGTAGTCTTAGTGTTCCTCCCACACACACACCCCCATGGCAAAACTATAGCATCTCAGTGTTTGTTTTTAATTAAAAAAATTATTTTGTTTATTTTATTTTATGTTTATTTATTTTTGAGATAGAGACAGAGCATGATTGGGGGAGGGTCAGAGGGAGAGGGAGACACAGAATCTGAAGCAGGCTCCAAACTCTGAGCTGTCAGCACAGAGCCTGATGTGGGGCTTGAACCCATGAACTGTGAGATCATGACCTGAGCCGAAGTCGGATGCTTAGCGGACTGAGCCACCCATGTGCCACAGTATTTTTTTTTTAATGTTTATTTTTTATTTTTGGCAGGGGAAAGGGGCAGCGAGGCGGGGAGAGAGGATCTGAAGTGGGCTCTGTGATGATAGCAGCAAGTCCAAATAGGGACTTGAACTTACAAACTGAGATAGCAACCTGAGCCAAAGTTGGCCACTCAACCGACTGAGCCATCCAGGTGCCCTGCATCTCAGTATTTTATAGAATATTCTTTTACCATATTAAGTTGATTCCAAGATGCTTTTTCTTTTTTCTTTCTTTTTTTTTTTAGTTTTTAACTTGTTGGAAATTGGGATGCGTCTTAAAATCCATGAAGTCTTTTTTTTTAATGTTTATTTTTGAGCGAGCTTGGGGGAGGGGCAGAGAGAGGGAGTAGAGGATCTGAAACAGGCTTTCTGCTGTCAGTGCAGAGCCTAATGAGCGGTCTAACTCACCAACCATGATATCATCACCTGAGCCAAAATCAGATGCTTAACCAACTGAGCCACCCAGGCGTCCCCCATGGAGTCTTAAATTCCATCAGCCATGTGGCACTTGATCTAGTTGTGAGAGAACCTCTCATTGAAATCTTCTAATAAAAATTTTTTTGAATGCCAACATCAGTGCCTTAAATTTGATAAAATAAGTATTGTTTCTTTTTGAATGAAAGATTTGAGCCCTAGTTAATATTTTGTTGGCAGCATGTTGATTCCTGTTTTTCAGAGATTTGTGTTAGTAAATAATACTGAGTATTCATCAAAGGCAAAGGACTGTATGAAGAGTAACTTACAGACAGTAAATAGTAAGGGGAAAGTGTTAGGATAGGTAACCTTAGAGCTTGTATGAATAATCTTCTTAAAAATCTTTGTGCAGACTTAAAAATATGAGGTGTAGTGTTATTCACACAATTGTAAATGGTAATTTAAATCAAATCTTTTATTTTTATTATTTATTTTTTAAAAGATTGTATTGCTTTATTTTTATTTTTTTTTTTTTAAATACTTGTTTATTTTGGGGAGAGCACAAGTGAGTGGAGGATGCAAGAGAGGGCGGGGACAAAGGATCCTGAGCAGGGTCTTTGCTGACAGGGTTGACAGCAGCAAGTCTGATGTGGGATCTGAACTCATGAACTATGAGATTATGATCTGAGCCAAAGTCGGACACTCAACTGACTGAGCCACCCAGGTGTCCCTAAATCAAACCTTTTAAAGTTTGGAGGCCCATTAGAACATTTGTCGACATAACCACAACCTATCACGATAAAACGTCTGTCCCATCTTTGCAACTTAGTATTACTAATCCTAGTTTAAGGTTCCAGTAGAACCTGTCTTGTGGGAGACAAGTGAAATAAAGGAGGCCATCTAACAAATTGGTCCACCTCTGCTAATCTAGTTAGGGGAAAATAACAGGAAGGGTTATAAATTCAGGATTTAGGACTAGAGAATTCCACCTTTGTGAAAGGTCATAGTTAAAAGATGTAATTCTTTTATGTTCCTGAACTTCTTTTGGACTGTTTCACATATAACTACAGAGATGTTTGAGTAAGACTGAGGCTCTTGGGATGTGTTCTGCCAACACAGAACAATTTTATTTCAACTTCACTCAGTAAGAAATTTGTTATTCGGAGTTTATGCTTACGTACCTTTAAATGAGGTAATTCTGAAGTGAAAGGAATGATAGATACCAAATTAAAAGAGATAATTTTAGTTCAGATTCCCAAGGTTTGGTATATAAATATTATTCCATATTAAAATTGGAAAATTGAGATTTTGGGATACATATTTAAGATTCATAGACAGTGAGTAGTCTACTTTAAACACTTTTATTTGATTTGTTTTAATAACAAATATAAAAATGTTTTTGTTATAACACAAGTAGTAAAATTGAATTACTGTTGCGAACCTGTTGGCAAGGTAAGTAGAATGAATACTTAAAACATTAAAAACCAAGCACACAAATGTATTAAAAACTTTGTATGCCATACCTAATTGCAGATGCACACTACTGTACTTATTACAGTATTACAGATACTATTACCTGACATTTATTGAGTGCTTACAATGTGCCACATCTTTTATATAGAATATTTCATAATCCTGTGAGACATGGTTACTGTTACTCTCATTTAGGGAAAATGGGTCACACAAGCTCATTTAAGTTGCCCAGGGGTCTTCAGCTAGAAAGTTTTAATACCAAATTGTAGTACCGGATTGCTGGACTCCGAAGCCTGTGTTATTCATTTACTGAGATCGTTTACCACTTAGGATATGTTTAAAGGTATAAAAGTGGAGCTTTAAAAAGATAAACTTATGGGGCACTAGGGTGGCTCAGTTGGTGAGCATCTGACTTGATTTCAGCTCAGGTCTTGGTCTCCCGGTTCATAGGATCAGCCCCTGATGGTTCCATACTGTCAGTGCAGAGCCTGCTTGGGATTCTCTCTCTCCCTGCTCTCGTTTGCCCATGTGCATGTGTGCTTTCAGAATAAATAAGTAAATATTATAAAAAAGAAAATCAGAGTTACTGAGTTTTTATAAGGAACTGTTTAAAATTTTGCTTAAGTTTAAGGGTCACAAGGATAATATCTGCCCCTCAAAATTATGGGACAAGATTATTATGATGACGTTGGTTTATATCTTAAGTTCACTGGAAAAAGGAGATTTTTTTGTTTTTGGATTACTCAATTAGAGATTGATAAATCCTATTGCAGAGTGATTTTTTTTTCATTGGCAAATCTGTTCCTTTAATATTAACTTTCTCATTACTTTAAGGGGAGAGTGGGTTAGCGCTACCGTTGAGAAGTAGAAGTCTAAGAAAACTACTTTTGGGATTAGAAATGATAATACATCTCTCATAGGAAATGATGGTGGGAGGATGATAGGAGGAGTTAAATTTCTTAATGCAGTATTGGTTTATGATTTTATTTTATTTTTTTTAATGTTTATTTATTTTGAGAGAGACCAAGCAGGGGAGGGGCAGAGGAGGCTCAGAGAGAATCCCAAGAAGGCTCTGTGCTGTCAGTGCAGAGCCCAACGCAAGGCTGGATCTCATGAACTATGAGATCATGACCTGGGCCGAAATCAAGAGTCTGGCACTTAAACAACTGAGCCACCCAGGTGCCCCATGGTTTATGCTTTTAAAATAGTAATGCCTTAGGGGCACCTGGGTTGCTCAGTCTGCTGAGGTCCTACTTTGACTCAGGTCATGATCTCATGGTTCTTGAGTTCTAGCCCCGCATCAGGCCCTGGGCTGTCAGTGCAGAGCCTACTTGGAATCCTCTGTCTCTCTCTCTACCCTCACCTGTGTTGTCTCTCTCTCTCTCTCAAAAATAAATAAACATTAAAAAAAACCCCTCAAAGAATGCTCTAATACTTTTCCTAGTATATTCAAGCACCATAGGAAACGAGCAGTTTAAGGTTAAAACTTTTTTTATTGTTCTTTCATTTGAGTGTATTAAGTGATAATTCCTGCCTCTAGCATCTTTAGATTAGTACCATAGTTTTCATCTATTCTGTGTCTGGATTTCCAAATTTCATAATTCTTTATTTATCTGCTTTGCTGTATTTGCTGCATGGGCGGCATGTTTAATTTGAGGAATAAATTCCATGAAATAGTTTGGATTGTGTGGTTCTCTTAGTAACACACATAGTAATTCAGATAGTAAATGTTGAATGTTTACTGTTTTGTTGAAAATAACCATGGCCCCATTTATAAGATAATATTAACTGGCAAAGTTATGGCAGTTGGGGCAATATGTAGTAATCCTTTGTAGAAATAGAATGACTTAGGGGCACCTGGGTGGCTCAGTCGGTTAAGCGGCCGACTTCAGCTCAGGTCATGATCTCACCATCTGTTGAGTTCAATCCCCGCGTCAGGCTCGGTGCTGACAGCTCAGAGCCTGGAGCCTGCTTCAGATTCTGTATCTCCATCTCTCTCTGTCCTTCCCTTGCTCATGCTCTGTCTCTATGTCTCTCAAAAATAAAATAAAATTTTTTTTTTTTTTTTAAATAGAATGACTTAAAAATTTAGGAACCAGGGGTGCCTGGGTTGCTCAGTCAAATTTAGGTGTCTTACTCTTGATTTTGGCTCAGGCCATGATCTCACGGTTCATGAGTTCAAGAGCTGGCCGCTCACCTGACTGAGCCACCCAGGCACCCCACACATGTCATTTTTGATTCAAAAATAGTATTACCCAGGTTATTTACCCTATTTACTAAGTTGAATCTCACTGAATCAGTTTTGGATATTAATGAAGCAAAATGAAGTCCACACTATAGAGAAGTAAAGATTAGCCACTAACAAAGACAGTACAAAGTTGTACGATAAGCTCTGGAAGGCAGTTCTCAAAAAAATTCTGAATTGTTTTGAGCAATGTGGGTGTAGCATTGTTGGAGTGGGTATGTAACCAGCCTCCTGAGGTATTTGCTCTGAAGGGGACAAAGCTCATTTGAATTCTGGTAGTTAAGTTTAAAAAACAAACCAAAACACTTATTACTTAGGCCCATCTTGATCTTAATCACTCAACTGCCATTTCCCCCATTGGCTAAACAAAGATAATGATGTATTCAAGCTATTAAGGACTAAGCCCTGTGGAAAAACTTCAGTGCTAATGTTAAAAACAACAATAACAATAAGTATAACTACGTCCTCAGAGTTCCCACCCTTAGTTCTTTGGAATTTGTTAATCATATTTCAACATTTACTCAGAATAAGAATGACAAAATTTGCTTCACAAAGAAAGAAATGTCTTATTGAAGATATGGAAATTATGTAGAATTTAGATTTAAGATTCAAAGAATCTTGTGTTAAAAGGGCTTTAAAATTAGCGCACTTCCGAGTTTTGAATTAAATTTCCACCTTATGTAACTTTTTTCTGAAGACTTTTTATTGCTAAATTATGGAATAAGTTATGTACTGAGAGTTTCCTTAAAAATAGTGCTAGTAAGTGGTAAAACTAGAAAAGTTACTTGCGGATGTGTAAATATTAAGGAAATCAGCTATATCTAGTTTTAAAATTTTTTCTTTTGTGATCATATCTAGTAGTGTTTGAGTCTAAATACTCTTCGATTATGAATGACCTCTTTAAGAAATGCCACTGGAGGAGTGCCTGGGTGGCTTAGTTGGTTGAAAGTCCAACTTTTGATTTGGGCTCAGGTCATGATCCCAGGGTGGTGGGATTGAGCCCAGCCTCGGGCTCCATGCTGAGTGTGGAAACCCGCTTGGGATTCTCTCTTTCCCTCTGCTCCTTTCCCCTGCTTGTGCGCGCTCTCTATCAAAATAAAATAAAAATAAAAATAAATGTCTCTGGAACTTTGAATTTCCTTAGCTTTTGGTGTAGGACCTGAAAAAGTAAATGCTTACTTTTGGGGAGTCACATCTTTTGAGAATGGCAGCCCCCCCTTCCTCAAATTCTGCATGCAATTTCAAGGAATTACTGGTATCTGAATTTTCTCCATAGACCTTAAGTGATTCGACCTGTAGTCTAGGACATGTGGTAGACTAAAGTGGCTATTTGGACTGTTCAGTTACTTGAGTTGTGCTTTCACTTTTGGGAAGAAATTGCATTTTATTTGGATTTTGACATTTTATCTGTAGTTGCCAGTTTGCCTCAATTAGATCTAATGTTCTCGATGACTGAAAGCTTTTTTTTTTAAGTGATTTTTCTTAAGTTTCTTTACTTATTTTGAGAACAAGAGAGAAAGCGCAAGTTGGAGAAGAGCAGAGAGAGAGGGAGAGAGAATCCCAAGCAGGCTCTGCACTGTGAGCGTAGAGCGCAATGCAGGGCTTGAACCCACTAACTGTGAGATCATGACTTGAACCAAGGTTTGATGCTTAACCAACTGAGCCACGCAGGCACCGCTTGATGACTGATGATTAGCTAAAAATTAAGATTGAAATCTTGGTTATATAGTATTATAGCAAATGATGATCTTTGTGTAGGGCTCACTTCTTGTAATTTGAATACTATAAAAGTTGTTTAGAAGAGGTTAAGAATTTTAGAATAGTGATAGTGAGAGGCATACCAAAAACTTCCAACCATAGCATCCTGGACCTCTGTAGCCTCATAAAGATAAAGACTGCTAAACCTCATGTGGAAAATTGAAATAAAGAAAACAAAATAATTAAACCTAGTTTCTGTTTTAGCCTTTTTAGAGTATCAGAGGACATTAGATCTTTTAAAATTTTTTTTTTTTAACGTTTATTTATTTTTGAGAGACATAGAGACAGAGCATGAGCAGGGGAAGGGCAGAGAGGGAGGGAGACACAGAGTCTGAAGCAGGCTCCAGGCTCCGAGCCGTCAACACAGAGCCCGACGCGGGGCTCGAACTCACAGACTGTGAGATCATGACTTGAGCCGAAGTCGGCCTCCCAACCAACTGAGCCACCCAGGCGCCCCCATTAGATCTTTTAAAACTAGACTAGAAGTGCATTTTAGAATTTCTTAAAAAGTGGAGGATTTTAAAATAGCGACTGTAAATGTTATGAATATTCTCGTGGGGTTCTGGATGCTTTAGAAAATCAGAATAATTAGAAAAGTACTTTTTTTAAAGCTGTACTTGTACTTTGCTAATATTCTATGTGCATGCATTTTGTTAAAGAATAATTTTGGTAAAGTTTAGCTAAATATGTATATATTTTTTCTTTCCCCCAATATATGTAAAGTCTCCTAAATAAAAGATTAACTACATCTAGCCTGTACTGTTTACATATATACCTTGAATGAATTAATTATTAACAAGGTGGAGTAAAGCAGGGAGGGAACTTTTAAAGTAAGTTAAATTTCTGTAGTGTGTGAATTATTATAAACAAGCTCTTCTCGTTATTGTTTCAGCTACCAAATATGTCCTAAAGTGTGTGCATCTTTAATTAGACCTTAAGTTTTTGCCTTCTTATTAGACATTTCTGCTAGTATGGCGTTTTTTTAAAATTATGTTTTAAGTATACTAAAGACTTAAACACTAAACTGGACTCTACCTTTTTTTCATAAGCCTCTTTTGTATTCACTTCCCTGGATATTGGACTGACACTCTCTACCCAACCACACCAGCCTAGAAGCTGGAAGTCATTTAAGATGATTTCTGCTTCCTCTTTTCACATATCCAATTATTTTTAGTGCCTCATGTCTCTGGTATTTAGCCCCTCCTTTTCATTCCTGCTGCTACCATGTAAGTTATACTCAGTTGTCACTCACTTGGACTGTGACAGCAGCCTCTTGACTGTCTTATGCCCCTCCAGTCTGTGATGCTCCTAGAATAACCTTTCTAAAGTTCTTTTTTTTATTAGTTTTTTTTGTTAATGTTTATTTTTGAGAGAGAGAGAGAGACCGAGAGTGAATGGGGGAGGGGCAGAGAGAGGGAGACAGAATCCGAAGCAGGCTCCGAGCTGTCAGCACAGTGCCCAGCATGGGTCTCAAACTCACAAATGGTGAGATCATGACCTGAGCCTAACCAACTGAGCCACCCAAACACCCCCTTTATAAAGTTCTTTTTTTTTTTTAATTTTTTTAAGGGTTTGTTTATTTTTGAGACAGAGAGAGACAGAGCATGAGTGGGGGAGGGGCAGAGAGACAGGGAGACACAGAATCCGAAGCAGACTCCAGGCTCCGAGCTGTCAGCGTCAGCACAGAGCCCGACGTGGGGCTCGAACTCACTCCACGAGATCATGACCTGAGCCGAAGTCGGACGCTCAACCTACTGAGCCACCCAGGCGCACCCCCCCTTTCCTAAAGTTCTTATCTGACCTGTCTCCACCACCAAAAAAAGAGGAAAAAAAAGAAGCTGTCTTCCACAAAATGAAGTGAAAATTTTTTTGTGTGGCGTACAAAGGCCTTCATGATCTGATTCTTAACTTTTTCAACTGTATTTCCAGTTCTTGCTCCATAGGTAATTTTTTTAGGAGTTTTTTTTTTTTTTAAGTTTATCTGAGCAGTCTCTACCCCCAACATGAGGCTCGAACTCACAACCCTGAGATCAGAGCTCCACCAACTGAGTCAAGCTAGGCAGCTCTCCATAGGTAATTTTTGACAGTGCTGTTGCCTAAGCTATATCTCTCTGGAATGCCCTTTTCAACTCTTGTTCCCTTTAGTCCAGAGAACTCCAGCTACTATTTTATTTTATTTTTTTATTTTTTTAAATTTTTAAATTTTTATTTATTTTTGAGACAGAGAGAGACAGAGCATGAGTGGGGGAGGGACAGAGAAAGAGGGAGACACAGAATGTGAAGCAGGCTCCAGGCTCTGAGCTGTCAGCACAGAGCCCGACGCGGGGCTCAAACTCGGGAACGGTGAGATCATGACCCGAGCCAAAGTCAGACGCTCAACCAACTGAGCCACCTAAGCGCCCCTCCAGCTACTATTTTAAAACTCAGTTCACTATGAGTGACCTGAAAATTTCTTGGGTTCACCCCCTCTAACCTACGCTCTTCTAATTAGATTGTCTTAAGGTAAACTCAGATATCCTATTCTTTGTTCTCTAAATACTGGAGTCCTAAAAAAATATGGACTCTCTTTAAAAACATAGTCGCATTATTCTTAAACTTAATAAACAGTAATTCCTACCCTTGAAACTAATGTAACGTGTCAAATACACGCAATTAAAAAATTCTTAATATCTAATACTCATATTAAGTTAATTTGAATCAGGATCCAAAATAAAATCCACAATTGCATTTGGTTGACATGCCTCTTAAGACTTTCTTAATCGATAAATTATCCTTTCTCCTTTTTTAAATGTTTGTTTGTTTTCAGTGTTTATTTTTGAGGAGGGGGAGGAGCAGAGGCTGCAAAGAAGATACAAAGCAGGCTCTGTGCAGATCATAGAGAGCCTGATATAGGGTTTGAGCTTACAAACCAGGAGATCATGACCCTAGCTGAAGTCGGATGTTTAATGGACTGAGCCTCCCAGGTGCCCCTCCTTTTTTTTTTTTTTAATAACAGCTTTATTGAGATATAATTCACACACCATACAATTTACTTACTTAAATGTACAATTTGGTGTTTTTTAGTATATTCACAGAGTTTTACAACATCATGACAGTTTTTAGAACATTTTCATCACCCAAAAAAGAAATTCCATACCCATTAGCTGTCACTCCTCATTTCTCTCCAAGCCTTAGGCAGTCTACTTTCTGTGACTGTAGAGTTGCCTGTTTGGTAAATGTACAGATTTACATTTCATATAAATGGAATCATATATGGTCTTCTGTGACTGGCTTCAGTAAATTAGCATAGTGTTTCCAAAGTTCATATGTTGTGGCATGTATCAGTACTTCGTTCATTTTCATTGTTGAATAACGTTCCAGTGTATGAACATCTGAGTTGCTTTCTACTATTTGTCTATTGAAAATAATACTGATATGAACATTTGTGTACAAGTGTCAATGTGGGGATATATTTTCATTTCTCCTGGGTATTTACCTAGAAATAGAATTATTGGGTCATATGACAACTTTATCATTTGAGGAACTCAGACTATTTTCCAAAGTGGCTGTACCATTTTAGATTTCCACCAGCAGTGCCTGTGAAGGTTCTAATTTCTGTAATCTTCACCAACACTTTTCTCTCTCTTTTTTTAAACTTTACTTGTTGGCAGTTGAACATACTTAACTACTAAACTGCTGTCTTCAGTTTTAAGGAATTCACTGTTGTATTGGACTGGTAATAATTATGTTGTATTACAGAGTAAAGGATATTAATATAATACTAAAAGTAGTGGAAGGTTACTATGTTTCTAACACTGGCGGTCACCAAACATAATCATGGAAAGTTCTAGCCCCAAACCTAGGTAGTTACTTATGTTTTCCACATTGTTTCTTCTCTGTTTAATTTCATAAAACTTCCCATGCAGGATCTAGTCATATCTCACCCTTTCATATCTCATGAAGCTAAATTTAGGTTTGTAAATTTGGTGAAGAAAAATACTAAATTCTTTTTTTTTTTAGTTGAAAAAAAAATTTTTTTAACGTTTATTTATTTTTGAGAGACATAGAGACCGAGTATGAGCAGGGGAAGGGCAGAGAGAGAGGGAGACACAGAATCTGAAGCAGGCTCCAGGCTCTGATGAGCTGTCAGCACAGAGCTGGACATGGGGCTCAAACTCACAGACCGTGAGATGATGACCTGAAGTTGACTGCTTAACCGACTGAGTCACTCAGGCGCCCCATAAGTTTTTTTTTAATGTTTATTTATTTTTGAGACAGAGAGAGACAGAGCATGAGTGGGGGAGGGGCAGAGAGAGAGGGAGACACAGAATCCAAAGCAGGCTCCAGGCTCTAAGCCGTCAGCACAGAGCCCGACGCGGCTCAAACTCCCAGACTGTGAGATCATGACCTGAGCCGAAGTCGGATGCTCAAATGACTGAGCCACCCAGGCTCTTCTGAAAAATACTAAATTCTTGATGGAGTAAAATCTTTCAAGCAGGTATTATACAGGAACTTAAATTTTGTAACATTAAAGATGTGATGAGGGACATTTATTAATGGCATTAATTTATTATTTTTCTAGGAAAAAAAATTCAAGCAGCATGAAAGTCTTTCCCCTGACAATCACTTAACTGACATGTGATCCTCCAGAAAAATATTCTATGCATGTACAAACGTGACTGTGCATTTTTAAACTATAAATTTAATTATATTTGTAAGTATTTTCTGCATCTTGTTTTTAAACATAATAGTTTATTTTGGAGATCTTACCATGATCAATATTTTGGATGTCTCATTATTCGTAAGTGTTGCACAATACTCCAGTTAAGGATATACTTTATTCAACTATCCCTCTATTAATGGGCAACTGATTATTCTTAGTTTTTTACTCTCTTTCAGAATTTTTATTTGTTTTTAAGTTTATTTATTTTGAGAGAGACAGAGGGGGATAGGCAGAGGGGAGGGGTGGGGACAAAGGTTCCGAAGTGGGCTCCATGCTGACAGCAGAGAGTCCAGTATGGGGCTCGAACTCAGGAACTGTGAGATCATGACCTGAGCTGAAGTTGGTGCTCAACAGACTGAGCCACCCTGGTGCCCTACTCCTTTTTTGTAAGTTTATTTTGTTTGTTTTAGTGTTTGTTTTAGAATGAGCGAGCCCAAGCAGGGGGAGGAAGGGCAGAGAGAGTGAGAGAAGAGAATCTCAAGCAGGCCCTGCACTTAAAGTGGTGGCTTGAACCCATGAACCACAAGTTCATGACCTGAAGTTGGATGCTTAACTGAGCCACCTGGGCAACCCTCAGTTGTTTGTGTTTTTTTAATGTTTATTTTTGAGATAGCATGTGCGCATGCTCAGTGTGTGCAAGTGAGGGGAAGGGCAGAGAGAGAGGGAGACACAGGAACCGAAGCAGGCTCCAGGGTCCAAGCCACCAGCACAGAGCCTGACGCAGGGCTCAGACTCACAAACCCACAAGATCGTGACCTGAGCTGAAGTCAGACGCTTAAACAGCTGAGCCATCTAGGCGTCCCAGGTTTTTACTCTTATAAGCAACGCTGAAAAGGGTCATTTTTACATATCTTTATGTTTTTGTGAATAGATTTGCTGGATTAAAGGATATATGTATTTAAATTTTACTAGTCAAATTATCCTTCAGAAATACTAATTTTTATTCCATAATGTAATGTATATGGGTATTGTGAAACTATAAAATTTGGAATTTTGATAAATCAGCTTTTACAGTGGTTTCTCTTAATTGTCAATGAAATTTAGCTTACTTTCATGTCATTGACCATTTGTAATGTACATGCAAGTTATCTATACTTGTCCTTTGCCCATTTTTCGTTAGGTTTTGTTTTTGTTTTAACTAAGTTAAAGATTGTTTGGCCTAAAGAAGGTAAATCATTTGTCAGATGTATTGCTTGTTACAAATATTCTCATGTTATCATTTATTAATGATGTAATTTAAAATATTAACTTGTGCTTACAAATCTGCCCAAAGTTAAACATGAAGACAAGCATGGAGAAAAATGTATTTGTCACTGTCATGACAGTAGGATAGAAGAATTTGTGGGGTTTGGAGTAACCTCTCCTAAAACTTTAACATGTGGATGATTCCTAGTCGATGAACAAACTTTTATTTTTTATTTTTTTATGTTTATTTTAGAGAGAGAGAGAGAGCATGAGCAGGGAAGGGGAAGAGAGAGAAGGAGACCCAGAATCCAAAGCAGGCTCCAGGCTCTGAGTTGTCAGCACAGAGCCTAATGTGGGGTTCAAACTCACGAACCCTGAGATCATGACCTGAGCCGAAGCTGACTGAGCTACCCAGGTGCCCCTATGAACAAACTTGACACAAATAAGTTACAGGCTGATATAGAGTTACCTGTATTTTTCTGTGAAAATGGTAATAGCCCCTTCGAAAGAATAAAATGTTAATCCCCACTTATAACTCATTACATGTTTATTGTAGAAGGTTTATAAAGTTCTTGAAGCTATAAAGAAAAAGTCACTTATATTGGTGCTACTTAGAAGTAATACTTTTTTTTAACTAAGTTCTGTGCCCAACATGGGGCTTCAACTCATGACCTCGAGATCAAGAATTGCATGCTCTACGAGTGAGCCAGCCAGGCACCCTTAGAAGTAGTACTTTTAATATATTTTCTTCTGAATATGATATAGTTCATCTCAAAAATCAGCTGTGTATTCATTTTATAAACTTAATATATTCTGAACATTTTCCAAAGTATCCATTATTTAATCTTTTCTCTTTTGTTGGACTTGGGGATTTATTTTGCTTTCTAAACAAAACTATCTTTTTTTTTTTAAAGTTTATTTATTTGAGAATGAGAGAGACTGCGCACACACACATGAGTGAGTCGGGGAGAGGCAAAGAGAGGGGAGGAGAGAGAATCACAAGGAGGCTCTGCCCCGAGTGCAGAGCCCAGTGCTAGGCTCAGACCCACAAACTGTGTGCCCCTAAACAATACTATCTTGAATACATTTTTATATCTATATTTGTGTGTTTTTTGCATAAGTTTCTGGTACTGGATATACTGGGTCAAAAGTTATGAACATCTCCATAGTACATTTGAAGAAGATATTTGGGACTGGTTTTAACAAGATAAGATACAGTAGTAAAAATGCCAGTTTTCTGGAAGGCTAGGAAACCATTAAAGGGTTGGCCACTATGCCTTGCTTTTAAATAGTTATGTATGGAAAGTCAGTGGAATTAGATTAGCCAAAACAATTTTGAAAAAGAAGAGCAAAGTTAGAAAAATAATAATACCCAGTTTTAAGATGTAGTATAAAGGAATACTAATCAAGACAGTGTGGTATATTGAACTAAAGAAACAGAATAGAGAACCCAGAAATAAACTTAGGTATAGTCAACTGATTTTTTGACAAAGGTGCAAATAATTCACTGGAGAAAGGATAGTCTTTTCAACATATGGTGTTGTAAAAATTGCTCATCTGTATGTAAAAAAGTGAGCCTCAAACTATATAATGTATCACATGCAGAAAGTAACTCAGTATGGATCATAAACCTAAATGTAAACCATAAAGCAGTAAAACCCTTAGGAGAAAGCTTTGAGAAAAGTCTTCTTGACCTTGAGTTTGGCCAAGAGCTCTTAGATGCGGCACGAAAGGCATGATTCCTGAAAAAAAAATTGATAAAGTGAACATCAAAATTTAAAACTATTTTCCGTGAAGGACACAGATAAGAGAATGAAAAGACAAGCTATGAACTGGGAGAATGTATTCATAAACCACATATCTGAGAAAGGAATCAGAATATTCTGGGGAAGGACATGGGAATCTGGTGGGTATTTCCAGGTGATTCTGATGTAAAACAAAGTGCCTACTCCTGATATTCAGTATGATTCTATGTTTTGCTTTATTTTATAAGTACAATGCCTTTATGTTACAGTTACATATTTATACATTTTTTTATTAGCTAAAAAAGGGGTACTTTAAAATTCACAGTTATATTTATGTGGCTTCTCTACCACCAAGTACCATCTTCTCATGCATGTAACCATGACACATAGCTGTGAAAACCAGAGGTTTTCTTAAGCTTTGGAATTTTTGTGTTAATCACTTACATAATTTTACTCCAAGGATTTTTTATTGTGATGCTTTTATTTTTTAAATTTACTTTAAAAACATTTTTTAATGTTTATTTTTGAGAGTGAGAGCACAAGTGGGGGAGGGTCAGAGAGAGAGTGGGAGACACAGAATCTGAAGCAGGCTCCAGACTCCGTAGTGTCAGCACAGAGCCTTATGTGGGGCTCATACCCATGAACCACAAGATCATGACCTGAGCCGAAGTCAGATGCTTAACTGAGTGAACCACCCAGGCGTCCCTAATTTTCTTTATTTATTTTGAGAGAGAGCAAGCGTGCAAGTGCACAAGCAGGGGAGGGGCAGAAAGGAGGAGAGACAGAATCCCAAGCAGGCTCCACGCTATCCACTCAGAGCTGCCTGTGGGGCTCCAACTCATGAACTGTGAGATCATGACCCAAGCTGAAATCAAGACTCAGACACTTAACTGACTGTGCCACCCAGGTGCCTCTATATGATGTTTTTAATGAGTAGTTTTTGTTCAGACAAGAAAATTACTTCATAATATATCTAATGTATTTCTGAGGCAGTAATTTAGTAAATGAGAACGCTAGGAGAAAGTATTGCTAAGCTGAACATTTTAGCTTCTCATGTAACTCTAAACACTTAGGAGAAGGATTGGGGCCTAGATAAATCACCATTATGTTATTCTTATATATAATTAAAACCATCAATATTAACTTCAGAAATATGGAGAACATTTAAATTTTGCTATTTTTATTTATGTATACTTTTGTTCACCAGTATTGAGTGCTTACATGTGTCAGGCACTGTTGTAGGTGCTGAGGGTACAGTGAACAAAACAATTGACTCATGGTGCTTATATTCTAGTGGGAGAGATAGACAATGAACAAAAAGTATATGGCATCTTAGTGGTTAAGCGCTAAGGAGAAAAGAGTAAAATAGTTAAGTAGGGGTCTGAAGTTAGGAAAACGATGTTTAAAATTTTTGTGTCTGTGAGAATTTAGATATTTCTGAAGAAATGTGACTTTTGAATGTAATCATAAGGAAGGGACAGAGTTAACTAACACGAAGATCTGAAAAAGAACGTCTTACTTGAGAGATAAAAAATAGCCTGTTGGGGCAACCTGCACGGCATAGTTGGTTAAGCGCATAGTTGGTTAAGCGTCTTTATTATCAGTGATTGCCCACTGTAGAAGATTAAGATTTCTTTTTAAATCCCTTCACTGTCTTCTCTTTACCTCTGACATACATGTCACACATATGTGGGCATATATTCCTCCAGTCTTCCTAAAGTTATATCATAATTATAGATCTTCATTACTTAACATTCAAGATGTGGTAAAATACTACCTTTTTTTAAAGTTTATTTTGAGAGACAGTGTGAGTGGGGGAGGGGTAGGGGGAGAGAGAGAGAGAGGGAGGGAGAGAGAGAGAGAATCCTAGACATGCTCCATACTGCAAGTGCAGAGCCCAGTGAGGGACTCAAACTCAAAAAACGGTGAGATCATGACATTAGCTGAAACCAAGAATCATATGCTTAATCAGACTGAGCTACCCAGGTGCCCCTAAAATATTACTTTTTATTTCCTACATAATATTTTGTTTTCCACGTAGTTACCTTATTTTACGTACTCATTTATTTTTCTATATAGTTATCACTAATCCCAATAATTTTTTTAACTGCTTTATTGAGATATAATTTACATTCCATGTAATTCTCCAACTTGGAGTGTTTCATCCAGTGGTGTGTAGCATATTTATAGAGTTATGCAACCATTGTTACTACAATCATTTTTTAGCATATTTTCATTACCTACAAAGAAAACTTTTTTAAAGTAGGCTTCACACCCAATGTAGAGCTCACCGTGGGGCTTGAACTACAATCATGAGCTCAAAACCTGATCTGAGATCAAGTCAAACACTTAACCACCCAGGGGACCCCCTCAATTCTTTCCCCCCAGGAAAACCTCTTAACCATTGGCATTCATACCCATTTCTCATCAATCTCTTCAGTCGTAAATAATCACTGGTCTACTTTTTGTATGTATAGACTTGCCTGTTCTGGTGCTTGGTTTGGCAGCACATTTACTGATTTGCCTGTTCTGAACATTTCATATATTTGGAACTGTACAGTACATTTATAGATACACATATATCTATAAATATATGATCTTCTGTTACTGACTTCTTTAACTTAGCACTATGTTTTCAAAATTCATCTGCTGCTGAATAAAAATCACATTGTATGGATATACCACATTTTGTTTATCCATTTGTCTATTGATGGACATTTGGGTTGTTTCTACTTTTTGGCTACTATGAATAATGCTTCTGTGAACATTTATGTACACATTTGTGTGGACATTCTTTTCATTTCTCTTGGTTGTGTACCTAGAGGTAGGATTGTTAGATGGTATGGTAACTGTTTAATCTTCTGGGAATTGCTAGACAGTTCTCCAAAGTAGCTGTATCATTTTATTTTTCACCAGTCTCCTGAAGTATTCTGAATTTTATTCTGCATTGTTGCTTTCTATATCTAGTTTATAGCTATTTACTGAGTTCACATTCTTTGCCATCCTCCTGGGTGTTTCATGCTCCTATCTGTGTTACATTGACTGTTTACCTTATCCTCTGTGTCTTTGGTTTATTCCCTTATTTTGGTATATCATATCTTTCAGTAGAAGTTTTTGACGTGATGTGCATAGCACATGAATTTTTGAGCTTTTATTGAACTTGAGTTGCTTGGCAAGATATAGAATTCTAGGTTGGAAATTATGTAGCTTTAGAATTTTGAGGCTATTGATCTATTATCTTCTTGGTTCCAAAAGGACTTTTCAGAATTCAAAACCATTCTAAATCCTGTCCATTATGTGTGAATCGTTTTCTTCTGGAAATTGCAAGATCTTCTTTGTGTTCCCACTGTTCTGAAACTTCACATTGCTGTGGGTACTTTTAATTTAGAAACTCATGTTCTGCAGCATTGGAAAATTTTCTGGAATTATTTCAGTAATATTTTCTCCTACAAATTTTTGCTGTTATCTTTTGGCAGTGCCTATTACCTGGATGTTGGATTGCCTGGATTAATCTCTAATTTACAGTGTCTTTGGGGTGTCTGAGTGGTTCAGTTGGATAAGCATCCAGTTCTTGATTTCAGCTCAGGTCATGATCTCACGCTGTGCTGGGCATTGAGCCTGCTGAATATTCTCTCTCTCTCCCCCCATCTGCCCCTCCCCCACTTACACACACACACACACACACACACACACACACACTCTCTTCCTTTCAAAAAAAGTCTTTACATCTGATTTTCAGTTTCTTTTCTTTTTTCTTTTTTTTTTTTTTAATAAGCTCTACCCCCAATGTGGGGCTTGAACTCACTACCCCAAGATCAAGAGTTGCATGCTCTACCAACTGAGCCAGCCAGGTGCCCCATGTTTTTATACTTTCTCTTGAGTTTGGCTCAGGTCATGATTTCATGAGGCAACTATGCAGAAAAAATTCATGCACTGATAGTGTGGAGCCTGCTTGGGATTCTCTCTCTCTCCCTCTCTGTCCCTCCCCCGCTCATGCTCCCCCATCTCTCTCTGTCTCTTTCTCTTAAAATAACTAAAACTTAAAAAGAATTACCTTACCTGGAGTGCTTGGCAGACTCAGTAGGAGGAGCATATGGCTCTTGATCTCTGGGTTGTAAGTTTGAGCCCCATGTTGGATTTGGAGATTACTCAAAAAAAATCTTGGGGTGCCCAAGCGCCCCAAGATTTTTTTTTTAAGTGGCTCAGTTGGTTAAGCCTCCGGGTCTTGATTTTGGCTTATATCATAATCTCACGGTTTGTGAGTTTGAGCCCGTTGTTGGGCTTCCTGCTCACAGCGAGGAGCCTACTTGGGAGTCTTTCTTTCCCCATCTCTGCCAGTCTGCCTGCTCATTCTCTCTCACAAAATAAATAAACTTAAAAAAAAAATAAACTCACCTTTATCTTTCATCCCTTCTGTGGAGTTTTTCATTTTTGTTTTATGTAACTTTTTTGGTGTAATTTATATACAATAAAATGTACTGATTTTAAGTGTGGTTTGATTAACTTTGACAAATCCCATTTAGTCACCCACTCTGTGAAATTATAGAACATTTCCATAATTCCAGACAGTTCCTTCATACCCCTTTCCAATAATTTCCTCCGACATCATCCCAGGTAATTACTCTTGTTTGCTGTCACTAAGCTCTTATTTTTGCCTGTTTCAGAGCTTTATATAAATGAAATCATACAGTATGTATTCCTGGGTTTGGCTGCTTTTCCTAACATTGTTTTTGGAGATTCACATATGTTACATGTAGTTTGTTCCTTTTGATGAGTAGTGTTCCATTGTATCAATATGCCCTAATTTGTTTATCTCTTTCTCTGTTTGGTAGACATTGTTTCCAGTTTTTGCTACCTGGAATAAAGCTGTTTGAATATTTTTGTTAAGGTCTTTTAGTGGACATTCATTTATATCTCTTGGGTAAATAGGATACCTGAGAGTGGAATATGTTTATCTCTGCTGTTTTTACTTAAAGAGTTCTACCTTGATACCTGATTTTTTAAAATAACATTGTTTTTGAATCGTGGTTGCAGTGTTTTTTCTCTGAACTTTCTGAAGACATTATATATTTTTATATAGAGAGAGATGCAGATTTATTTTTTTAAGCTTATTTTCCCCTCATAGACTGTTTCTTCCAGGTTATTTGTTTTTGATAAGAAAGATTCATGTTAAAGATTTTACCTTAAGTCTGGTAATCTTTGGTTATCTGCTTAGTTGTTTAATATACAGTAAAGTGTGTGCCCAGAACAAGAGAAAACATTTTTAGTACTCTAAAAGCCACTCTTTTACTCCATCCACTCCCCTATAACCATTGATTAGGGGTGTCTGGCTGGCTTAGTTGGTAGAGCATTCAACTCTTTATCTCAGGGTTGTGAGTTCAAGCCCCACACTGGGCATACAGCTTACTTAAAAAACAAAACAAACAAAAAAAACCCCCTAAGGGCACCTGGATGGTTCAGTCAGTTAAGTGTCTGACTCTTGGTTTCATTGGTTATAGGTCTGGGCATGATCTCACGGTTTGTGAGTTCAAACCCCATATTGGGCTCTGTGCTGGCAGTGCAGAGCCTGCTTGGAATTCTGTCTCTCCCCCTCTCTGCCTCTGCCCTTCTCATTCATTCTCTCTCTCTCTCTCTCTCTCTCTCTCTCTCGCTCTCTCTCTCACAAAATAAATAAACTTAAAAAAATCCTATAGCCACTAATTATTCTGATGACTTCTGTCAACATAATTTAGTTTTGCCTATTTTTCAACTTCATATAAGTGAAATTGTTCCGTTTTTGTCTTCTGTTTTTGTTTGTTACACATTCTTATAATTTGTTTTTAGCAATTTTCCTAAATCAGAGTTTCTCAGCTTTAACACTGTTGACATTTGGGGCCAGTAATTTTTTGTTGTGGGTAGAGGTCTATTCTGTGTTGTCGTGTGATGTTTAGCAGCATCCCCGGCTACTACCCACTAGGTACCTGTAGCAACCGTCTCTCTCAGTAGTGACAACCAGTCTTTAAGCATTACCAGATGTCTCCTTGGTGGCTAACATTGCCCCTGGTTAAGAACCACTGCCCTAGATGTTTCAATCTGCATTCCTTTTTTTTTTTTAAATACGTATGTATGTGTGTATGCATGTGATCTCTACACCCAATGTGGAGCTCAAACTCATGACCTAGAGATCGAGTTGCATGTTCTTCTAACTGAGCCATCCAGGTGCCCCTCAGTCTGCATTCTTTATTTATTTTTTTTTTAAAGTTTATTTTGAGAGAGACTGCACGTGTGAACATGCAGGGGAGGGGCAGAGAGAAGGAGGAGGAGAGAATCCCACGGAGGCTGAGCACTGTCAGTGCAGAGCCCAATGTGGGGCTCCATTTCACCAATCATGAATCATGACCTGAGCCAAATTCAAGAGTCAGATGCTGACTGAGCCACCCAGACACCTCTGCATTCTTAACTTTTTACATTTTGGTTTAAGTTAATTAGTGCTTTTCAAAAACAGCAAGAACCACTTGAATTCCAATCTGTCCCCTTTGCCCTTTGTGCTGCTGATATCACATATTTTAGTTCCACATGTCTTATAAACCTCTAAGGCAATAGTATTGTTCTACATATTTAATCCTTATATTGTAAAATAAGCAAAAAATCTCACACAAAATTTTTTTTTGGTAATATTTATTTTTGAGAGAGAGAGAGAGAGAGAGAGAGAGAGAGTGTGTGTGTGTGTGTGTGTGTGTGTGTGTGTGTGTGTGAGTGGGAGAGTAGCAGAGAGAGAGGGAGACATAGAATCCAAAGCAGGCTTCAGGCTCTGAGTTGTCAGCACAGAGCCTGATACGGGGCTCGACTCATGAACCGTGAGATCATGACCTGAGCCAAGTCGACACTTAACCAACTGTGCTACTCAGGCGCCCCCCCACACACTGGGGGGAGACTATATTATCCAGGTCAAAAAATAGAACTATTTTTCAGCCATGCAAGAATCATTCCTGTGTCCCATTTTGATTATAACTTTCTCCCCTTCCCCTTCCCCTTCCCAGATAACCATTATTCTGACTCTTAAAGTTAGTCATTTCTTTATTCTTTATAGTTTTATTACCAACTGTGCATTCATAGACTGTAGTGTTACTCATTTTTAAAAATTTGGTGTCTTACAAGTTTTTTTAAACTACAGTTTACCCCTCTGCTCCTTTCTTTACACTTTTTCTCTTGAAGAACCCTGACCAAAGTTTGAATTTTACTGATTGCACATCTCTTGTTGCAACTAAGCATGTTCCTTCATCCTCTGAATTTATTACAAGTTGGTAGCTGGATTCAGAGCCTTACTCAGACTCTGATTCAGTCCTTTAGGCGTTGCTACGGGCAGTGTTGTGTTCTTTTATCAGGGGTTATGTTACTGGTTTTCTCTCTTATTATCATGTTAGCAGTTGGGCTTAATGCCCAGATCAATTAAATTATTGATAGTTGCAAAACAGTGGCGTTCTGCTATTTCTTTTTTATTTATTAGTTGGGATACTTTATTAAGAGGTGATTCTGCTTATCTGCTAGTTTCCAGAACTGCAGTTCATCTATAGGAAAGTCAGGATATATACTTGATTCTATGTCTTTATCTTTTTCAAGATAGCAAATTAGTTCCCTATTATCCTTTAAGAACTGTTTTTAAAATATCATTATAAATTTAGGAATTCAAACATCTGATGGGTTTTAATGGCAATTACTAATATTATTGATGCTCAGACCATCCTACCTTTGGCCAATTGAAGCCAACTCACATTAGCTTTTGAATAACTTGATCCACTCCATGTGTTCTTTATAGCATCCTTGCTATCTGGTATTACAAGTGTTTGAGGCTTATCTTTTACATTTCCTACTCCAGATTGGTAACCACCTAGTTTCTCCAAGATAATGATAGTTTGTTAGTAGAAAATGATATTTGAGAATGTCATCTGAGCATTGGGTATGTGCATTGCTGTGAGTTATCATTTTGTCTAGGACAGAGTTAGGAGCAATGTATGTACATCTGTTTCCTCACACAACCATGCACACACACATTTTTAAGACTCAGTCCCTTTTATATGTCTATATCTCCTTTTTTCCATACCCAAAATTCTGTTTTCAAGGATATAGAGAATAATGAATTACAATGTCATCATCTTTTTTTTTTAATGTTTATTTTTTGAGAGAGAGACAGAGGGAGAGTGGGGGAGAGGGAGAAAGAAAGGAAGACACAGAATCTGAAGCATGCTCTAGGCTCCGAGCTGTAGGACAGAGCTCGACGCGATGCTCAAACCCACAAGCCGCGAGATCATGACCTGGTTAAGTTGACATTTAACCTATTGAGCCACCCAGGTGCCCTAAAATGTCATCATTATTAATTACTCATTTGGTTTATCCCACATTATATATTCTGAGTAGTCTCAGAATAGCAATACTAATAATACTGTTACCAGTATGATTACTGAATGGCTGCATAAGTTATTTTGCATATGCTATCTCCATTTCCTCCTTATAGCTGTACTATCTGTACCATCAGATGATACTGATATTACATACAATACTCTTTTAACCTTCACTTATATTCAGTTCTATAAGCAGTTATATAGTTCAGTGGAACCACATATATAGTTCAGAGGTTGACATACTTTTTCTGTAAAAGGCCAGATAGAAGATATTTTAGGCTTTGTAGGCCAGAAGGAAAAAATCAAAGTTATTATTACATAGGTACTTATATAATGAGAGAAAACAAATTTCCACAAAACAAAATTTGACAAAATTCAAAATGTAAATAGTTGAGTATAATTTTTTATAATGCAGGTCTACTAATGAGAAGAATGATGGGGGTTAGATAATGCTTAATTGTGGTTCAGAGCCATTATTAATATTGATTGCAGTTGTTCATTTGTTAATGTTGATCTCTAATGAGATTTTCTTTTTGAAAAGTCTTCACATAGATTGGTACTGCCAAATACAAACCTCAATCCATGAGTAAATGATTTTAATTGAAATATTTATCGCTTCGAAGGCATTTGTAAAATTCTGTTAGATTCTTGATATTTGTCTTTCAGCATATCATTGTAGTGCAGATTAATCACTTCCAATTGTAGGTTAGGTTGAAGCACCTCAGTTGCACAGTTAAATGGATTTATGTTAAAATATGAATTTTCTATTTTACTTGGCTTAGGGCCCAAAACACACTGCTGAAACTGTCCTCTGAGCTCAGAAAATAGGTATTTTGCAAATTTGTGTGGGAATGGAGACCTTTTTTTTTTTTTTTTAATATAACATTGTCATATTGGTTTCCACACAACACCCAGTGCTCATCCCAACAAGTACTGTCCTCAATGCCTATCACCCAACTCTCCCCTCTCTCATACCCCCCCCGCCCTCCCCCCCCCCCCCCCCCCCCCCCCGCCAATCAACCCTCACTTTGTTCTCAGGTACTTCAGAGGCTCTTATGTTTTGTCTCCCTTCCTCTCTGTGACTTTTTTTTCCCCCTCTTCCATACCCTCATGGTCTTCTGCTAAGTCTCTCAAAATCCACCTATGTGTAGAAACATATGTTATCTTTCTTTCTCTGCCTGACTTACTTCACTTAGCGTAATACCCTCCAGATCCATCCATGTTGCTATACATGGCCAGATTTCATTCTTCCTCATTGCCATGTAGTATTCCATTGTGTATATCAACCACATCTTCTTTATCCATTCATTAGTTGATGGACACCTAGTCTCTTTCCATGATTTGGGTATCGTTGAAAGTGCTGCTATAAACATTGGGGTACATGTGTCCTTGTGCATCAGCACTCCTGTATCTCTTGGGTAAATTCCTAGCAGTGCTATTGCTGGGTCATAAGGTACTTCTGTTTCCATTTTTTAAGGAACCTCCACACCGTTTTCCAGATCAGCTGCACCAGTTTGCATTCCCACCAACAGTGTAAGAGGGTGCTTGTTTCTCCACATTCTCGCCAGCATCTATAGTTTCCTGATTTGTTCATTTTAGCCAGAGACCCTCTGGTTTTAACTTTTCACTGAACAGGAAGTATATAAAGCAGTTTGCCATTACATACGATTCTAATAGCTTTAGCTGTTATTTAAATATTTTAGACTTTACCTGCAATATGTTTCTTATATAAGTAGTATTTTGCTAATTTTAAGTTCATCAAGAAACATCAAGTTTTCATCAAAAGCTAAATTTTCAAATTCATTTGGTGTTCTATAATAATGGTTGAGGCAATTTTTTTTTTTCTTCAGAAAAATTTGAGTCCGTTTTTGGGCTCAAAAAATTGCAGTTAAACTTCCAACCCATGGAACTGCTGAGTGGTGGGGCAAGTCAGGATATTCAGCTTCTATTTTGGAACCAGTGATGGGGAAATTCACGAAAGCAAACAAAATTTATCTTTTGGCACTACTGGTCTATAAGACCTGATGGGTTCAGATATTTTCCCCAGAATACCTGCTGCTGAATAATACGGTGAATAACCATAGACTTGCAATACCTTACAGATTTTACATTTTCACAAGTTTTGTTAATTTGTCCCACTAAGCCTTTTTCTGTACCACACACATTTTATCACCATCGCTTGTAACATTTCTTAGATTCCACTTCAGGTTGTACTGAATTAATGATTTCTTAAGTTTGAAAATACTCTTTACTCTAGTGGTTTCACATAGACATTCATAGAAGCTAATTTTTTAGTTACTTAAACTCTGTATTGACTGATCAAATAAACAACTGATCAGTAATCTGCAATATCTGTTAACTTATCCATACTCAAGGAAACCTGCTAGAAATACTTTGTCTTGTTTTTAAATTGACCGTTGCTATTGCTCCCAATATCCTCAACTTGCTTGAACAACTGTTCTCTTTGGAAGGCTAATAATCTTAAACAAGTTCGTTTTCTGTAGACACATTTCGTTGACTGCTGTAATCAAATATTAATTAACTCACCTTCAGTAAATGGCTTTCCTTGTGAGGCTGACAAATGACCTACTCACACACAAAGTGTGGTTGCAGTTTGATTTTTTATTTTATGAAGAAATTATATAGGACATAATTCAATTTAAAATTTTCTAATTTTTCTAATGCTTTCCTGTGAGTTGGGAATTCTTATGATGAGTACAATCTAGTAATGCCTATATATGTTGTATTCTTTTAGCGTAGTTATAGTATCATTACATAATAAAGACAATGCCTTGCCATCTAATTTGATGACAAAACATACTCCACTGTGTCGTGATGTGTAACATTTAAAGTGTACTTTCTTGTTTTGGCATGATGGGTTATATATTCATAAATAAAATTAAAATGTCATGTACAGCAGTATGTGTGACACTCCGTGATGTCAGATATAACTACATCACTGCAATTTATAGTGCACTGTGATGCAGCAGTGTGAGAGAGCACCACATAGTCTCCATTGCAGCTACTCAACTCTGCGTTTCAGCATTAGCACGGCCAAAATCAATCATAAAAAAAAATGAATGTGATGGTATTCCAATAAAACTTAATTTTATGGATATTAATATTAGAATTTTGTATATTTTTAGGCATCACAAATATTCTTTGTGTTTAACCACATATTTCCCTTTCCATTGTTTTTCATCACTTCCTGCAGTAGTACTTTTTTTGTTTATTTATTTTGAAAGAGAGAGAGAGTGTGTGTGAATGGGGCAGAGCCAGAGAGAGAGGGAAAGAGAAAATACCAAGCAGGCTCCATGCTGTCAGCGCAGAGCCTGACACCAGGCTTGATCCCATGAACCATGATAACATGGCCTTACCCAAAATCAAAAGTTGGATGCTTAACTGATTCATACAGGTGCCTCTGCAGTGGTACTTTTTAATGTTTTCCTTCAGCCTGAAGAACTTGCTTTCATTAAATTTTATAATGCAGGTTTGCTGGCAACAGTTTCAGTTTTTGTTTGCCTGAAAACATCTTTATTTTTTTATTTTTTTATTTTTTATTTTTGCTGAGTGTAGAATTGTAGCTTTGGCTGGGGAACAAGGGGAGGGGGAAGGCGAGGAGGGGGGGCAGAAGCTTTCAATATCCCAAAATCATCATTGTCTTATTTTCCGGCTTCCTTAAATTTCTTTTTCCCTGTTGCTTTATTGAGATAAAATTGACATATAAGTTTTAAGTTACATAAAAGTTTAAGGTGTACAGTACAATAATTTGATAGGTGTATATATTGCAAAATGATTACCACAATGTGGTTAATTAACATATCCTTCATCTCTCATAATTACCGTTTTTTGCTTTTATGGTTGTGAGAATGTTTAAGATCTACTCTCTTAGCAGCTTTCAAGTACATTGTTGTTAACTATAGTCCCCATGCTATACATTCGATCCCTAGAACTTACTCATCTTATAACTGGAAGTTTGTACCCTTTGACCAACATCCCCGCCCCCACTCCTGCCCCCATCCCAAATCCCTGGCAACCACCAATCAATCAACTCTCTGTTTCTTTGACTTTGGCTTTTTTAGATTCCACAGATAAGTGAGATAATACAGTATTTGTATTTCTCTGACTTGATTTTACTTAGCATAATGCCCTCAGTGTTCATCCATCTTCTTCCAAACAGCAGGATTTTCTTTCATGGCTGAATAATATTCCATTGTATATATATTGGCTTCCTTAATTCCTTTTCACACGTAGGCTATCAGTACTATTATTGCTACTTTAAGGTAATGTCTTTTTTTCTTCTCGCTGCTTTAAGATTTTTCTCTGTCTTTTTTTCAACATTTTATGGTGTGCGTAGATGTGGTTTTTTGAGCATTTATCCTGCTTTTGGTACACTGAGCTTTTTTTTTTTTTTTTTTTTTAAGTTTATTTTGAGAGAGAGAGAGAGCACAAGTGCACATGCGTGAGCCGGGGAGGGACAGAGAGGGAGAAAGAGAATCCCAAGCAAGCTCTGAACCGTCAGCATGGAGCCCAATGCAGGGCTTGAACCCATGAACCATAAGATCATGACCTGAGCCAAAATCAAGGGGCCCCTGGGTGGCTCAGTCAGTTGAGTGGCTGTCTTCAGCTCAGATCATGATCTCGTAGTTTGCGAGTTTGAGCCCTGCATCAGGCACTCTGCTTTCATTGTGGACTCTGCTTCAGATCCTCTGTCCTCCTCCTCTCTGCACCTCCCCACTTGTGCTCTCTTTCTGAAAAGTAAACAAACATTTGAAGAGTCTGACACTAAATCGACTGAGCCACCCAGGTGCCCCCGTTCACTGAACTTCTTAGATTTGTGTGTAGTTCATCAGTTTTGGAAAATTCTTAGCCATTATCTCTTTGTATATTGGTTTTACCCTATTCTGTCTCTCTCATCTCCATTTATAGATTAGACCTTTTGTAATTAGGTCCTACCTATCTCCTACACTCTGTTCTGTCCTGCCCTTTTCCTTTTTTTTCCCCCTTTTCTGTGCTTCACTTTGAACATTTTTTATTGACCTGAATTTGAGTTCACTAATCCTGTTTGATGCTGTTCCAAATCTGCAGTTAAATCTACCCAGTGAGTCCCCAGTTCTAGATACTCTTTTTCGGATTTAGACTTTTTAAACTAGATTCAAGTTATTTGTTAAAGTTTATTTTAAAAATTCTGCCTGTCTTTTTCTCTATTTTAACTTACTAATCATTGTCATTTTAAAGACTTTGTCTACTAACTCAAATATCTGGGTCATCAATGGATTTGTTTCTGTACCTTTTTTCCCTGTCTTGATTATCAGTCATTATTCTGCCTCTCTATGTGTCAGTTTTTTATTATATGTTGGAGAATACATATTAAACCATAGAGAGGCTGAGATAATATGAGGCGGAGATGTGCTTTCCTCTTTCCCTCTGTTAGGAAGATAGGTTGTCAGGCTGTTCCTTTCAAACTAGGCAAGGATTAATTTAGACTGGGGCTTGGGTTACAGTTTAGGAAGACTCAGTCCATCTCTGGTTGCCCTTGTATTTCTCGTATGCCCCTCTGGACTTTTCTTTGAGAGAGGTGAATCTATGTCTTTTCAGCTTTGGATGACTACAGGAAATGGAATTCTGTCCTTCAGAAATTCTGAGTTAGCTTTTTATAAAACCTCTGACACCATGCAGCTATAAAATCTGAAGGGAGATTGTGTTTTTGTGTCCATTCCCTTGGGGAAAATTGGCTGTGTGTTTTAAGCACTTGTCCTTCATTTTAACCCTGTGTGACCACTAAAAACTAATTTCTCTTTCTTTTAGAGTCCCCCTACTTAGGCCCAGTCTCCTTTTTCAGCACTCCCCTCTCCCTGCTCAATTGGCAAAATGCCCTCTACCGGTGAAAAAGAAAATGAATAAAATGGCCATCAGTTTCTGGCTCATAAAAGAGAGATGTTCTTCTTTCTGAAATTTTAGTTGAAATAATTCTCATTACTTTTATCAGTTTCCATATTCTTTCCAAAAATATGATTTTTGCAAACTGCCCCCACTCCCTGCCACCTTGCACCATTGCAGTGAGAACATTGGTCTGCTGTGACCTACTGTATCCTACTTGGAAGGAGAACTGTCTCTTACTTAATATCAGGTGACCAAAAAGATGGTGAAATTCTAAATGCATGGGTGGCAGGCAACTCTTAACATCTTTATATGGTGATCTGGCTAGCCTTTTCCTAATGGAACCTCTTAAGGTCACTATTCTTAGGCCTTTGTTTTGGGCCTGTGAGTTTTCTCAGTGGAGTCTCTGGTGGTTTTCTGTCTGGAGAGTAAGAGAGTAACTGCTAACATTCTGTGAGCCACCGGGGGAAGATGACTAGTGTTGTCAGTTATAGCATATTATCTTTTCCTTACTGCCCACTGTTTGCCTGTTTGCAGCATGGACTTACTGCCCTACATTGAGCCTGATGTTGCCCAACTCAAAGACTTTGACCTTCTCCAGAGAATAAAGCGTCTGTCTTCTGGCATGAGCATCCAGCTGCATAAGTCAGGGAGGTGATTTGAGAAGCGACTGCTTTGTAAAGAAACCTTCAGGCAGTCTTCCTCCTCTTAGCTCTCTTCTATTCCCTCTTCAAGAGCTACTTGATGCTTCCGGTTCTCAAGATTTTGTGTGTGTGTGTGGCGGAGGTGGTTGTGTATAATGTTGGTTCTCTGTTTTTCCACTACCAGTTTAAGACAGCTTTCTCTGGTCAATGGGAATAATTTGTTTCTTTTCCATCTGTTTTCTACTGTCCAAAATTTAATTGCTTTCTCTCTTTGACCGTTGTCTTTGTCCTTGTGGGTGTATGCTTTAAAAAACAATTCCTGTATTTTAACTTTTAGTGGATTTGAAGATGAGCAAAAATAGGAGCTATGACTTCAATCTATAATACTAAAAAAAGATAACATGGTGCAAAACTCATAAAAGAGTACTTATTACAGCAAAAAATTAGTGTGAATAATCTTTTCCACTGGTTTGTAATGCAACCTTTATCATAATCCAAATTCTCCTGTTTACTTGGGTCTATTTCTGTTGTTTGTTCATTAATCTCTACCTAGTTTTACTTATTTTGGCTTAAAATACTTTTTTAATGTCTATTAGGGTTATTTCCCTCTAATTATTTTTGTTTTTCCTGAGATATTTCATGGGTATTCTTCCTTGTTTTTTTGTAGGAACCTTCGAATCAGATTGCCTGGGTCTCCCCAAAATCCTTTTAGTACCTTTATTTTTGTTTTGTTTTTAGTTATTGCATTACATTTAAAAATTAATTTGGAGAGAATTAACACTTAGGCAATATTAAAATCTTTCTATGACTTTTCGTTATCCAGAGCTTCTTTTATATCCTTTCAGACCTCTTATTTATTTGGTTTTCTTTATTTTTAATTTTTTTTTGTAAATTGTATTTTTTAAAAATTTTATTTATTTTGAAAGAGAGAGAGCGTGTGTGCGCCAGTCAGTGGGGAAGGGATAGAGAGGGAGAGAGAGAGTCCCAAGTGGGCTCCATGCTACATGGAGCTTGATCTTATGAACTGTTAAGATCATGACCTGCACCAAACTCAAGAATTGGATGCTTAGCTGACTGAGCCACCCAGGCGCCCCTGTATTTTTTTTTAAGACTATTTTTTTTAGAACAGTTTAAGGTTCACAGCAAGATTGAGAGGAAGGTACAGAGATTTCCTATATGCCACTGACCTCATGCATTGCATAGCCTTCTCCATTATCAATTTCTCCCACCTTCTCTCATGATGGTACATTTGTTACAATTAGTGGACCTACATCGACACATCACAATCCTCCCACAGTCCCATTTCACATTCAGGTTCAATCTTGGCATTGCACTTTCACAAATGTGTAATGACATGTATAATCCTTAATATAGAGTATTTTCACTGCCCTGAAAATCCATTGTGGTTTTCTGTTCATCCCTCCCACCTCCCAACTGCTGGCAACCACTGATTTTTTTCTGTCTCTATAGTTTTGTCTTTTTAGAATGCCATATAGTTGTAATCATTTGGTATTTAATCTTTCAGATTGGCTTTTATTTAGTAATAGACATTTAAGATCCTCCATGTCTTTTAGTGGCTTGATAGCTCATTTCTTTTTAGCATTCAGTAATTCATTGTCTGGATGTACCACAGTTTGCTTCCATTTACCCACTGGAGCACATCTTGGTTGTTTCAAAATTTGGAAGTTATTAATAAGGCTGCAATTAATATTTATGCACAGTTTTTGTGTGGACATAAGTTTTCAACTCATTTGGGTTTTTGTTTGTTTATTTATTTTTGAGAGAGAGAGAGACAGAGACAGAGTGTAAGCAGAGGAGGGGCAAAGAGAGAGAGACACACAGAATCCGAAGCTCCAGGCTCCAAGCCACCAGCATAGAGCCCGACACAGGGCTCACACTCACGAACCGCAAGATCATGACCCAGGCCGAAGTCAGATGCCTAACGGACTGATCTGTATGTCCTTAGAGGTCTGTTCAGATCCTTTGCCTGTTTTTAAATCATGTTATTTTGTTATTGAGTTAAAAAAATTTTTTTTAACGTTTATTTATTTTTGAGCGACAGAGCACAAGCAGGGGAGGGGCAGAGAGAGAGGGAGACACAGAATCTGAAGCAGGCTCCAGGCTCCCATCTGTCAGCAAAGAGCCCATCTGACAGCCCGACGCAGGACTCGAACTCAAAAACCACGAGAGGATGACCTAAATCGAGGTCAGATGCTTAACCAACGGAGCCACCCAGGCGCCCCTTTATTGTTGAGTTTTAAAAGTTCTTTGTATATTTTGGATTAGTCTTTTATCACATGTGCCTTTTTTTTTTTTTAAGTATTCTCTGCACCCATCATGGGGCTTGATGTCACAACCCCAAGATCAAGAGTCAGATGTACCATTAACTGACCCAGCCAAGTGCCCCTATTACATGTGCCTTATACCAATATTTTCTCCCAGTCTATGGCTTGTCTTCTCATTCTCTTGTCAGAGTCTTCCACAGAACTCTTTTTAATTTTAATGAAGTCTAACTTACCAGTTCTTTCTTTTGGGCCTTTGGCATTATATCTAAAAAGTTATTGGCAAATCCAAGGTCATGTAGATTTTTCTCCTGTGTTATGTTCTAGTTTTATGGTTTTGTGTTTTGCATTAGGTCTGTGGTCCATTTTTTTTTTTTTAATTTCTTTAACATCTTTATTTGTTATTGAGAGACAGAGAGAGACGGAGTGCAAGCAGGGAAGGGGCAGAGAGAAGGGGAGACACAGAGTCTGAAGGAGGCTCCAGGCTCTAAGCTGTGAGCACAGAGCCCAGCATGGGGCTTGAACTCACAAACTGCGAGATCATGACCTGAGCTGAAGTCGGACACTTAACTGACTGAGCCACCCAGGTGCCCCCTGTGGCCCATTTTTGGTTAATTTTTGTGCAGGGTGTAATGTCTGTGTCTAGATACTGTTTTCCACACAAATGGTATCATATTTAACTTGCTTCCAGCACCCCTTTTTTTACTTAGTATGTACTTTCCTTGTCTTTAAAGAGTATCTTCATCCTTTTTCTTTAGTTATTAATCTTGTACTTTCAGTTTTATTGCTAAGTAATTGGTCTTTATTGTTGCTATTTCAAACAGGATTTTTTTCCTTTTTTTTAAGTTTATTTTTTTATTTTGAGAGCAAGAGAGAGCATGAGCTGGTGAGGGGCAGAGAGGGAATGGGAGAGAGAATCCCAAGCAGGCTTTTGGTGCAGAGTCCCGTATGGGGCTCGATCCCATGAATTGGGAGATATGACTTGAGTGGAAGTCAAAAGTAAGTCAGGAGTCAGACGCTTGGCTGACAGAGCCACCCAGACGCCCCTCAAATAGGATATTTTCTAAGTAGATATTTGTATGTGGGAGTACTTTTGAATTTATTGTGTTAATTTGCACCAACACCTAACTGAATTGTTATTGTTTGTAATAATTTCCCAGTTGATTCTTTTTAGGTTTCCATGTAAAGCAAGATAATTTGAAAATCAGGATAGTTTTAGTTATTATAATTTTTATATTTTTCCTTTCTCATTTATGTTTATGTCTTTCCCTTAATTCTCTTATTCTTATTTCTCTTATTGGCTGGTATATGCAGAATAATGTTAAACAACTATAGTGATGAAGAATGTCCTTGTCTTTTTCCTGACCTTACTGAGAATGCTTGTGGCACTTAACTAAACATTACGTTGCATATTGAGTTAGGTATAATATGCTTTACCATGTTATAGAAGTATCTAGCCTTTTTAAATTAAATTAAAGTTTTATTTATTTTAGAGCATGTGTGAGCTGGAGAGAGAGGCAAATGGACAGAGAGACAGAATCCCAAGCAGCTCCATGCTCAGTGCAGAGCCTGACATGGGGCTGGATCCCACGACCCTGGGATCATGACCTGACCTGAAATCAAGAGTCAGACACTTAACCAACTGTGCCCCCCAGGCTAAGGAGTCTTAATCTGAGAAAACTGTCTAACTCAACAGGGAATAAATAAAGATACTGATAGCTATTGTTTAGGAGAGGTTAACATGTGCCCTGCCCTGTGCTAAGTGGAATATGTATATATATAATAGCCAGACTTCCATTAATTACTAGCTGTATGACCTTGTGCAAGTTTCTAAAAGTCTTTTTATTCATTTTTCTCTTTGTAATGAAGAGTTTGATGACAATACGTACCTCACAGGGTTGTTTTAAAAATTAAACGAATTAATAGGGGCTCCTTGGGTGGCTTAGTTGAGTATCCTACTTTGGCTCATTCATGATTTCAGTGTTTGTGAGTTTGAGCCCCATATTAGGCTCACTGCTGTCCACGCAGAGCCTGCTTCAGATCCTGTGTTCCCCACTCTACCCCTCCCTGCCTCTCAAAAATAAATATTTAAAAAAAAGTGAAGTAACATGTAAAGAATTTATAACAGTGCCTGGCACATAATAAGCATTCAGTGAGTGAGAGCTGCTACTGTTGTATTTCTTATAGCAATCCCATGAGGTATATTACTGTACCAGTTCTCTGTATGTGGGGAAACTAAGGTTCACAGGGTGTTTAGTAGTCCAAAGTTATGCAGATTAGTCTGCATTCCTGATTTTGTAGCTTATTAAGTCTGTCTGTCTGAATTGCATTTTGCCCTGGCTCCCAAAGCAGGATAGTTGGATGTTCAGACAAGACGGTTTGTCAGGATATTGTCTTGTGAGAGGACCAGATAAACCCCTGCTACTGGAGTTTGGAACAGAGAGAGTATAGCCTTCAGAAAGACACTGGCTATTGCAAGAAGAAACAAAATAGACTTTTAGAACAAGAACTTCAGAATTAGAGTTGGAGCACATGTTGGCATTTGAACTGGAGGAAAGATGTTGGAGTCCAGTAATTAGACCATTCAAGGGTGCAACTGAGTCTGAGGACAGAATAATTGTACTCGGAATCAAGTTAGAATTGTTCCTGGGAGTTAGGAATGCATTGATTTTGTGGGTGTGGAAAAGTGGCAATAGCTGCAAGGAGAATTACATCAGAAACTGGTAACGAGGATGGTATTAGTTACTTCATTTCTTAGTCACTTGTATTTACTCTTCATCTCATAATACTAGACCAGCTGTGTGCCCTGATATAAGCTGGCGTCATGAGCTATAGAACTCATGGTTTAGATGCCCTTTGCAATAACAAGTATCTTCTGTGTCTTGATGGCTGATGACAGAACTGACCTGCCTATCTGGATTCCTGACTTCTGGCCTACTCTTAACCTCTTAAAATTTGCCTGTCCCTCCAAATCCTGCTAATCTGGATTCCTTACTGCCTTCATATTACTGATTTGACACTTGCTTTTTTCCTTTAAATTAAATTTTCATTTTTAAAAATAATTAAAATATATATAGTTTTATATATATCCCTACTCCCAAAAGCAGTCTCTTTCAGCTGTTTTAGAAATGAAGAGTAAGTGAGTCTTTGGTTACCTCCCATGTTTACTTCCAGCATAAAGCCATTTCTACCCCCAGACTCAGTCACATATTGCCAGTATTTACTTAAACCAGTTTTTTAAATTGTTCTTCTGTTAATAATCATACTTCTCAGTTCATGGCCCTTTATCATTATTTAGCCCATACCAGACCTTTTATTGTTTGTTTGGTGGTATTTGGTAGGTAGATTTGTATGTATCCATTTCTTTTTATTTCCTTTTTTTAAAATTTATTTATTTATTTTTAAACAGAAATGAGAGAGAGAGAAGAGAATCTGAAATACTGAAAATGGTACTGCTGAAAAGGTGACACCATGTCTGTCTTCTTAGGAGAGTGAATCTTTTTTTTTTTTTTTTAACCTTTATTTATTTTTGACAGACAGAGAGACAATGCATGAGCAGGGGAAGGACAGAGAGAGAGAGGGAGACACAGAATCCAAAGCAGACTCCAGGCTCTGAGCCGTCAGCACAGAGCCCGACGCGGGGGCTCAAACCCACAGACCTTGAGATCATGACCTGAGTCGAAGTCGGCCACTCAACCGACTGAGCCACCCAGGCGCCCCTCCATTTCTTTTTATTTTCATTCCCACTTCTCTCTTTCCTTGGGCAACTCTTCTAAAGTGTTTATGAATATTCTTAGATAGGCACTCAAAAGAAGCATCTTAAAAAATTTTAACAATGACAAACTTGGAGAAAAGCTCTAAGAACTTTCTTCCTGAACCATTTGATAGTAAGTTGTCAATCTCTAATTTCCCACCATTTCTCTGAATATTTTAGTTTATTTCCTACAAATAATATTATTCTGTATAATCTCAATATAACTGTCAACAATTAGGAAATTAACATTGAGACATTAGTACCATCTAACCCTGAAGCTCCATTCAATTTTGCCAATTTTCTTAATACTGTTCTTTGTAGTAGAAGAATTCAGAATCATGTGTTGCTTTTGCTTTTAGTTGTTGTGTCCCTATAATCTGTCTCAGACTCTAATCATTTCTTGTGTTTTTCTAGACTTTAATGTCCTTGATGGTTTGATAGTTACAGGACACACCTATTTTGTAGACTATCCCTCAATTTGAGTTAGTAATGTTTCCTCGCGTTTATTTCAGGTAGCACATGATTGTGATTTGTCTCATTACTGATGATGTTCACTTTGGTCACTTAGAAGATACCTGCCAGGTTTCTATAAAGTTACTCTTCTCCTTTGTATTTTGTGGGAAACTTTTTTTCCCCCCAGTAAGATTACAGGTAATTTTTATTTTCTTATTTTTGTTTCTTTGCACATACCAATTTTTTTAATAACAGTCCTCATTTTATTTTTGTTTTTTTCTTTTTAAATTTTTAAAATTTAAAATTTTTATTTAATTAAAAAAATTTTTTTAACATCCAAGTTTGTTAGCATATAGTGCAGCAATGATTTCTGGAGTAAATTCCTTAATGCCCCTTACCCATTTAGCCCATCCTCACCTCCTTACAACCCCTCCAGTAACCCTCTGTTTGTTCTCTATATTTGAGTCTCTTATGTTTTTGTCCCTTTCCCTGTTTTTATATTATATTATTTTTGCTTCCCCTCGCTTACGTTCATCTATTTTGTATCTTAAAGTCCTCATATGAGTGAAGTCATATGATATTTGTCTTTCTCTGACTAATTTTGCTTAGCATAATACTCTAGTTCCAGCCACTTAATTGGTAATGGCAAGATTTCATTCTTTTTGATTGCTGAGTAATACTCCATTATATATATGTACCACATCTTCTTTATCCATTCATCTGTCGGTGGACATTTAGGTTATTTCCATACTTTGGCTATTGTTGATAGTGCTGCTATAAACATTGGGGTGCATGTGTCCCTTTGAAACAGTATACTTGTACCCCTCGGATAAATACCTAGTAGTGCTGTTGCTGGGTTATAGGGTAGTTCTATTTTTAATTTTTTGAGGAACCTCCATACTGTTGTCCAGAATGGCTGCACCAATTTGAATTCCCACCAGTAGTGCAAAAGAGATCCTCTTTCTCCACATCCTTGCCAACGTCTGTTGTTGCCTGAGTTGTTAAGGTTAGCCATTCTGACAGGTGTGAGGTCGTGTCTCATTGTGGTTTTTATTTGTATTTCCCTGATGATGAGTGATGTTTAGCATTTTTTCATGTGTCAGTTGTCCATCTGGATGTCTTTTTTGGAGAAGTGTCTGTGTCTTTAGCCCATTTCTTCAACTGGATTATTTGTTTTTTGGGTATTGATAAGTTCTCTATGGATTTTGGATACTAACCCTTCCTCTGATACATCGTTTCCAAATATCTTCTCCCATTCCTAGGTTTCTGTTTAGTTTTGCTGGTTGTTTCCTTCTCTGTGCAGAAGCTTTTTATTTTGAAGAGGTCCCAATAGTTCATTTTTGCTTTTGCTTCCCTTGCCTCCAGAGACGTGTTAAGTAAGAAGTTACAGTGGCCAAGGTCAAAGAGGTTCTTGCCTGCTTTCTCCTTGAGGATTTGATGGCTTCCTGTCTTACATTTAGGTCTTCCATCCATTTTGAGTTTATTTTTGTGTATAATGTACAGAAGTGGTCCAGGTTCGTTTTTCTGCATGTCGTTGTCCAGTTTTCCCAGAACCACTTCTTCACTGGATTATTTGTTGTTTAGGACAGCTGAAGAGACTGTCTTTATCCATTGAATATTCTTTCCTGCTTTGTCAAAGATTAGTTGGTCATACGTTTGTGGGTCCATTTCTAGGTTCTCTATTCTGTTCCATTGATCTGAATGTCTGTAACAGTACCATACTGGATGCTGGTACCATACTGTCTTGATGGTTACAGCTTTGTAATATAGCTTGAAGTCCATGTGGTAAACTATTTTGAAGCTGTATAAACATTCAGTTCCTTCAGCTTTCAATTTATTTATGTATGGATTCATAGTTTATTTTATTCAGTGGCTAATGATGGTATGCACTTTGATGTAAAACTATATGTATATATACTACATTGGTGTAAATGATGTAGTTTGATATTATTTTAATATATAATAGTATATTAAAGTATTAAAATGTGATCTAAATCATATTTCAGAATGTTTAGGATGATTATCTGGTTGGTGGTGAGTAAAATTCTACTATAATGAGATAGGGTGGAGTTCGAAAAATTTAATCACACAAAATATAAGCTTAGTGTTATTTCTGGCTGGCCTAAAGTTACAGGATCCAGCTGCTTGATCCAGTTCTGACCTGGTCCCGGCTACAGTTTTGTGCCACCTGGTGGCATTGTCCACTTCAGTATAATATAAATGGAGACAAATCCGGCTGGTTAGGACTTCATGCATTGATAGCAATTTTAGGTGTGGTTAGTTGATGCTAGTTTCTTTGACACAATCTGGTGAAATTGGGCCAGGTGAGTACTGGGTATGAGAAGACCTATTCTTTACCTCTTTGCTTTCTAAGACAGGTGGCCTACTTTTCTCTTCCTGGCCTTACCCTTACCTCTGTCAGGATAGAGGCGAGCAGGTGGATATATTTACTATACTCTTGGTGATATTTATTTTCTCTGTTTTGAAAGTCTGTACTTTCTGATATTCTCCAATTTAACACTTATGAAGTATTAATGATGTCTTTTTCTTTTTTAATTTATTTATTTTGAGAGAGAGAGAGATCAGGGGAGGGGCAGAGAGTGGGGAGAGAGAGAATCACAAACAGGGTCCACACTGCCAGTGCAGAACCCAATGTGGGGCTCAAACCCAGGAACTGTGAGATCATGACCTGAGCCAAAATCCAGAGTCAGACACTTAACGACTGAGCCACCCAGGTGCCCCAAGTATTAATAACAGAAAGACAAAGATGTAAGGCTCAGCTGTTACAGGAAAAAAGGAAACCATATTAAGTAAATGATTTATGTAGGAACCATTTTCTAGCACTTCACAGAAATTTTCAAGTAGTATATAAGTCTTACCATCAGGGCTTGTTCTGGGTGTATAAAAGCAAGTCTTGTCTTTAATTATTCTATTTTTAAGTTTTTATTTATGTAAATAATCTGCATACCCAACATGGGTCTTGAACTCACCACCCAGAGGTCAAGAGTAATATGCCCTTCTGAGCCAGCCAGGAGCCCCTAATTTTTCTATTTTAATTCTATTACCTATTGTCACCATTTCTGAGTTATTTTTAGATTTCTGCTGATTCCTTCATCTACCCACTAAAATTTTCTTTTTGGATCTTAGCAGAGGGCTAAGTTAATCATAATCCACAGTTTATAGCCCATTTTTGTCATTGGATTATGCAGACTGCCACTTGTGTTACTTCTTTTTATCCTCAAACCTCACTTCCATTTCACTCTTCCTGCCCTAAGCAACCATTCTGGTGTGTACTTTTTAATTTGTACTTGTTCCTACAATATGTGTATTATTCTGTGTATATGTATTTTACTTTATGTAATTTAAGTATTATTATTCATATTTTACTTTATTTTCTCCTAAGCAGTATATTTAATTTCTTTTTTTTAAAAGATTATTTATTTTAAGAGAGAGAGCGCATGTGTGCATGAGCAGGGGAGGGGCAGAGAGAGAGGGAGAGAAAGAATCCCAAGCAGGCTCTGTACTGTCAGCATGGAGCCCAGCACGGGGCTCAATCCCATGAACTGTGAGAACATGACCTGAGCTGAAATGGAGTCGGACGCATAACTGACTTAACTGACTACCCAGGCACCCTCCCTTTTTAAAAAAATTTTTTTTTATGGAAAATGTAAAGATAAGCAAAAGTGGAGAGAATCTTAAAATGACCTCTGATGTACCTATCACCCAGTTTAGGGATTAACATTTTGCCAATGTTGTTTTTTCTCTCCAGTTTCTTAAAACATGTTTAGATATCATTGCCATTTTAACCATAAATAATTCAGTATGCTTTTCTAACTGTGGTTATCTTATTAATTAGAAAGCTTTCTTTTCCTCTGAGTTTTTCCTTTTATAATTTACTGTCATTGTTTTGTGAAATAAAAATCATCTGAAAATATTATGGCATTTTATGTTCTTTGCCTTTGTCTCTATTTTCTAATTGGTTTTTACTTTTTCTTTTCTTCTAATTTCATCTTTCAGTTTGGATGTTTTCCTCAAATTTCTGTTTTTTTAGCCCTTGGTTAATTTTTAAGAGTGAGTTGCTAAGAAGCTGCAAGTGGGAAATTGTGTGTGAGTGTGCCTTGTTGATTAGTGGGTCTTAACAAGCTTAGGTGACAAATTGGGGCCTTTTTATGGGGATCCTCCAAGTATGAGTATCTGTAGATCATATAATATAGTCTATTCACATTTCAGTTCACAGAAAAGTTTAATATCTTGTTAAAATGCATTATGAGTTATGTTTCCTGTATTTGGGAGCAGTATTGCAAATACTTTGAAAACCATTAGCCTTTATAAATTCTTGACTTGAGAATGTTAATGAGGGGCACCTGGGTGGCTCAGTTGGCTAAGCGGCCGACTTCGGCTCAGGTCATGATCTCAGGGTCTGTGAGTTCGAGCCCCTCATCGGGCTCTGTGCTGATGGCTCAGAGCCTGGAGCCTGCTTCAGATTCTGTATCTCCCTCTCTCTGTGCCCTTCCCCTGCTCATACTCTGTCTCTATGTCTCTCAAAAATAAATAAACATTAAAAAAAATGTTAATGATACCATCATTATTTGTAATTGCTGCTATAGGTTTTCTTTGTGTATTTTATTTCTTGGTAGATTAATATCTACAATAAGCTGACACATTTGGATACTTAAGAAAACTAAGCTGCGCTAGGAAGGACAGTTTATATTTAAATTTGTTTAGGCTTACTGCCCTAGTTTACAATCCCTGCCCTGCCTGATAGTTTAAGACACTTGAAAACAACCCTATTTTAACATGGAAGGTCATATTTTCAGAGTGCCCCAAAAATGATTTATGCAGATTACTAAAATGGACTCCTAAAATCTTAAAGACTAGGATGGACTCTTGGGATACTAGTTTTCCTTTTGCATCTTTATTTTGGAAAACTGACTAGAGGTAGGATTTTTTTCCCCCTGAATAACCAAAGGTAAAATTTTACATATGTTTTTGTTTGCATAGAAGACTTGAGACCTTATTTAAGTTTCCTTATTTTGTTTTCCAGAATGATTTTGGACTCTTACGTAACATACAGTTTGGTTATTTAATGTAGGTTTAGTATCTGGCATATAATTTTTGTGGATATCCAGGCTATTTCATTTTAATATAATTGTATTTTAGGACTACACATTTTTCAAGTAATTTTGTAGAAAGAAATTCTCTTGGTTGGTCATAACACTTTCCTGACATGCCAAACATTGGTACATAAGCCTTTTATTTATTTATTTTATTTATTTTTTAATGTTTATTTCTGAGAGGGCGAGAGAGAAAGAGAGAGAGAGCGAGCGTGGGGGAGGGCAGGGAGACACAGAATCCAAAGCAGGTTCTAGGCTCTGAGCTGTCAGCACAGAGCGGGATGCAGGGCTTGAACCTACAGACCATGAGATCATGATCTGAGCCGAAGTTGGACACTTAACCGACTGAGCCACCCAGGCACCCCATAAGCCTTTTTTTCCTCGTGACATCTTAGCTTTTCGTGTAAGTTTGTACTATTTTATTACTTTCTCCTTTCCTTCTGATTCTTTCCTTCCTTTTTTTTTTTTTTTTTTAAATGTTTATTTTAATAGGGAGAGAGTGAGCAGGGGAGAGGCAGAGAGAGAAGGGAGAAAGAGAAATCCTACCCAAGCATACTCCATGCTGTTAGTGCAGAGCCCGACGCGGGGCTTGAACTCAGGAACTGTGAGATCATGACCTGAGCTGAAGTCAGATACTTAACAGACTGAGGCACCCAGGCTCCGCCCCCACCCCATCTGATTTCTAACAGCTTCTTCCTAACATTTTCTCTCCTTTTCTTTCTTTTCCTTCCTCCCTCTCATAACATTTTCTGTCATTAATGAGGTAGTGAATGGCAAATACCTTTTTGAGAGTGTGAGGATGCAACATCTTGTGGTGGCATGGCATAACCATAGCACTATGACCTGCCACTCTTTGGTTAAGCAAAAACATTGCTGCCAGTGCTTTTTTTAGATGAGTCTTCTGTATATCATGTTTGTTCATTCTTGAATTCATGTGTGTTCGAAATCAGAGTTTTCACAGATCCATCGTTGTATAACACCAAATTTCCATTTTTGACTTTTTTGGCATGTCTGACACATACTTATTTTTCTTTTTGGGGGTGGTGTGGTAAAACAGAATATGAGTTGACACATGTGACGTTTTAACAAGTTATTCTTCAGCAGTTAGTTAATGCAAGAAAAGATCTGACTTAGTCCTCTGCAGTTTTAATGAGGATCTATTCTGTGTCTGAGAAGCTTTTTATTCTTAAAATGATGGCAAATATTTATGTGAAACTTTAATATTATTTGGCAGTGAAATATTGATTAGTGAAGAAGTGATTTTAAATCCTTTCAGTTTATTGTTTCTTCTTCAAATGACTGTCACTATCATTTGCTGATCTGTTTTCCTCTTTGGTAATAAAACTTTATTACTTGTCATTTAATACAATAAACAGAGGCAAGAGTTAGATATTTGTTCCCTTTTCTCTTTTTCCATTGCCACTGTCAGGATCTAGGCTTTCTTCCTTCATAAGTGGTGAGTTAATTTTACCTCGTTTTGTTGTCATGCCACCTCTTATCAAATACTTGCCTTATATATCAGTCTCTTGTTTAAGAACATGCAGTGTCTTTCCCTGGTGTTTAGTTAGGCAGGAGTAGAAGATAGAATATAGACAGAATGCTATTAAATTCCTTTTCTTGCTTTGATAAACTCGATGCTTGTCATATATTTCTCTCTGCTTGACTGAATTATATGTCATGTACCCTCATTTCCCACTAGTATACATGTTTAACAATATAAAGTCTTCCAACTTATGTGTAGGTTATCTTTCCATTTACTTGTGTCATCTTTAATTTTCTTTCAACATTTTGTAGGTTTCAGTGTACAAGTCTTTCAGATCTCTGGTTAAGCTTATTCCTGAATGTTTTATTCTTTTTGACACAATTGCAAACGAGATTTTTTTTCTTAATTTCCTCTTTTGGATTCATCGTTGTGTAGAAATGCAACCTTTTTTTGGCAGCTGATTTTTTGGATGTTGATGTGGTATTCTGCAACGTTGCTGGATTCATTTATTCTAGGAGTTAGTGTTTTGTGTGGAATTGTCAGTGGTTTTTACTTACAAGATCATAATGTCTGCAGCAGAGTTTTTTTCTTTTCCAGCTTAGATGCTTTATATTTCATTTTCTTGTCTAATTGTTCTGGTTAGGACTTCCAGCATGAAGATATTATTTTATGTTTTCTTCTAGAATCTTTATAGTTTTAGTTTTGCACTTAGGTCTGTGATATATCTGTAAATAGTGTGAGACAAGGATCAAGGTTACTTTTTCTCTGTGAATATCCAATTACTCCAGTACTATTTATTGAAAAGACTATCCTTTTTCCCACTGAATTGCAGTGTTGCTTTGTTGTAAAGTAGTTGATCTTATATATGTCTGTTTCTGGAGACTCTCTTCTGTTCCATTTGTTTGTCTACCCTTGTAACAGTAAGAATCTTGACAACTCTAGCAAGTCTTGAAATTTAGTCATATATCTCCAGTTTTATTGTTCTTTTTCACAGTGATTTTGGCTATTTTATGTCCTTTCTATTTCGACATAATTCTGGGTATCAACATGTGAATTTCCACAGGAAAACCTACTGGAATTTTAATTGGAATTCCATTCAGTCTATAGATCGATTTGGGAATGATGGACACCTTAATACTGAATCTTTCAGTGAATGTTTTGTATCGCTCTACTTATTCAGGTCTTTTTCATTTTTTCATCACTGTTTTATAGTTTTCACTGTAGAGATAACATACAATTTCCTGCAGATTTATTCCTAGGTAATGTTTTTCCAGTTTTATTCAGCTATAATTGACATACAGTTTAAGGTATGCAACTCAATTAGATATATGTATATATTGCAAAATGATTGCCAAATAAGTTTAATTTTCTATCATTTCATATAGTTACAGAAATCATTTTCTTTTTTTTTTAAATTTTTTAAAATGTTTTTATTTATTTTTGAGAGACATAGAGACAGAGTGTGAGCAGAGAAAGGGCAGAGAGAGAAGGAGACATAGAATCCAAAGCCGGCTCCAGGCTCTGAGCCATCAGCACAGAGCCCGATGCCAGGGCTCAAACTCACAGACCGTGAGTTCATGACCTGAGCCGAAGTCGGCTGCTTAACCAACTGAGCCACCCAGGTGCCCCCAGAAATCATTTTCTTAAGAGAACTTTTAAGATCTGCTCTCTGAGTAATTTCCAAATGTATAATGTAGTTAACTGTAGTCATCATGCTGTGTGTTACATTCCTAGAACTTGTAATGGAAAATTTGTTCCTTTTGTCCATTTTCACTTCCCGCCCGCCCTCCCCGGCCATCCTTACCCCACACTGCTGCTTCTGGTAGATTGGCAATACCGAGAAGTTCTCAATATCAATGAAAAGTTTATTTTTATTTATTGAGAGAGAGGGAGAGGGAGAGAGAGAATCCCAAGCAGGCTCTACACTGTCAGTACAGAGCCCGATGTGGGGCTGGAACCCATGAACCATGAGATCATGACCTGAGCCAAAATCAAGAGTTGGATGCTTTACCATCTGAGCCACCCAGGCACCCCTGATTCCTTTTCTTTTTTTTTTTTTTTTAAAACATTTTTATTTATTTTTGAGAGACACAGAGACAGAGTGTGAGCAGGGGAAGGTCAGAGAGAGAGGGATACACAGAATCCGAAGCAGGCTCCAGGCTTCGAGTCATCAGCACAGAGCCCGACGCGGGGCTCGAACTCACAGACTGTGAGATCATGACCTGAGCCGAAGTCAGCCGCTTAACCAACTGAGCCACCCAGGCGCCTCTGATTTCTTTTTTTCGATGAAGCATCTGTTCCAGTAGCTTCCAAGGGAATATACCATTGATAGGTAATATTGAGACCTCATATGTCTAAAAATACTTTTACTTGATCTTCATAACTGAGTGATAGGTTTGCTGAATTTAGAATTAGAGGTTTAAGAAATTTGAAGGCATTGTCTTCTTCCACTGTTCCTGTTGAGAAGTCTTAGATTCCGCACCCCCCTCCCACTGTGGAGTCTTTAAAAATTTTTTTTTATTCCTCCCAGCTTTATTAAAATATAATTGACATACAACATTGGGTAAGCACTCTGTAGAATCTTACAGAATTTCCTTTTGTCCCCATGTTCTGAAATTTCACAGTGATTTGAAACCTTGGTGTAGGTTTTTTTTTTCATTCCATTGTGTTATGCTTTGTAAATTGACTCTACTCGTGTCCTTCAGTTTTAGAATATTTTCTTGAGTAATTTCCTTCCCTCTGTTTTGTCTTTGTTTTGTCTGTTTTAAACTCCAATTATATGGATGTTGACCTCTTGAACTGGTGTTCTCATTTTTTCTTTTCTTCTTATTTTTCATCTTTGTTTTTCTCTTTTCTGAGAGGTATCTTTAGTTCTTATAGGCCATATGTATGCACACAGACGCACATATGTATGCATGCATGTGTGTATTTCCTCTTTGCTATCATAGTTTTCATTTTTCAAAAGCCTCTATCTCTTTTTCTTTTTTAAATTTTTTAACATTTATTTATTTTTGAGAGACTGAGACAGCATGAGCAGGGGAGGAGCAGAGACAGAGGGAGACACAGAATCCGAAGCCAGCTCCAGTCTCTGAGCTGTCAGCACAGAGCCAAACGCAGGGCTCGAACTCGTGGACTATGAGATCATGACCTGAGCCAAAGTCGGATGCCTAACTGAGCCACCCAGGCGCCCCTCAAAAGCCTCTTTTTTGTTGTTGTTGTTTGAATGTCCCTTCCCTCCCCCTTTGGCCTGTTCTTATGTTATGAATACCATATCATTTTTTTTTAACCATATCATTTCTTAACATTCTAAGAATACTACTTTTTGATATTTTCTTTTGCTTCAAGTTGTTTTTGAGGATTTTTCCCCCTTTTTGTTTTTGCCTCTGCCTCTAGGCTTTCCTTAAACATCTACCGATCCTGTCTACTCATATTTAAGAGCAAAATACTAAAAGGCAGATTGAAAATTCAGCTTGATGTGCAAGGGCAAAGATTTGTGACCCGTTTGGGTGTTCACAGTATGGTGATCAGGCTGGGCTGATTTGGAGAGTCCCCATTTGTTGTGTCTTTACGTTTTTCTTTTTATTCTTAAACCACTATATTGAGGTATAATTGACTTCTCCCCCTCATTCCACCCCCACCCCATGGGGAGTGGTAAGCTACCTCACAGAAAAACCCTTTCTTTTATCTTGCATTTGCAGCTCTGGTTGCCAGCCTTCTTAGAGCCAGGTAGAAAAACAAAAGCCCAGGATCTTACCATTCAGTAGTGAGATTTTCCTGTTTTGTTGGATTTCTCCACACTGCTCTACTCAGTTCAACCATGGCAGAGAATAAGCCTCCAGTTTTTATTAGAGTGGTGTGGGCTAGTCACTGATCAGCATGGGGGAGAGGCTCTGGAGATCCGACCACTCTTTATACAGACTTTTGACCAGCCCTCCTATTTTCAGCACCACTTGCACTTGGTGCCTCAAATTTCTGAGTTTTTCCATGGTTCAGTGGAGAAAGTAAGCCTACTCCTTGGGCTTTCTTGCCACAACCCTGGGTTTAAGTTTTCTCTGGTCTTCTAAATTAGTAACCACTTTACCCTTCTGGTTTCCAGCTTCTAAAATTTTGTTACTTTTGTGTCCTTTCATTTGTCCTTCTGGGTTAATGACTTTTTAAAAAATAAGACCTGTTGTATAAACTTAGTTTGTGAGGAAGCAGCAGTGAATACACATGTTGACACATTTTTAACCAAAAGTCCAAATGTCTTTTCTGCTGTTACATTTAACATTAACCCAGCTGATGGTGCCATGGGTTCCTGTAGCATTTATTTTGGGAATAAAAAGCTTTACTTTCCAAGCTAAAAGAAACATTTTATTACTGTATTAAAAAAATACAGGGGCGCCTGGGTGGCTCAGTCGGTTAAGTATCTGAGTTTGGCTCTGGTCATGATCTAGCAGTTTGTGAGTTCGAGCCCCCAGTTCAGCTCTGTGCCGACAGCTCAGAGCCTGGAGCCTGCTTCGGATTCTGTGTCTCCCCCTCTCTCTTCCCCTCCCATGCTTGCTCTCTCTCTCTCTCTCTCTCAATAATAAATAATAAATTAAAAAAAATTTAACAGAGGACCATCTGTTAATATTGAAAGTTACTTATCTTCAAATGTCTAAAGTTTACTTTTTAATGTTTGTTTATTTATTCATTTACTTATTTTGAGGGCGGGGGAAGAGGATCTGATAGGGGGCTGGAACCCACAAACCGTAAGATCATGACCTGAGGCCAAGTCAGATGCTTAACCGACTGAGCCACCCAGGCGCCCTCAAGTTTACTTTTTAGAGTTCAGTAAGAACTTCCGGGATTTCCTGTTTTTATTTATATTTCATCTTAATTTTAGGATAATTACATTGAGTATTATAATAATTCTTAATTAAACATTTTAGATTGAGGTTTTTAATCAATACTCATACTTATTTCTTGACTTGCCTGTGGCATCTGTTACAGCATCACTAGGTATAGCTACTCACTTTATTCTTCACATACTGTTAATGAACAGTAAAAGTTTGTGTTGGTTGTTGGCAGACTTTTAAAACTTATAGTAAGTTAATAAGAAAACATGTTTTGATTGCTTTTGCTGTTATGTTGGAAACATATCCTATATAGCAGATGCGAGCTGATGACATAGCAGAAAAAATCAGCAGTGGGAGTGTCCTCATTTCACACTAACTCCAGGCACTAATCCAAATGCAACAGTAAACACTCTACATTTGCTGTCCACAGAGCTATTACCAAGTGTAGTTGTGTTTAGGACTGGGAACCTTTTTCTTAACCTATTTAATTATGTATTAATAACCAACTAACAAGAATAATTGGAATATATTTCACTATTCGTATTTTTTTTGTCATGGCTGAAATTTCATATGAAAATAATTAGATAACAAAATTACTTTAGCATCTGCACTTTGGGGATTATCACAATCCTGTGCCAAGACAGTGTATACTTCATTTACATATATTAACATCATTTTACTTTCAGTTTGGGAGTGGGTTAGGAATAGCTTAAGTCTCTAAGGACTTTTTTTTTTTTTTAATGTTTATTCATTTTTGAATAACAGAGACAGAGCTCCAGGTGGGGAGAGGCAGAGAGAGAGGGAGACCTAGAATCCAAAGCAGGCTTCAGGCTCTGCTGACAGCTCAGAGCCTGATGTGGGGCTCGAACCTATGAACCATGAGATCCTGACCTGAGCCAAAGTTGAATGTATGCTTAACCGACTGAGCCACCCAGGTGCCTCTAGTCTCTAAGGAATTTTGGAAGCAAGATTTCTAGCCTCTTGACGGGGCTGGCTATTACTTTTTGGTTATACATCTTAGAGCCTCTTTTTCTTTGCATCTTTTTCCTTTTGGTTTTTGTTATGTTTTACATTTTGGGGGGAGAATAGAGAGCTGGGGAAAGTGAGAGCACATTAAGTTAGAAAGATCTTGAGACGACCTAAGAAGTGATGTGGAAATGTTGGGGTTTGGAACCGAGGGCCAAGAAAGTATTCTTGAGATGTCTTCTGTGAAGAAGGTGGTTTTATTAAAGCACGGAGACGAGACAAGAGCCATGGGCAGACAGAGCTGCACTGGGGTTGTGACATGTGACTGACTATATACCTTCTAGTTGGAGAGGGTTAGGGATAGCATAAGTCTGTAAGGAATTTTGGAAGTAAGGCCTCTAGCCCCTTGGGGGCTAGCTGTTGTTAGGGAAAGGTCATTTATTAATTGTCTGGTAAACTCGTTGTCATGAGACCCTTCAGAATGTGTATCAGTGGGCCATATGCTTGGAGGATGATTGTTAAAATATATCTTGGGTGGTAGAGATAAAAGAAGTTTCCAAAGGAATTTTTAAATTAAAGTAGGCTTACAGGATCCTGGAGGTCAGGCTAATGTTAAGCTAAGATTACCTATTGCCTTTAGCAAAGTTTTAACATCAAAACAGCTAAGTTCCTAGAGGAATCTCACCCTGCCTGTCCCAGGGACTTATCAGTGGGCTGTAAGTTGTAAGGAAATTTAATTTTTTTCTTTTGCTTTTGTTTCCCACATCAAGAAGTATGAGAAAGAATGGACAGAAAAGCTTAAAATGAGGAGACAATGGAATTACAGAAGCCCAGGAATTAAAATGATTCAGGAAGACAAAGTGATAAACCTGGGGAAATGCTTCTTGGTAGTCAAAGATGTGGACTAGAAAATAATCTGGTCCTCATTTAACAGGTCATCTGCATTTGTGGTTTATACATACTTCTTACCTTTTAATTTTCCAATGGAATGATGAGATGAAATGATGCCTATAAAACATTTAGTCCGATGCCTGCCTCTTAAGCACTTTATAAGTGTTATTATCACTGCCATTTATCATTGTTCACCTATTTCCTCAGTCCAGAAATCTGAGAGTCCTCTGTAATTTTTCTCTTTCTCAGTCTCCAAATCAAATCAGTCACTAGGTTTTATTGATTATACTTGCTAGGTGTCTCAAAGTAAGTCTTGCGTTCATTCCTACTGTCTCTGCCATTGTTTTCATTCGTAAGCCTTTTTACATTATTTTTTTCTACCTTTAAGTCTCTTTTCATTTTGGCCCAGTTTACCTCAGGTATCATCCTTCTGTAAATCTTCCGTAATTATCTCAGGCAAGGTTAATCATTTCTCTCACAGTGTTCTTTCACCACCTAGTAGATATCTTATTTACGGCCCTTAATTTGTAATCCTTTATTTTCATGTTTGTCTTTTCAGTTAGACCATAGCCATTCAGGGTTAGGAATACTGTTATAAATATCTTTGTTTCCTACCTCCTATATTTGGTACCTGGAAACATGATTGTTTTTCAATAATATATTGAATGTTTGAATAAATATTCATGTAAATGTTCAGTGTCTGAATAACTAAAAATAGATGTTTGTTGAGTTCATAGATATCATTGAGGGTACAGTTAGGAATAGCCTGAGCATTTCAGAGAAGGCATATGTAGTAATGGTACAGAAACTATTTTGAAGGTACTTGTCATGAGAAAGATAAAAGGAGTTGGATGAAAAAGACTCAGAATTTAAATGACTTCTGTAATAAATGTGTATTTTTAGGTGTGACTTTTCAAATTTATGTCTTGTATTTTTTTTTTCAGTTTATTTATTTTGATAAATGTGCAAGCAGGGGAGAGGCAGAGAGAGAGAGAGAATCCCAGGCAGGTTCCACACTGTCAGTATGGAGCTTGATGCAGGATTCGAGCTCACAAACCGTGAGGTTATGACCTGAATCAAAATCAAGAGTTGGATGCTTAAGTGACTGAGACCTCCAGACGCCCGTCTTGTATTTCTTGATATAGCCACAGAACAGGCCAAATTTAAAACTATACTTCATGAAAAAATTTGTGCAAGGTGAACTTGAGATAACTTGACTGTGTGTATGTAAACTTGGCTAAAAGTTATACTCTAGTACGTTTACTTAACAGTTTCAGAAATAAATGGATAAGATCTAAATATTATCGATGCTATTTTCATCAAATTATACTTTAATTCTAATTATTTTTTAAATATTTATTTAAAAAATATATATTTTTTAAAATTCTCTTTTTTAACGTTTATTTATTTTTGAGAGACATAGAGACATAGCGTGAGCAGGGGAAAGGCAGAGAGAGAGGGAGACACAGAATCTGAAACAGGCTCCAGGCTCTGACCTGTCAGCACAGAGCCCGACGTGGGGCTCGAACTCATAGACCGTGAGATCATGACCTGAGCTGAAGTCGGCCGCTTAACCAACTAAGCCACCCAGGTGCCCCTTAAAATAATTTTTTAATGTTTGTTTATTTTTGTTTGAAAGAGAGAGAAACAGAGCATGAGCTGGGGGGTGAGAGGAGAGGGAATACAGAATCCAAAATAGGGTCCAGGGTCCTAGCTGTCAGCACAGAGCCTCAGGTGGGGCTTGAACCCATAAACCACAAGATCATGACCTGAGCTGAAGTTGGACACTTAACCAAGTGAGCTACCCAGGCGCCCCATAAATGTTGATTTATTTTGAGAGGGAGCACAAGTGGTGAGCAGGGGAGGGGCAGAGGGAGAAAGAGAATCGCAAGCCGAGTCCATGCTCAGCTTGGAGCCTGATAACAAAGAAAGCTTCATCTCACGAACCATTGTCTTGACCTGAGTTGATATCAAGAGTTGGGCACTTAACCCACTGATCCGCCCAGGCACCCCTTACTTCTAGTTATTTTATTTTGATTTCATCCTTTAGCACAATGGTGGTGAGATGTATTCTGGGTGATTTAGGACTTCTTCCTAAATAAGAATTATTACTTCTCTTTTTACAGTTTATTTTTTAAATGTTTATTTTGAGAGAGAGGGAACAAGAGTAAATGGGGAGGGGCAGAGAGAGGGAGAGAGAGAATCCCAAGCAGGGTCCGCACTGCCAGTACAGAGCCCAGCATGGGGCTTGAACCTACAAACCATGAGATCCTGACCAGAGCCGAAATCAAAAGTCAAACCCTTAACTGACTGAGCCACCTACGTGCCTCCGTTTTTACAGTTTAAAAAGATAACAGTAGTATGACTAAGCAAAAACTTACTGATAACTTAGAAAATATTTCTGCAGAAAGAACCAGTGCTTCTGTATGCAGTGCATAATTTACAAAATAAAGATGTTGGAATGTGTCACATTCCATATGTGACCTACAAGACCCCCTAAAGGATATCAGATTTCCAAAGGAATACTTAGCTATAGCTCATATATTTCATATTTTCATATTTTCAGGGTGCTTGGGTCAGGTTTTGCAAATCGAGAAATCACAACCTCAGCTGAAATCAGGAGTCAGGCGCTTAGTGGATTGAGCCACCCATGCGTCCCCCCTCCCCCCACATGCCAATTTTCATTGCAAAGTAGGTATTTGGAAATATATAGAAAGTCATGAATAAAAATCTTACATTTTTTCTATTTATAAAAGTAGTATATGTTTATGTATCAGTCATAGAAGTGAGGCTAGTTCTTTTTAAATTTTTTTTTAATGTTTATTTTTGTGAGAGAGAGAGAGACAGAGTATGAGCAGAGGAGGGTCAGAGAGAGGGAGAAACAGAATCTGAAGCTGCCTCCAGGCTCTGAGCTGTCAGCACAGAGCCCAACGCAGGGCTCCAGCTCACAGACTGTGAGATCATGACCTGAGCTGAAGTCGGACGCTTAACCAACTGAGCCACCCAGGTGCCCCTAGAAGTGAGGCTAGTTCTTTTAGTGACCCATTTGCCCATCCTTGCTCCCTCCCTCACGTTTACCACTACTGTTCCCCAGAGATAACCATTGTCAGTAGTTAGAAATAGATCTTTAAAGTCTTTTTTCCATATATTACCTGCATACAATATATGTGAAAATATACATATCCTCAGATACATATTATTTTTTAACTGCAGGATAAAGATTTTATTTGCTATTATTTTTATATATAATTTATTGTCAAGTTGGCTAACATACAGTTTATACATTGTGCTCTTGGCTTCAGGGGTAGATTCCAGTGATTCATCACTTACATATAACACCCCGGGCTCATCCCAAGAAGTGCCCTTCTCAATGCCCATCATCCATTTTCCCCTCTTTTATGCTCTTCCCGCCATCAACTATCAGTATGTTCTGGAGGGTATTATGCTAAGTGAAATAAATCAGAGAAAGATACCATATGTTTTCACTCATATGCGAACTTGAGCATGGGGGAAGGGAAGGTGAAAAATAGTTTCAAACTGAGAGGGAGGCAAACCCATACATATAGTATTTTTTACGTGTTATATATGATGTATATTATTTTTGAGTAGCATCACCCTATATACTGACTGCCATTTACCTTTTTTACTTAACACATCTTGGGTATATTTCTCTGTTGGTGTATATTGGTCTGTTATATCTTTTATAATAGCTACAGAATAGAGTATCAGAGGAGACGACCACTATTTAGTATTTGAACCAAAACCCACAAATGTGAGTTTATTGCTTGTTTAAAAGAGTTATACTGGTCAGTCACAGTCCAAGTAGAGCAGACCACTGACATTCATACATTTTTTGAGAAGTATAAAGTTTAGGGATCCGTTTATTTTTTGTAGCCATGGTGGGTTGGCATCAACAGTGGAAGCATGATTACTTGGGTATTCAGAAGTGTGTTGAAGTATGTTCCCAGTTGACTTGCTTTTAGAAGCAAGGGGCTGTCGCTGATAGGTTGGCTTGCAAAAATATAGTCACCAAGACAAGTTGTTGTTTTCATGTGAGTTTAAAATTGGTTCTTGGGGCTCCTGGGTGGCTCAGTAGGTTAAGCATCTGACTCTTGATTTTGGCTCAGGCCATGGTCTCATGATTCGTGGTTTTGAGCCCCATGTCTGGCTTCAGTGCAGAGCCTGCTTGGGATTCTGTCTGTCTGTCTGTCTCTCTCTCTCTGCCCCTCCCCTGCTTGCATAGGCATGTTCTCTCTCTCAAAATAAATAAATAAAGAAACATGTACAAACAAAATTTGTTCTTGTTCCATAGCTGTAGAACTGTCAAATGTGGATTAAGCAATTTAAAACTGGTTCTGGTGGATATTTTATTATGGCTACAGAACAATCAATCTTTTGCCACTAGGATATGAACTTTTATTCTTGAGATCAAGGATTATCCAGATCTGTTGTTGATTCTTCTTAAAGATGAGGTTTGATCTTTTTTTCTCCTTGAAGGTGAAGTCTTGATTTTCATTTCTAGTGTTTATAAGCATCTTCATCCCTTCATCCAGAGGGTGAGTCACTTTCCCCAACTTTCTTGTGTTGAATCCTTCCCTATGTATTTGAAGTGTTGCCATTATTGTTTTCTTTTTTTTTTTTTTAAGTTTATGTATTTATTTTGAGAGAGAGCACAGAAGAGGGTCAGAGAGAGAAAGGGAGAGAGAAAGAAGCCCAAGCAGGCTTTGCACTGATAGCTCGGAGCCCGATGCAGGGCTCGAACTCAGGAACCATGAGGTTATGACCTGAGCTGAAATCAAGAGTCAGACGCATAACTGACTGAGTCACCCAGGTGCCCCACCTTTATTGTTTTCTTCATACTTATTCCACTCTGTATCACTTTTCTCTTTTTTAAAATAAGGTTTTTTAATTTTTTTTGAGAGAGAGCGAGCGAGCAGGGGAAGAGCAGAGAGTCCAGGAGAGAGAGAATCCCAAGCAGGCTCTGCACTGACAGCATGGAGCCTGATGCAGGGTTTGAACTCAAGAACTGAGAGATTATGATGTGAGCTGAAATCAAGGATCAGACGCTTAACTACTGAGCCACCCAGGCACCCCATTCATTTCCTTTTTTAGTTATTACAGCTTTATATGTTGCTTTTCTGCCTGCTAGCGTGTATCTCCCCCCCCCCCAGCATTACTTTTTTTTTTTCAAAAACAGTATTATTTTCATACATCTTCTCTTTTGCATGAACTTTATAATTGTCTTGCCATGTTCCACCATATTCACTTGGTTAATAGTGGCATCTATTGCTGTTATAATGGTATGATAATGTTGGTTATACAAAGAACCATAATGCTTTTAAAAACTTATTGTGTATTAGTCATCCTTTTTTTTTCTTAGCTTTTTGTATGTTTGAAATTTTCCATAGTATGAAAAGTAGAAATAGGAGTATAATAAACTCCTGTATACCCATCACTCAGCTTCCATAATTAATTATAGAAAATCTTTTATATGTACATTATCCACTTGCCCCATTATTTTGTAATTGATTTCAGACATCATATCATTTCATTTGTGAATATTTCATAATGTGTTTCTAAAGTATAAAAGGCCTCTTTAAAAAAGTAATCATAATACTATTATTAAAACCGAAAAAGTTAGCTATCCCATAAAACCAGTAGTAAAACTTCTATGTCTTTGATTATGTTTTATTTTTTTTATCTTTATGTTTTAGCCACTGTCCTGATGCTTTCACAAGCATTAACTCATTTAATCCTCAAACCAAGCTGTTTAATAAGTACTATAAACCTTATTTTACTGATGCAGAAACTGAGACACAGGTTAACACAGGTTAAGTATCTTCCTTGAAATAATAGTTCATGAATGGCAGAGTTGGGATTCAAACCTGGGCAGTCTAGTTTCTTGAATAGACATACCCTTAACTATTACTCTTCCATTCTGCTTTTCATATTGGTGCATATCATAGGTTCTTTATAAATTTTAGTGCAGCTATACCTAGTTACTCTGCAAAAATTTCTTTTAATATACTTAGTAGTCTAGGAAGGTATTTTGGGAGGCCTAGACATTTGGCTCCACAATTTTATTATTTTTTTCTAGAATGAATAATCTAACTTCCCCGTAGAAAAGTGATAGAGGAGGTTACATTTTTCAACTTATATTGTAGAATTTACAACTTACTATGCAATTTTCAATCCGAATTTATCTAGATATATCTTATATAACTATATAATAATTAGTGAAGATTTCTAAAGTATGTACAGATTTTAGAGATGAAATTGATTAGTGGAAAATCTAGGAAATCTCTTCTAACTTAGCTCTGTCTTTTATCCTGTCCAACCCACCTTCTCAGTGCTTTTCAGAGTCATTTTTCTAAAATATACATCTTGTCGTTATTTTTTGATTAAATATTATTTTCTGTAGCTTGTCACTAGCACCTAAACAAGGCTTCAACCTGTCTTCATCCAGTCTTCTTTTATCTCCTGTAGTTACCCTCAAGCATCCCACTAGCCATACCTGACCAACCATTATCTATCCTTAGTACTAGCTGTCACCCTTTTACCTGGTGCCTTCATTTTGCTTCCTCTGCTTTTGTCTACCCAGGGACTTAACACAGGCAACACCTAGCTGCAATATATAGAATACATAGTAGCGCTCAGTAGATGTTAAAGAAATGAAGTCTTTCCTGTTTTTGCCCAGCAGACCAATCACTTTTCTTTACATATAATATATTGTATATTTTATAGTGTTGTTCTTCTTAGCTGGATTGGGTGCATATGTGTGATTATTTTCATCTGTAGGTTCTCAGTACCCAGCCTGGAAATGCCTAATAAGATTTTGAATGAATAATGGGAAAATAAGCTTATTTTATAATTTAAACTTTAAGAAGTGATTTGGGTTTTTATTATTTGAGGGGTGGTGAAAGATGGTTTATATTTATTCTGTTCTCTTACTGCTTCTTGGTCATTTGGAAACCAGCACTTGATTTCTTATTTAATGATTTCTTAGTTGGAGTTTGAGAATAAATATTTTTGAGCCCCAGAGAATATTTGAGAATTTTCCTTATCTTGGATCTTAGGAATCTTTGGGCACAGAAAATGTGTAAGGCAGAGAATAGCAACTGAACATAGAGTGATTATATTCTCCCCACTTCATACCTTTAAACTTGTTGTTCGTGGAGAGACTATTCTGTAAATAAAGGAAGCATCTGTATGTATTCTTCTAAGTACCAGGAATGCATGCCTGTGTGACTAGTTTAACTACTTTGCCTCCTTAAGATTTCAAAGCTAATCAGAGTTTTATTTAGCCACGTTTTGCCCATTAGTGAGTCCTGAGCCCTAAGATCAAATAGAAAAATTTGAAAAGCATATAAATAGAAAGATGGACGTCTAGATTTCTATACTTATTTTTGTTACTTCAGTGCTTTCCATGTAAGATTTGTTTTTTAAGTTTGTTTATTTTTGAGGTGGGGGGAGGGGCAGAGAGAGAGAATATCTCAAGCAGGCTCTGCACAGTAGAGCAGAACCTGGAGCTGGGTCAAACTTACGTGAACTGTGAGCTCATAACTTGAGCCAAAATCAAGAGTTGGGCACTTAAATGCCTGAGCCACCCCAGCACCCTCAATACAAGAATTTTAATTCTCATTTAATTGCTGATTCTAAGTTTAATTTAAAGATAAGATCAAGTTCAGTATTTCAACAGCACTAAGCACATGTGATGTAACTCGTCCTGTTATATAGTTGAAAAATATTCAGTAATACAGATTTGGGCAAAATGGGGTTGTCAATTGGCTCCTTGGTCTTTTAATGAACTCTTAGGAATGTAGCTCCACATTTTAAGCACCTGAAATTTTTGGACCCTATTTAACAGCATTTTGGGAAAGTTTTTTGTTAGTTTTTTTTTTTTTTTTAAGTTTAGATATTGAGAGAGAGAGAATCCCAAGCAGGCTCTGTAAGGGGGAATGAGGCTGAGAGAGAGAGACAGAAACAGAGAATCCCAAGCAGGCATGGAGCCTGATGTGGGGCTCAGACTCATGAACTGTGAGATCATGACCTGCGCCAAAGTTGATGCTTAGCCAACTGAGCCACCCAGGTGCCTCTGGCAAGGTTTTTCTGTATTTTTCTTTGTTTGTTTGTATTTTAAAGTATCTTAGGTTTGCCTATCAAGTGTAAAAACAATTAAGTTTTTCTATAAATGTTTTCTAGGATTCTAGTTATGTAGATAGAGCTGCAGGAAAATGGGTCAGTTAGACACCTTGGCTTATCTTTCTTATGTTGATATGCTAAAAATTTCTGCCAGAGATCCCTGAAGGCATTTGTAGAAAACTTTTATAAGAACTTGTTGTTTTGGTATTTATAATTTGTAAAGCTTTTGTATATATTATCATATAATGGTTTAGGTATTTTATTGTTTAGTGTTTCATAGTGCTCTGTTTATTTTTATTTTAATTTCATTTGTTCATTGCAAGTATGTAGAAGTAGTTATTTTTGCATATTGACATTATATCCTGCACTCTTCCTAAACTCATATTTATTCTAGGAGCTTTTTTTATAGATTCTTAGGGATTTTCTTCATAGACAATCTTTTGATCTGTGAATAGAGATGTTTTTAGTTCTTCATTTCTAATCTGTATGCCTTTCTTGCTTGATTGCACTGGCTAAGTTCTCAGTGCAGTGTTGAATAAGAACAAGAGTGATAGTGGACTCCCTTGCCGTACTTACCATCTCATAGTGGGGCACATTCAGTCTTTCGCTATTAGGTGTGACATTAGCTGTAGGATTTTGGAGATAACCTTTTATCAGGTTAAAGAAATACCCTCATAATCCAATTTTGCCAACAGTTTTTTTTTTAATCATGAATTGGATGTTTACTTTTTCATATGCTTTGTCTGCACCTATTGAGATGATCCTATGGTTTTTCCTGTTTAATCTGTTGAAATACACATATAAATCAGTTATGATTTTTAAATGTTGAACCAGCCTTGAATTTCTGCGATAAAACACTGTTGGACATGATTTATTATTCTTTTTAATATATTGCTAAATTCCATTTGTAAATATTTTTTTGAGGATTTTTATATGTTCATAAAGGATATTGGTTCGAAGTTTAATTTCTTGTAATGTGTTTGTCTGATTTTTATATCAGGGTATGGCTGGCCTCATAGAATGAATTGGAAATTATTTCCGCTTATTGCATTTTCTAGAAGAGTTTGTTTAAAATTAGTGTTACTGCTTCCTTAAATATTTGATAGAATTTGCCATCGATGCTGTCTGGCTTAGGAGACTTCTTTGTGTAAAGACTTAAATACAAATTCAATTTCTTTTCTTTCTTTCTTTTTTTTTTTAAAGATTTTATTTTTAAGTAATCTCTACACCTGACATGGAGCTTGAACCCACAACCACCAAGATCAAGAGTTGCATGCTCCACTGACTAAGCCAAGCCGGCACCCCAAAATTCAATTTTTTAATAGCTATAGGACCATTCAGGTTATATATTTCATCTTAAGTACCTTTGGTACTTTGTGCTTTTTTAATAATTTGTCTATTTCATAGAATTTGTTTAATTTTGTGAGTAGAAAGTTATATATAATATTTCCTCGTTCTTTTAATATTGGTATGATTAGTAGTACTGTCACTTTTTCTGGTCTACTACTGGTATTTGCACATTCTCTTTTTGGTTTGTCTAGAGATTAATTCATTTCCTTGATCTTTCAGAGATCTGGTTTTATTAATGTATCTCTGCAGTGTCCACATTTTTCAGTTCCATTGAATTCTACTTCTATTGTAATTCCTTTTCTTCTGCTGGCTTTTGGTTTAATTTCTTATTTTCCTAAGTTTTGTTAAGCAAAAGTTTACACTATTGAATTGAGACCATTCATCTTTTATTTTTATTTTATTGAAGCGTAGTCGATATACAAAATTATGTTAGTTTCAGGTGTACAACATAGGGATTCAACATTTATATATTACAGAGTGATCACTACAATAAATTGACCTACAATCTGTTACCATACAAAAGTGTTACAGTATTTTTAATTATATTCCCTATGTTATACATTGCATCCCCATGTCTTATTTATTTTATAATAGGAGGTTTATACCTTTTAATCCCTCTCCCCTATGTTGTCTGCTGCCTCTCTCCCCTCTGGCAATCACCAGATTGTATTCTCTATATTTATGACTCTATTTCTGTCTCTGTTTTGTTTGTGTTTTTTTACATTCCACGTATAAGTGAAATAATTCAGTATTTGTCTTTCTCTGCTTGACTTATTTTACTTAGCACTATACCTTTCAGGTATCATCCATGTTGTTGCAAATGGCAAGATTTCATTCTTTTTTATAGTTGAGTAATATTCCATTGTGTATATACCATATCTTCTTTATCCATTAATCTATCAATGGACTCTTAGGTTGCTTCCGTATTTTGACTTTTGTAAGTGACGCTGCAGTGAACATGGGTGTGTACATATCTCTTTGAGTTAGCATTTTCATTTTTTTTTCTTTTGGCTAAATACCCAGAAGTGTAATTGCTTGATCATATATGGTAGTTCTAATTTTAATTTTTTGAGTGACCATTATACTGTTTTCCATAGTGGCCGTACCATTTTGCATTTCACCAAGAGTGTACAAGGGTTCCTTCTTCTCGACATCCTTACCAACCCTTGTTATTTGTCATTTTGATGCTGGCCATTCTGACAGGTGTGAGGTGATAACTCATTTTGATTTACATTTCCTTGATGATTAGTGATGTTGAGTCTTCTCATGTATCTGTTGGCCATTTGTATGTCTTTGGAGAAATGTCTATTCAGGTCCTCTGCTCATTTTTTAATTGGGTTGTTTGCTTTTTTGATACTGAGTTGTATGAGTTCTTTGTATATTTTGGATGTTACCCACTTATCAGTTATATCACTTGCAGATATCTTCTTCCATTTGGTATGTTGCATATTTGTTTTGTTGATGGTTTCTTTCTCTGTGAAAAAGCTTTTTAGTTTGATGTAGTCTATTTGTTATTTTTGCTTTTGTTTCCGCTGCCTTAGAAAATAGATCCCCCAAAATACTGCTCAGACAGATGTCTAAGAGCTTATTGCCTATGTTTTCTTCTAGGAGTTTTAGGTTTCCAGTATTAAAAACATTTAACTTTTTCTATTTTTGAATTTATTTTTGTGTATGATATAAAAAAGTGGTAATTTCATTCTTTTGCATGTAGTTGTCCAGTTTTTTGTTGTTGTTGTTGTCCAGTTTTGCCAGCACCATTTATTGAAGAAAGTGTTCCCCATTGTATATTCTTGTCTCTGTTGAAGATTAAGTGACTGTGTAAGTGTGAGTTTATTTCTTGACAGTTCTGTTCCTCTGATCTGTATGTCTGCTTTTGTGTCAATACTATTCTAGTATTTTGATTACTATAGCTTTTAGTATAGTTTGAAATCAGAGAGTATGTGATGCTTCCAGCTTTGTTCTTTCTCAAGATGACTTTGACTATTCAGATTCTTTTGTGAGAATTTGATAGAAATTTTTGGATTATTCTAATTCTGTCAAAAATGCTATTGGTACTTTGATAGGGACTGGATTGACTCTCTAGGTTGCTTTGGGAATATGGACATTTTAACAGTATTCTTCCATTCCATGAACACATATATATCTCCATTTATTTATGTTGTTTCTAGTTTCTTTCATGAGTGTCTTTTTACAGTTTTCAGACTATGGGTCTTTTACTTCCTTGGTTAAACTTATATCTAGGTATTTTATTCTTTTCAATGCAATTGTAAATGGGATTGTTGTCTTGGTTTCTTTTCTGATAGTTTATTAGTATGTAGAAATGTAACAGATTTATGTGTATATTAATTTTATTTACCACAACTTTACTGAATTCATTTATTCTAATAGTTTTTTGGTGGAGTCTTCAGGATTTTCTATATGTGGTATCATGTTATCTGCAAATAGTGAAAATTTTACATATTCTTTTCCAATTTTGATGCCCTTCCTTCTTTCCTTCCTTCCTTGTCTGATTGCTGTGGATAGGACCTGCAATACTGTGTTGAATAAAAGTGGCAAGAGTGGACATCCTTTTCTTGTTCCTGATCCTAGAGGAAAAGTTTCCAGCTTTTAACCATTAAGAATGATGTTACCCGTGGTTCTGTCATATCTTTGTCATATACGGCCTTTTATTATGTTGTGGTATGTACCCTATGTCATCACTTTATTGAGAGGTTTTGTCGTAATGGATGTTGAATTTTATGAGATGCTTTTTCTGCATCTATTGAAATGATCATATAATTTTTAATTTTTAATTTTTTTTTAATTTTTATCCTCCATTTTGTTAGTGTTTGCTTGATTTAGAGATTTTTTTAAGTTTATTTATTTATTTTGAGAGAGAGAGAGAGAGAGAGAGAGAGCGTGCACAAGTTGGGGAGAGGCGAGGGGGAGGGAGAGGGGGTGAGAGAGAATCCCAAGCAGACTCTGCTGACAGCATGGGGCTCGATCCCATGAACTGCGAGATGATGACCTGAGCTGAAATCAAGAGTCAGATGCTCAACCTTCTGAGCCACAAAGGCACTCTGATTTGCAGATATTTAACCATCCTTACATCCCTGGAATAAATCCCAATTGATCATGGTGTACGATCCTTTTAATGTATTGTTGAATTTGGTTCGCTAATACTTTGTTGAGGGTTTTCTCATCTATGTTTGTTGTGAGTGGTTGCATCTATGTTCACCAGGGATGTTGACCTGTAGTTTTCCTTTTTTGTGGTGTCTTTGGTTTTGCTCTCAGGGTAATTCTGCCCTCATAGAATGTATTTGGAAGAGTTCCTTTCTCTTCTAGTTTTTAGAATAGTGTGAGGATAATAAGTATTAATTCTTCTTTAAAAGTTTGATAGATTTCACCTGGGAATCCATCTGGTCTTGGACTTTTATTTTTTGGTAGTATTATTGATTCAATTTCATTACTAATAGTTGGTCTGTTCGGATTTTCTATTTTTTCCTGAAATAGTTTTGGAAGATTGTATGTTTCTAGGAATTTATTCATTTTTTTCAGGTTGTCCAATTTGTTGGCATATAATTATTCATAGTAGTCTCTTATGATCCTTTGTGTTTCTGTGGTATCAGTAATAACTTCCCTTTCATTTCTGAATTTATTTGTGCTTTTTTCCCTCTATTTTTGATGACAGTCTAGCTTTTTAAAAGTTTGTCAGTTTTGTTTACCTTTTCAAGGAAGAAGCTGTTAGTTTCATTGATCTTTTCTATTGTTTTCTAGTCTGTATTTCACTTATTTGCCCTCTGATCTTTATTATTTCCTTCCTTATACTAGCCTTGGGCTTTGTTTATTTTTCTTTTTCTAGTTCCTTTAGGTGGAAGATTACATTGTTTTTTAGAGATTTTTCTGGTTTCTTGAGGTGGGCCTGTATTGCTATAAAAACTCTTAGAACTGTTTTTGCTCTGTCCTAGAAAATTTGGATTGTTGTGTTTCCATTTTCATTTATCTTGAGGTATTTCTTATGTCTTCTTTCATCTATTTGTTGACTCACATTTGTTGGTTTACTGGCATGTTTTTTAGCCTCCACGCATTTGTGTTCTTTTCCACTTTTCTTTTTATAATTAATTTCTAGTTTCATACTCTTGTAGTCTGAAAAGATGCTTCTTATGATTTCAGTCTTCTTAAGCTTGTTGAGGCTTATTTCATGGCCTAATGTGTTCAGTATGCACTTGAAAAGCATGTTTATTCTTAAGTTTTTTGGATGGAATGCTCTGTATGTATTTATTTAAGTACATCTAGTCTAATGTGTCTTTCTTCTTTCTTTGTTTCTTTCTTTTTTTTTCTTTTCTTTTCTTTTTTCTTTCTTTCTTTCTTTCTTTCTTTCTTTCTTTCTTTCTTTCTTTCTTTCTTTCTTTCGAGAGAGCGTGCAAGCTGGGGAGAGGCAGAGAGAGGGAGAAAGAGAATCCCAAGCAGGCCCCATGCTGTCAGCACGAAGCCCCACGATGCCGGGCTTGATCCCATGAACCAAACCATGAAATCATGACCTGAGCTGAAATAAGATCAGACGCCCAACCAACTGAGCCGCCCAGGTGCCCCTGGTCTAATGTATCTTTTAAGGCCAGTGTTTCCATACTATTTATCTGTCTGGATGATCTATTTGTTGATGTTAGTAGGGTATTAACATCCCCTGTTTTCATTGTATTCCTGTCAATCTTTCCTTTTATGGCCGTGAATATTTGCTTTATGTATTTGGGTGTCCCTGTGTGTTGGGTACATAGATGTTTACAAGTGCTATACTCTCTTGTTAGATTAATTCCTTTGTCATTATGTAATCTCTTGTTACAGCCTTTGTTGTAATGTTTATTTTGTCTCATATAAGTATTTCTTTTTTTTCCATTTGCATGGAATATCTTCCTCCATCCCTTCACTTTCTTTCTTTCTTTTTTAATAAATGTTCATTTTTGAGAGAGCTTGTGCTCAAGCGGGGGGGGGGTGATAGAAAAAGAGGGAGACAGGATCCGAAGCAAGCCCCGTGCTGACAGCAGAGAGGCAGAGAGCCCTATGCAGGGTTTGAACCCATGAAAAACAAGATCATGACCTAGGCCAAAGTCAGACCCAGGCTGCCCCATGTCTTCACTTCCAGTTGTATGCCTTGAGACCTGATGTGCATTTCTTTCAGGCAGCGCGCGCGCGCGTGTGTGTGTGTGTGTGTGTGTGTGTGTCTTGGGTTTTTGTTTTTGTTTTTGTTTTTTGCCCATGGGTCTTAATTTATTAAGCCAGCCAGCCACCATGTGTCTTTTGATGTGAGCATGTAGTCTATTTACATCTAAAGCAGTTATTGATAAAGTATATCTTATGCCATTCTGTTGATCGTTTGTTGATTGTTTTTGAAGTTCTCTGTTCCTTTCTTCTCTTGCTATCTTTCATTGTTATGTGGTGACTTTCCCTGGTGCTATCTTTATATTTCTTTCTTTTTTAAAAAAATATTTTAATGTTTATTTTTTGGGAGGAGAGAGAGAGCAAGTGGGGAAGGAGCAGAGAGAGACAGACACAGACTCTGAAGCAGGCTCCAGGCTCTGAGCTGTCAGCACAGAGCCCGACGTGGGGCTTGAACTCATGAACCGTGAGATCATGGCCTTAGCCGAAGTCTGACACTTAACCAACTGAGCCACCCAGGAGCCCCTCTTTCTTTGTTTTTTAAGTAGGCTGTGTGTCCAGTGTGGGGCTTGAACTCATGACCCTGAGATAAAGAGCTGCATGCTCTACTACATGAGCCAGCCAGGAGCCCCTATATTTTTTTTCTTTTTCTTTTTTTGTGTATCAGTTATAGGTATTTGATTTGTGATTACCCATTAGGTTCATATTAAACATCCTATATATAAAGCACTCCATTTTAAATTGATGGTCACTTAAATTTAAGTGCGTTCTAAACACTGCATTCCCTGCTCCACCCCCATGCTTTATATTTTGATGTCGTATTTTATATCTTAATTATTTTGTGTATCTTCTAAATTATTATAGGTCTAGATGACTTTACTACTTTTGTCTTTTAACCTTCATACTGTGTGGGTGGTTACTATATGTTTACCTTTTTTTTTTTTAATTTTTTTTTAATGTTTTTATTTTTATTTTTGAGACAGAGACAGAGCATGAGTGGGGGAGGAGCAGAGAGAGAGAGAGAGACACAGAATCCGAAGCAGGCTCCAGGCTCTGAGCTGTCAGCACAGAGCCCGACGCGGGGCTCGAACTCACAGACCTCGAGATCATGACCTGAGCCGAAGTCGGATGCTCAACCGACTGAGCCACCCAGGCGCCCCACTATATGTTTACCTTTACCAGTGAGATTTCTTCCTTTCATAGTTATTTCTAGTTCTGTTTTCTTTCATAATTATTTCTTTTATTTTAGTTTAAAGGTATCCCTATAACATTTTTCGTAAGGCTAGTTTGGTTTGATGAACTTTAGCTTTTGCTGGTCTTGGAAGCTCCTTAATCGCTCCTTCATTTCTGCTTATCATCCTTGCTGGGTAGAGTTTTCGTGGTTGTAAATTTTTCATTTTAGCACTTTGAATATATTCTGACACTCCCTTCTGGCCTGTAAAGTTAGCTCATGGTCTTATGGGGCTTCCCTTGTATACAATTAGTTGTTTTTCTCTTGCTGCTATTAAAATTCTTTCTTTATACTTAACTGTTGATGCTCTGATTATAATGTGTTTTGGTTCAGTCTCTTTGGGTTCATCTTTTTTTTTTTTTAATGTTTGTTTATCTTAGAGAGGGGGGTGGTGCAGAGAGAGAGAGGGAGACAGAGGATCCAAAGCACTGATGGCAGGGAGCCCAAAGCAGGGCTTGAACTCACAAACTGTGAGATCATGACCTGAGCTGAAGTCAGACACTCAGCAGACTGAACCACCCAGGCACCCCTCTTTGGGTTCATCTTATTTGAGATTCTGTGCATCCTGGACTTGGATGTATTTCCTTTGCCAGGTTAGGGATATTTGCAGCCATTATTTCTTCAAATAGATTTTCTGTCCCTTTCTTACTCTCTTCTTTGGGACCCCTATAATGCAAATGTTAGTATGCTTGATACTGTCTAGGAGTCCCTTAAAATATCCTCATTTTTATTATTTTTTATTTTCGCTGTTCCTTTTGGAACCTCGTCTTCTAGATCACTGATCTATTCTTCTGTATCATCTAATCAGCTATTAATTTTCTGTCATGTATTTTTTAATTTCATTTATTCTTCAGTTCTAATCGGTCTTTTTAAAAATTTTCTCTCTGTGCTGAAGTTCTCATTGTGTTCATCCATTCTTCTCCTGAGTTTGAGGGATATCTTTATGACCATTCTTTACACTCTTTATCTGGAGTGTTTATCTCCATTTCATTTAGTTCTTTTTTCTAGGTTTTCTCTTATTATTTTGTTTAGAACATATTCCTCCCTCTCTTTGTTTTACCTAACTCTGTTTCTATGTATTACATAGATCAGTTATCCTGCCTCTTCTCATCTTTTCTAATGTAAGTACTTAATGCTAAAAATTTTCCTCTGAGTACTGTTTTAGGTGTCACAAATTTTCATGTCATGTTTCCATATTCAGTGGAAATTCAAATTCAAACTTCATAACATTTTTTCTTTTTTTTTAATTCAATAACTTTTCTAATTAACCCTTGGCTTCCTCTTTATTTATTTTTATTTATTTTTATTTTTTAAATGTTTTATTTATTTTTGAGAGCAGGAGAGACAAAGCATGAGCAGGGGAGGGGCAGAGAAAGAGGGAGACACAGAATCCGAAGCAGGCTCCAGGCTCTGAGTTGTCAGCACAGAGCCCAACGCGGGGCTCGAACCCACAGACTGTGAGATCATGACCCAAGCCAAAGTCGGACGCTTAACCGACTGAGCCACTTGGGCGCCCCTGGCTTCCTCTTTAAATGATGGGTTACTTGTTCTGTTATTTAGTTTCCAAATATTTGGGTATTTCCAGTTGACTTTTTTTTTTTTGAATTTATTTTAATCTTTATTTATCCGAGGGAGAGAGATAGAGCATGAGTTGGGAAGGGACAGAGAGACAGGAAGACATAGAATCCAAAGGAGGCTCCAGGCTCTGGGCTGTGAGCACAGAGCACAATGCAGGGCTTGAACCCACAGACCATAAAAGATCATGACCTGAGCTGAAGTCAGATACTTAACCAATTGAGCCACCCAGAGGCGCCCCTTCAGTTTACTTTTCGTTAATGATTTCTAGTATAATTTAGTTGTTTGGAGGACATGCTTTATATGATCTCACTTCTTTTAAATTTGTTGATATGTTTTATGGCCCAAAACGTGACATATCTTGGTACATGTTTCATATGTCCATGAAAAGGACGTGTATGCTGCTGTTGTTGGGTGCTGTATGGTGTTATATATCCTTACTAATTTACTGTTTACTTCTACTTAATTATTGAGGGAGATAATGATGTCTTCCAAGTATAATTGTGGGGTTTTCTATTTTTATTTTCAGTGGTACAACTTCTTAATTATTTTGTATTCTGAGGCTGTCTTGTTAGGTGCATACACTTTTAGAATTGTTATGTCTTCTTTGTGAATTGATCCTTTTAGTAACCAGATTGCCCTTGTCCTCCCTGAAAGTATTCCTCATTAAAGTATGCTTTCTTTCTCATTTCATAAAACCATTCCAACTTTATTCTTTTCCTTACCAGTTTTTCCACTAATATCCTTTTTAATAAATTGTGATGTGATTTACATATCATAAAATTCACCCTTTCAGAGTGTACAGTTTGATGGTTTTCAGTGTATTCACAGGGTTGTACAACCATCACCACCATCTAGTTCTAATATGTTTCATCACCCCCAAAAGAAACGCTATAACCATTAGGAGTCACAATCCATTTTTACTTACCAATCCTAATGTTCTTCTATTATACCTGCATCCAGTCCAGGATACCATATTGCATTTAGCTGTTCTGTGCCCTTAGTCTCCTCCAATATTTCAATGGTCTGTCTTTGTTTTTTTGTGACCTTGACAATTTTGAAAAGAACTGGTTAGATATTTTGTAGAATGTCCCTCAGTTTGGATTTGTCTAATATTTTTTTCACGAATAAACTGGGGTTATGAGTTTTGGGGTAAGAACATCACAGAAGTGAATTGTCTTTCTCACCCTGTATCAAGGAGGTCATGATTTCGACTTGACTTAGTACCAGTGAGGTTAACCTTGATCACTTGATTAAGGTGGTGTCTGCAAGGTTTCTCCTTTAACTGTTAAAGTTAGTATTTCTTGCTGTTCGTACTCTATTCTTAGGAAGGGAGTGATTAAGTCCAGCTCTCGCTCATGGGGAAGGGAATTAAATTTTACTTTCTGAGTGGGATATATCTACATGAATTCTCTGGAGTAGTATTGTAAGGAACTTATCCCTTTTCCCCTTATATGTTTTCATTCAGTAGTTTATACCAATATGCATTCATTTACAGTAATTTTGTACTTCAGGTAATTATCCAATACCATGAATTGCTTTAGTTTTGGCCATTAGGAGCTCTTTCAAGTTGCTCCTATGTTCTTTTGACATATTTTTTCTTTAGATTGTCCTTATTTTCACACAGTATAAGGTGCTCTAGGCTCACCCTGTATTTTCCCTGCCCCAGATCTAGAATCAAGTATTTCTCTGAAGAACCCGGGTTCCTTTTATTAGGGGATGGTAATTAAAAACCAAAATCCGAGGAACTGGATGTCCTCGTTGCTACTGGGTGTGACTACTTTAGGGCTGCATTATTTTAAAATAAGTAGCTTTATTGTTACTTTTATTATTTTATTAGTTTTTTTTTTTTTTTATTTGGAAAGAGCAAGAGCAGAGAAGGCAGAGGGAGACAGAGAGAGGGAATCCCAAGCAGGTTCCACATTTAGCATGGAGCCTGATATTGATCTCAATCCCACAACCCTGGGACAAGACCAGAGCTGAAATCAAGAGTTGGATGCTCAACTGACTGAACCACCAGGCACCCCATTGTGATTTAATGCTCGTTTACAGTTTATTATTTATTTATTTATTTATTTATTTATTTATTTAAATTTTAATTTTCTAAGTAATCTTTTTTATGTTGTTGTTTTTAGTGTTGTTTATTTTTGAAAGAGAGAGAGAGGCAGAGCATGAGCAGGGGCGGGGTGGAGAACAAGACACAATCTGAAGCAGGCTGCAGGCTCCGAGCTGTCATATAGAACCAGACGGGGGCTCGAACCATTAGGTGTGAGATCATGACCTGAGCCAAAGTCGGATGCTTAACTAACTGAGCCGTCCAGATGCCCCAAGAATATTAGTTAGAGTTGTCTTAAATTCCCAGTCAGATAATTCTGGCATCTATGCCATACTTGGTTGTGATAATTGCTCTCTTTATTTTTTCTTTTTGTTTGCCTTGTGATTTTTTTTCTTGATAGCTGGATATGATGTACCTAGCTATAAGGAACTCAGTAAATAGCCCTTACTAAAATGTTAATGAAGTGTGGGTGGAGGAGGTGCATTATATACTCCTATGGTTAGGGTTTAGTCTTTCAGTGAGCCTTTTCCTCGAGACTGTGAGCTTAATCATAAGAGTTTTTTAGTGTCTTCTTTTTTCTTTTTGTCTAACTTTGTTTGCTCTTTCTCAAGACTGTTTTAGTTTGGGTCCCCTAAATTACCACTTTATATGAATTCTGATACCAGCTTTTCCATTTCTATAAGGAAGACTGCTGGACTTTTCATAAAATGATGTTGAATCTGAACATCAGTTTGGGGAGGATTGCCATCTTAACAGTATTAAGTCTTGCAGTCCATGAATATGCAATATCTTTCCATTTGTTTAATTTCTTTCAGTGATTTGTATTTTTCTGAGTATAAATTTTGCACCATTTTCATTAAATTTATTAAGTGTTTTATTGTTTTTGATGCTACTATAAATGGCATTTTCATTTCATTTTCAGTTAATTAAGTGCTACCATATAGAAATATAATTGATGCTGGTATGTTGATCTTTTATCCTGCAACCTTGCTGAACCTGTTTACTTGTTCTGATAACTTTGAGAGAATTCTTGTGAATTTTTTATGTACAAGCTCATGTTATCTGCAGTTACATGTAACTTTACGTTCTTTCCAACTAATCAGTATACCTTTTATTTAATTTCCTTGCCCAGTGGCCTTAGCTAGCATCTCCAGTACAATGTTGAAGAGAAGTGGTGAGAGCAGACATCCATGTCTTGTCTCTGAAATTAGGGGGAAAGCATTCAGTATTTCACTGCTAAGTATGATCTTAGTTAGGGTTTTTTAAATCAATGTTCTTTTCCAAATTGAGGAATTTTCCTTTTTGAGTGTTTTAAATCATGATGGGGTATTTAGTTTTTTGAGTTCTTAGTGGTTGCTCTGGGGATTACAATCAGTACCTCATTAACTGTGGTAGCTCATTTAATACTATCTTAATTTCAATAGCATATGAAAATTTTGCTCCTAAGCATACATATAGCCAGCTGAACATGAAAAGATGTTCAACATCACTAATCATCAGGGGAATTCAAATCAAAACCACAGTGATGTATCACCTCACACCTGACAGAATGACTAAAATCAAAAACACAAGATGGGGTGCCTGAGTGGCTGAATCCGTTAAGCATCCAGTTCTTGATTTAGGCTCAGGTCATGATCTCATGGTTTATGAGGTTGAGCCCTGGGTCAACCTCTGTCTCTTCCTCTCTTTCCGCCCCTCCCCTTTGGTCTTGTGGGCACACTCTTTCTCTCTCAAAATAAATAAATGAACATTTTAAAAACACATAAGAAACAACTATTGGTGAGGGTGTGGAGAAAAAGGAACTTTTGTTTATGAGAATGCAAACTGGTGGAGCCACTGTAGAAAACACTATGGAGGTTCCTTAAAAAATTTAAAATAGAATGAATCATTATATGTTCCAGTAACTCCACTACTGGGTATTTACCCAAAGAATATGAAAACACTAACTTAAAAAGATATATGCACCCCTATGTTTGTTGCAGCATTATTTATAGTAGCCAGGTAAGGAAGCAACCAAATGTCCATTCATAGATGAATGAATGAATAAGATGTGGAGTGTGCATGTATACATATACACATGTGCACACACAAGGGAATATTACTTGCCATTTGTGACAACTTGGATGGATCTAGAGGATATAATGCTAAGTGAGATAAGTTAGTCAAAGAAAGACAAATACCATGGGTTTCTCTCATGTGGAATTTAAGAAATAAACAAAGGAAACAAACAAGTAGACTCTTTAATGTAGAGAAAAAACAATTTGGTGGTTATGGGGGGAGGATGGGTGAAATGGGTGAAGGGGATTAAGAGTATAATTATTGTGATGAGCACTGAGTAATGGCACAGAATTGTTGAATCACTGTGTTGTTCTTCTGGAACTAATATAAATTATATGTTAATGATACTTGAAATAAAAAAATAAAAATTAAAAAATTTTCGTTCTTTACAACTCTGATCCCTCCGCTTTACTTTTCTCTTATTGCCATACAAATTGCAACTTTATATATTATGTGACCATCAACGAAAAAAATTTTTTTAATGTTTTTATTTATTTTTGAGGGGAACGGTGCACAGGGAGATGGGGAGACATAGAATCAAAGCAGGCTCCAGGCTCCGAGCTGTCAGCACAGAGCCCCACCTGGGGCTTGAACTCACGGACTATGAGATTATAACTTGAGCTGAAGTTGGATGCTTAACCAACTGAGCCACCCAGGCACCCCCCCTCAACAAAATTTTTAATTTTAGAGAGAGAACGAGTATACAAGCAGGGTAGAAGGGCAGAGGGAGAGAGAAAGAGAGAATCCCAAGCAGGCTCCACACTCAGTGCAGAGCCTGACCTGACATGGGGCTCAATCCCAAACCCTGGGCTCATGACCTAAACTGAAATTAAGAGTCAAATACTCAACCGACTGAGCCATCCAGTTTGCCCCTATCTAGTAATATTTTAATTCACCTTCAGTTTTTGAAGAATAAATAGTTTTGGTGGTTATAGATATTTTGGTTGATAAGTTTTGTTCTTTCAACACATTTAATGTCATTTCACTGCTTTCTGACTTCCTGGTGTCTGATTAGAAATTTTGTCTTATTGAGGATCCCTTGTGCTTTGATCAGTTGCGTCTCTTGCTGCTTTGAAGATTGTCTTTGGCTTTCAGCAGTGTTTAATTATGATATATCTAAATATGAATCTCTGTGAGTTTATTCTATTGATAGTTTGTTGAGGCTTAATGTTTATGTTTATCAGGCTTAATGTTTTTCATTAAATTTAGATGTTTGGGTAGTTATTTCATCAGATATTCCTTTTTGCCCCCTTTTGTTTCCTCTCTTGCTGGGATTCCCAGTATTCATAGGTTGATATGTTTGTTAGTGTCCCACAGGTCTCTGAGGCATAGTTTTTTTTTTATTTCTTAGATGGAGTAATGTAAATTGATGTATCTTCAATTTCACTGATTCTTTTTTCCTCTTGTTCAGATCTGCTGTTCAGCCCATCTAGCTTTTTGTGGTTATTTTTATTGTACTTTGCCACCCAGAAATTACTCTTTGGTTCTTTTTTAAAATAATTTCTCTATGTTGATATTCTGTGTGCTCAGACATTTTTCTCATACTATCCTTAGTTCATTAGCCATGACTTCCTTTAATCCTTTAAACATTTAATGCAGCTGATTTAAGAACTTGCCTGGGGGAAAAAAAAAGAACTTGCCTTTGTGTTGTGTTCTCTCTCTCTCTCTCTCTCTCTCTCCCTCCCCCCCCCCGCCATGTTCTGTAGTAATTGTGTTGAAAACTGCATGTTTGAGTAATGTAATGTGATTGTAATGTAATGTAATGTAACAGAATTTTTTGTTGCTGTTCATTGTAATTGTTTCCTTGCTTAATGAGTTTTCTGAACCAATTCTGTTTTGTCTATATTCTTGTGTGTGTGTAAAATAATTAGTTTTTAGAGGGGAAGAGGGCAGAGACAGAAAGGTACAGAGGATCTGAAGTAGGCTCTGCTGACAGCAGAGAGCCTGATGCAAACTCATGATCCGTGAAATCATGACCTGAGCCAAAGATGGACACCTAACCAGCCTAGCCACCCAGGCATCCCTGTTTTGTCTGTATTCTTATATGTGGCCAGTAAAGTCTCCACTTGGTTAGTTTAGTGATTAGCTAATGATTGGACAGCAATTTCCTTAGTTTGATTTAATTTGATTTCCTAGTATGAGGAAGTCTCCTGATCATTATAAGAGGATGTTCTGTGTGCATGTTGAGGAATGCCTTTAACACTCAGGCAGTTTTGAACTCTGCTTTAGCCTTTACCTCCTTCTTATACGGATGTTTCAGTTCAGCCAGCGATGCTAGTTTAGGGCTTTCTGATGAATTCTCATGACTTTCCTGAGCATGTGTATAGCCTGGGCATATGCACAGCCCTACAAATGAGCCTAGTATTCTAGATTCTTAGCAATTTGTTAGAGTTTTTCAAAACCCTCATATATATCTCGTATCCTTGCTTTTTCTCTCTCTCTTTTTTTAAATGTTTATTCTTGAGAGAGCTTAAGTGGGAGTGGGGCAGAGAGAGAGGACCTAGGATCCGAAGCAGACTTTTTGCTGACAGCAGTGAGCCCGAAGAGGGGCTTGAACTTAGGAACTGTGAGATCATGACCTGAGCTGAAGTCAGACGGTCAATCAACTGAGCCACCCAAGTGCCCCTAAATGTTTATTTTATTTTTGAGAGAGAGCGCAAGCATAGGAGGGGCAGAGAGAGAGAGAGAGACAGAGAATCTGAAGTGGGTTCTACACTGACAGAAGAGAGCCCAATGCGGGGCTCAAACTCAGGAACGATGAGATCGTGACCTGATCCAAAGTTGGACGCTTAACATACTGAACCATGTAGATGCCCCATCCTTGCTTTTCTCATTGAAGATTTTGGTTAGTCTGTTGTCCCACCTAACAAGTAGCTTTGAAGTTCAGTATTTGCCTGTTATTAACAAACACACTCAAGGAAGATTATTTTGACACTGCCCAAGCTATATATCAGGTCAAATGTAGACAATTTTGCAAGTGCATTTTTCTAGGGAACCATCAGAAAGGTCAGATAGTGATAATTCTTTGGGATTAAGGCTTTGAAGAAATCTCAGCACATTCTGTGGCTGCTTGTCTTCACTTTGAAAGTGATATGTTCGTTTTAATTACCATAGCTCCTGGGGAGCAGCTCATGGGACTGGGACAAGTTAAAACACCACAAAGTTCCACTGTTCTTACTGAGGGTCAGCTCTTTTTCTTGAATAGAGGCTGCTTGATTTATTGCAAACCTTTGGTTATTTCCTACATTCTGAAAAGTTGAGTCTTAAAAATTTTTGCCAATTTTCTTACTGCTTTTATTGAGAGGAGAATTTTTTTTTTAACTTTTTATTATCAAATTGGATTCCATACAACTCTCAGTGCTCATCCCAACCCGTGCCCTGCTTAGTGCCCGTCACCCACTCTCCCCCCTACCATAGCCCCCTCAACCCTCGGTTTGTTCTTAGTATTTAAGAGTCTCTTATGTTTTGTTTCCCTCCCTCTCTGTGTCTTTTTTCCTTCCCTTTTTCCCCTCCCACCTGGTTTTCTGTTAAGTCTTGCAAAGTCCACCTATGTGTGGAAACATATGGCATCTGTCTTTCTCTGACTGACTTAATTTCACTCAGCATAATACCCTCCAGTTCCATCCATGTTGCTACACATGGCCAGATTTCATTCTTTCTCATTGCCGCGTAGTATTCCATTGTGTAGATGTGTGTGTGTGTGTGTGTGTGTGTGTGTGTGTGTGTGTGTGTGTGTGTATATATATAAAACCGCATCTTCTTTATCCATTCATCTGTTGATGGACACTTAGTCTCTTTCCATGATTTGACTTTTGTCGAAAGTGCTGCTATAAACAACAGGGTACACGTGCCCCTATGCATCAGCACTCCTGTATCTCTTGGGTAGATTCCTAGCAGTGCTATTGCTGGGTCACAGGGTAGTTCTATTTTCATTTTTTTTGAGGAACCTCCACACAGTTCTCCAGAGCGGCTGCAGTAGTTTGCATTCCCACCAACAGTGTAAGAGGGTGCCTATTTCTCCACATCCTCACCAGCATCTACAGTTTCCTGATTTGTTCATTTTAGCCACTCTGACTGGTGTGAGGTGGTATCTCAGTGTGGTTTTGATTTGTATTTCTCGGATGATGAGTGACATTGAACATCGTTTCATGTGTCTGTTAGCCATCTGAATGTATTCTGAGAGAAGAATTTTTGAGGGTCCTGACTTGCCATATTTACTGGTTTTTGTAGCTTATTTAGTCTTAGCTTGTCCTTTCTGTTCCTTCCTCAGGCTCTTTTACTATACTGTTAGATGAGGGTCTTTTTGGATTTCTATATTTGAAATATGATATACTGCCAAGGATAGTCACTGCAGTTACTTATAATAGCAAAAGAGTGAAAAACAATCTAAATGTCACCAAATACAGAAATCATCTATTTAAAATGACTCATCTATATATCCATATGATGGAATGTTACACGGATACTAACAATCTTACGTTTGGAGACTATTTTATAGGCAAATGTATGATATGGATGGGGAAAAATAATATTCAGTATATTCAAATTTTTGAAAATAAGTTTTATAAAAAATAAACACGTATATACCAAAAAACTGCTTGGAAGGAGCTGTATCAAAATGTTAGCATTTATTACTGAGTAGTGTTTAAATCAGGTGAGTTATAAATTATTTTTGTTCTGTATTATGTACCATAAGCTTATTATTTTTTGTGTTTAAAATAAATGTACTAATTAGTGTGACATACCTATGTTTTTCATTCATATGAATGTAATGAAAAATTACTTGGCTGTTGACTTTTGGTGATTTAATAAGCTTTTATGAATATTTGAAAAGATGCTCTAAGAACATTTATAGTAACTCTGATATTGGGGCTATATGTGTGGTTGTTAATCCTAAGAGTCTAATCCACAGAAAGTTTTGTTTCACTGAGGTGTAATAGTGTGAATTAATTAGGCAAATGAAAAACCTATAGTGTTATTTATTAGCATTTCATTTTTTTCCTTTTTAGGCGCATATTAAATTTCCTATTGACTACCCATATTCACCACCTACCTTCAGATTCTTGACCAAAATGTGGCACCCCAACATTTATGAGGTAAGAGACATATGTTGTGAATTTCTCTGAAGATTTATTTTTTTAGAGAGTCCTTTAAAATAACCTATGTGTCTCAGTACGTTGTGATAGTTATGCTGTAGCCACAGGAAGTATTCATAGTTTCCCACTTTAAGTTACCAGTCTCTAGTTTAATTGTTCAAAATTGAAGGTAGTTTTATAGTACCAGTATGTATTTTTACATACTGATATCATATGTGTGTGTGTGTGTGTGTATATATATATATATATATATATATATATACACATCTAGAAATTAAAAAAAATTTTTTAAGTTTATTCCGAAATAGAGACTATGAGTGTGGGATAGGGGCAGAGAGAGAGGAAGAGAGAATTCCAAGCAGGCTGTATGCTGACACAGCACAGAGCACAACAGGGGAGTCCAGACCCACAAATATTTAGATATCATGACCTGGACCGAAATCAATGCTTAACCAACTGAGCCACCCAGGCAACCCTAGGTTTCCACCCACCCCCCATCTCCCCAGAGAGAGAGAGAAAGAGAGTGCATGCAAGCAGGAGAGAGAGCAGAGGGAAAGAGAGAGGTAAACTCAACGAGTCTTCACACTCAGCATGGAGCCCAATATGAGACTTGATCCCAGGACCCTGGGATCATGACCTGAGCCAAAATCAAGAGTCTGATGCTCAACTAAGTGAGCCAGCCAGGCATCCCTATTATATTTAAGATTGAGACTTTGAATCTTTGTTGCTATTCGTAAGATTATACCGCCTAGGTGTTAAGATTTGCATTTTAAAAATTTAGTGTATAAAGTCATAACAATTTACTGTCCTCTAGCTTCACAGCAAAAGGGTCACCTGTGGCTATGATCAGAGATTGAGCTTCTTAGTGGAATTTATCCTACTACATTTGGACTGGCCTCCTTTCAGGAATTGCTTCAGAGCAGTTGAGAACCTCTTTTAGAATAAATCCAAGGTGAGGTTCCTCTCTCGAACAATTCACATGCCTGAGGGAGTAGTTTCTAGTTTTGTTGGTGAAAGGTACTTAACTTTGGGCTAATATATAAGGATGCTGGAATGATGCATTTTGTTTCTCAGGATAATTATGTAAAGGACCTGTAAAATATCCTTATAGTTGGGTGGGGTGCCTGGGCGCCTCAGTTGGTTAAGCATCCGACTTCATCTCAGGTCATGATCTCACGGTTTGTGAGTTTGAGCCCTACATCGGGCTCTGTGCTGACAGCTTAGAGCCTGGAGCCTACTTTGGATTCTGTCTCCCTCTCTCTCTGCCCCTCCCCCACTTGTGCTCAGTCTTTCTCTGTCTCTCAAAAATAAATAATTGTAAAAAAAAATTTTTTTTAAATATTCTTACAGTCTACTTCTTTTCCATTTTGTAATCTTTTTCATTGTAATAAGGCTCTGAGGTGGTCTTATTTTCTTGAAGCTGTGGCCCATGCATTAAAATTGCTTTCTAAATTTGCATCCTTAGGCATGTAGTCCCTTGTTTTGCTCTGGTGAATATTGGGAAGCTACTTTGCTCCAGAAACAGAGCAACATAGTATTTGAAATGCTTGTAGGCAAGAAATGGAAACCTTGCTCTAGAGCTCTGAACCCTGAATTTGGATCTTTGTATAAGTCAGCACACTGAAGGAGCTTTATTGTTTTATACAACTTACTTCTTCTTTGAGGCATTATCTTTGCCTTCTTTTCTTTAAACAAGAAAGACTGGTGTTCAAAAGGTGAGGTGTAGTTACATTTCCAGAAATAAGCTCCCAGATTTGTTTTTTTATGGTCTTTAGTATTTGACATAATCACAATACTTACAAACAATAGTGAATACCTTACACTATTCTATATAACAAAGTTATCCACTTGTAGGAGAGAGACTATAGAAACAATTCACTGTTGAAGAAGTTCAAAATGAGTTGAGTGCACATAGAAATATTTTTGTGTCTCTTTGCATGTAGTTTTTATAGATTTTTATATAGCAAGAGAGAAGTGAGAAGACACAAGCTTTCATTTTGCTATTAAGAAATAATTCACCTAAAAGCCATGTATTCACTTGTTTCCATTCTGAAGTTACCTAATCCCAAACTCCTCTCAAAAAAGAAACAAACAAGGAAAAGGATTCAAAACTGTGAAGGAATAAAGTGTATGTAAATTCCCGTTTCCACTATTTTTTCACTGTTAAGGTAGACTATTTAGTTGCTTCTCTTAAGATTTAGCATTGGATCATAATTAAGTTTTTTTCATATTCATAATAAATTTTCAATGAGAAAATAATGCATTCATATCTTATAAATATCCAGTTGTTTTCCATGCCATAAATGTTTGTTTTTTAAATTTTTAAAAATGTTTATTTAGTTTTGAGAGACAGAGACAGAGCCTAAGTACAGGAGGAGCAGAGAGAGAAGAAAACACAGAATCTGAAGCAGGCTCCAGGCTCTGAGCTGTCAGCACAAAGCCTGACGTAGGGCTTGAACCCATGAACCGTGAGATCATGAACTGAACCAAAGTTGGATGCTTAAGCGACTAAGCCACCCAGGGGCCCCAATGTATTCTTTTTAAAGAAGTGATGAGGCGTGGTTAGGAATTTAATTTGATGTAGTCATGGTGGTCCTAAGAGACTTATAAGGTGCCTGGCTGGCTTAGTCCATGGAGCATGTGACTCTTGATCTTGGGGTTGTGAATTCAAGCTCCACATTGAGTGTAGAGATTACTTAAAAAATTAAAATCTTACAGGTGCCTGAGTGACTGAGTGGGTTGATCATCTAACTCTTGATTTAGGCTCAGGTTATGATCCCAGGATCGTGGGATTAAGCCCCGTGTCAGACTCTGCACTGAGTGTGCAGCCTGCTTGAGATTCTCTCTCTTTCTCTCTACCCTCCTCCATTTGCACACTCTGTCTCTAAAATAAAACATAAAATAAATCTTTAAAAAACAAAGAGACTCTTCCCACGTAAGTTAATTTATCTTTACTACACTTTAGAAATGATACCAGAGTTGAACTTTTTGAGGGCCTATGTTAGTATTTGTGATTCTAAAGGTTGGGGCTCATGTTTCTTGACCAAAGGGATATTCTTTTTTTTTTTTTTAATTTTTTAACGTTTTTATTTTATTTTTGAGAGACATAGAGACAGAGCGTGAGCAAGGGAAGGGCAGAGAGAGAGGGAGACACAGAATCCGAAGCAGGCTCCAGGCTCTGAGCCATCAGCACAGAGCCCGACGCGGGGCTCGAACCCACAGACCATGAGATCATGACCGGAGCTGAAGTCGGCCGCTCAACCGACTGAGCCACCCGGGCGCCCCCAAAGGGATATTCTTGTTGGTTGTTGCTCTCTACTCACCTACGTGTGTTGTCACCTATGGTAGAAACGTGGTGGACCTTGATGTCAAATTGCTTTAGTCACTAAAATGTTTACTGCGGTGTTATTTATAATAGAACTAGAGATGGGAGAGGGGCAGTGAAACAACCCAATCAGAAATACAAAAGTAGAAGACTATTCAAATGCCAGAAAAAGGGACTTGATGAGAGTTTTTGGGAGTTCCTGGGTGTCTCAGTCAGTTAAGAGTCTTGCTCTTGGTTTCAGCTCAGGTCATATCTCATGGTTCGTGGGATTGATCCCCCTCCCCTGTTTCTTTCTCTCTCTCTCTCTCTTTTTCTGTAAGCAAATAAACTTGGGGTACCTGGGTGGCTCAATCGATTAAACGTTTGACTTGTGCTCAGGTCATGATCTCATGGTTCATGGGTTGGAGCCCTGTGTCGGGCTCTGTGCGGACAGTTCAGAGCCTGGAGCCTGCTTTGGATTCTATGTCTCCCTCTCTCTCTGACCCTCCCGAGCTCATGCTCTGTCTCTTTTTCTCAGAAATAATTAAAAAAAAAAAAAGTTAAAAAAAGTTTTTGATCTATTAACTTCATGAGCATTAAAAATAAATATTGTGAAGACTATTGTGAGAAAATAATTTATTAGGTCAAGTTTTTAAAATAATTTTTGAAAGTTTATTTTTATTTATTTTTGAGAGAGAGGGAGATAAAATCCCAAGCAGGCTTCTCTCTATCAGCGCAGAGCCCAATGTGGGGCTTGAACTCAAAATCTGTGAGATCATGATCTGAGCTGAAGCCAGGAGTCAGCGCTTAATTTACTGAGCCACCAGGTGCCCCTGTTACGTGAAATTTTAAAAATCATAAGAGCTTTTGTTACAGTTTTGCTAAACATCAATGTACACATTACTACAGCCCCAAAAGTAGTAAATGCTGCAGTATATATGAGTGAATTTAATTATTTTAACATTATCATTGCCATGTTTGTGAAATTTATAAATATCAAGAGGAAACTTGGAGAACAAAAGAAATTTAATATAAACTTGTCAATGATTGTACTATGCATCTCCTCTTATCTACTTTATAATATGTTGAGTGAACTCAAAAATAGTTTCATTGTTACATGTAACTGCATTCTCAGAAGTATACAGCCAACAAACTCCATTTGCCTGACAGACCATGTATTAAAATGAGGTTTTCATACACATTGTAATTCACTGTGAACTTTACAGCTATGGCAACTCAGAATCTCTCTGTTCTAAATTTAGCATTTAGTAAATAAAAACAAAAATGTTTTTTAGAATAGACTAATTTTTAGAGTAGTTTTAGATTCACTGCAAAATCGAGTGGAAAGCACACAGTATTTGATCTTTTTAGTACTAGTGAGTTGTGGAACACAGTATGAAGCTTTACTTTAAAAAACATATTAGAGACGCCTGGCTAACTCAGTCAGAAGAACATGCGACTCTTGATCTCGAGGTCATGAGTTCAAACCCCATATTGCGTGTAGAGGTTACTTAAATTTTTTTAAAAAGTAAAAAAAATAAAAATAAAGATTCTAGATGTTTTATTAAGGAGTATGGAAGACATTTTTCCTGTATAGTATGCATAGATAAATGTCAGCCAATGTAGTCATGAAACGAAAGTTCATGTAAGATGGTGTATTTTAGTCTGCTTGACAGCCAGTATGAAAATATTTCGCTGTTTCACTTAACGGTTCCAGTTCTGAAGAGTTATTTTCATTCTAGACCCAGATTATTCTCAAATCATTACACTAATCTTTATAGCCACCAGCATTAAAAGATGTATCAATTTGGCTACCATTCCACTGTCATTAGGGCATGGTATTTTTAAATATTATTGTTTTAATAATTATTAAAAATAGGCCCTGCTGTTTTAATATGCTTTTCCTAAATCATGTTGTCTTAGCTTGGGCTGCCATAACAATACCATAAAGGGCATGGCTAACCAAAAGAAATATATTTTCTCACAGATTAGGAAGCTAGAAGTCCAAGATCAAGGTGCCACATCGTTGGTTTCCAAAGACTCTTCTGCTTATCTCTCTGTCCTTACAAGGCTTGAGTAGAGAATGAGCTAGCTGCATGATATCTTGTATAAGGTGTTTTGCCAAGTCTGCAGAACCATAACTTTTTGGAATAATAAAGTTTAGGCTTTATAAGTATTGATGGGCCTAATTACACATAGTTTATGATCTTCGTAATTATTTAGATGGATGGTATGCATTAGGAGTGAAAATGGGTGAGACCTATAATCAGCTTTTTAAAAGTTGAAAGAACTGAATGTGTCCAGAGTCCTTTACAGTAAAGCTGTAGTCATAAATTATATTTTAACATTAAGAAAAGACCAGATAAAAGGAACAATGATACTGTGTTAGCTAGGGTTGTCCAGAAAAACAGAACCAATAGAATATATAGAGATATGTATTAGAGGAGATTTATTTATGGGAGTTGTTTCATATGGTTATAAAGTCTAAGAAATAGCACAGTCTCTGCAAGCTGTAGAACCAGGAAAGCCAGGAGAATTGCCGGGGTCCTTGTTCCAGCAATTCTAGGGGTCCACGAAGGAGGGAAGGTCAGGCAGTCAGGCAAAAGGAAATGAGAGAGTCACAAGAAAAGTGTAGTCTAATGACCAAGCAATCTGGCGTCTTTGCAGTTCTGGCGTCTCCTGGTGTCTCTTTCCTGCTGGTCTGTGTCTTTATTTAAAAGGTAGTTTGATCTCTTTAACAATAATCCATTTTTACCAGCAGGGTGGCAAACCTCCTTAATCCTGTATGTTGGTTTCAGGATAATTAACATATAAATTTAGGGGAGAGAGCAGGGTCTTTCCTTAAGGTCTTATAAATCCATCAAGGCATTGTGCTCCAGGTCCTTCCCCTTTACATTTCTTGGGGCCAAGGAGAGTAGCTCAAGAAATCCAAGCCGGCCATTTTGGCTAGCGGGAGCTTTGCTTTAACCACTTTTCTACACAGGGAAGGGTCTCAACCTGTGAACCCAAAACGGCTCCCAACAGAGTATAATTCAGATTGAACCCAGAGGTCTGGGAACTAGGGAGCTGCTGGTATATGTCCTAGAATACCAAGGCACAAGAACCCAGAATTCCTTGTTCCAGCTCAAGAGAGCTCTTTCGCTTGTTTGTTCTGTTCAGGCCCTCAACAGATTGAATGATTCCTGCCCTATTAGGATACTTAATTCCATTTAGGGTGGATATTCCTTACTCATTCTACTTACAGAAATTCTAATTTCTCCAGAAACACCCTCACAGACACACCCAGAAGGAATGTTTTACCAGCTGGGATCTGGTTTGTAAATAACCTGTGACAAGCAAGATTTAATGTATATTTATGTAGTTATATTCGTGGATTTGCAGATCTTATGCATTCTATGTAAGTTTAAGGTACAGGAAAAAGGTTTCTCTAGGCAGTGTTGTGCCCAAATTTGGCTTCGTATCAGAATCTTGTGGAGAAATTGTTAAGAATAAGAATACTGGAGATTGCAGTTCAAGTGGATTTGGAGAGGGCCTAGGCTAGATAGCCTTTACTTTACATTTTACAACTGCCTTTCTAGAGACTTAGAACTTCCACCATCATTTTTAAAATAATAATAGTCTATTGAGGTGAAATTCACATCATAAAATTAACCATTTAGGGATGCCTAGATGGCTGAGTTGGTTGAGCATCCAACTCTTCATCTCAGCTCAGGTCATGATCTCACAGTTCATGAGCACAGAGTCTGCTTGGGATTCTCTCTCCCTCTCTCTCTGCCCCTCCCCTGCTCGCTCTCACTCTCTCTCAAAATAAATATTTAAAAAATTAACTTTATCATTTTTTAATTTTTTTTAATGTTTATTTTTGAGAGAGAGGGACAGGACGTGAGACAGGTGAGGGACAGAGAGAGAGGGAGACACAAAATCCAAAGCACGCTCCAGGCTCTGAGCTGTCAGCACAGAGCCTGATGTGGGGCTCAAACCTACAAAACCGAGCCGTGAGATCATAACCTGAGCCGAAGTCGGCCACTTAACCTGACTGAGCCACAGTGTCCCTAAAAAATTAAGCATTCGAAGTGAACATAATTCAGTAACATTTAGTACTTGGTCCCAATGTTGTTGCAGCTAACACCTCTCTATTTGTAACGTATTTCCATCACTCCTCCATAGAACACTTAACGCCCAATGCAGTTTCTCCCTATTCATTCACCCTAGTCCTAGTCTCCGACAAGGACCACCAGCTTTATGTCTGTATGTATTTTTCTGTTCTGGATATTTCTTATAAATGAAATCATGTAATATATATCCTTTTGTGTCTGGCTTTCATTTAACCTATTTCTCCATGCTGTAGCATGTAGCAGTGCTTCATTTCTCTTTATGGCTGGATGGTATTCTATTGTATCTATCCATCTGATGGACGTTTGGTCTTTGTTCATCTTTTGGATGTGTGAATAGTGCTGCTGTGACCTTGTGTATACGTGTACTTGTGTAAGTCCTTCTTTCAGTTCTCTTGTTATATACTTAGGAGTAGAATTATGGGTATCAAAGGGGTAATTCTGTATTTTACTCTTTGAGGAACTACCAGACAGCTTTCCAGCAGATGAACCATTTCACATTCCCAGCAGCAGTGTGTGAGGGTTCCTGTTTCTCCATGTCCTAATACTTTGTGTGGTAGACCTGGGTCTAAAGTTCTCTCTTGTCCAGCGAGGGAACAGACGCAGGATTAAAATGCTATAGATGCCTAGTGTCTGGGGAAAAGACAAGAGGCGGAATAAGAGTCCTTGCTCCGAATTTATTAAGATCAGAAGGCTTACAAACGTGATGGGCGTGCACAAAGAGACAGTGAATCCTTGAACATTAACTCATGGGCCTGAGGGAAAGGGGGTTTTGAAGACACATGCCTTTAGGGGTTTGGGTTAGTATAAAACAAAATCCTGGCTCTAAGGCTCTGTGTTTGTTTATCTTAGCCAGCCTAGGGGATAAGACAGATATAGCATGCTGCCTCAGGGTTAACAGGCACCTTTCTTTTGCTAATTAGCTCAGCTCTGGGCAGCTTCATCAGCTGCAGGGGTGGGTGAGGGGTCTATTTACCTGTTTACCTAATTTGGTCCTTCCTTCCTTCCTGTGAAAGCAGCTTTCTGCTATAGTACTAAATTGGGGGGTGTTTTTGCCCTGAATACCTAATCTTGCTTATCTCATATACTTTTGTATTGGGGCCTTTACCCAGCCCTCTCTATCCTGGGGGCCTTTGCCCTGCCCTCTCTATCCTTATTTGCCTAATCTTGTTTACCCAAACTTGGGTGTGAGCATCTTATGGCTTTATAATTCTTTATGCCTATTTAACCCATGGGTGCAAGCCCAGAGAATTCCTAAACTTATTCCACACAATACTTATTTTTCATTTTTGTTTCAGTTATAGCCATCCTAAGGGATGTGAAGTGATCTTACTGTCGATTTGATTTGCATCTCCCTAATGACTAATGATGTTGAGCACCCTTTCATGTGTTTATGGCCATTCATATATCATCTTTGGAGAAATGTTTTGTTCAAGTCCTTTGCCCATTTTTTAACTGGCTGGTTTATCTTTTTGTATTTGAGTTGTAGGAGTTCTGTATAATCAAGGATATTAAACACTTACCAAATACATGACTTGGAGATATTTCCTTCATATTTGTAGGTTGTTTTATCATTTTCTTGATAATCTTCTTTGCACAAAGGTTTTTCATTTTGATAAAGTCTGGTTTGTTTGTTGCTCATGCTTTTGGTGTCATATCTAAGAATCCATTCCATATCCAAGGTCACAAAGATATACTCCTATGTTTTGTTTTAGTTTTTAAAGAGTTTTATAATTTTAGCTCTTACATCTTTCATTTTGAGTCAGTTTTGTATGCGGTATGGGGTAGGAATCCAACTTCATCCTTTTGTTTTTGGAAATCCAGTTATCCCAGCATCATTTGTTGAAGAGACTGTTCTTTTCCTATAGAATGGACTTAGCATCCTCCTCAAAAATCAGTTGGCCATAGATGTATGTGTTTATTAATGGACCATCAGTTCTATTCTGTTGGTCCGTAGGTCTCTCACTATGCCAGTCCTCAACTGTCTTGTTGATTACAGCTTTATAGTAAGTTTTGAAATCAGGAAGTGCGAGTCTTCGACTTTACTCTCTTTTTTTTGCTAGTGTGGGTCCCTTAAATTTCTATATAAATTTTAGGATTTGGTTTTCAGTTTCTGGGAAGGGGGAAGCTAGGATTTTTTTTTTCCTTTCTTTTCTTTCTTTTAATTTTTTTAGTATTTATTATTTTTGAGACAGAGAGAGACAGAGCATGAGTGGGGGAGGGTCAGATGGAGAGGGAGACAGAATCCAAAGCAGGCTTCAGGCTCTGAGCTGTCAGCACAGAGTCCGATGTGGGGCTCAAACGCAGAAACCACGAGATCATGACCTGAGCGAAGTCAGATGCTTAACCAACTAAGCCACCCAGGTGCCCCAGGATCTTGATTAGGATTCCGTTTTAACTGTAGCTCAAACTGGGGAATATTGTCATGTTATCATGAAGTCTTTCCACTCATGAACACAGGATGTATTTATTTAGGTCTTTAATTTCCTTGAGCAGTGTTTTATAGTTTTCTATGTACAAGTCTTTCACCTTTTTGGTTAGATTATTCCTACGTTGTGTTTTGTTCTTTTAGATGCCATTGTAAATGGAATTGTTTTCTTAATACACATTTTAGGTTATCGTGTTTAGGTTATTGTGGGTATAGAAAAATAAACCTGATATTTGAGTGTTAATCTTATGTCCTACAACTTTGCTGAATTTGTTTATTAGTTTTAGTAGCTTTCTTGTGAATTCTTTGGAATTTTCTTTGTCATTTTTGAAATAATTTTACTTTTTCCTTTCCAGTTTGTATGTCTCATTGTTTTTTCTCGTCTAATGCTCTGGCTAGAACTTCCCGGACAGTGTAAAATAGCATTGGTAAAAATGGTCATCACTATACTGTTTTTTTTTTTGTTTTTTTTTTTAATTTTTTTTTTATTTATTTTGAGAATGAGAGAGCATGAGTGGGGAAGGGCAGAGAGAAAGGAGAGAGAATCCCAAGCAGGCTCCACACTGCCAGCACAGAGCCCGATGTGAGGCTCGATCTAATAGACAGTAAGATCATGACATGAGCTGAGATCAAGAGTTGGATGCTTAACCAACTGAACCCCCTGGGCGCCCCAATCCTTGTCTTGTTCTTGATCCTCGGAGGGAACGATTTCACCATTTACTATAATGCTAGCTGTGGGCTTTTAAAAAATGCCCCCATGGGGCGCCTGAGTGGCTCAGTCGGTTAGGCATCCGACTCGGCTCAGGTCATGATCTCACCCTTGTGGGATTGAGACCCGCGTCGGGCTCTGTGTTGACGGCTCAGAGCCTGGAGCTTCTTTGGATTCTGTGTCTCCTTCTCTCTCTCTGCCTCTCCCCTGTTCTCACTCTGTCTCTCTCTCTCTCAAAAATAAATAAACATTTAAAAAGAATTTTTAAAAAATGCCCCTTGTAATGTTAATAGTTCTATTGATGGTTTTTCGAGGGTTTTTATCATGAATATATTGGGCTTTGTCAAATGTTTATTTTGAGAAAGAATGCATGGGGAAGGGGCAGAGAGAAAGGGAGAGTGAGAATCCCATGCAGACTCCATGCTGCCCGTGCAGAGCCTGACATGGGGATCTATCCCATGAACTGTGAAATCATGACTGGAGCCAAGATCAAGAGTTTGACACTTAATCAACTGATCTACCCAGGTGCCCTGAGATGTCCATCTTTTAATATGTTGTTTCTAAGTAGAGATCTGTATATGTCGTTCCACTACTCAGAAATTTTATGTAAACTCTGAACAAAGTAACATATTCCTCTGGTCTAATTTTTGTACTGTATATTTATTTCATTACCAGTGGGTTCTTCACTACTATGGTGGGTAGAATAATGGTCCTTCAGAGGTGTCCACATCCCTGGACATTCCAGGCCCTGGAACCTGTGGTATGTTAGTTTCATGTTAAAGAAAAGCTACATTTTCTAATCATTAGCTGACCTTAAAATAAGGAGATTATTCTGGATTATCCAGGTGGGCCCAGTGTAACCCAAAAAGTTCTTTAAAGTAGAAGAGGTAGGCAGAAAATGAGAGTAAGAGATGTGACTATGGAGGAAAGGCCCAGAGAAATGTAACATTTTTTGCTTTGAGGATTAGAGGAAAGGGGCCAAGATCAAAGGAGTGTAGGTAGCCTTTAGAAGCTTAGAAAGGGCAAGGAATGAAATTTTTTTCTTAGAGGCTTCAGGAAGGCGGCATTACTGCTGACACATTGAATTTAGCCCTGTTGGAACAGTGTCAAACTTTGACTACTGAAGTATAAAATAATTTTTTGTTGTTTTAAGCCACTAAGTTTGTGGTGATTTGTTAGAGTAGTAATGTAAAACAAATACAACTACCCAAGCATATTTTATTCTACTGTTTATGACGTTGGTTTATTTTTCTAGGCTAACTCATGTCTAAATTTCTTTTAAATTGTTAAAATTGTACTTCTTATTCAAGATTCATCTCAAAACTTTCTCAAACACTAATAAGCCTTTTGTTCTTCCACACTGCCTGCCAGGTGACCTATGTCCAGTTATACCCTAGTTTTTATCATGGTTTCTGTTGTGCCCTTTATTTAATTTTTTTTAACCGTCCTCATGGCATCTAATGATAATACAGAGTTTTAGAATTTAGTGTTTGGTATTGATTTTGTTAAAATTTTATTCTCCTTTTAAAAATGTTCTATTACCTTGATGTAGTTTTGTATTTTATGTGTATGTCTAAATTTGGGTTGTCTGTGTAAGATTTTTACACTTTCTATAGTTATAACTCTGGTTTAAAATTTTGAATCTTATCTTTCATTTTAGACTGTGATTGGTGACTGTATCTTACTCAGCCTTGTCTTTTCTTTTGAATAATAGTCTGTGATGCATATGGTAGGCAATCCATATGTGTTTGACTTAAATGTACATGTGGATTAGGTCCTATCCTAATTTCTGAACCAAAATATTAAAACCATTGTGATGAGTTTTATCCATATCCTGAGGGGGTTAAAATAATGTTGTTGGGAGGCATATTTTTAATTTATATAAACCATAATTATTAAAACTTCTAGGCAGATTTTAAGCAAGGTCAAATTTGGGGGGATTTGTTTCTTTTTACGTACTTTAGGTTCATATGTATCTGAAAATAAAGGTACTTTTTAAATGACTTTTTTTTAGAAAGATGGTGCAAGGCAAACCATAAGAGACTCTTAAATACAAAGAACAAACTGAGGGTTGGTGAGGAGAGTGATGGAGAAAGGAAAATGGGTGATGGGCATTGAGGAGGGCACTTGTTGGGATGAGCACTGGGTGTTGGATGTATGTGATGAACCACTGGAGTCTACTCCCAAAACAAGAGCACACTGTACACACTGTATGTTAGCTATTTGATAATAAATTACTTTAATAAGCAAATAAATAAATAGAAAGATGGTGCTACAAACATAGTGTTCTTTTTTAACTAAGATATATCTAGGAGATTGGTCAGAATGAATATTTATAATATAAAAAGTACTTAATAATTCTTTAACATTGATTACAAACATGAAGAAAAAGAATTGTTTTCTCCCCTTCTGAGAAAACAAATTTTCTGTGAATAAAAGAAAATTTAGCAGAACTGATGTCCCCTTTTTACATCATATTTTTGAATACTTTCTGTATGTGATGTTTGTGTCTCATAGAATGGAGATGTATGCATTTCGATTCTTCATCCGCCTGTAGATGACCCACAGAGTGGAGAACTGCCCTCTGAAAGGTGGAATCCTACTCAGAATGTCAGGTAAGGGGCTGCATAAGGAATAATCTGGTTTTTAGATGGTTCTTAAGATTGGATATTATCTTTCAACAAGTACAAAAGAATCCTTTCTCTACTTGGTTGTTCTGTCTTCTGCTAGAGTTTTAAGTAACATGTATGGATCATTTTGAAGAGTCACATTTACAGAGCAATAATGCATTTGTTACTCATTTCTTTATGTTCGTCTGGGAAGAATTTTTCTTATCTGACTTCTTCCTCTTATTTAAGTTTCATCCTGCATGTTTGGATCTTGTGATGCCTATGTTTGGATAAGTTGCTTCCTTATTCTGGGGTTCTTACTATATTTTGCAGAGAAATCTATCATGTAAGTCTTTACAAACTTCAAATGACTTTATGTAATACTTTAAAAAGAGCTTCCGGGGCACCTGGGTGGCTCATCTAGGTAAGTGTCCGACTTCAGCTCAGGTCATGATCTCATGAGTTCAAGCCCCACGTTGGGCTCTGTCTGTGCTCTCAGCTCGTTGCCTAGACTTGCTGCAGGATTCTGTGTCTCCCTGCCTCTCTGCCTCTCTGCCTGCCTCTCTCTCTCAAAATAAACAAATATTAAAAAAAAAAAAGAGCTTTTATTTATCTGGGGGTTTTTTTGTTTGTTTTATTAGTTGTGTAGATGTTTCTTAATGATTTGAAAGGCTTGTAGATTTCTTTTGATTTCCTTTGATTCCATCTGTTGAACTATATAAGTAGATATTCAACCATCTGTTTGTTTAGAGTAGTGCTATCTATATGTGTGAGAGTTGGTCACCTAACCCTTAAAAGAATTTTGAAAAACTCTGTACACTGTTGCATGTTTTGTTTTGTTTTTAAGATTTTATTTTAACTAATTTATACGTCCAGCTTGGGGCTGGAACTTACAACCCAAGATGGAGTCACATGCACTACCGACTGAGCCAGCCAGGTGTCCCCATTGTTGCATGTTTTTAGGTACGGGTTTTTACGTCACAAATTTAAATAGTTAAAAAATACATTTTTTTCTACTTGTATTTGAATTTCCATTTTATGGTCCATACTGAGTTTTAACTTGTAATTGTTATGTTTACATTATTTATCACTATAATCTTTTTCTACAATAAAAATCTGTATATAAATATATTTTAATTGCTTGTGACAAGGCTATAGTTAAACTTATTTCTATATTACTTTATTAATATACATCTGATTTTTTTAATGATTTTTTATTTATTTTTGAGAGCAGGAGAGACAAAGCACGAGTCGGGGAGGGCCAGAGAGAGAGGGAGACACAAACTCTGAAGCAGGCTCCAGGCTCTGAGCTGTCACCACAGAGCCCGACACGGGGCTCGAACTCACAGACTGTGAAATCATGCCCTGAGCCGAAGTCGGACGCTTAACCGACTGAGCCTCCCAGGCACCCCAATATACATTTGATTAAAAACAACATAAGTATATACTTCCAATATACTTTTACTTTTTACATTTGTTAATTATTAGAAATGCATATTTTAATCTGGTAGATGGACATTTGTTTTCAGTTAGTTCATGTGTCTGAATAATTACTTTGCTAGGTAAGATAGAAATACAGCTTCCAATTTTATACGTGATACATGAATAACATATGCTAATATACATAACCAAGAATATATATACCTTATATATACAAACATATATGTGTGTGTACATGTATACACATGTGACAACTAACATATATATAACAAACATTTATATTAGATGCAGTGATTAAGAGACCATATTTACATATGATACTGGAATAAAATTTAATATGGCAGTGAAACTAAATCCTTTTAATTCCTTTTGAGTTATTTGGTAAAAATTACGGAACGATCTGTTGTCAGTCTTAAAAAAAAGTTTTATTGCGATATAATTTTCATTACCCTACACTTCTCCCAATTTAAGTGTAATATAAGCACAAAGTTGTATTATAAGTATCCCTACAATCAATTTTAGAACATTAAAATAAAATTTTTAATGTTTTATTTATTTGTGAGAGTGTGTGTGTGCGCATGCGCGCACATGCACGAGCGCGGGAGAGGCAGAGAGAGAGGGAGACACAGAATCTGAAGCAGACTCCACACTCTGAACTGTCAGCTTGAGAGCCCAACATGGGCTTGAACTTGTGGACTATGAGGTCATGACCTGAGCCAAAGTTGGATGCCTAACCAACTGAGCCACCCAGGCGCCCCAATTTTAGAACATTTTTTGTCATCAATAAAGAAATTCATTCATCTTAACATTTACACTCCATTATCACTGAACCCCTACCTCCACCTGCAGCCCTTTCACCACCAGTCTGCTTTCTGTCTATATAGATTTACCTATTCTGGATATTTTATAGGAATAGTAATTCAATATGTAGTGATTAGCTTCTTTAACTTAGCACGTTTTCAGGGTTCATCCTTGTTGTAGCATGTATCAGTACTTCATACCTTTTATGGCTGGATGATATTCCATTGAATGTTTATACCACACTTTGTGTATCCATTGATCAATTGGTGGACCTTTGGGTTGTTTCCATTTTTTGACTATTATAAATAATGCTGCTGCATATATTGTGCACAAGTTTTTACATATACATGTTTTTATTTCCTTGAGTATGTATACCTGGGAATGGAATTGCTGGGTTATATGATAACTCAAGTGTTTAACTTTTTGAGGAATTGCCAGATGTTTTCCAACATTTCTGCCCTAAATAGTACATTCCTACCAACAGTATGTGAAAATTTGTTTCTCCACATCTTCATTAGTACTTGTTATTATCTTTGTTTTTTTATAGCCATCCTAGTGGGTGGACATGGTATCTCATTGTGGTTTTGTTATTGATGTTTTGTCTTTAAATGACCTAAAATTTTAGAACAGTCTAGATTTTTGAAAACTGTGAAGATAGTACAGATAGTTCTCATACACCTGCACCTGCCAGTTTTATTTACTATTAAAATCTGATATTAATGTGGCTCATTTATTACAGTTAGCGAACCACTATTAATACATTATTATTTAGTTATTATTAACTAAATTTTATACTCTTTCACAATCCTTAGTTTTTATCTGATGTCATTCTTTGCTCTAGAATTTCCTGCTTGATACCACTTTATATTTAATAGGCATATCTCCTTAGGTAACTGTGACAGTCTCAAACTGTCCTTGTTTTTGATGACCTTGACAGTTTTGAGGAGTACCGATCAGGTGTTTTATAAAAATGTCCCCTATTTGGAATTTTTCTGATGTTTTCCTGGTTATTAGAGTATGGTTATGAAGACCACAGAGGTAAAATATATTTTCATCACCTTGTGTTCAAGGTACATAATATTAACATGACTTATTACTAATGATGTTAATGTTCACCTAGCTGAGACTCTGTTTTCAGGTTTCTCCACTGTAAAGTTACTTGTTTTCCCCCTTTCTATTCTGTACTCTTTCAAAGGAAGGAATTCTTAGGTGCAGCCCACATGTAAGGAATGAGAAATTATGCTTCCATGGGGGTATAAATTATAAATTTAAAAATTATTTTTAATTCTTCTGCACAGGAGATTGGTCTTTCCTCTCCCCTCATTTATTTATTCATTTTGTTAGTCATTTTTAATCATCCCCAAATCTAGTAGCTCAGTAAGGAACTCTACTTTGGTTAAAAGCAAAAAAGCAAAAACAAAAAAAAGCTTCTTGAATTACAGAAGGTTTTTTTTTAATGTTTTATTTTATGTTTGAGAGAGAGGGAGACAGAGCAGGAGCAGGAGAGGGGTAGAGTGACAAAGACGGAATCTGAAGCAAGCTCCAGGCTCTGAGCTGTCAGCCTAGAGCCTGATGCGGGGCTCAAACCCACGATCAGTGAGCTCATGATCTGAGCTGAGGTCGGACACTCAATTGACTGAGCCACCCACGTGCCCCACGTGTATGTGTTTTAAGAGTCCAGGTAAGTTTAGGCTTTTAAGAATGAACCCCTTCTACCTCATGCTGCCTGGAGGGTATGTGTATATATACTTGAAGAAAAATGCAGGTCTTTAATCCTGCAAAATTCCAAACTTTTCCTGTTTAGTTTGCAGGCAGATTTGTGAGCCAGGTCTTAATTTGTTATACTAGGGCCAGTTCTCTGCCTTTCCTCCTAAAGTTGTACTTGTGGTGATAATAGTAGCTAACAAAGAAAGATCAAAAAAGCAAGGTGGGTGGTGGATGCCTGGCTAGTCTGGATGGTAGAACATGCGACCCTTGATCTCAGGGTTGTGAGTTCAAGTCTCATATTGGGTGCAGAGCTTACTTTATGAAAGAGGGGTCAGACCCAACTCCTAGACCATTGTCTCTATGTTGAAAAAGGACAAATATAATATTGCTCATTGGGTCATAGATGTCTAATTCTCACTTCTTATCTCTCTTAAGTAATACTTTAGTTTTCTTGTTTTTATAACATGTCTGAGCTCTATAGTGCTTCACAACTTGCTAATTTGCTGTTTGCTAGTTGTGTGTGTGTGTGTGTGTGTGTGTGTGTGTGTGTGTAATTGGTCTTCGTTTCCTTTTGGTGTCTTTATTATTTACAAGCTTTTTTTTGAAGCTTATTTTTATTCAAACAGTATTTTCATTTTATTAGATAGCAAAATCTCTCTGACAAAGATTGTAAAACAACCTAAAAGATAAGAAGTATGAACCTGAAAACTATAGAAAGTGGAATGCTTTTGCCTATCCTTTTGTCCACCTGTCTCTCCTCTTCAGAATTTTTAAGTTTTGGTCTAGATCCCCTGTGTTGAAAACTCCTAACATAGTCCCTTGTCCTGGCTTTGAAAGCAGGAATGGAGAGAGCACATATATTTCTTTTAGTGTCTATAAATCCGGGAAAACTGATGGTAATGAGAATTGACCAATAATTGAAAACCCTTAAGAACCCTCTGTTCTTCATATTTACCCCAAATTATTACTTGATTAGGTCTGTTTTGCTAATCCACGAACTTTATGTCTGAGTGCCACAAGATTGTCTAAATGAACAAGTGCAACTCCATGTTACTCCTGAAAACCAAAGCTTCAGGGGCGTCTGGGTGGCTCAGTTGGTTAAGCGTCCGAACTTTGGCTTAGGTCATGATGTCGCAGTTCAGCACAGAACTGACAGCACAGAGCCTGCTTCAGATTCTCTCTCTCTCTGCCCCTTCCCAGCTTGCGCATGCTCTTTCTCTCTCCCTCAAAAATAAACATTAAAGTAAAAAGCTTCGTGTGGAACTGTGAACTTATATAGACAGAATGAGAATACCGAAATAATGTATGTGGTTGTTTTCTAGATCCTTTCCCATTTGTTCATGATCTGAAGGAAACAATCCCTGTAGTGGGGCTTTAGCGACTTTATTGTGTTGTATGATTTTAATGGTTTCTTTATTTGGTCTTTCCTTTCCACCTTCTGCTTTTTTCCGTCTGAAAAAAAAAAAAAGAATATAAGAATAAAGATTTTCTAAGACTTAAACTAACAAGAGATTGCACCAAAAAAAAAAAATTGGAATAGCTGGAAAATTCAGTTCTGTTTTGTACATTCTACTAGTATTGTCTTAGCAGTTCACTTTTTCCATTCCATAGAAACAAGATTAAGGTGTGTCTGGCTGGCTTAGTCCAAAGAGCATGTGACTCTTAATCTTGGGGTCATGAGTTTGAGTCCCACAATGAAAGTTTAAAAAATTTTAGAAGTACCTGGGTGGCTTAGTCGGTTAAGCCGCTGACACTTTTTTTTTTTTTAATATATATTTTTTAATGTTTATTTATTTTTGAGAGACATAGAGGCACAGCATGAACAGGGGAAGGGCAGAGAGAGAAGGAGACACAGAATCGGAAGCAGGCTCCAGGCTCTGAGCCATCAGCACAGAGCCCGATGCAGGGCTCGAACTCACAGACCACGAGATCATGACCTGAGCCGAAGTCGGCCACCCAGGCGCCCCAGCCGCTGACTCTTGATTTTGCTCAGGTCTGATATCCTGAGGTTTTTTGTTTTTTAATGTTTACTTTTGAGAGAGAGACAGAGACCGAGAGAGAGAGCGCGCACGCAAGCACATGGGCAGGGGAGGGGCAGAGAGGGGGAGAGAATCCCAAGCAGGCTGCACACTATCATTACAGAGCCCAGTGCGGGACTTGAACCCATGAACAGTGAGATCATGACCTGAGCTGAAGTTGGACATTTAACCAGCTGAGCCACCCAGGCACCCCTTTGATCTCACGGTTTGTGGGATCAGACCCTCAACAGGCTCTGCACTGGCAGTATGGAGACTGCTTGGCATTCTTTCCCATCCCCACTTGTGCTTTCTTTCTCTCTCTCAAAATGAATAACATTAAAACAAATTTTAACAACTTAAAAAACATAGGGTTAATCATACTTAAGAGTTGTCTATCATATGCTGCAGGTGTAATGCTTGTATTAAATTATTTTGGTATAAGTGCTAGACAGTTTAAACTATGTATGTATGGTTTAAACCAGATCTTTTCCATTCATGATATAAAGAAAAACATGAAATTAACTGTATTTGTAGATCACAAAATAGTAAATACTATGAAGATGCTCCTTTGGCCAGAAGTTGTTGCTGCAGAGAGGCTAAAGTTACCCCAGGTCCCACCTACCCCATGGGAAACAATATGTAATTTACCTATAACTAGGTAAACTAGGGTGTCGCATATGAATTGTATCAAGAATCTTTGTTAGAGATTAAAAGTCTCAGTTCTGCTTTGCTCTGTATTGGCCTTGTTATTAGACAGACTCTCACCACTTGGTAATAAAGATAGCTACTAGCTCTAGACTTTTCCTTATTCTCACAGTTGTCAATCCAATCAGGAATAAAAATTAATTTCCTTTCTGCTATTAGAACATCGTAGTTCCTACCAAGGCTCTGATTGGCCAAACTTGGGTTACATGCATACTCCCAAATACAGCATCATGATGAGAGAGAATCTTTTGGCCAGCACTTGGTGGTGTATCTGCTGCTGTGGTTCAATAGGTTGTTTCTCTAAAGGTTTTGTGTGATAATAAGGGAAGATTATTCCATTAACCCCACCAGAAACAATAGAGTGGATTCCCCATTAAAAACAAAAACAAAAACAAGATCCTGCTGTCCAGAATAAATGAGGTGAAGAAATGAAAATGAAAGAAGTGAAAACTTGCCGAATTAAAGTATTTTCATAATCTACTCTAGTCCCTGACACTTCTTCTGAAAGCATGATAGATTTCCATTTAGAAGTATATGGTTTTAGGGGGTCGCCTAGGTGGCTCAGTCAGTTAAGTGTCTGACTTTGGCTCAGGTCATGACCTCGCAGTTTGTGAGTTCAAGCCCCACGTCGGGCTCTGTGCTGACAGCTCAGAGCCTGGAGCCTCCTTCAGATTCTGTCTCCCCCTCTTTCTGCCCCTCCCATGCTCATGCTCTATATCTGTCTCTCAGTAATAAATAAAAACATCAAAAAAATTTTTTAGAAGTATTAGATGGGAGTTCTTGTTTTGATAGAAGTGAATAATTCATCATTTTAAAAATTATATTTCCCAACATAGTATTTTAACAATAAACAAAAGAAAATCGACTTGGTTAAACTACTCATGGGACAAATTTCCTAATTCAGTTAATAGGGCTTATCTAGACCTGTGTTGTCCATTGTGGTAGCCACTTCCTAACTACATGTAGCTATTTAAATTAATTAAAATCGAATGTTAAAAATTTAGTTCTTCAATTGCACAAGCTACCTTTTCCAGTGCTCATTGGCTACATGTGGCTGGTGGATATCATATTGGATAATAAAGTTTATGCATTTCCATCATCACAGGAAGTTGTAGACAGTGCAGATCTAGACCATTTAGAGCTCCCCGCCCCTCCATACCACACATTGTCCTATTCTCATCTTCCTAACAGGTTTGGATATGTTCTTCCAAGGTGGAATGGAATGTTCTACCTACTTTTGTTTGTTTTTTGCTTCTAGGATGTTAGGTCCATTTCCCATCATTGGCAGTGATGAGTTTCTGTGAATCGTTATAATTACTGAAGAAATCCAGAAGGATCTTTGTGGGGAGGGGCAAGGAGTGTGTATGTATGATGAGTGGATTTTAACTAGATGGGGAAGTTATCTGTGAAAGTGCCTTTCACTTGTATAATCACATAACAGAAACTCTTTACCCTTTTTAGGAAAAGGTTTCATCAAACCAAACATCTAAATTGCCTGGCTCAGTCCCTTTATTTTTTGCTTGGGGCAGGAGCAAAAGGCTATTTTTCAACAACACAATCTATAACCTCGCACCAGTGAGAAAAGGTAGAGGAATTTAATTTTTCCTCCTCATTTTTTCTTTACATATATGTACATAGCTTTTAGGGAAAACAACCTTGGGAACAATTTAAAGCCTTTTTGGAGCCTGCTCTGGTTATTTTTCTACAGAAACTTTATTCCCTGTGGTTAAGGTGTCTGGTTTTTATCTATGGATGAAAATTGCCTGTCTTTATCTCCCACAAGACTTAGAAACCCCGGGAGATAGGGGATGGCATCTAACTTGCTCATTATTATACATCCAACATCACAGTTGGTGTCTCTCACACACATGAAGTGCTTAGTAAATAGACACTAGTTCTTCCATGTCTGGGCTGTTGTTTTCCTCTATTCTTCCTTCCCTTAGAAGTATGGAATGTAAATACATTTTTATGTAGTATCATATTTTAGATCCTCTTTAAGCAGCCATGGTAAGAAGTGGATTTGTGGGGCAGGGTCATTTTTAACCTCTCCCACAAAAGGATGGCCTTAAAGCTAAATAGTTTTTGCTTTTTCTTTTCCTGTTGCACGTTATTTGTAGTTTTTAAAATAGGTTATTTGAAAAACTTTCAGGCTTCCACTTTCTGCAGATTGGAACATGTAGCCAGCCGAAGACCCTACGTGCCTTCTACAGAGTTTATTCTGTGCCCGCAACTTGACCTTTATGATAGGCTTGCAGATTTCCTAGTTACAGCTTGTTTCTAGCCTAACCAGCTGAATACTGAAAACAAAATCTAATATTCTATTTCTATTCCCCTAAGGGGTCTCAAATATTGTAGTCTTAAATTTAAAAGCACAATACTTTAGGATCTTGTAAATATGAGTATTTGTAGCTCATCCACCTCACCCCCTTTTTCCCCCTCCTATTTCTAGGACTATCCTGTTAAGTGTAATCTCATTGCTCAATGAGCCCAACACCTTCTCCCCAGCCAATGTGGATGCTTCGGTTATGTTCAGGAAATGGAGGGACAGTAAAGGAAAAGACAAAGAATATGCTGAAATCATTAGGTAAGGTGCTTTGTTTTACCTGCTTTTTGATTACTTCAAGTCTTCATACAGAACCAAGGGTTTAAACTAAACTTGAATATATACTGTTTCTTTCAATTTATATTTATTGATTGGGAAGAGATTTCTGCCTGAGTCTAATGAGTTTAGCTTTTGAGAGACCACACTGGAAGATAAAACTGCAGCAGATCTGATATCCTGGGAACCAGAACTTCCAGGTTCTCAGTCAGTGACGTTTGCAGACTCTGCCTCCGAATCATTCTAGGGACACTGTTGAGAATTTTCAGCATGTCCATTACGTGTAACAGATACCCAAAGTATTTCCAGACATTCTAGATGTTTTTGTTTCCAAAATTTTTAATTAAGCCCTGTAGTTTATTGGGTATCATTATCAGTTAACACTAGTATATGGTTGAACAGAGTCCTAGAAGCTTTCCCTTAGTAGATTTGGAATCTACCTATAGCGTAGCCACCCCTTGTATGACTTTTTATCAATTAACTTTTTGTTTAGTTTTTCCATCTGTATAAAAAAGGGGAAAAAAGTACAAGTTATTGGGGTTGAACCCCAGTTGGCTCTCGATATCCTAAGTAGGATGTAAGGTTTTCTTAACAGTACCCAAGAACTGGTAGTTGAGTTGCAATATATTTCTCCTTAGTACTGTTACATTTTATATCCTTAAAATAGAGCCCCAATGACAGTTCCAGCACATTCTGTGCATAGTTTAGTAAGCACTAGAATTTATACAAATAGAGTCCCTCTTTATAACTCTGTTCAGCACAGTGCCATGTGATGTATAAAAAAAAATGCACAGAAAATATAGCTGAATAATATATATAGATCAGCAGTTCTTCACGATTTCTTCCCACTAGAATCCTTTAGACCCTCTTTCATATCCATAGTTATTTAATAAGATTACAAGGATAGAATCTGGGCATGTGTATTTCATTCTTAGCAGCCACCTAGGTGACTGGTGTATGCCAGAAATTGAAGATAAATTAGTATAAATAGTAAAAACCTGGAGATTTAGAGAAGCTGGAGAAGATTGAGGATTGAAAGGTGGGAATACTTCATAAAACAGGATTAGAGCCTGAGCCTGATGTTCAAGGAAAGGTAGGATTTATTAAGTAAAGAATTAATATCCCCAAGGTATTTGTATTCTTTACGTAAACGTATATAAATGAACTTGACATTTGGGTGGGGGAGGAGGAAGAAGAGGAAACTGACAGAAAAATGAACAAATGAGGAAGATATAGAAAAAATATTAGCGATTAAGTAGCTTTAAATTGGGTTGTCAGAACAGGCCACTTCTAAGTACAGATCTGAGTGATATAAGTAGCCAAACTAGTAAACCAAGAGAAGAGCAACTGATCTACACAGAACAAGTGGTGGTCAAGGATGGCTTACGTGTTTTGGGTGAATGAAGTGGGAGGCAGGTTTGTCATGCAACATTCGAACATAACACAGGCCATTTGGAATCTACTATAAGTGCAAATAGCAGGATTATTAACTAAAGAAGAGTCGTTGGGGTTGCATAGAGTTTGGTGTGACACGAGGCAGGGGAAAAAAACCTGAGGTGATTCCTGGCTGACCAACATCTGAGATCCACTGCTTTTAAATACCCCCAGGTTATTACTTGTGTGTTCTTCAGCATGTTACCTGATGGGCTGTAGTATCAGACGCTTTTAGACAGGCACTGAAATTCAGAAACTTGAGTCTTTTTTTTTTTTTTAACATTTATTTTTGAGAGACATAGAGACAGTATGAGCAGGGGAAGGGCAGAGAGAGAGGGACACACAGAATCCAAAGCAGGCTCCAGGCTCTGATCTGTCAGCACAGAGCCCGACGCGGGGCTCGAACTCACAGACTCTGAGATCATGACCTGAGCTGAAGTAGGCTGCCTAACCAACTGAGCCACCCAGGCGCCTCCAGAAACTTGAGTCTTAAAGAACCTTGGTTATTAAGAAAGGCCTATTGTAAATCTGTCTTCAAGACAGAGACTAACCCACTATCTCCCTTCAGGAAACAGGTTTCAGCCACTAAAGCCGAAGCAGAAAAGGACGGAGTGAAGGTCCCCACGACCCTGGCGGAATACTGCATCAAAACTAAAGTGCCTTCCAATGACAACAGCTCAGATTTGCTTTATGACGACCTGTACGACGACGACATCGATGATGAAGATGAGGAGGAGGAAGATGCCGACTGCTATGATGATGATGATTCTGGGAATGAGGAGTCGTGACGTGCTGCTCGTTCAGTGCCCCTGTACTGCCCTGCCGTCTCAGGCCAAAGGGAGGGGAGCAAGTGGGGACCTAGCAGTGGCCCCTCAACAAAAACCTATCACGGGGGTGGGAAAAACAAACACGGCTCCTGCTGACTCCCCTTATGGATCTCAGTTTGCTCCTTTTTATGGACCTCTTAACGGAGAGAAAGTAATCCTCCACAGAATGTCTGAATTCTTGCATTCTTTACCCTTCCATCACTGTATTGATTCTTTTTTTTTTCTTCTTTAAACCCAAACTTTCGCCTCACTTCGTCTCTACAGAGTGTTCACAGCAAAAACACGTTTGGTCTGTTTTTAGATTCTTGAAGAATTAGTCTTTCATCAAGACGTTTGTGTTTAAAGCTGGGAACCCATTGGAAGTTCACAAGTGCTGCATATGCTGAGTAGCAAAAGAAAATGGAAAAAAAAATATAAAAACCCCACAAAACTTACAAAAAAAAATTGCCAAGGTTTAGCTGCTCATTTACATTAGTGTGTGTGCATTCGATCAGCCCCATGGTGGTGAGTTTTGTTTCCTTTCCTGTGTTAAGGCTGGGATACAGTGGGCATCAGGGACTTTGTGCTGAGCCTGATGAAATGTGTTCCTAAGACCCTTCAGCCTCCAGGAAATCATCTTAACACAGGGGGCCTCAGCTACTCTGAGAGAGATCAGATTTTGTTTTTTGAAATCGATTGGGATCTAAAGCCTGAAATAAATATTCATACTTTACATAGAACTGAGCACTTGATTGCTATTTATTTTAAAGACAGAGTTGTTACCCTCCCCACCCCGAGGGAGTGGGGAGGGAATGGAGACTAGTGTGTGTGTGTGGAATCTTAGTGATCGGGAACAAGGAGTTTAAAATCACTATGCCAATTCTGGTTGATGCTGCTGGGGAAAAAAAAAAGTCAAAACTACTGGTGACCACCGTTGGGTAAGAAAACATCTTATGTGAACATGGCCTTTCCCTCAAAGATTTTTTAAAAAAATCCTCATGGTGAGAGTGTAAGTAGCCAGTTTTAATTACTCAGTATTAATCCTAGGTGCATGTGTTAAGATTTTGGTTTTCATTGAGCTGCTTGTGCTGATAGTGATAGCTGTGGATAGGAGACGCGAGTGAACAGTTTCTGCTTTCCTCGTTAGATGTGACCCGGACTTTTCTCCTCTCGATGTACTCTGGCTGTGGAGGGCAAGCAGAAGTTGTGCATGGAGCTTGCCCTGGGCTGCTGTGACTCTTCTAGCAGGGCCAAGGGAATTGGCTGCGGGCAGTGTCTGGGCAACGTTAGATCTTCCAACTGTGCAGTGGCTGCAGCTTTGACTTCCCCGGTCTCAATCACATGTTGCTTCAATCAATATTGAGATCCATCAGCCTTCACCAACCAGGGACTTCAGAACTTGGCGGTGATTTCTGTTTCTTTTGGGAGTGGGCCAGTTCATAGGAGGGCAGTGTTCGTTCAGTGGGGAAAGTCACTATAATGTAAAATTAGACTTAGGAAGGAAAATAACAGCAGAGACTGGCTACGATCCTCTTCCAGATCCCTGTGTACTGGTGTCAACTTCTTCAGATCATAGCTCAGAAAGAACCAAAGGGTTGATGAGGGACAGGGGTAGGATGGATCCTAGAACAGAGTAGGTGATGCTTACTTCCTTAGCTCCTCCTTCCTTTCTGATCTCAGGGTTTTCATTAGCTCTTCAAACTCCAAACATTTGCTGACTAATGCCCAGCAGACCTCTCTGGCCTCTAAAGTTTGACTTGGTATTAAGTGGGGATGTTAACACACAAAGGTTCATATGGGACAGTGTTGAGCCTGGTCCCAGAATCTCTGTCCAATCCCCATGGGGCTAGAACTACTTGTACCCCTGAATCTAGCAATTCCAGTCAGATTCAGAGAACAGAGCAGCTCTTTGTGACAAAACACTGGCCGCACATTCTCATAGATGTTGGAACTAGCTCTTTACACCCCACGCTTATAACCTGCATATCTTCTGAAGCTCAGAGTCTCTCATAATGCTCGGATTACCCCATCATCACCCCCACACGCGTTTACAAGCCAGTAGTTTGGTCTGCTCTCTCGGAGCCCTATATGGCTTTTCTTTTATCCCTTACCGCGAAAGCATTTCTCTGCCAGGGCAGGCCAGGCACCTTGGCATTGCGGAAGGTGCTGTGTTGTTCAGCCCTGTCCCATTAGGCCCTGTTGGCCTCTGTTGCACGTTGACTCAGGGAGCCAGAGAGCCAGGTGGAGGTCATACCTCTCAGCCCTTTGGGGTGTTGTTATTGAGGGCTGGGTTTGCCTCTGATAAGAGTACAATCAATTCCAAAAAAGACTGGCATGTGTTGATTGGCTGGCAGGTAGACATTCTGATAACTCAGACTGACCTGTAAAACCCAGATGCTGGTTCCAGAGCTCTGTCCTGAGAACACATCCTGTGGCAAAAGAAAACTTGAGCATGTAATTTTTTTTTCCTTTTGAGAGTAGAGGTCTCAGGCTCAGGCCACAACCTTGTAAGTACAGTTGTGATTATTTGGTGTTGACATGAATTCAGAATCCTGCATTTTTAGATTCCTTTTGATTCTAGTGGAGGCCTCTCTGGATGCTCTTCAGGTTTGTGTGTTTTGAGGCTGGGTGGAGAAAGTAATATCATGATTCCGTTGTTGCTTCTCAAAGTCTTCCCCCTCTTTCTATTTCATATCATTCCAGAGTTCTTTTCTATTAGCCAAACTTTTCTGTAGTCCCTTCTTTTCCTCTTCCCTAGTGATTACTTGCTTCTTTATTTGCTGGTTTCCTTATGTTTGGGACATAATGCAGTAAGACATTGAAGGGGAAAGTGTGTAGTTCTCCACTGAAAGTTAACTCCCCACCCCTCCCATTCTGATAAAAATGGTTTACATTTACAAAAAGATTCAGATGCAATTTTCAACTATTCTGAAACCAGCAGGACACACCTGACTTTAATAGTTTTCTTAGCTGAAATTGTAGATGTTTTTCTTCAGTTTAACTTATGAGAAAAGATTATCTGATGCATTTTGTGTTGAATTTCCCCCTTTAGTGGTTTATTTTGTCTTTTTCTGCCCATCTGTCTACTAATAAAATGTGAAATAAAATATACCTGTATTGCTACTTCCCCATGGGATGACCCTCTTCTTTCTTTGTGTTAAAACTAAAAGATGGTCTCAGTATTTCCACTGTTCCCTTGCAGATTACGCCCATGACTTAGCTGAAAAATTAAAAACCAAAACCAAAACCAAATCTCAATGGCCTGCCTTATATAGGATATTCTGCCCAACTCACCAACTCACACAATAAAAATTCCCAGTGCTTTTAGGAAAGGTTATTAAAGATACAAACATTTGTTAACCTTAATTCTTACTAAGTAGGGTACAACTTGCTGATACATATAGGTTGGCGAAGGGATGAGGGTGCTCCACCGACCTCCATAAGTAAGCATTTTGTTTTCATGGTCATTTATGTCTTTTGAACTTCCTGCTAATAATAAGCAGAGATCAGGCAAGAGATCATATCGTTTAATTAAAGTCCCTGTTTAATTTCACTTGTGGACACACTTACCCTTTTTTCTGGTCAGGATCTCAAGCTGTGAGCAACAGCAGCACGTGCCCCATCTAATGAAATGACCACTGGTTTTAGAGGCCAAAAGCAGAAAAGGTGAAGACTGACCCTGGGCTGGTTCTGGCACATAGTCTTGAGGCACCACTTCCGTCTGCTTCCTTAGCCTAGTCTGGGGGCGTTATTTAGGAATGAAATGGGAGGCTGTAATGCCTCTGGCAACACCTCCAGGTTGGAGCATGGTTGTGCTACGCAAGGGGGGCGACCTGCCTCCTGTCAGACACGCGAATAGTGGATGGCCCCGGTTCCTCCCTCACTGGTGGCCCGGGAGCAGGAGGATGGAGCTGCACTAGAATCCTGGCCCCAGGTGGGATTTTTTTTTGCTTGGGATTTTGTGGAGCAGATATTTAGCCCAGGACCCACTTTATCGACTTCAAACCACCCCCAACTCACTAGTCCGTTCAATCCCATCCCTTCACTATTAATCAAGATTCCCTTTGGTTGATGAAGAACGCAAGTTGGAGAGGTTTAGCTGTCCAAACTCACTCTCCCTCTGACCACGAGAAAAATATCCTCAGTTCTTACCTTTACTTCAGATTTTCATGTCAGTCGACGTTTGGAAAAGAGGTTACCCTGCCCTAGTATTCATGTTGACTGGGCCCTTAGACACGGACCGCCTTATCAAAGTGAACTTTGAGAACCACTGCCCCTGCTCTGTCGGGAGGGTTAGCCGTCTTTTCAGCCTTATCATTTACCTCTACACCCCCTGAGCAATGCTGACCCAGGCCGAGGAGAAAGAAGGAATACCAATTTAAGCCTTCACAACATAGTGTCAGAAGACTGACCACATGAGCTATACTTCAGCCCTGTGCAGCCAGGCTGCCCAGAACAACGATGAAAGCCTCCGCCCTGAGCTGCCTTGAGTCACACCACACAGAGACTGCGCATGCTCTCAGAACTTTATTAGGTGGAGATCGGGCAGAAGAGAAAACCCCTGAAACAGTCGCCCTCCTGGTTCAGGACAACTGGAATAGAGGAGCCTTTGCTTGGAGACACGCTCTCACTGAGGTGACAGTGTATCTTTGATTTTTTTTGTTTTTTAAAGGGAGCAGACTGACTGAACATCTCTGGGTGCAACTTCAGACTGTTTTTAAAAACGGTCAGCCAGAGGAAGGCAAGTCTCTTGGGGACAAGACCAGAAGCAGAAGCCTCCGCTCTATATGCAGACAAACAGGTGCCACTTTCACGTTGGGCAGGAAGGAGATCTCTGCTATTCCCAGATCAAGATTTGGCAGGAGAGGAACAGGACAAGTGACAAAAGGACCAGTTTCTCAAAAAGCGAGGGCTAAAGTAATTACACAAGGAAGGAAACCTCAAATAATGGCTTACAAGGGAGCAAGATAAGTCGTGATTCTTCATTGGTACCTGACCCCAATACCCAAACTGCCTTCAACCAGCCCTTCCAGACACTGCTCCCAGCTGCCCGCTGACTGGGAGGCTATATAGAAGGCCTAAAGACAGAAGTGGAAAAAGGGGCTTATTTGCTACAGTGAAAGGGGGCTGGAGTTGGGAGAGCAGACCTGGCTAAGAGTAGCAGCTGTACCCCTCACTCTCCCAAGACTTCTATCACATTTACAAATACATACATAAATACATTACATACAAGAGCGAGTCTGGGAGGCAGGCTCCCCACAGAGGCTCGGCTGACACAGTTACACGTCTCAGGAATTCTAGGAAAGGGCACTGGGCTCCCAGCAACGGGCTCCGTGTGTTCTCTCCTGCCCAGGATAAGCCCCACCCCAGCCCACCCCTCTCTTCAGGGTTCAGTTTGTCCAGTACGGAGAGTTGCCGTAGGCAGGCTTGGAGGCTTGCGACTTGGGCTGCAGGGAGCTGGGCTGGCTGCGCTGACCCGAGCCACTCTGAGGAGGAGGAGGAGGAGGAGAGAAGGCTGTAAGGGGCGGAGCAGAACCCCCAGTCCAGGGCAGGGTGGCCGCCTCCATCACTGGGCTCACCTGGGCATCCTGTGGAAGGTGGTGGTGGAGCAGCTGTGAGTGAGGCTGCTGGTGGGCAGGCAGAATGTGCAAGAACGGCGGGGGCGCATAACCAGGGGCTGCTCCAGCAGCCAAGGGCCCGGTGGAGCCCAAGGCCGAGGGCAGGCTGAACGGTGGAGGAGTGCCTGCGTGAAATCCCTGCTTGTCAAAAGTCTGCAGGGTAAAGAGACAACGGTAAGGAGCAGCTCGGGCTGCACCTCCCACCAACCTCCCCTTCTGCCTGAATCCTCCCTCACCTGAGTCTTGCTGTAGACGGAGCCAGTCATATCAGGCAGGCCGGTGGTGCTTGAAGATACAGACACTCCTAGGAGGGAAAGCAGTTGTTCTCACAGCAATCGGGTCCAGGCTCCAGCCTCCCCCACCTCCAGGGGCTCTCTGGGACAGCCTTGCCTGAGTAAGAGTCAGTAAAAGACAACTACTCTGGGCCTCAATCCTGGAAAGGAGGGGTAGACGCTACCTTTGCCAGGCCCAGAACCTGCAGACTTGTTTTGTGCCTGCGATGATCCACCATAGCCACCCTTGGTGTAGTCTCCCGCTGCTGTCCCCTGGGTCAGGTCATCATAACCTAGCGTGGCAGGGTACAAGAGGTAGGTGTGAGCTAGGCAAGCCTGTCCCATCTGCATCTCTCCGTGCTGGGAGCACCCCTCACCTGTGCTGTAGCTGTGCTGGCCATAACCACTGGCCTGCTGGAAAGGGGTGGTGGGGGTGCTGAGGTTCACACCATGCTGCTTGGCTGAGGCGGGAGGGACCTGGTGGGGAAGCAGGAGAGGTATCAGTGAAGGACCAGGGCAGGGAGAGCAGGTCCCGTACCCCTCAGCTTAGCCCTAGGCAGCAGGTGGCACAACCACGAGGGACCGGTGTTCACTGGTAGAACACGTGCTAGCAGCTATAAAAACAGATAGGAAAGTAGCTTTGGCACCAGCCTAAAGCATTCCTGAAGGCCAAGTGAGACTGAGTGGGGTCATGTTCCGCTCCCTGCTTCTCCCCAAAGCGGGAATTAACACTCCCCACAAATACTCACAAACATGGTGGGCCCATACTGGAAGGCACTAGGCACGCCTGTGTAGTAGGGGAGGCCAGTGTAGCTGTAGCCAGGTGGCAGCGCAGGATTCAGAAAGGGCTGCTGGGCTGTGTGGTGGGCCTGGGATTGGCTCTGCTGCGGCTGAGCCAGCGTGGTGGGGGGTGCAGGGGATGCAGAGTCACCTCGGCCAAACTTGGTGACATCACCTAGGAGAAGAGGAATCACGGACTCCAATCACTGCCCTCACCCTCTCCTTATCCAACCAGGAAAAAGCCAGACTGTCTCCTGCAAACAGGAACAGGTCTGGCTACCAGCTCAACAACAGGAAACTAGCAGACCTCTCTCAGCCCTTCAGCTTCTATTTCCAGATTCCTAGGATTAGTTACAGTCCCATACCTGACTCTCCCCGCCCCACCCCTCACCCCCTGAAGAGACTAACCTGAATATGGGTTATTAGCTAGGCTCCCATCTCGGCTGGCCAGGGCTGTGGGTGTAGCAAAGGGAATTCCATAGTAATCCTAGGAGAGACCGTGGAGTCTTGATCAGCAGAATGGCCTTGTCCCGGTCCCAGGAGAGCAGACCCAGCAGGCAGGACAGGCCCTCCAGGCGACGCCATGCTCCGCGGACAGGCCAGACTGCAACAACACATGCATACCTCCGGAGGGCAGCACTCAAAAAGAATTCAAAGTAAATGGTGTCCAGAGTTGTGCAATGTGGCAGGCACACTGACAAGTCCACCAGCCTTCACCAGGCAGAGCCACTGGAGGCTCAACCTCATGTGTAATTTACAGCACAGATGGAAACTGGTTAAAGCCACAGGCCAAACCAACTCAAGTGGCTTTTCCTACGTGACAGATTCTAACGAGCAGCTAGCTATGAAAGCACCCTGAAAAGGAACCAGCAGGAAAGGAGGTGCCTGAGGGTTTAACAGGAGTCAGAACCATAATGTCAGGTAGGCACAGGTGCAAAAGGACCCCAGATACAGTCCTGAACTGGCCCCTCACCACCCACTCTGTCGTGACGGGACTGACTGACTACATAGGTGCTGGAGCAAGTGTAGATGCAAAGAGCGCAGAACAGTGGAGCTCTGTGGGGAAGGGTAGGTCTGACCTAGCCCTGACTCGCCACCCAGGGCTTTGCCAGTGCTAGACATACTCCGCCCTGGCCTCTAAGCCTCAGAGGAAAGCCTTCCTGCTTTCTTCATGGCCAACAGTGCCTGGTCATAACCAGATGGCAGCCATCCTGGCAAGGAATGGCACCTACATCCTCCTTCGGCCTCTTTTCCACATAACTTTTGGGAAACCCATAGCTTCTTCAGCCCTGAATCCCAAGAAGGACGCAGGACTTCCTAGCAGGAAGTCACAGAGCTAGCGAGTCACAACTGGAGGCGGACCTAGAGAAAGCCCAGAAGAGGGAGCTCTTTCACAGAAAAAAGAAAAACCAAAGGCAGGAACTAGACACAAAAGTAACAGAGGCTAATAAATGAACGAATGGGAAAAAATGACACAATGTATCTCAAAAGGTAGGCTCAGAGGGGATTTCTTCTAAGGCATAAAATGATACGAAGTCTACGATGCAGGATCCCAGAGCTGGAATCCCACTGAGACATCCTAGGGACTCCACCATGACACCCTCTTAAATTCCATCTCTGATGCCTGGGGCTCCTGGGTCAGATGGCTGAAAAGGGGGCCAGGGCCACTTCCAGTTCCTCGGCAAAGCCCTAAGCCTCAGGCATCCCCCAGACACCCTAAGTTCTGTTAAGCAACATAGAAATCTGCCATCACGTCTTCAACACCCTTTCCAGGTCCTACGGGGACACAGGCAGTAGCTGGAGAGTCCAGCAGGCCGTCGGGCAGCAGTATGATGGGCTGCTGTGCTGGTTTGTACCCAAGGGGAAGAGCTGCCCACCTACCCTGACTCTACCTCTGGAAATACTTCAGCAGCTGGAGAAGCATTCTTCTGAAAGATAAAAGAGCTGCAGCCACCTAGCCCAGGAGGTAGAGGAGACACCTGCAGCACCCTGAGCTCTTTGTGGGTGGGCAGAGCAGGGGGCAGCCCAGTGGAGAAGAGGCTGAGGAAGGACACCTCACTGGGGAAAAACTTTCTCCTCAGAAACAGGAAAGACCACATCTAGCAGAGGCGTCTGCACAACTTTCTACTTCCTGACAAAGTGACAGATGCCCTCGGCTGCTGATAAGTCTCAGGAGTCTGGGAAATGCCAGACCAAGGAGAGAGAGGTGCTGCAGCAGCCTGCAGGCTGCTCAGTCAGGGAGTACCTGCCCCACTGTGGTGATGTGCTTGAACGCTGGGCACCTCATCCTGGGAGCAAGGGTCACATTCAAAACACTGCCTTGGCCTCAGAGTGAGGTTGCAGCCACCAGGGACATCCTGGGGCATCTTGTAAGCAGTGATGGCAGATCAGACCCACAAAGGCCCTTAGAGAACGTCAGCTTCAGTGTGTGACTGAGTTGGGGACAGACAAGCAAAAATGGCCACTTAATAGGCACTTCAAAGAAGAGGACTTGATAAAAACTCTAGAGGCAATCAAGCAACCCCACCTTGTATCATATGGTTCATCTTTTTAAAAAGAGTTGGGGGGGGGCGGGGATGAAGGGCTAACATTCAGTAGGAGACACTGCCTGCTGGGAACCAAGGTCCCAGTGGTTTTAAGTTCCCAAGTGGTAAGCACAGGACACTCATACCCAAGTGACAGTGGCACTAGGTACCACCCCCAGATGCAAGCAGCTTTCTCAGCAGGGTAGCAGTGAAGGTCTAGGGAGGGAGGACCTGTGAAAGAGCCTGAAGCGTCCCATCCCCTGCCACATCCTACTCACCATTGGCAGCCGTGACTGCAGCATCTGGAGTTCGTCGTAGCCATAGATCTGTGTGAGGACAAAAAAGGGTGTTAGGGTTCATATCCATCCTGTGGGAAGCCCAGGCCCATATGGGGGCCTAAAACAAGGTTGGGGAGCTAGGACATATTCCGGAAGGGGACTCAGACCATCTGCTGTGGGAAGACACTTTGCCTTGATGGAGACTAGATGAGGGAAAAACAGCAAGGAAGGAGCAGCAGCAGCAACCCGAGGCCTGCCTCACCAGGTCCTGCCAGGTGTCAGCCACTAAGGCCAAAGGAATCGGGCAGCCAGGAGCTACAACCATGCACTTACGGGATAGGCAGGAAGCAGTCCTCCGGGGCCCACGAGGTACTGGTTGTGCAGCAGGGGAGGTACTCCCTGGGGCAGGTTAGGGGGTGCTTTGCCTGTAAAAGCAAATCACAGGAGTGAAGATGCCACCACAAAGAATGAGATGAAGTCCCCCAACTGTGGGGCTACTGTGGGAGATGGCGGAGTTGAGTTCACGGTCACAGCGCTGCCCCCTATGGGGCCACTGCGAGAGGGGAGGGCAGCAGCTGAGACACACAGAGGGCTGTGCCAGGAAGTAGGGGAGACAGAAAGCATGTGATACCACATTCAGGCTCTCTCCACATCAGCGGGTATCCATGCCCAGACAGAAACACCATCCCTCACCCACTCTTTGACGGTCGCTCTGCACGGAGCGAACATGCACATAAGGAACGATGTGCCTCCTCAGAACAGAAGGAAGGCTGGGCAGTCCCAGGAGAAGAGGACGGTCTGTGTCAAGGGTTTTAGCAGTTTCTACCAAATCACAGTTTGCTTGGCCCACACAGATCACCCAGGTCTAGCTGATGGGCAATCAATCACACTAAATGGCCAAAAGGAGTCCAAGATTGCTGTTCCCTGGTCCTTCCATGTCACCAGGCTGTCTCGGCTCCACGCAAGATTGAGGACAGAAAAGACAGGGAAGCTAGAAGCAAAAAGGAAACCAGGAATCCTGCCCAGGGGGAGTCTGCCCAGGAGACTGGTTTCACCCATCCCACATCACCGCTGAAGGACTGGGCTTCAAGAGGTCAGTGGAACAAAGAGGACAAGGGAGCAAAGGTAGGGCTGGAGGCAGACCAGGATGTTCCTATGCTTGTAGCTACCCAGCATGCCTTGTAGCCACCTCTAGGCATTCCCCCTGGGAAGTCAAGCATGCACCTTCTAGGGCCAGGAGATAGGAAAGGTCTGCAGAGCACACACCTGAGGTCACCAAGGGCGTGGCCCTGGTATTGCTGCTGGGGGCGCTCACAGTGGTCCCGCCCAGGCAGAGGCTGTTCACTGTGCCCATGCTGCTCGGCAGGCTGAGCCCTGAGGACGTGGCACCCGAGGCAGAGGTTGCTGCCGTTGAGAAGGTGGCTGAGGACTGGAGGGAAGAGGCGCTCTCCACGCTAGCAAGCTGGCCAAAAAAAAAAAAAGACAGGACACATGGATCTGGGGGTAAAACACAAGAGTGCAAGAGAACCTGGTCTGGCACTGGGGCCTACACTCTGAAGACTGGTGTCAGGGGCTCATGCTTGGTGGTCACTATGGGCCTCCACATTGCAGCTAGAGGAGGCCATCAGGGCACAACTCATAAGCTGAGTATCAAGTTATTAAAATTGAGTTTTTATAAGCAACACGCTCCTAAAAACTATTAAAGTTGCTCAAGCTAAGGTATCTGAAATAAGGCACAGAAACTCCACCTAAATCAGATATTAACACAGACCAACGGACTGTGAGGTGAGAACCCACCTCACAGAAAAGTAGTCTCAGGAGAGACTGTAACGGCACCACAGGCAGCTCAGCCCAAGTCAGAGCCGTCTAGGGATACCCACCTTCTACTTCTAAGTAACCCTTCTAGGAAGCCACTTCCTAACAACTCTGATAAGGAAGTCAGAAGGGGCCAAAAGAGGCCTTTGCTCCAGAACCTGGGGACACTGTGCAGGCCACCAGGACCTACCTAGAAGGGCATGGTCTGGGCTTCTGGCTTTTCGACAGGATCCACCTAGGAAGGAAGGGTGAATCCCAACAAAAGCTCTGGAGAGTTCTAGGAACACTGCCCAGCTGGTCAGCTCCAGGTAGGAAGAAGGTACCAGAAAGGCCTTTAAGGGCTGTGTAGAAAGTGGGTGGAAAACAAGGCCCAAAGAGGGAAAAAATGGCTCTGTAACACTGAGACCAGCCTCCAAACCAGAACGTGTGCAGAAAATGGTAGTCTGGAAACTCCTGGAGAGGCCTCAGGAACAAGAAGCCCCAAGAGAAAGGGGACAATCATGCACCCCACCTTCCACCGCAGAGACACTCTGTGTAGGTCCCAGCCTCGCAGGCTGCCCTTCCCATCTGAGCACAGACCTTAGGACCCTGACATTCAGAATCAGGTCAGCAAGGTAAAGACAGCTAGAATCGTGGTCTTCTGGGGCACCCCAGGAGTCGGCCCCCCGCAGCCTAGACTGACAGAAGCAGGGCAACGACAGCCCCAGCACCTGCTCCATGGCCCTCTGCACAGAGCCCAGCTGACCATCTGCTGCAGAAACAGGAACAGCTCTGACCACTGTGCCTAGGTGTCACTGGTCATAGAACTGAAAACTCTCTTAACCACAGGACAAAGAATTGCTATTCTCTAGTCCAGGGATACGAGGTCCACAGAAGAGCAACCTGCTAAAAAACTAGTTCCTAACCTGCTGAAAGGAACTCAAAGTCATCCCACAAGCCTTTCCTACCACCTCCAGCTGAACCTGACAGGGCTCTGGCCTCTGTTCCTCACCTCCCAAATCTACAAGGGCCACAAGGGGCTGGCATAAGTGGCTTCCCCTCCACTTAAACAGCTTGCATGGTGTCTCCAATGGGGTGGTGCAGCTAGCTACTCAGAAAGGGCCCAGAAAAGCATGGCTGCACCAAACCTTCCACAAGGACACAGAGAGCAAGAGAAAACCCTGAGATTCCCTTTATAACCTTCAAGTGGGAAAGACCTAATTATGACAAGTATGAAAAGACTGATGTATCTGACTATACAAAAAGTCAAAAATAAAATGACAAACCTGGGAAATGTATGTGCACCTCCCATCACAAAGGGTTATTTACTAGTCTCCTGAATATGGAGTGCCTAGAAACAGACACCAAGGACCTGACAGAAAAATGAACAAACAATATGAAGAAGCTCACTGAAAAGGAACTTAAATGGCTTTCTAATACATGAAAAAAAGATGTTCAGGCTCGCTCAATTAAAAACTGTACTGACAGGCACCTGGGTGGCTCAGTGGGTTAAGCGTCTTGCCTCTTGATTTTGTTTGCCTCAGGTCATGATCTTGCGGTTCACGGGTTTGAACCCTGCATCAGGCTCTGAGCTGACAACTGGGAGACTGCTTGGGATTCTGTCTTCCACTCTCTCTCTCAAAATAAATAAAAATTAACTGGGGAAAAAAACTGTACCGACAGGTCATTTTTTGAATTAACACACTGGAAACATAAAAATATCCGATTACATGGTTTCAGAAGGCAGTGGCGGGAATTAGTACATTTCATTCATTACCAGTAGGAGGTAAACAGGTTAAACTCACTGTGCAGAACAATTTGGCAATTTGTATAAAATGTTAAATGCCTAGGGAGGGCACCTAGGGGGCTCAGTCGGTTAAGCTTCCGACTCTTGATTTCAGCTCAGGTCATGATTACACGGTCCTGAGATCGAGCCCGTTTAGGTTATGGGATGGAGCAAAGGGCTCAGCACAGAAACCTGCTTAAGACTCCTTCCTTCTACTGCCCCTCTCCCTATTCTCACTCTCTCCACCAAAAAAAAAAAAAAAAGAGAGAGAGAGAGAGAGAGAGAGAGAGAAGAAAGTCAAATGCCTGGGGATTTGACTTCCAGGGTTTACCCTGCAGACATAGCTGCAGGTGTGAAGCCACATATGTAGTGTACTGAATGCAATGAATGCAATACTATTTTGTATTCAAGACAGAAAGCAGCCCTGAAGCTCCATCACTAGAAGACTGAGGAAGTAATGCGGTGCAGTAGGGCTATGGAAAAAGAAGACTCTAGGTTTCAACACAAATATCTCAAAGATGCACTGTTAATGGGGAAAACACTGAAGGACACTATGTAGCAAATACTCCCATTTATGTTATTAATGAAAGAAAAAAGGCAAGGGGCAGGGAGAAAATGACTCTGCGTATGCATTTCCCATTCCATGGGTTAAAAAAACCCAACTCCAACGGGTCCCATTTTATGGGTTAAAAAAAACCCAACTCCAATGGAAGAGAGGCAGAACCAAGCAGACTAAATACGGAAAAACATTTCAGTGCCTATCTCTTCATACTATTCGTTACTATATTAGCAATGTGGTAATTCTGTCACCGGACAAAGTATGGGACCTCCTGATGAGGCAATTCTGGCTGTGGCTATTTGGGCTGCAGGATTGGAATTCTTGCTAAAACACAGAGTACAGCTAACCCATGGGAGCAAGACCACTGGCTCTAATGCACCAGGGCCCAGGAAGAAGGGGCCCAGCTATCCAGAGCTTGTGATGGGGACTTCTTATGCTGGTTCAAGCAAAAATAAAAGAAAATATTATTTCTTGTCTTTTTTTTCACATAGTACTTCTTCCCACCCTGGGTTTACTAACTTCCGGCTTAAATATGCACAAGCAAAGATGTATAGTCCTCCTTTCCTTCCCCTTAGTTTGGTCTGAAGGAAAGCAGCAGGTTAAAGCTGCTTCATGGCCCCCAGGGGCCAAACAGGGGGTACAGGCACTTACTCCATATTTATACTCTGCTTTAAACATGCTGATCTATGTGTTTTATGACAAAGAATTATGTGCAAGATTTCACTAGGAAAACTGGAGTTTGAAAAGCACAATGATAGCCACTTCCTAATGGAAGGATAGAGTTGCCCCTTCGCCATCATCCCATTCTGTAGCAAATGACCTCCTCTTCAGAGGAAACAAAATTTCCCCAATTTCTAATCTCTCCTAGTGATCTATACCCCAAACATCCTTCCCTGCTTGGAGACCCTTCTAATCTCCCAGTAAAGGAACTCTGTGGTCAATCTAGGTACCTCTCTGCAGACCCCTAAGCTCAAGTGTCCCCTATCCTTGAGTTAAGCACTCCACCACCACCCTACCTCCTCACCATCTCACCAACTTTCATTCCTCCACCCACCACAAGCTACACACACCCACCATTGAAACTGTGCTGCCAAGAACCCACCTCAAGAAGCCACACTTCAGGGCGCCTGGGTGGCTTAGTTGGTTAGGCTTCTGACTTAGGTCATGATATCACAGCTGGTGAGTTCAAGCCCCGTGTCAAACTCTGTGCTGAAATTCAGAACCTGGAGCCTGCTTTGGATTCTGTGTCACCCTGTCTCTTTGCCGCCAACCACTCCATTCATGCTGTCTCTCTCTCTCTCTCTCAAAAATAAACATTAAAAAAAAATTTTATTAAAAAAAAAAAAGCCACACTTCAATAACCATCATCTAGGGTTACTCCCTGACACATCAGGACCCTTGTCAGCTGGCACCCCACTTATACTTCCATTCCTGCCTCTCCATACACCAGACTTCCCGCTTCAGGATCAACCTTCCCAAAGTCTGCCTGTGAGCTGGGGAAGGTGGCCTGCAATGGCATGAGGACAGTGGAGAGAATACCTAAGCCACAAAAAGGAAAGTCCTCATGACCACCAACAAACTGGAATGTGGCTCCACTGACTGAGCCAGGAGCCAGGGCTGTCAGCCTGAGAGAGAGAGAGAGAGAGAGATGAATGTGCATGTGGCAAAAGGCAGCTCTTCCTCACATAAGCTCTTTCTCCCTCTAAGCATTCTCTCTACAGTGGCCTTCACAAAGTAACAGAACGTTATCTAGAATAATGCTCTTGATTCAACTTGACTTTTGGTGGAGTCCAAGCTGAAGTTAGCAATGAGCCTACTTTCCTTGCAATGAGCCTTTTTCCTCACAAAAGTCTGCAAATACCTCAACATGACCAATCCCAAACTAGGTATCAAAGTCTCCCCTAATGAACAGGGAGCTCAGTAAATGCTCAGGAACAAATCCATCCAGAAAGCCATGCCGATCACAGATCAGCTCCGGAGAAGGAAATCCTCCATGGAAGCACCTATTTAGGAATCAAGATGTCCTCTACGGTGCCTAAGAAAAGCAACAGCTTAAATCACATACCTGGATTGAGATAACACACCTGAGCAATTTGATATTATTTCAGACATTCGAAACACACATATTAAAAATCCCACTTGCAAGTGACTAAACTCCGATCACCATGTGGCTAAGCTCTGAGCTCCTTGCTGAGCAGGGAAGGGGACACGGGAGTCCAGAGGACACTTACTGCGTGTGACGTGCTGGAGGAGAGTGCCACGTGTGCAGAGGAGAGGCTGCTCTGATGGCTGGAGAGGGAACTAGAAGACAAAACAGAGTGCCACGTGTCCACTCCACCGAGTCACCCCACAGGAGAGGCCCACGTGTCTAGGTGGGCCAGATATTAAGCTTGCCCTGTCCCTCCAAGGGTAGCCTTGGCTTCACATCCCTCATCGTCTTGGGGCCTAGACCAGGAGTCCTGATGGTTAGAAATGATCTAAAGGGTCATTTACCAAGAGGATCTGGGACACCCTGGCCTAGGAAGCCTCTAGGGACAGCTTCAGTGAACTAAAATCATTTGCGCTTTAGACTGTAAAAAGTTAGAACAAGACTGCACTAAAAACAATGCCAGTCGTGGAGACTGCATTCAATCTGTGTGAAAGGGAAGAAAGTTCTTATGTTCAATCCCACATGATGGAGTCAGAGCCTGACTTCCCATCAAATTCAGAATTCAAATCAAACACACTTTTATTCCTGGTTAAAGGGGGAAAAAGGAATACTCTACTCCAACGATAGAGGATGAGGACCAAACAAAACCCATTCTCCTACACCCTGTTCTAATTGAATCTTTGAAGGCACACTGAGAGCAAGTGATAGACCTGCTCAGAAATCAAACATCATTCTCAGGGTGGCTGGGTGGCTCAGTCAGTTGGGCTTCCGACCTCAGCTCAGGTCATGATCTCACAGCTCGTGAGTTTAAGTCTCGTGCTGACAGCTCAGAGCCTGCTTCGGATTCTGTGTCTCCCTCTCTCTCTCTCTGTCCCTCCCCCACTTGTGATCTCTCTCTCAAAAATAAACATTAACAAAAAAAATTTTTTTAACAACAACAACAAAAAACATCATTCTCACTTCACATCACAGTGACTCAAGCCCAGAATGGAAAAGGCCAGGCCAGGCTCAGGGCACACTCCTGAGAGGTGGAGGAAGAGTAGCAGCATTGACGCCCTAGCTCCACCCATTCTCCCAGGGGCCCCAGTGCTCTGTGATAGCAGGGGCATTACACATAGTTACACAGCTGCTGATGCTTCTAAGACAGCACCCAGCCAAAACCTATGTGCTAAAGCATTATTACATAAGGCCAGGACACCATGCTGGGGGCAAAAGAGGGTTTTGTTCATTGGAACAGCTTTCTGTAAAGAGTTTAGGACTTTGCCCCAGCGTATCTCTCATTCTGAACCCATATTTTCCCCATACCTGCTAAGCTGAGAGAGGGGGCTGCTGGACAGGTCACCAGGCTGGGACATGGAGGGCAAAGTGGCAGTGTGCTGGGATGCAGTGGGTAGAAGCGTAGTGCAGGAAGTGGTGCTGGGCAGTGAGCCCACAGATGGGAGGGCGGAGGGAGGGTCTGTTGTCTTTGGAGCTGGAACGGATGAAGTAGCTGTAAGAAACATATCAGTTTAGCTCCAGAACCAATCAAGTATCTAAAATATGTTCAATGTCTTGTGATAGGTCAGGCTCAGTTTGAAACACATACAAAGTTACATTCCCCAGGGAAAATGCCCAAGCATTTTCTGTCAGATAGGACAGAATAATAAAAATGCCATGTGAAGGTAAGATGAACAGGATTTGGCAAAGAGTAGGAAATGATAGCTTTATACTCATAAACTAGCCTATAACGTGGATGTATTTCTCGGAACTAATGGAACCTGCCCCAGAGTTGTACCCAGAAAGAGCAACAAGCTGTGAGGCAAATTTTTCTAAAAAGGCTCAACAAAGGATGGTAAAAATCTGGCAGGCAAGAACATCAAAGGGTTAGGTTTTTGCTTGTATCAAGCTGACTTGTGAAAGCTCGTAGCCAGTTCAGGGCACATGGGGGTTCAGAGCCCAGGGTGCATATACTGTGGAGAATTACACGTGCCTAAAATCCACTGTCCAACACCCACATTCACATGCATAATGAGCATTTCCGTAAACAAAGAAATAAACCAAACCCTCAGAGCATGTAAAGGAGATTAGGATTCCAAGGAGAAGAACATAAATCCTAGCTGTAGAAAAGACTCAGTTTTAGTTCTATCCACACATACAACTCAGATATGTGCTTGGAAATAAAGCATCATAGTCTTTTCCAGTTAGGAAGGAAAACCCACTAGTCTCTCAAAAGGACAATTTGAAAACAAACGCAGTAGCAACAGGGTCACATAGAACATGGCCCATCTTAAGAATGGTCCTTACAATCTTGAGACTTGCTTTTGACTGCAATCTATTCCAAACATGACACCTGTTACAGAAGCCAGATGAAAGCACCACAAATGTTCCTGACCCAAAACTCAAACCCCATAAGTTACCTACCTAGGTCTTGGGTCACATTACAACAAGTTCACAAGAAGCCTCTGAAGGAATGGGAGTGGAGAGACAGATGGAGATAAAAACCTATCTAAAATGTACGCTATATTTTCCAGATATTTCATATCTCATGATTTCATTCACAATCTCAAAATAATAACTGGGGTGCCTGGTTGGCTCAGTTAGTACTGTGTTCAACTCTTAATCTCAGGGTTGTGGGTACGACGAGCCTTATTTTGGGTGTAGAGATTACTTAAAAATGAAATTGTTAAAAAAGAAAAAAATCTCCCAATAATCTAGGACACCTCGATATGTTCTCAATCTCACGCCTGCAGAGAGGAAGCGTGCCACCAAGGCTGTCAAATGAGAGCGTCCTCTGACATCCCAAGTTCTCAGAACTACCGGCGCACCTCCCAACAGTTCCGGCAGCCCAGCAAGACCAAAACCAACTGTGGGCGAATCACATGTGTCATTTCAATTCCAACAGAGGCCCCCCTCTTGGACTGAAAAAATTCCATGTCCAAATTCCAAAAATCCTAAATAAAAGGAAAGTCTTTCTGGCTTCTATACCCAATAATGGATACCCATTTGCCTTACTGAAAAAATGAGTGAATATCATCATAATCAATCACAGATAAATGATCCAAGAACAAAGGAAAAAACAACAGGGATTCGCATGCACCATCATCTCCAGAGATCAATGAGGTTACTAGAATTAATAGAATCTTATCTCCATTTATTCCCAAGTGTTTACAGCGAGCACCATTTTATCTCTTTTGTGTACAACAGTCCATCAGATCCAGAAGGCAAGGAGCATGTCTTTCCTGAACTAGCACACCAATTTCTGCTTTACAAGTCCTTTACGGTATTGGAGTGAGAGCCCTCTGACCATACCAGAACCTGTGCCTCTAAGCAAAGCATCTTTTAAACCCATGCTACACTCTACACTTGGGGTGCAGTCTGACTAGAATGGAATAATATGAGGCTATCAATTCCTTTTTGCTGTAGCTTACATTTCTCATAATACCATCAGCTACAAACTACTCACACAAGAATCTCTAGCTCAACTTGTAAACCCTACCACAGATATGATGCCAACAATGGATAAGAGAAGCAGCTATCAGAAAAAAACGCAAAACGATTATTTTTGCAGACTCAGTCACTAGCCTATTGTTTTCCCCATCATATTAGCAGCTATACTCTTTCCACCACCCAAAATAAGAATAGTCAGCTTATATACTTACTGTCTATTGTCTGCTGACTTCGACCACCACCATGTCCATTCTGTAAGGAAGAGAAAAGAAAATAAGTAAACCCACAAAATCAAATGATAACCTAGCTTTCTATTGGGATTTAGTCAGAAATACATGAAGTATAGATTGATCAAGACATGATGTGGGGCCGCCAGCATGGCTCAGTGGGTTAAGCATCCAATTCTTAATTTTGGCTCAAGTCATGATCTCACAGTTCATGATAATGAGCCCTGCACCAGGCTCTGCGCTGCCTGCTTGGGATTGTCTCCTCTCTCTGCTTTCCCCACCAAAACAAACAAACAAACAAACAAAAAAACATTAAAAAACAAAACAAAACAACAACAACAAAAAAAACGGCCTGTTTTATTTTGCTTCTCAATAAAGAGAGAGGTAATTAACATATTCCTAATAAATCCTAAGGAGCTGACATTTTAGAAAACAGACTGGGTATTTAGGGAAGTAACAAGTAAGACTCAAATCATCGGAAGCAAAGAAACAGTCCTAAAACTTATTAAGCAGTACAAAGAACTGGAGAACTTATACTGAAATCACCACATCTTTCTATCTCACTTGTCTCACTATCTCATTGTCTCTTTGGTACCACTCATGCAAGAAAAAAACGTTTCCAAATTAAATGGAAGATGTTTCTCAGAGAAAATGCGATGTTACTTCGAAATATGACTTTTCTTAACAGGGTAGGGTAAGAGCAGGTTAGCAGAGTGTGGTAGTACCAAAAAACCAATTAGTTTGCATTAACCATAAGGCACTTCACTGGAAACTACACTTACAGAATGAGGCATCCTCACAAGGAAAATTTCCACAGATCGAGCAATGGAGACAGGCACAGAGCTAATGATAGCGGGGTCTACAAGGCCCAGACACTATCCTTAGATGAGAAAAGGAAGCTGACAGAGATTTCCTTCTTACAAATGTGAAAACTTAAACTAAAGGAAAAAGACAAGCCTTTAAATGTTGCTTCTGCATTAACCCAAATCCTGTTATATTATTGATAATGTTTTCTTACATCTTTTTAAACATATTTTTTAAAATTTATTTATTTTGAGAGAGAGAGAGCATGAGTATGTACGCATGCATGGGGGAGGAGCAGAGAATAGGAGAGAGCAAGAGAATTCCAAGCAGACTCCACACTGCCAGCAGAAAGCCCGACGCAGGGCTCAAACCCACAAATGGTGAGATCGTGACCTGAGGTGAAACCAAGAGTTGGATGCTTAACCAACTGAGCTACTACCCAGGTGCCCCTAACGTGGTTTTCTTTTTTCTTAAAAAAATTTTGAGATTATTTTATTGTCTACAAGAAATGCAGACAATAAAAGATTAGAAGTTCAAGGGAGAGGGAAAAACTCAGTTAAAATATAAGACTGAGGTCAGGGGAAGGAAAACACAATATACCTTACCAATACACATACAGATAGGTAGAAAGCAATCAAAATTGTACTCTCTGCCTCCCTTAAACTAGAGTTCACTATGCACTAGGGGCACCTGGGTGGCTCAGTTGATTGAACATCCAACTCTTGATTTCAGCTCAGGTCAAGGTCCCAGGGTCGTGGGATCGAGGCCCACCTTGGGCTCCACGCTGAGCATGGAGCCTTCTTAAGACTCTTTCCCTCCCTCTGCCCCTCCCCCATTTACATAAGCTCTCAAAACAAAATAAAAATTTTTTTAAAAGAGAGAGTTCACTATGCGCTAAATACATACAGATGATACCAAGCATGCACCTCAAAAGAGCACAAATGGTGACAAAGAAATGTTCTCAAAACTACACCAGACAGAAAGAATATAAAAGGGAAACAGAAAAAAACAGCCATCAGACCTTAGGAATATTTCATTCCACCTTGAAAATCACGTTTAAAACAGACAATGGGGTGTCACCTGGGTGACTCAGTGGGTTAAGTATCAGACACTATTGATTTCGGCTCAGTGATGATCTCACCATTGTGAGATGGGAGCCCTGTATAAGGCTCCCACTAGGCATGGAGACTAAGATTCTCTCCCTCTCCCTCGTACTCAACTCAACACAGAAGCCACATTATTTGGGGTGGGGGGTAATTCTAGGCAGAAGAAAGGTGGGAGTAAAAGTAAAGAAGTGCCAAATGGCCAGGAGAGATCAAAAGTCTGCAGGATCTTAGTTCAACTAGCCAAGCAAGGAACGAGGTGAGTAACGATCTGAGCAAGCTGCATTCCAGGTGAAATTAGAACTGGAATTCAAAAGTTGAGCAGATAACAGGGATTTAAGCTTGGACAGCACAAAGTCTGATTTATCTATCAGAAACTACAGGCAGTACTATACAAGGGAATGTTCAGCAACAGAGGGAATATTCTATATGCACATGCACATATTCCTATATTATAGTCACTACAGATATTGAGCATTTAAAATCTGGTTAGGCGGAGCCTGGGTGGCTTAGGAGGTTCAGCGTCTAATTCTTGGTTTCTGCTCAGGTCATGATCACACGGCTTTTTGAGTTCGAGCCCCGTGTCCAGCTCCATGCTGACAGTTGGGAGCCTGCTTGGGATTCTCTGTCTTCCTCTCTCTCTGCCCCTCCCCCAACTCACACCCATTCTCTGTCTCTCTCAAAATATATAAACTTTAAAAAAATAAAATAAAATTTGGCTGGTATGTCTGAGGAGCTAAAATTCTGTTTATTTCATTTAAATGAACTACTACATGTGTGGCCCAGTCGGTTGTGTGTCCAACTCTTGGTTTCGGTTCATGGTTTGTGGGTTTGAGCCCCAAGTCAGGCTCTGCACTGACAGTCCACACCCTGCTTAGGATTGTATCTCTGCCTCTCCCCCACTCCTGCTTTTGCTCTCTCTCTCTCAAGATGAATAAATAAACTTTAAAAGATAAAGTACTACATATGGTTAGTGGTTACCATATTGGAAATCACAAGAATAAACCTATTAAAGATGAAAGATCAGAATATATGGCTTATAAAAAATATGTAAGCCCAGTAAGACAAATACAAGTGAAAAAAATGATAGCAACAAAATTCTGCAGACTAGAAAGTACAGACAGGATGGGAACTGACTTAGTTCACATGGTAAAGCCAAATCCAAAGCTAGCGGTATATAAATCCAGAAAATAAGGTAACTTTAAATCCAAGAACCATACTAAGTAATTCAGTATTTCTCTACACCAGATAACTTTGAAAGTGGGAGTGGAGGTACAGCTAAATGTAGAAGGATTTGTTTAGAGACTGCACAGACCAGATCCCCTCCCCGCTCCCTCCATTTGCACAGCAGGGTAAATGCCACCGCCCACTTTCTCCCTCGGGCCCTAAACATCATCAAAAGGGTTAACACATGGTCAGAGGTAGTGTTAAAAAAGAAATTGATCAAGTCAACACAGACAAAACAAGTATTCGGACAAGAGACTTCTCCTTCCACTAGGCTCTTAAGACACTGACAGACAGACATAGGCCCTATAGGGAAGTGACCAGAAGAAGAGTACCTGGAGAATCTAAACAAGCTCAACAGAACAGTCCAGAGGAGCTGACAAAGGAGGTGTCCACCGCGCCCCCCCCCCCCAGAGAAATGGCCTACCCGTGCTGTCCCACATCAAAGCACACGTTCCACTACCTACCCCCGCAAGCCAAAGCCCACAGTTAACCTTTTAATGTCAAGCAGGCAGCCTTGAGTCACCAGACATTTAAGGAAAACATCTAACATAAAAAATAGAAAAGAAAGGGAGGGAAAAAAAATTCCTACATTGAGATGCACAGATATATCCTGAGAGTCTTAGAAGAAAACTTAAAAAATGTACCCAAACTTCTACTAGGCCAATGCAACTGTTTTTATTATTTTCATTTTCTTGTCTTCTCTTTGAAGTAGCTCTTACTAGTAATGTTTGAACACCTTTGCCTTACAGGAAACTAAAATGTAACGAATAAGACTATAGTAGCCCCACCCCACTCAAAATACTATGAACAACTTGGGATGTATCCTTATGCTCTCCTTATACTAGGTTTCTGGGTCCATTCACACATTCCTGTGCATGGCTGCTTAAAAAGCAGATTTCACACCAGATGCTATTAGGAAACTCAACAAACTACAAAGATTTTATTCAAAAGGTTAACCAATTTCTTAAAGAAAATCTCACCTAAAACTTTCCCAAACTAAAGAGAGACCTCCAAATAGGATTTCATACAAGAAAAACCTAAAAGACCAATTACCGTGACAGTTCCTGGAGCTGACTCCGATGGACTCACAGAGCTTTGGTACGCAAGTCTGTTATGCACAGAACTCTGGTCATAGGAGGAAGACGTTGCTACTGGACTAGTGGAGCTCAGTGAAGAGCTGGTCAGACTGGAGGAGGTAATGACTGAAGTTGTATAGGTGGAGTTCTGTACTGCACTGGTCAATGGTAGAGAGGTATTCAAAGAATCACTAGAGAATAAAAAGATTTAGACATAAGTTTGTGTCATGTTACATGGCTTCATTGAATAGAAGTATTTCATCACTTTACTGTCATATTATAAATTAAATAAACATGTCTGTACCTACACATTTACACTACCGCATTCTTTAACTGTATTAAAGGTATGAATTCAAAACACCCCTTCCTTCCAAATCAGACCCACCATTTTTTAAATGTTTCTTTATTTTGAGAGAGGGGGACAGAGAGAGAGGGAAAAAGAGAATCCCAAGCAAGGTTGGCACTGTCAGCACAGAGCCTGACAAGGGGCTGGATCTCAAACATGAGATCATGACCTGAGCCGAAATCAAGAGTCAGATGCTCAACTGATTGAGTCACACAGGCACCACAGACCCGCCTAATTTAAATGACAGGCAGAAGGACATTTTTAAGAATCCTTAAGAACCCTTAAGGAATCCAAATGTCTGGGACCATTTTTAGAAAGAGAACCTAAACAAACATCAGGTTTTAGAGCTGGAGTGCAGAGAAATTAATAAAACCTAAAATCAGGGGTTCACTACTTATAAAACGCATATTCATTGAAGGAAAGTAAGTGTTGGCAAAAATACACAAGAATTGCATCCCTCAGGGCGCCTGGTTGGCTCAGTTGTTAAGCGTCTGACTTCAGCTCACGTTATGATCTCACGATTGGTGGGTTTGAAACCTGTGTCGGGCTCTGTGCTGACAGCTCAGATTCTGTCTTCTTCTGCTTCGGATTTTGTCTCCCTCCCTCTCTGTCCCTCCAACACTCACTCTGTATCTCTCTCTCAAAAATAAACATTGAAAAAAAATTTTTTAAAAATACTGCATCCCTCATAGATTATTGGTAGGAAAGTGAAGTGCTGCAGCTACATGAAAAAAGTTTGCTGGTTTTTCAAATGAGCAATATAAGGGTTACTATATGACCCAGCAATTACTATGTCTAAATCCAAAATAACTGAAAGGAGACAAAATCTACAAATGAAATGTTCATAACAGCATGATTCCTAATGGCCAAAAAGTGGAAACAATCCAAATGTCCATCAACTAATGAATGGATAAACAAAATGTGATATACCTGCACAATGAAACACTAATCAGAAATAAAATGGACACATGATACGACATGGGTGAACCTTGTTATATGAAGTATCTGGAATAGGCAAATCCAGAGACAGATGGTTAGCAGCCAAGGGATAAGGGGAGGGAGAAACTGGGAGTCACTGCTAACAGGCACAGGTTCTTTTTAGGGCTATAAAAGAACACTTCTGGAATTAGGTACTAATAATGGCTGTACAAATCCACCATCACAGAGTGTATTGCCTCCAACATGTGATTTCTTAGACTTAGATTTTATTTTACTTTGCCAACAAAGGATTCAATCCAGAGAAGAAGTTGTGTACCTTAATGACTTCGAATACAAGCTGATGGGAATCTGGTTACTATTTTCACTGCTTGCAGCTGATCCAAATTCAGAGAGAGAAGGTTCTGATCCAAATTCCAAGGCGCCAAACTGAACATTTAATCCTGTGACATCTGCTGTACCAGGCATTTCCACTGCAGAAGCGGGGATCTGAAAAAGCAGAGCCATCATGTCAGGAACAGAGATCAGAGACTCCAAGTCTACATTGTCTGGCTTCCCCAAAGCACTAGGCCACCCCTGAGGAATAAGGGGTGAGAGGCCCAGAAGCAGGAAAAAGGAACAGAATATTTCAAAAAACAAAGTGAAGAGAAAAAAAAGAAAAGAAAAATTAAAAGTTAACAGCAGGATGATCAATGCCACCAACTGCTTGTTACAGCAAAGGGCGAAGAAAGGGGGAGTTGGTGGTGGGAGAGTGGGGGAGAGCGAGCCTTTGCTGAAAACATTATCTGGTCAAAGGACCACTTACTCTCTATCTACAGGACACAGTTAAATACACAAGACCAGGTAATTCTCTGAGCTAGGTCCAGTAATTTGAATTAACAGTTTCTGTTAAAAAGCCATTCCCTCTATTAGCCCAGGCACTCAGAAATGGCGGATTCCTCATAAAGCAGGAAGTTATGTGCATGAAGAAAAATACCGTGTCACCGTTTCTGAAGCTTACTAACACAGCCCTTGAGCTAAATGTTAAATTATATCCACTGTTAGGACTGTGACTTCTGGAGGGAGAACACACCTTAGAAGCTGGAGGTATCCGCCGCTTGGGTATTTTGATGTGTTTAGGCTGTGGCTGGTGGGCAGACACAGCAATGTTTTCTACAGTCATGCTGGGAAGCTGCAGAAGTTTGTTCACAGTGGAGGTACTGTCCCTGGGTGTTGACTCTCGCAGTTTTACCTGGGAAGGAAAAGACTCCAACCCAGGAGGAGGAACAGCAACGGGCTGAGTGTGGTGCTGCTGTCGCTGGCTCAGTTGACTAAGAACTGGGGATGGTTCAGGTTGAGATTTGAAGTCTATTAAATATGTAAAGGGGAAAGGAAAGTAAGCAACAATCAATTATTTAGGCACAAGGGCTTAGATCTCCCTCTTTCACCATGACTAAGAAAGAAAGGTTGTAGTTATCACTCGTTTCTCCCATCAACCATCTAGCTGAATCCCCTAAGTGGGGAGTATGTGATGTATTATAGCCAGTATGTGATAAATGAAAAGGATGCCTGTATGGGTTTGTAAATAAATTCTTATGCAGAGAGGAGATGCGGTCTAGGTTAAGTTATATAGGTTGAAAAGTGGATAAAAAAACCAACAAGTTGCTAAATACACATGGCCTTTAGCTAACAGAAAATTATATTTTTGTTGCTTTATTAACTTTGTAACTAAATTGTTAAAAATTAGTTTGTTTCCAGTAACTAACATGTGATATTACAAAATACAGAAAGTAAAACAAATGTATATGTTGAACACAAATCACCCTTCTAAACCTATCCCCAGATTCAGTCTACAAAGGCAGATATTGCACCCAGTTTCCCGACTATCTTCAAAGATATTATTTTAGAATACATGCTGATGCAGACAGACACACACATACATTATATATACAGTTTCCTCACAAACCATTTAATTTTCAGAAACTGTTCCACATTAATGTGTGAAGAGATACTTCATTTTCGTAGCCACCTAGTAATCCAGTGTACACAGGCATCAAGGTAAAGCCAGTACTATATTAAAGGGCTTTTAGATTTTCCAATCTCTTGCTACGAAAAACAATGCTGTAATGCATGTATTTTTATGTAAGACATTTTGCTCAAGTACAGGTATACTTGTGGTATCAACTGCTAGAATACAGTAACTGGTTCAAAGAGCAACTCTAAATTTTGACAAACATTTCAAGATTCTTTTCCTAATTTGAATGATGGAAAATGGCATAAAAGATGCAAATAAAAATAAGTTCGATGAAGCATCATTTCATATATGATGAAATGAACTGCCTAGGAACTCTGACCATATTTCTTTGACCATTGTTACTTTGTTGTTCATATCCTTGATTTTTAGTTACTCTTTTCTATAAAGGAAGTTACCTTCTGTCTACATGATTTTCAAATCACATAGAAGTTGGTAAATTTTTTCAGTAAAGAACCAGGTAGTAAATATTGTAGACTTTGAAGGCCATCTGTTAGCAACTACTCAACACTCCCTCTGTAGACGGAAAGTCGTTCTAAAACAATATATAATGAGGGGTGTCTGGGTGGCTCCGCTGATAAAGTGTCCAAATCTTGATTTCAGCTCGGGTCATAATATTGTGGTTCATGAAATTAAGCCCCATTTGGGGCTTTGCATGGACAATGTGGAGCCTGCTTCGAATTCTCTGTCTCTCTCTCTCTTTCAAAAACAAACATTAAAAATAAATACATAATGAGTGGTCATAGCTGTGTTCCAACAAAACTGTACTGACAAAAAAGGTGACGAGTCCAGTTGAAGGTTTGCCAATCCATGACTTGATGTATTTCTATCTTAGATAAACCTGTTTTTGGGCTTTATATTAGAGGCATGTAGAAAAAAGACAGGATTTATAAGGAATATAAGAATAGCATGCACAAATCTAAAAACCCTTATCACCCAGTGCAGTAGGTCTGCAGAAAAAGATTAACATAGTACTACAGCTGCCATCAAAAATGCGACCTTGCTAAATTGGCTCTGGCTAGTGTCTGGGAACACAGAATTGTGATATGTTCCAAGCAAAGGCTGCCAGCATTCTTAACAGTTGAAAGTGACTCTGTGCCTTTAATGTTTGTACAATGTGGTTTACACCAAACACCTGCTTTCCTTCTGGGAATGTGGACTTTTAGTATGTATTTTGTAGAGGGTAATCTATTTATAACCAGCTCCCCTGTAAAAAAAAAACTTTGGGCAGTGAGGCTTTAAAGAATAGAGCCTCATTCTGAAGACTGCTGGACATCACTTCAAACCTGGGAGTAGTCTCAAGTACTTCCATTACAACGAACTATTTCTTGCAGCAGAGGAATGTACTTCTATTTCTTTCAGTAAGTCCTAAACATAGACCTGCCCAGTAAGACAACCCTGTTGTTCCTTAATGCAGTATGCCATGTGGATGTTAATAGGAAATGGGTGTTTTAATGTCACAAAGTCTACAGCAGTATAGTTTAGAAAATAGCCAACTTACACATTGGTGCCTTTAAATTACAAACCTATGACAGTAAGACTGGCACAAATCATGAGAGATACAAATGTCTGAATGAGAAAGCAATCCATAGGGTGTGATTGAAAATGTTGTCCAGGGGTGCTGGGTGACCCAGTCTGTTAAGTGCCTGACTTGTGATCTCAGCACAGGTCATGATCTCACAGTTCATCAATTCAAGCCACGCATTGGGCTCTGCACTAATGGCACAGAGCCTGCTTGGGATTCTGTCTCTCCTTCTCTGTGCCCCTCCCCTGCTTGTTGCTCGCTCACACTCTCTCTAAAAATAAACAAACATTAAAAAAATTTTTTGTTAATGTTGTCCATATCCGGGACTCTGTCCCCACCCTATTGGAATACAGCTTAGAAAATTCTATCTGGGCATTTTCTCAGAGTGCTGTTTCCATATATTTGCATGGCTTTCCCTTTTCTTCACATTATGTTCTAATACTTTGCACATCTCTTCAAAGTATGTCCTAATACTACTTCTACCATTACTGATAATAACTAAATGCAGATATTTACACATATGAAGCTAACAGATTTAATTCAGAAATGCCATAGAAATTCTACTGAAAAGTATCTCTAGACAAATTCCACATTAGCGTGACAAGTCAACACACTCTGCTAATGTTCAACATGTCCTCACTAGGGGCAAACCACCACAGAACATGCATACTTACCAAAATGACTAAGGACTGAGGGCTGAGAAGTTGAGGACTTGAGGTCCCAAGAAGTAGTAGTTGTGGGGGGACTTGTACTATTCTGCTGTGAACTTGGGGTAGTGGTAAACTGGCCCAAACTTGGAGCTTTCAATTGGTCCAAAATCTGGGAGCTGGTGATGTTTGCCATTTTGGAAGGTGCAAGCTCTCCAAATCCTGAACCAAGGACGGATGACTTTAAAGAGAAAGAAAAGCAAAAATCCTCAGCAATACAAATTTCTATCCCAGAGTTAAAACACACCAAGTATTTTCACAAATATTTTAAAAACTATAACCCAGAACATAGAATCAATAAGACTCACCTAAGCAAATACTATAGGAAAATATTACCCAAAAAGATGTGATTAAACCCAGGAATCATTCCTGATTCTGATGAGAGGTTAAAGAAGAGGACTATTTTCCCTGGATTTTAGGATATTGATTTCTTTTTAAATGTGATGTCACAAGTTTACAAACAAAATTCACTGTTTTTTTTTTTTAATTAAAGAGAAATTTCATGAATTAAATGACAAAGACAAGCTAGAGAAATAAAAATAGAGCACTTTCTTAATATATGGTACAGGAGTAATCATCTTTTAAGTTTGGTCACAGAAAGGATCAGGAGCCATTTAATCATACAAGATTAAATGTAGTTTGCAGCACTTGTTTAAAAATTTAATATTCTAAAATCAGACAATGAATTACACGTGAGGTATCTGTGTCCTGGACAGATATCCTGGACACCGCTACATTTATTTCTAGCTGTTTTGATGACTAAGAACAACAAAAATGCTTCACGAGTATGCAAAAGAAAAAGTTATACCTTCTCCATCTATCCTGTTTTGTCAGATACCAAGATCCAAAGAGAATGATACAAGTAAAAGACCACTTAATAACCACTCTAATACCATACACAAATATAAACTCAAAGTGAGTCAAAGACCTAAATATGAGGCCTGAAACCATAAAAATCCTAGAAGAGAACAAAGGCAATAATTTCTTTGACATCAGCCATAGCAACATTTTCTAGATATATCTCCTACAGCAAGGGAAACCAAAGCAAAAAAAAACTATTAGGAAAACATCCAAGAAGAACAAGGAGCCTAGGACTAGTGAACACAATGGCAGATCAACTTCATTTCTACATCAAGATCATTCAGTTTCTGAGAAGATAAGTTATTTGTCAAAAAATAACTCTTCGAGGGGTGCCTGGGTGGCTCAGTCAGTTAAGCCTCCAACTTTTGATTTTGTCATGATCTCATGGTTTGTTCAAGCCTCTCAATGGGCTCTGCACTGACGCATGGAGCCTGCTTGGGATTCTCTCCCTCTCTCTCTACGCCATCTATGCTCGTTCGCATGCTCGCTCTCTCTCCCCCAACCCCCACCCCAAAAAACCTTTCAAAACCATTTAAAAGGTCAAAAACAGAAATGACTTTCATTCTCTTAAGAGATCAGAGGTAGAAAGTTGAAATAATTGTTTCTGTTAACAATATCCAAAGGCATGGAATATCCCAGTTGTTCTAAGGAAACCCAATTCTCCAATTTGAGTAAAACATTAAGTTATAGGCAGTTATTGGACATCGATCACAGAATCTACTAACATTATTTATCACTAATATAGAATCCTTGCTATTTTATGCTGCCCTAAACACTTGTCTTATGTGGCTGCAAATTCAAAAACCCAGTTCAAGTCCACTTGTACAGGAAAGGCTTCCAGAACGATGCTTTTATTTTTCCTCTTTTCCTACCTAATTTCTATCCTGCATTAACTAAAACTATCAAATGCAGTTTCTGTGTATTTTACAATACAATGAAATCACTGAGTCAAGGACTAGCACCTTGCTTTGGTTACCACTTAGCACAGGACTTCTCAATTTCACCTACATTTCAATAAATGCGGGCTTTAAAAAAGTGTGTATTAATGCACAAGTATGCATGCACTCACATGCACACAAATGCCCAACTCTCGATCCTAAGATTCTGTCTACTTTGGTTTGTGCAGACTCTGGCATTATTGTATTATCATTGCTACTGCTGTTATTTACTAAAGTTCCCCAGTTATTATAAAATACAGTAGGTAAGGCACCACTGGTCTAGTATGCTAAACAATACTTGTTCCAGTTTCTCACGGTGTTGTTCATTACAAAACGCAACACACCCGAAGGCACTGCTTCAAAACAAACCAACAAAAAAACACTCATGTCCTAAAAAGAAAAAAAAAACAAAGTAATTAAACAAAACAAACAAAACTCATGTCCTACCAATGCTCTGAGTGGCCTAGCTGAGATTCCAACAGTTCCACATAGACATTACAGCAGCAGACCAGTAGCAGATGGAAAGGCAAAGGAGGAAAGGGCAGGGATGGTTCAATCAAAACCTGAGAGTACTGGGGCACCTGGCTGGCTCAGTCAGTGGAGCGTGGAGCTCTTGATCTTGGGGTTATAAATTCGAGCCCATGTTGGGGATAGAGATTACTTAAAAAAATAAAATCTTTAAAAAAAAAGAAAAACTTGAGGGTATTATTAGACGCTCTCAAAATATCGGCAGCATCATGCCTTGGGCTGTCCCACTTCAAGCACTGACGCCCTCTTATACACAGTCATCATGATACTAAAAATGCCAAATTCTCAAGCCAGTTATACATGACGTAACATGACTGTGCAGAGTAGAACCCCACAATTAAAAGTTTACATATTCAATTCTCCATTTTATGAGGGTTCAGCAAATGACTTTCGAGTCAAGTAGGGAGGAAAGATTATATCATATTTACAAGAAATTCTGTTTTTCAACCATGGATTTAAGGTAAAACACAGCAAAGAATGAACCAAAATAATTACCACTAGTGAAAGCTGTGGATCTGTATTTGGAGGTATTCCAACTTAGAATACCTCCCTGCCCACTGAGAAGTGCCTTCAGCTAGGGCCTTCAGTTCTCCATTATTCTGCAGCTACATTCTTTGGTTATCTTCATATCCTTCACTAACAGTTCCTGAAGTCTTTTCTGATAGGAGCTAAATTCTCACGGGATGTTAGAGTCAGCTATCCAAGCAGCAGATGACGCTTGTTATGAATAACAAATAAAAATGCAGAAAAATGGAAGAACTTAGGAAGACTCAGGAGGAACTGTTTTAGTATGATTTTAGCAAGCCAATACGGACAAACATTTGCATTTTACTAAATTGGAAAACAAATGAAAATTTTAAAGTCCTAAGTACACACTTTCAAAGAAAAATAACAGAAAAAATTATTAATAAGAAGGATGCCTCAGTGATTATGATTTAAAAAGATTTCAACTAATCATAAAGAAGCATTTTAAAATCTTTGTCCAGAAAACTCAGAGTAGTTTAATTCCACATGGAATCATCAGATATGTGCTTGGAAAGTATCACATCATTGTTCTCTGGACTGAGATCTACTGCAGATATTTTTGAATTTAGGAAATAATTATCAGGCATGTGTCATTCTAGAATACATTTGTTCATGGGTACATTCCTTCAAATCCCACACTAAAATAAAAGTGAGTTACCAGACTCTGAGGAGAATAGGAGTTGACAGCAGTGGAGCTGCCAGTCCCTGGTGCCATCTGACTGTTGTGCTGAGAATTAGTGAAGACAAGGGCTTGGCCAAAGCCCTGCTGTTGGGAAGTTTCAAAGGAGTTCACTTCTGTGGCTTGACTGGGAGGAACAGGCTTCTGGAGCAAGGCTACCAGATCAATGCTAAGCAGACAAAAAGCAAATGAGGAACGAGTCAAAAGCACATTTTACCAACAATGAATTTGAGAAGTAAATCAATATAAAGTAAATTCATGCTAAAAATAATCTAAGTGAGGTGACTCGGGGTCATAAGTCAAGCCCCACATTAAGTGTAGAGGTTATTTAAGTGAATAAAATTTTTAAAAAGTAATAATCTAAGTGAGGAAAACTTTTGGAAACTGTAGTTTAAAAGAGCCAAAATAATAACATCGATGACCCCCCCCCCAAAAAAAAAAAAAAAAAACAGCATAGAAAGGCACAGAGACTAAAGCAGGGCTTTGCAGAGAAGAGAAATGAGATAGTACATTGAGATAGTTCCACAGAATAGCACAATAACAACTCATTTGAAAACCTGGAGCAAATGAGTAAATAAACAATATTCTGAAGTTTGGCTCATTTTCTTTAGAATATTTTGCCCATGCCTGGGAGGCTCAGTCGGTTAAGTGTCCAACTTCGGCTCAGGTCATGATCTCATGGTCCATGAGTTCGAGCCCCGTGTCGGGCTCTGTGCTGACAGCTCAGAGCCTAGAGCCTGCTTGGGATTCTGTGACTCCCTCTCTCCCTGCCCCTTCCCGCCCACTCTCTCAACAATAAACATTAAAAAAAAAAAAAAGAATATTTTGCCCCATTCATTACTTGGAACCAGTGTCTCTTCGACTTGCCTCAAGGAGAGCAAATCCCTATTTTGAGGGATTGAGAACCATAACCATACTAGACAATCCAAACAGTTTCAAGCAGTTATAAATATTTCTAAGTTCTATGTTCTAAGGTATAAGATATTTAAGTTTACATAAATCTCCAGTAATTTTCTCTCTTAAATATTCGGGCGGGAAAAGCACAGTATAATAACAAATCCTCCCTAGAACACTTGTAATGTCCCCAGAAAAACAGATATTCCAACTTCAGAATCGTGGCCGAAAAACCTAAAAGCCTGAGGAAGAAATGATCTTCCAGAGACATACTCCCTGACATGTGAGCGAGCTACTACCTCCTCTGCAGAACCTGCAAGGTGCTCAGAATTTACTAACATGGTAATTTGCTCTATTAAACCATTTCAAAGGCCAGTTCCCAGTCAGTTCTCCTGTCTCACCATGCCAGTAAAGCAGATTCTGGGAGGTCAAATAATTGAAGGCCCACAACTATCTAATAAAGATCAAAGTTCCTAGGCATGAGTTCCTCTCCTTACGCACTACTGACTCTTACTTTCCTGTAAGCAGGTTAAAGTCCCAGACTAGTATTTTAGATTCTCAGGGAATTTACATTACAGCTTATGATACCGGAACTCCAAGGATATAAATCCAGGGTAGTTATGTTACATATAAACCATATCAAAAGATCACGAAAAATACAGCAAGTTCTATTTTAAAAATATGGTAAGATCTACAAATAAAAAAATAGACAATATGGCACTGTCTATTAACTAACCATTTAAATAAGTGTATTTTTTTTTGGGGGGGGGAGGAATTCCCTCCCATGCCCTACTGTGACCTCTGGACCCATCCTTTCCTCTGCTTCAGTGAGTAGAGGAGGAGGCTTCACATATTTTTTTTAATGTTTATTTACTTACTTTTAGGAGGGAGGGAGAGGGGGAGGGGGGAGGGGGGAGGGGGAGGGGTAGGGAGGGGGGAGGGGGAGGGAGGGAGGGAGGAGAATGAGAATCCCAAGCAGGCTCCGTACTGTCAGTGCAGAGACCGGACGCAGGGCTCAGTCTTAACAAACCGTGAGATCACGATCCAAGCCGTTATCATGACTTTTTTTTTTTTTTTAATGAAAATGATCCTGGGGTGCCTGAGAGGCTCAGTCGGTTGAGAATCCAACTCCTGATTTCAGCTCAAGTCATGATCCCAGAGTCATGAAACTGAGCCCCATGTCAGGCCTGCATGCTGACAGGGCAGAGCCTGCTTAGGAGTCTCTCTCTTCGTATCTCTCTGTCCCCTCCCAGCTTGCTCTCTCTTTCTAAAAATGAACAAACATTTGAAGAAAAAAATAAAAGAAATAGAAGACCCCATGAGAAATTTATATCAGTCTGAGAATACCTAAATAAATGATATCACACACAGAAAACCAAAGGTATTTTGTATTAAGTTCATCTGTCAAACAATAATATACTGTATTTACCAAAGTAAAAAAGAACTATAAATAGGCTTAACATAATCTCTATCACATATGATTAGTGGATACAACTAAGTAGATAATGATGTGGGCTCTGTCAGTTCACAAGGAAGGTTAAGGATAAAACAAATTCTCAGAAGGAAAACAGTAAAAACAGAGATTCAAGAAAAGGAAAAGAAAGAAACCTGAGACCCAAAACAAATTTCTGGAATAAGAAATTTAAATTATGCTTTGAATAACAAACAAAAGGTGACTGAAGTGTTTACCTTTGCCCAGGTGTGACATGATTCTCTGCTGGAACAGCTGAGGCAGTAAAGACTTTTGTTTCAGAAAGCTGTATGGAAAGGAATAAAAAAATACTTTGCTCTTATTTCATGTAACATAAAACCAAAAATGTATCAGATTTCTGACAATTCTGGGGCACCTGGGTGACTCAGTCAGTTAAGCGTCCGACTTGGGCTCAGGTCATGATCTCACGATCTGTGAGTTCGAGTCTCGCATCGGGCTCTGTGCTGCCAGCTCAGAGCCTGGAGCCTGCTTCAGATTCTGTGCCTCCCTTTCTATCTCTGCCCCTCCCCAGCTAGCTCTGTCTCTCTCTCTCTCAAAAATAAAATAAAAACATAAAAAAAATTTAAAAATAAAAGAGTCTGATTTTGGCTGAGGTCACTATCTCATGGTTCAAGTGTGAGCCCCACGTGAGGCTCTGGGCTGACAGCTCAGAGCCAGTAGCCTGCTTCAGATTGTGTGTGTCTCTCTCTCTGCCTCATCCCCACTCGAACTGTCTCTGTGTCTCAAAACAGTAAATGAAAACAAAAAAAATTTTTTTTAATAAAATTTCTGACAATTTTTAGTCACCAGGACTCTCGTTATACTTCATGCAAAAAGTAGCCTAAAACAAAGGAAATACACAAGCGATCATGATAAGTAATTTTGTTGGGGTGAAGGTAATTTTAGATTGATAAACCCGAAAAAAAGGATTTCACATGAGGGAAACAACGAAGTCAGACCAGGGTTCAAGTCCTAGTCACACTACTCTATTTGCAATTACGCAAAATGAAAACACCAGTAAAACCACCAAAAATGCCAAAGTATGAAAGGGCAAAAAACTGACATTTCCTCTCCCTCAAAACAGATGGCTTTAGTATTTCACTTATTAGTAATCTGTATTCTTTTTAATTAAGTCATAAGTTTCTTTGTTTAAAAAAATTTTTTTATTTGGGCATATCACATCCAGTAAACTGCAAATATTCAAAGCAAATAATTGAGTTTTGTCACATTTATATGCCCATGAAATCATCACAAAATCATGACAATGAGCATATTTATTATCCCAAAAGTTTGCTCCTGTCTCTATATAATCAAACCCTCCCACCACTCACCTTAGTCCCCAGGAAATTACGAATGTGTTTTCTGTCACTACAGATTAGGGTTCCATTTTCTAGAATTTTAAAATATGCAATCTTGGGGCACTTGGATGGCTCAGCCTGTTGAGTATCCAACTCTCCATCTCAGCTCAGGTCATGATCTCGCAGTTTGTGAGATCGATCCCCATGTCAGGCTCTGTACTGAAATCATGGAACCTGCTTGGGATTCTCTCTCTCCCTCTCCCACTTGTGCTTTCTCTTACCCTCTCAAAATAAATAAATAACCTTTAAAAATAAATAAGCAGGGGCGCCTGGGTGGCTCAGTCGGTTGAGCCGCCGACTTTGGCTCAGGTCATGATCTCAGAGTCTGTGAGTTCGAGCCGCGCATCGGGCTCTGTGCGGATGGCTCGGAGCCTGGAGCCTGCTTCCAATTCTGTGCCTCCCTCTCTCTCTGCCCTTCCCCTGCTCATACTCTGTCTTTATGTCTCTCAAAAATAAATAAACGTTTTTTAAAAAAAAAAAAAATCTTTATAAAAATAAATAAGCAAACCACCTTTTTGTCTGGCTTTTTTCATTGAACATAATTATTTTCAATTCATGCATACTGTTTAAATGCCATTTCAAGTTTTGTGTGTGTTTTTTTTTTTAAGTTTATTTATTTTGAGAGAGAACACAGGAGGGGACAGGGAGATAAGGAGAGAGGGGGAAAGGGGGAAAAGAGGGGGAGAGAGAGGGGGAGAGAGGGGGGAGAGGGGGAGAGGGAGGGGGAGAGAGGGAGGGGGGAGAGAGAGGGAGAGAAAGACAGGGGAGATAGGGGAAGAGGGGGAGAGGGGGAGAGAGGGGGAGAGAGGGGGGAGAGAGGGGGGAGAGAGGGGGGAGAGAGGGGGGGAGAGAGGGGGGAGAGAGGGGGAGAGAGAGGGGGGAGAAAGAGAGGGAGGAGGAGAGAGGGGGGAGGAGGGGGGGGAATCCCAAGCAGGCTATACACTGTCAGTGCACAGCCTGACACAGGGCTCAAACTCACGAACCCTGAAATCATGACCAAAACTAATGAGTCACACCCCCCGCCTTTTGAAATTTTAAGGCACCAGGATAAAATTTTTTGAAACCTCTACTGACATTATTGAAAGGTAGGCTCTTTTCACATTTTCCAAGTAGGGTAGGAGCTTTTAAAGGCTAAAAGGTTGATCTAATGAGATAATGAGAATAACTAACTGCAGGAAATCCTTCTCAAAGACTTCCATATTACTTATTAACTCTAAATGTCTCAGAACTCTGAAATACTAGATAAAAATCAGATTGCCCTGGGGCACCTGGGTGGCTCAGTGGTTAAGTTTCCGACTTCTGTTCAAGTCATGGTCTCACGGTTTGTGAGTCCAAGCCCTGTGTTGGGCTCTGTGCTGACCTCTCAGAGCCTGGAGCCTGCTTCAGATTCTACGTCTCCCTCTCTCTGTCCCTCCCCGGTTCATGGTCTCTCTCTCTCTCAAAAAAAAATAAACATTAAAATTTTTTTAAAAATCAGATTGCCCTCACAAATTAAAACTCGTGTAGGGGCAGAGCAGATAGTAGGTGTTCACTTTCTAGAAAAGCAAATAAAAAGTGAATAGATTACTGTTTGAACAAGAAGAGCTTACACTGGACCCTATTTCAAGGTAGTATCTTGAAGAGTCCCAAAGAATCTATTCTTGCCTCAACTCTAACATGTAAGATTCTACAAGACACAAAGAAAAGCAATAAAGGAATAACTGTGCAAAGCAATGATAGAGAAGATCTAAAGCTATAAAAATATGACTCAGTTCAAATCAAATGAGAACCACTATTAATCAGTAACATCCTATCTAACCCCATCAGAATACAGAAAATTAAATTGTTTCCCCCTTCCTTCTTTTTAAAAAAAAGGAGAGGGGTACTTGACTGGCTGTCAGTAAACCATGTGACTCTTAATCTTGGAGTCATGAGTTCAAGCCTCATATTGGGTTTAGAGGTTACTTAAAAATAAAAATAAAATATTTGTGGGCATCTGTGTGGCTCAATCAGTTAAGCATCAGACTCTTGGTCTCGGCTCAGGTCATGACTGACAGTGCAGCAGCGTGCTGGCAGCACAGAGCCTGCTGGGGATTTTGTCTCCCTCTCTCTCTGTGCCTCAGCTGTGCTCATTCTCTCTTTCTCTCTCTCTCTCTCTCTCTCTCTCTCTCTCTCTCTCAAAAATAAATAAACATTTAAATAAAATAGTGTAAAAAAAGTATTATGGGGGTGCATGGGTGGCTCAGTCGGTTGTGCGTCCGACTTCAGCTCAGGTAATGATCTTACAGTTCATGGGATCAGGCCCCGCCTCGGGCTCTGTGCTGACAGCTCAGAGCCTGGAGCCTCCTTTAGATTCTGTGTCTCCTCCTCTCTCTGCTCCTCCCCCACTCATTCTCTCCCTCTCTCCCTCTCTTACTCTCTCTCAAAAATAAGTAAACATAAAAAAAGTATTATGTAAAAAGGAAGCATTCTCGGATTTCAAAAGACACAAGCTGTAATTTAATATTTGTGAAAAGAAAAAGACTAGAGGGAAATACATAAAAATTATTTAAAATGGCTGCCTCTAAGGGGTGGTTGGCCGGCTCAGTCAGTAGAGCATGAGAGTTTTGATCTGGGGGTTGTGGGTTTGAGCCCCATGTTTGGCAAAGCTTACTTAAAAAAAAATTTTAAAAAGGAGATGGAAAGGAAAGGTTAATACTTCAAGGAATTTTAGATTGGCACCTTACTCATGTTTCAATCACCATTTGTTTTAAATGTTTATTTATTTGAGAGAGATAGAACGTGAGCAGGGGAGGGGCAGAGAGCAGGAGACACAGAATCTGAAGGAGGCTCCAGGCTCCTGTCAGCACAGAGCCTGACAGAAGTACAAGCCCATGAACATGAGATCATGAGCTGAGCCAAAGTCGGATGCTCAACCAATTGAGTGAGCCACCCAGGTGCTTCTATTATACATCGTCTCAGAAAATATTGGTATCAAGCCCCGTGTAGGACTCCATGCTGATAGCACAAAGCAGGCTTCGGATTCTTTCTCTGACCCCACTTTAAAATATAATATAGGGGCGCCTGGATGGCTCAGTCGGTTAAGCGGCCGACTTCATCTCAGGTCATGATCTTATTATGGTCTGTGGGTTCGAGCCCCACGTCAGGCTCTGTGCTGATGGCTCAGAGCCTGGAGCCTGCTTCAGATTCTGTGTCTCCCTCTCTCTCTGCCCTTCCCCTGCTCACGCTCTGTCTCTATGTCTCTCAAAAATAAAGAAACGTTAAAAAAAAAAAAAAAATTAAAAAAATAAATAAATAAACATTAAAAAAATTTAAAAAAAATAAAGAAAAAAATAAAATATAATATAAACTCTTAAAAATAAATAAATAAATTTTTGAAAATATACTTGTGAGTACAGAATGCTAACAGGGAAAAATAATCTCAAGGAAAAAAATTTCAAAGTCTGGGTCACTTTATGCGATATTAAAGGTCGATACTCATAATGCCTTTACTCTCTGTCCCGACGTCTGCTCTACCGGTCTATCACATACATATGTACGCGTTCCAGACCTTGACAGTCAAACAGAGAAATGATGTAAGATACGCTATGGTGCTATTAGTTAAGTCATATTTTCTTTTTTAAGTTAAATCTTTTTTTTTAAACGTTTATTTATTTTTGAGAGACATAGAGACAGAGTGTGAGCGGGGAAGGCAGAGAGAGAGAGATACAGAATCTGAAGCAGGCTCCAAGCTCCGAGCCGTCAGCACAGAGCCCTACGTGGGGCTCGAACTCACAGACTGTGAAATCATGACCCGAGGTGAAGTCGGCCACTCAACCGACTGAGCCACCCAAGGGCCCCAAGTTAAATTTTTTTATCAAAGAATATTTTATGCTGAGCCCAGAATTATAGATCAACACGACTGAGAAGCTAGTGTAGTACACTCAAAAATTGCTATCAAATAAATGAACATAAAATGAGCTAGCCTAGTTTTAAGAAGGGGTTGGGCCTAGAACCAGAATCAATTTATTTCAACTGTGACCCAAACACTGACAACTTCCTGTAATTAAAATGTTATAAAAAATAAACATTCACAGGCCAGGGCAATAGTTGTCAGAACAAATAAAACAGAGGAATCTGGGTAGTTCAGTTGGTTAAGCAGCGGGCTTCAGCTCAGGTCATGATCTCATAGCTCCTGAGTTCAAGCCCTGCATCAGGCTCTGTGCTGACAGCTCAGAGCCTGGAGTCTGCTTTGGATTCTGTGTCTCCCTCTCCCTTTGCCCACCCCTCCCATGCTCATGCTCTGTCTCACAAAAATAAATGAACATTAAAAAAAATTAAAAAAAAAAAAAAGCTAAAAAAATGATTTTGGTCCTACTTAACACCTGATCCTTTTTTTTTTTTTAAGTTCATGTTTTAGTAATCTCTACACCCAATGTGGGGACCAAACTCATGACGCCAAGTTCAACAGTCTCATGTTCTTCAGACTGAGCCAGTCAGGCACCCCTAACACCTTGTCGGTTTTTTTTTTTAAACTTTATTTATTGAGAGAAGGGCGCCTGGGTGGCTCAGTCAGTTAAGCATCTGACTTCGGCTCAGGTCATGATCTCACAGTTTGTGAGTTCGGGCCCCATGTCGGGTTCTATGCTGACAGCTCAGAGCCTGGAGCCTGCTTCAGATTATGTGTTTCCCTCTCTCTGTGTCCCTCCCCTGTTCATGCTCTGTCTGTCTGTCTCTCTCTCTCTCTCAAAAATGAATAAACTTAAAAAAAAATACCTTCTATTTATTGAGAGAGAAAAAGAGAGACAGAGAGAGAGAGATGGAGGGAGGCAGGGAGAGAGAAGGAGAGAACATGAGCGAGGGAGGGGCAGAGACAAGCAAAGAGAATTCCAAGCAGACAGCTCACTGTCAGCACAGAGTGCTACAGCAGGGCTGGATCTCATGAACCATGAGATCATGACCTGAACCAAAACCAAGAGACGCTTAACCAACTGAGCCACCTGGGTGCCCCCAAACCTGGTCATTTTTAAGTGGATGCTTTAAAACCAAGTTTCTTAAAAATCTCAAATCGCCAACTTCTAAGAAGCATTTGCTAAAAAACATGATAATCACATGTCTGAAAAGAAGCCATGGATAACAACAAGATAATTCCAGCTTTTTCAAAGAACACATGTCCTTATCAGAAAACAAGAAGAAGACAGCTCTAATCTGATGCTGAATACTTACATCTTCAGTCCAGTCGTCTGTAGTCCACTCTTCCACTGAATTCTTCCAGGCCCCTGCTGACAATAATCATAGTTTACATCACAAAGTCAAGTATCATCTTACTCCAACTAATTCTCTGTAGTATACTGTACAAAATCTGTCATGTATCTTATTAGTAATTTAGTTTACAAGCTAAGAAATATGAAGCTCCTGGTCTATTCTCAATAAAATGTCATGTTGTCAAAAATGCAACTTAGCTAGGTACTATCCACATAAACTCAAAGCAAGGTCTCACACTGTTTCTGCTTCAGTGTAGATCATATCCAAGAAATTCTGCCATGAGTAATCAAGTACAGGCATAGCACAAATACACATATTTAACGATGAGACCCTTATGATATACATAACATTTAAAACAACAAAATTCATTGTGAAGCTGGTCAACCTCAGACCCGCATTTCAAGTAGATTACTGAATACTGAATTTATATATTTATTTTCTTTATAAGATATTAAAGGGGCACCTGGGTTGGCTCAGTAGTTAAGTGTCCAATTTGGATTCAGCTCAGCCCCATACGAGTCTCAATGCTTAGAGTGTGGAGCCTAGTTGGAATTCTCACTCTCTCTCTCTGCCCCTCCCCTGCTCATGCTTTCTCTTTCTCAAAATAAATAAATAAATGTAAAAAAGATATTAAGTCCATTCTATGGCTTCCTAATACATCTCCAGCAAAGCTGAGCATTAATCCTGCTCACCTAAAGTCTAGTGCTATATATAACTCTGATGAGCAGATGCTTTGCATCTGCTCAAACAATTCTTACAGAATATCTGTAAAATAATTAAGTACTTAAAGAGAAGGATTTGTGTTCAGAAATGCTGACTTTAGTATTCAGAGATCCTGTATAAGTACTAGGCCCATTACCTTATTCCATACATGCAAATACATAGGTAAAAAAACAGAGAAAATGGTTTTTTAAGAAAATATACAAAGATATCAACTATAACCACCCCCAGGAAGTAAGACCGTGAATGTTTTCATTCCTTCAACAGGGAAGAAATGAGATGAGCATCTGGCTTACAATGAGGTTTGTGCATGCAAAGGACAAAAGGAAGAGAAGGGGAACACTCTTGAGAAAAAAGGGCAGGTAATCGGATCTAACTTCCTTGGAACCAGGTCTATTACCTAATAACCAACCGCTTCATGAATAAACAGAACATGTTACCTATGAAAAGAGTCCTTCCTTATGGAATTCTTTCAGTTGGATGTCCCTAGTTTAGGACTGGTTGTGGCAAGCATAGAATAGATGAATGTATGCAGTAAGATGCTCTGTAAAACAGCCCCGAAGATATGCTACTATATGGGAGATATTTCAAACCTGAAAAACATTCCCTGCTGTGTGAGAAACCTACACGCATCACTGAGAGACTTCATCTATTATTATGGATCATAGGGCATATACATTAAAGTAAGGAAGAACATAGATACAGGCACTCCTTGTTCTTCTGTGCCTCTCGACTGCATGTATCTTTGAAATAATCATAAAGATTCATAGAGAATGTTCTGAACTGACAATCTGATCCTTTATATTCATTCACTCATCATACCTTTTAATGGTTTCCACAATTTTTCCAGAAATGTAAACTGTTTACATCGAGCCTCAGCTTTTTCTAGAATTTCTTAATATTTACAGTACTGTGTCCTATGATACATTTGACAGCATGAGCATAGGGTAGGTTGGATCGAGGTGGCACCAAGAACACTGTGTACTGGCTATGCTTTCAGCCTAGTTGTGAGTTAAAAAAAAAAAATTTTTTTTAATGTTTAATTTTGAGAGAGAGAAGGTGGGAACGGGGGAGGGCCAGAGAGAGGGGAGACACAGAATCCAAAGCGGGCTCCAGGCTCCAAGCTATCAGCACACAGTCTGAAATGGGGCTCAAACCCACAACCTGCAAGCTCATTACCTGAGCCCAAGTCGAAAGTGCAACCAACTGAGCCACTCAGGCACTCCCAATTAAAACAGTTTCTTAAAGCTAAAAGAAGTCTTTGTTTAAGTGAGAAAACACAAGGTACAATTAGTTCCAGTCAGAAATCAGTAGTGAAAAGTTGTTCTCTAGGCCTCTGCTCAGGCTTCTTAGAGATCACCCTGCACACAAAACTAAATACACATAAGGCAAGCCATCTCCCTCCACCCTAATATTCCTTCTGCAATGCGATTTTCATCTAGGCACTAATACATAATCCCCAATGTTTTAATAGATCTCCTTCAAGACAAGACTTTTCTCTAAGTAGATGTACAGTTTTAAAAAAACTCACAACTAGGGGCACCTGGGTGGCTTGGTTGGTTACCTGTCCTGACTTTGGCTCAGCACATGATCTCAGGACCAATTAGTTCAAACCCTAAGTCATACTCTGTGCTGACAGCTCAGAGCCTGGAGCCTGCTTTGGATTCTGTGTCTCCCCTCTCTCTGGCCTTCCCCCATTCCCATACTTTGTCAGGTTTAATATAAATATTTCATGTTTTTGTATTAACTATAAATGGTACCTTTATTTCCTTTTTAATTATCATTTGCAATTGTTGATTGCTTATACAGAAACAGTCTTGATTTTAGGATTGGTCACACAACTATATGCATGTTAGAATTTACCTACTTATAGCCCTTAAAAAGGGTGAATATTATTGCATATAAAATATATCTCAATAAATCTGAAATTTACAAAAATATTAGCAAGGAAAATTTTTATAAGGTGAACTATTAATAATTACTTAATGAATTAATAAGTCCAAAGAGAATCAGTAAAAACTAAGTTTCACAACAGTGAGACATGAAATATATAAATATGGCATATTCCTGCCATTCATTTCTACTTTTAGTAGAGGGAAAGAGAAAGAGAGACAGATTAACAATATTAAGCAGGCTGCACAGAGTCCAGGCAGGACTTGAACCCACAACCGTGGGATCATTTAACCCAAATCAGAAGACAGACTTTCAACCGATTGGGCCTCAATTTTAGATTTCAATATAAAATTTTATATTTTAATTTTCACAGGTATAAGACTGATGATCTGGCATATCACTATGCTTCTTCCAGGCATTTGATATTTTTTGAGGCTACAGATTTTTTTTCCATTTTCTGTTGATTGTGTATAGAAATGTATCTATTGAACTTCTATCTAGCACCTTTTAAAACTCCCCTTATTAATTTTAATATTTTATCTGTAGATTTTTCTATCATTGCCAGAAATAACAAGTTTATACTCTTTCCAACCCTTAGACTTTTTTCACTCCTTACTGCAATGATTAGGACCTCTAGTACATTAGTATACAGAAATAGTAAGAGGAAGCCCCTTTACCTCATTCTGGAGAAAAAATATTCAACACATCACCATTTACTGTAATGCTTTCTGTATCTTTTGTAGGTATCCTGTCTGATTAAGGAAATTTCTATTCCAGATTTGCCAGTTTTTAAAAAAATCAGAGATGGAAGTTAGGTTTTGTCAAATGCATTTCCTTATTGAAATAAGGAATTTTAAGCTTTAATCAAAGTACAAATAATACTTCTTTTTGTTATTGAGATATAACTCACACAGCATAAAATCTATCGTCTCAAAAGTACACATGTGAGTAGTGTTTAGTATATTCACAGATTGTGAAACAATCATAACTATTCCAGAATTTAAAAAAAAATTTTTTTAACGTTTACTCATTTTTGAAAGACAGAGCACAAGCGTTGAGGGGGTGGGGGGGATGGGGAACACACACACAGAATCTGCAGCAGGCTCCAGGCTCCGAGCTGTCAGCACAGAGACTGATGTGAGGCTTGAATTCAAAAACCACTCACAAACTGTGAGATCATGACTTGAGCCAAAGTCAGATGCTTAACCAATTGAGCAATCCAGGCGTCCCCTATTCCAGAATATTTTCATTAATCCAAGAAGATATTTTTCTTTTTAAGTAATCTCTATACCCAACATGTAGCTCAAACTTCCAACTCTGAGACTGAGTCACATGCTATACCAAAAGAGACAGCCAGTGCCCCATTCCAAGCAGAAATCTTGAACCCATTAATAGTCATTCCCCGTTTTTTTCCCAAATGTGTCCAACCTTCAGTAACCAAAACTACTGCTATTTTTTGCCTGATAAGACATTTCATACAAATGAAATCATACACTATAAAATATGTGATCCTTTATGACTGACTTCTTTCACTCAGCATGGTTTTTGTTTTTTGTTTTTTTCAAGTTATTTAATTAATAATATACACTGTAGCCCTGGCTTCAGGAGAACTAAGTGATTCATCTCATACATGACACCCAGTGCTCATCTCAAAAAGTGCCCTCCTTAATGCCCATCACACGTTTAACTCACCACCATCCCCACCCACCCGCCATCAACCCTCAGTTTGTTCTCTGTATTTAAGAGTCTCTTATGGTTTGGGGCACCTGGCTGGTTCAGTCGGTGAAGCATCTGACTTCAGCTCAGGCCATGAGCTCACGGGTCATGGGTTTGAGCCCCACATCAGGCTCTGTGCTGACAGCTCAGAGCCTGGACACACAGCCTGGAGCCTCGTTCAGATTCTGTGTGTACCACTCTCTCTGCCCCTCCCCTGCTCACACTCTGTCTCTGTCAAAAATGAATAAATGTTAAAAAAAAAATTAATTACGAAAATAGGGTCTCTTGTGGTTTGCTCCCTCTGTTTTTATCTTATTTTCCCTTTCCTTCCCCTATGTTCATCTGTTAAGTTTCTCAAATTCAACACATGAGTAAAATCATATCTGTCTCATTTCACTTAGCATAACAGCCTCCAATTCGATCCATGTTGTTGCAAATGGCAAGATTTTCTTTTTCATCACTGGAGTATTCCATTGTACTACATTCCATGCAGTATTCAATTCCAAACATTCCATTGTGTGTGTGTGCATGTATACACACATCAGTTGATGGACATTTGGGCTCTCAGCATGTTTTTAAGATTCACTCATGTTGCAGCATATATTAGCACTTCATTCCTTTTTATGGTAGAATGAATATGGATGATATACAACATTTTCCTCTTCCATTCATTCATAGAAAGACATTTGTTTTGTTTCTACATTTTGGCCATTATGAATTATGCTTCTATGAACATCACAAGGGTTTATGTAAAGCTATGTCTTGCATTCTCTTAAGTATATATCTGGGAGATGACTGATTTTTTAATGTGAAAGAAACTTGATTACCAAGTATAAATTTAACATGATCATGATATATTATTGTTCTTTTCTATCTTATTGAATGGTTTTCTGCTATTTTGGCTTAAGACTTTACATGAGTGTGGAAGAGTGAGATTAGTTTGTAATTTCAAATGTTAGCACAAAATTTACTGACATGAAGTATCTTATAATCTTTTAATGCCTGATATTAATTATAATTGTGATTACAATTATATTAAGCCATCAATTATATATAACATATACTTTAATTATAATTATAATTAATATCAATATCCCTTTTCTCATTCCTGTAACCAATTATGTATGCTTCTTCTCCCTCCCTGATCAGTCTCACAGTAAGCATACCAATTTTACTAGTCTTTTCAAATAATCATTTTTATAACTTTTGTTGATCGTTTCTATAATATCTTTGATTTCTAGTTCATTGGTGGTGTTTCTATGGTGATGGCACAGTCCTGTTTTTGACCAGGGTAGGTGTTATATGGGTGTTTGCTCTTAGATTATTTATTGAAGTACACTCTTATATTTTGGGTTATAATTCATGAATTATCAAATTGTGTTTTTATAAATATAGTCAAAATAGTTAATGATGTATTATCATGAACAAATCCTAGGAGCTCCAATTAACAAGTATTTGTCAATGACTTTCCAAAAAGAAATAATCCAAAAACATCAGGATACAGAAAAAAAACTGCAAAAGCAATTGGTGCCCAAATTTTCATCCACTTGTCATCTACCACTCTGTCCAAATTTGTGTCCACCATCAGGAATGATATTTTCAGTAACAAGTCTTCCCATAAGAAAGTACATATATCCCTAATACACTGAGTTTGTACTGACTTACACAGATTGATTAAAGCCTCTTCTAAGAGCACACAAGGGAAAAATTAAATACCTTATGGTCAATGAGATTTTTAAGTGAAACCTTGGAGATAAAAACCAGCTAATAGTCTCAGGTAGGACAGCAGCCTGTTTTTCATTCTTCTCCATCAGCACATCTTTGTATGTTAAGAACTCAAACACTTAAAACACATCTCTGACAATACACACTTACCAGTTCCCTCATCTGTACCATTCTGAGCAGCTTCCCAAACTACTGGCTTTGTCCCACACCCATCTACAGATGGAGAATCCGAATAGTCCGCAGGATTAAATGTCCTTGTGTTTGGAAAAAAAAGAAAGAATTAAAGCAAATGCAACATTTACCAAACTTACAAAATTAACCATACATCATCTTCCTCCCCCCACCTCCCCAAATACCCTGTCCCTTCTAAAAGCCAATATAATAAACTTCACGCTGGGGCAAATGGGATGCTAAGTTGGTTAAAGGTCTGCTCTTGATTTTGGCTCAGATCATGATATCACAGCTTCGGGCTCTGCACTGAAAGCAGGGAGCCTGCTTGGGATTCTCCTCCCTCTCTCTCTGTCCTCCCCCTCCCTCTCTCAAAATTAGGTAAACAGGGATGTCTCTTGATTTTCGCTCAGGTCGTGAAAGCACGGTTTGTGAGTTCGAACCCTGCATTGGGGTGCTCGCTGACAGTGCCCCTCCCTCACTCTCTTTCAAAATAAATAAACTTTTAAAAAAGGTAAATAAACATTTTAAAAAATTAAAAAGAAAAAACACTTCACCTCCTTCTTTAATTACAGCTAATTCTTCTTGACTATCAGGATGTAGATTTCCTAAAAAGCAGAGGTTGTCTAGGAAATCTTCCATACGCTCTTGTATGATGCCCTTATTTCCCTAAGTTCCTGCCCTCCACATCCTAAAGCAGATGTGCACAACTGTAACTGTATTAGGAAGAATAAGGGCTCCAATGGAAAGTTCCCCTTAAAACTAAGACTAGACTTAAACACGCAGTTAAGTATTTCCCAGAGTCAGAATCCAGATCCTTTTTGTACAAAAACAGTGGATATAAAGAAAATGTTTCATTCAGGTTTTTTTTTCCATTGAAATTCTGAACATCCATGATTCAGAAGTCTAACTAGCGCCAAATTAATACTATCTCTAAAATTTTCAGAATAGAATTTAAAAGTTTTTGCCACCTTTACTGAGGTATCATTGACAAATAAAAAAAAAAATCATAAAAGAGTATTTTTGAATGTAAACCACAAAACCACAGGAGTTTAAAAAGCTGGTTTGGGCACATACAGTATGCTTAAGTGTTCCAGCCAGTTTGTCCCTGTATATTCATCCTTCCTTTATCCACAATGAGCTCAAGAAGGAAACAGAAATGGAAACAGGTATCATGTGAAGGCAGTGACCCTGCCAGGCTATGGTGCTGCCCTGGAGCTAAGGAGTGACAAAAGGGTTTTCCCATAAGCAATTCCCTTCCTTTCTTGTCATCTATAGATGGCTTCTACAAGCTTAGAAACTTTTCCTAAAAGTCCAAGGAGAGCTAAGGTTTAAAAAAATTGTTTTTCTTTTTATAATCTTTATTTATTTTTGAGAGAGAAAGCGTGTGAGCTACAGTGTGTGAGCAGGGATGAAGGGGGGGGGAAGGAGGGAGGGGGAGAGAGAGAGAGAGAGACGAGGAGGGAGGGAGGGAGGGAGGGAGGAGGAAGGCAGGGGGGGAAAGAGAGAGAGAGAGAGAGAGAATTCGAAGCAGGGGGGCACCTGGGTGGCTCAGCTGGTTAAGTAGCTGACTTCAACTCGGGTCATGATCTCACGGTCTGTGAGTTTGAGCCCCACGTCAGGCTCTGTGCTGACGACTCAAAGCCTGGAGCCTGCTTCAGAATCTGTATCTCCCTCTCTCTCTGTCCTTCCCTTGCTCATACTCTGTCTCTATGTTTCTCAAAAATAAACAAATGTTAAAAAATTAAAAAAAAAAAAAAAAAAAAAAAAAAGAATCCGAAGCAGGCTCCAGGCTCTGAGCTATCAGGACAGAGCCTAACGTGGGGTTTGAACTCACGAAATTTGAGCTCATGACCTGAAACAAAATCAGATACTTAACCAACTGAGCCACCCAGACACCCCAAAGTGGATCTAAGGTTTTAGAGGAAGCAAAAAGTCAAAGAACAAACAGAAACTATGAACAAATAACTGATTATATCACCTCATCAGTAATAATATGTTCACCCTTTAGGAAAAAAAAATAAAAATACCAGCATTTTTATATAAACATTGCATTTACTCACCATTCAGGACAATTGCTGGATTTATCAACCTAACTCTCATGAAGTGGATTTCAATGAGGGGTGATTACGAACCTCCCTCCCAGGGAATATCTGGCAATGTCTGGAGAATTTTTTTTGATTGTCACAACTTGAGAATGGGTGCTACTGGCATCTAGTAGTATGGATAGGACAGGGATGTAAAGGATACCCCACCATTTCAACAAACTATTATTCAATCCGAAATGTCAAAAGAGCCAAGGACAGAAATTCTGCTCTGAAGCCTATTGTAATACAAATTTATTTATACTCTTCCACTTTTTCACAATTTTCTTTTTTGTGTGGTATTTTTTAAAAATCTTTTAGTTTTTATTTTAGTGAGAAGAGAGCATGAGTGGGTGAGAGGCGGGAGTGAGGAGAGAGAGAGAGAAAGGGAGGGAGGAAAAGAGGGAGGGAGTGAAGGAATTAGAATATCTAAGTAGGCTCCACACTCGGCTTAGCTCTGAGCCCATAGTGGGGCTCCATCTCACAACCACAAGATCATGACCTAAGCAAAAATCAAGAGTCAGACATTTAACCAACTGAGCCACCCAGGTGCCCTATTTTCTCTTTTTAATACAGAATTAACATCTGACTCACCAGGATAAATAAATTGGGAACGGGACAGAGGTAGAAAACCCTCGAGTAATACCTATAGAGGGTAATAACTATAAAAATAGGATGGCTCAGACTTACCCCATGCCTTGTGTTGAGAATCTTCCTGCCCCTCTCCCTCTTCCACGTCCAAATCCTTAAAACGAAAATAGTACTATTAAATAGTATCTATGTCCTACACAATTATGATTCTACCAACGTCATTCTCTACACACCCCAAACACTATCGTTTTTCCTAACAACACCAACATTCCCATCTAGTGCACCCAACCTGTTGGTCCCTATTGAAACCTCTATCTACACAGTTATTGATTTTAAAGGATAGAAGGCATTTCTTTCTGCTTATCTAGTGTTTGTGATATGTACCACCTTAACACAGGCAGCTCGTATTAAAAACTATTCTGGGGGTGCCTGACTGGCACAAGTGGTAGAGCATCCAACTCTTGATCTCAGGGTCATGAATTCTAGCTCCACACTGGGCATAGAGCCTACAAAAACAACAAAAACAAAAACAAAAAAACAAAAAACAAAAACCAAGAAACTATTCAGACGTTTTAAAATCAGCTACTGCAAACACCATAACATTTGAAACTTCTACTATAAAATGAAATGAGAACCAGAAAGAGGAAACTGCTATGTAAGCTGAAGGTACTGTTATACAGTTTCTTATACTAGAACTTTGAGCAATAACCAAAATGGCGGCAAGCAAGAGAGCAAGCAAGAAGAGATCATTTTATTCAGTGACTCTCCAGTTTTTTGTAATATCCTCAACTATGGACTAAAGATCTAAATTCAAGAGCTAAAATTACACAACTCTCGGAAGAAAATATACAGCAAAATCTTCGCAAGGTTGAATTTGGTAATGATTTCTTAAATATGATCCCAAAGGCACAAAACAAACAACAAGTTGTTAGACTTATGCATCAAATGACAATGATATGGGCCACCTGATGGGCTCAGTCGGTAGAGCATGCAACTCTTGATCTCGGGGTTGTAAGTTCAAACCCCATGTTGGGTGTAGAGATTACTTAAAAATAAAATGTTAAAAAAAAAAGACATCTGTATCAGCAGAATAAAAAGGAAACCCACAGAATATTTGTCCATGATACATTTGATAAAGGAATATCAAGAATATGTGAAGAACTTCTACAGCTTAACAACAGAGCCTAATTCAAAACTGGCAAAGGATTTGAATAGACATTTCTCCAAAGATATGCAAATGGTCAGTAAGCTCATGAAAAGATTCTCAATATCACTAATAAAGGAAACCTGACACCAATCATGATGCTTACTTTCAAAAAATAAAAAAGAAAAAGAAAGAGAACAGAAAATAACAAGTGTTGGCAAGAATGCAGAGAAACTGAAACCCTTATATATACACTTTGCTGGAAATCTAAAATGGTGCAGCCACCACAGTAAATAGTACAGCCGTTCCCCAAAAGAGTAAAACAGAATTACCATATCATCCTGGAATTTCACCTCTGGATATATACCCTCTAGAGAATTTTAAAAGAGTCTCAAAAGAGTAATATTTAATATTACTTAGCCTTAAAAAAATAACTCTTTTATTTAATGTTTATTATTTTTATTTATTTTGAGAGAGAGAATGCAAGTGCACAAAGGGCAGGAGAAGAGAGAATATTAAGGAGGCTCTATGCTCAGCACAGAGCCCAACATGGGGCTTGATCCCACAACCATGAGATTATGACCTGAGCAGAAATCAAGAGGCGGATACTTAATCAACTGGCGTCCCAAGGGGAAGGAAATTCTGACACATGCTACAACATGAATGAACCTTGAGAACATTGCACTAAATGAAATAGGTCAGTCACAGAAGGACAAATATTTTATGATTCCACATATATGAGGTACATAGGTGTATTCAAATTCAAAGGGTGGTTGCCAAGGGCTTTATTAGCCATACTAATATAACAAAATGTGTACTAATTATGTATAGTTAACTTATCCACAGATCAAGTTAAATTATTAAAAATATAGTCTTAACAAAAATAGACTGTATTCACGGAGATGGGAGAATATAGGGAAATCTCCTAAAAAAAAAAAAAAAAAGGAAGGATCCTAATAATGCATATCAGTAGCTACTGTCAAAAGGCAAAGGTAAGACCCACACACAACCATTACCACAACCTACAGAAAAGTCAGAAACTCGGGCAGAAAGAAAACTAGCTCTCAGAAGAAAGCTTTCAAGATACAGGTTTTGGCAAGGATACAAACCAAAATTTAGGAAACGGATAACTTTTAAAAAAGGAAGTTTCGTAGAAAAAAACCAATTCTCAGGAAATAGGACACTTCATTGTAAAAAAAAAAAAATTTTGTCAGGGTTGCCTGGGTGGCTCAGTTGGTTGAGCATCCGACTCTTGCTTTCACTCAGGTCATGATCCCAGGGTCGTGGGATCAAGACCCACTTTGAGCTCCGTGCTTAAGATTCCCCCTTTTTCTTTCGTTTCTTTCTTTTCTTTCTTTCTCTCTCTCTCTCTCTCTCTCTCTCTTGCCCCTTGTCCCTGTTCACACACTCTCTCAAAACAAAAACAAAAAAAAACTAAAACTTACGGTATATCCATCCATACAATGGAATATTACATAGCCATAAAAAGGAATGAGGTACTGGGGTACCTGGGTGGTTTAGTCAGTTAAGCACCTGACTTTCGCTTAGGTCATGATCTCATAGTTGTGGATATGACCCCTGCATCAGGCTTTCTGCTATCAGCACAGAACTCACTTTGGATCCTCTGTCTCTCTCTGCCCTTCCTATTCCTCTGCCCCTACCCCTCTTTAGTCTCTCTCTCTCTCAAAAATAAACATTAAAAAACAACAGAAGAGGAATAACATACTGATACATGCTTCAATATTGTAGTCAATTGTGATACAACATTGATGAAACCTTGAAACATCAAGCATATGTGAAAGAAGTCAGTCCCAAAGAACCACGTATTATAAAATTTCCTTTTAAATGGGAAGGTCCAGATAGGCCAACTTACAGACTAATAGTTGTTTACTGCTGGGAAGGGGGTGAGAAAGATGGAGGAGTTGGGAACTGATAGTTAAAGGGGACAGGGTTTCTTTCTGAGATAATAAAAATGTTCTGAAATTGATCTTGTTGACAGTTGAATATAGTATATTCTATGACTATACTAAAAACCATTGTATTTTACAATTTAAACAAGTGAACTATATGGTATATGAATTATATCTCAAGAACTTACTTTTACTATAATGAAGAGTTACCAATAGAGAAAGCAAAAGAAAACACAACTACTTGTGACAGATGGGTTCATGTGTACCCTTTGTAACAAAAGAAAATTAATTTCAATGGTATACCTGTGAAAAAAGGCACTTACAGTGGTCAAATATTAAGAAAATAATGGCAAGATTTTAAAAGGGGATTCTGGGGGCGCCTGGGTGGCTCAGTTGGTTAAGCGGCTGACTTCCGCTCAGGTCATGATCTCATGGTCTGTGAGTTCGAGCCCCGCGTCGGGCTGTGTGCTGACAGCTCAGAGCCTGGAACCTGCTTCAGATTCTGTGTCTCCCTCTCTCTCTGCCCTTCCCCTGCTCATACTCTGTCTCTATGTCTCTCAAAAATAAATAAATGTTAAAAAAAATTTTTAAAGCGGATTCTGCTCAGAAATATTTTTTTAATTTATTTATTTTGAGACAGAGAAAGCATGCAGGAGGTGGGGAGGAAGTGCCGGCAGCCAGGGGGAGAGAGAATCCCAAGGAGGCTTCATACTATCAGCACAGAGCCACAAATGGGCGGCGGGGAGAGGCCTCAAACTCACCTCAGGAACCATGAGATCATGACCTGAGGTGAAACCAAGAGTTGGAAGCTTAACCTATTGAGCCACCCGGGCGCCCCTCTGCTCATAAATTATTAAATAATAACTGGAATACTTGAGCCAGAAAGCAAGATGTTAATGAAAAAGAGACAAAGGAATTTATAAAAGAAATACATACCTAAGGCAAAAAAAAGAAATTTTAGGCAAAAATTCAAGAAATCTTACCAAGTACCTTGGAAAAAGTCAGTATCAACTACATATATCTCCCATCTCTAGAGATCAGAAGCTGTGTCCAAGTACTAACCAAAAACCGGCCAAATATGGGAACCAGATTAAAAAAAAAAAAATCAGGGGCACCTGGGTGGCTCAGTCGGTTGAGCGTCCGACTTCAGGTTCAGGTCATGATCTCACAGTCTGTGAGTTCGAGCCCCGTGTCAGGCTCTGTGCTGACAGCGCAGAGCCTGGAGCCTGCTTCAGATTCTGTGTCTCCCTCTCCCTCTGCCCCTCCCCCACTCATGCTCTGTCTGTCTCTGTCTCAAAAATAAATAAACATTAAAAAAAAAAAATCAGGGGCGCCTGGGTGGCTCAGTCGGTTGGGCGGCCGACTTCGGCTCAGGTCATGATCTTGTGGTCTGTGAGTTTGAGCCCCGCGTCAGACTCTGTGCTGATGGCTCAGAGCCTGGAGCCTGCTTCTGATTCTGTGTCTCCCTCTCTCTCTGCCCTCCCCCTGTTCACGCTGTGCCTCTATGTCTCTCAAAAATAAATAAACATTAAAAAAAAATTTTTAAAAAATCAAACCTATTATTCTCATACATTTTTCCAAGATAACAAAATTGTTCTTTCCTATTCACCTGGCTAGTAACACTACTGGTAACTTTGTTTTCTCCCTATATTGCTATCTGGTACAAATGGGTATTTTTATCCAGCAGCTCATAATAAAGACAGGGTCTTTTAATAGAGAAAAACACAAGATTAAAAATTATCATAAAGAATATGCCCATCTTATAATAAATGCAATCTTTTCTCCTAGAGGCCTCTCTGACCACAAAGATGTTGAACTATTGCTCAAGTTTGCAGTTATTTAATATTTATGTTTTTTACACTGATAGCCAGAATAGAAAGGAACTCATTTCCCTTGAAAACTCCCGAAGTTAGAAAATGGCCAATCACCTCTAGGGGAGGTGGATCCTAACCCAGTGCCAAGCATGTATACCCTAAATAGAAACAAGTAGGGAGAGTGATCCTAATCTAAGATGACAGAAAGTAATCTCTTTCCCTCAACCCCAGGAGACTATATGGAGGACTTTGATAACAGCCAAATGTACCAGAAACTGTGTGATCTCGAATTTCTCACTGCACACTCTGGGTCATGACATGAAAGATCTTTAAAAGTCCTGACTAGTTCTAAGGCTCTTTTTATCGACCAAAATTCCCAAATTTTCAGTACTAGTTCAATGATAAAAGTAGTTGCAGAGTTGACTATGAGCTGCCTTCATCCCCAGAGACTTACTGAGCCCACACATAGAACAGGCCATCTCTTAAAAAAGAAAGAAGAGAGAGGAGAGGAGAGAGGAGAGGAGAGAGAGAGAGAGAGAGAGAGAGAGAGAGAGAGGAGAGAGAAGAAAAGAAAAAAAGAGCAGGGCATCTCTGAGGCTTGCATGGATACAGTCTTAGGAGTCCAGCAAGTTCGGTCTCTGCTCATGGAATAAGGTATTTTCTCAGATAGGAATAAGTCTTCCCAAACCTAAAGCAGCATGAAAAAGTCAACTGACAACAGCAAAATCCCTCTGGGATTCAGTGAGAAATAAAGCTTAGAATCTGGGGCGCCTGGGTGGCTCAGTTGGTTGAGCGACCAACTTCGGCTCAGGTTATGATCTTGCGGTTTGTGAGTTCGAGCCCCGCGTCGGGCTCTGTGCTGACAGCTCGGAGCCTGGAGCCAGCTTCCGATTCTGTGTCTCCCTCTCTCTCTCTCTCTCTCTCTGACCCTCCTGCTCATACTCTGTCTCTCTCTCTCAAAAATAAATAAACATTAAAAAATTAAAAAAAAAAAAAAGCTTAGAATCTATCCCATATATTAGCTTATTCTTAGTAAAGAAGTCTGATTATAAACGTGTTGTGGCAATTGTGTGTTTTAGAATTAACGGATGTTAAAACCAGTGAGTAAAAAAAGGCTATATATTTAGGGAATTCTCTGAGCTGGTTGCCCAACCCCTGGGGTGGTTCCACCCCACTATACCACTGGCTGTAGACGACAGTACACTGGAGAGCCATACCCTCTCCATGCAACTGCTTGGCAGGGGCTGACCAGGTTCCACGCCGCTCTACCCCAGAACCATTAGAAGACTGACCCTCTTCTGGATTAGTAAGCCTCACTTGTGGTGACAATTTGAGGAATTTCCAAGTGGAAAATAAGCATCTTCAGGATGCTTGAGGGAAAAGCCCACTTCAAATTAATGAGTGCAAAACAGGCAATTTTAATTGTAAATAAATGGGGTAGTTTGAGGTTTAGGAATGAATGGATGATAACAAATACACACATATAAAAAAGGATATTTATGTACTCTCAGAGTACTCCCCTCAGAAAGTATGTATTAATTACAAAGTGCAGGGTAGTACCTTCACAGAGGAGAAACTGATCAGAAACCACCATTCCATTCCTAGTAATCAAAACTAACATTACTAGTAAGGGATACACTGGGATCGTGTGCCCTCTAATGTGAAGGCTGAGAAGGTCAGTGATCTTCACTTTGTGGTATTCCTTTCAAAAACAAGTAACAGGTTAACTGTACTGGAATTAAAACACAAGATAATATGAATCTATTCATGAGTAAGCTTCTCAGACTGATATGAGAGTATACCCTACAAAAGAGTCCATAAGCTTCAAAGCATAAAAGTCATCAAAGACCAAGTTTATTCCAGATTGATGAACTGTTTTAGAATGAAGGACACTAAAGAAACATAGTAACTAAATACGATGTGTGATCCTGGATTGGATCCTAGACCGGAATAATTTTTTTTGCTTTAAGAAACATTACAGGATAACTGGAATTTTTTAAATAAGGCCTACAGATTGCATCAATAGTAATTTCCTGATTTTATGATTCTAAACTCCCTAAGAGAGTTATCTTTTTTCTTTGAGGAGATACACACTAAAATGTTGAGGTAAAATGGCCATTATATTGGAATTTATATTCAAAGGTTTCAGAAAAAATAGTATGTAACGTAAACGTATGTAAAATGAGAAAATGAGGGGCGCCTGGGTGGCTCAGTCGGTTGGGCGGCCGACTTCAGCTCAGGTCATGATCTCGCAGTCTGTGAGTTCGAGCCCCGCGTCGGGCTCTGTGATGCCGGCTCAGAGCCTGGAGCCTGCTTCGGATTCTGTGTCTCCCTCTCTCTCTCTGCCCTTCCTCCGCTCATGCTCTGTCTCTATGTCTCTCAAAAATAAATAAAACGTTAAAAAAAAAAATGAGAAAATGAATGTAAAATTAACTTTCAGGAAATCTGAGTAAACATTATGCAAAATTCCATTGTACTTTTTAATTTCAAGGTAAAATATTCAAACCAAACCCTGAGCACTTTTGTGTATATTTTATTTTCCAGCAAGTAGCTTTTAGTTCTGTAAAAAATCCAAGTTCTTTTCCACATTTACAGTAGCTACTACTTCTATATAGAATGTTCCTACCTAAATTTTCCCACAGCTTTCTTCCCCCTCAGCTGAAATCCCACCTCTCTGAGAACTTCCCAGGCCACTCAATCTATACACTCTCCTGGGGTATCTGGCTGTGTCAGTAGAGCATGGGACTCTTGACCTAGGGGTTGTGAGTTCAAGCCCTACGTTGGGTATACAGCTTTATTACTAAAAAAAGATGGGAAAGAGAGAAGGAGGAAGATGACCCTTACTAACAGCTAACTACATCAACAATCATTTTCTTAAGCAAGTCACAAAGCGATTTTACTTGATGGTCTCTTCTCTTTTCCCACCCAGGGTATGAGGAATCATGCCCTATTCACAGCATTATCTGCAGCAATACAACAGGTATTTACATATTAGCTGTTGCATTTAAGACTGATATGTAACTCCAATTACATGAGCATGGAACTTTCTCATAAACTAAACTCCTACTGGGGCACCTGGCTGGCTCAGTCAGTGGAACATATGACTCTTTATCTCAGAGTTGTGAGTTTTGAGTCCCACATTGAGTGTAGAGATTACTTAAAAATATAAAAATCTTCCCAAAAAACCGTAAACTCTTATTTTAAAATGTAATAAATATCCCTATTCAATTATAGGAAACAACCCAGCAATTCATTACTATATTCAAGAGTACCACATTTTGTCAAACACTTTTTGTACCAGAACCCAAGAAAGCATAGAAAACAATGCAAAAAGTTAAAAAAATAGAATGTTAGCACAGTACTTAACAATTACTTTTCAAGTATATTATATACAGCATATTCATGTATTAATTTGTTTTAAAAATACAGGAACTAGGGGGGTGCCTGGGTGGCTCGGTCAGTTGAGTGTCCAACTCTTGATTTCAGCTCAAGTCATGATCTTAACTCATGGGACCAAGAGTCATGCTCTGCAGGGAGCCTGCTTAACATTCACTCTCTCTCCCTCTGCCCTTTTCCCCCTCTCAGGCTCTCTGTCACTCTCTAAAATTAAATAAGTAATAAAAAATTATTCCTAAAGATATACAAAACTAGTAAGTAGTTTTGGCTCCTGGAAAACAGAGAATTATACTTAATTTTTACTAATTATTACATGTCACATGACAAAGACCTTTACCCAAAATACTCCAAATCTCACAGATTGTTAACATGATCTTCAATCTGAACTCAGGATTAAGTTAGTATCACTAAGGAAAAATGCCAGTCACGCAATAGATATTAACATGTATCAGCTAAATTCCACATTATGTACACAAAACACAGTTATTATTTGATGGCCAAGCTACCTGTGAATGGTCAACATTTATATAGTTCCAAACATTTGGACACCAAAAACCAAAAACCAGGACACTGAGGCCAGTGTCAGGCACAACTGCTACTTCCCTTCTCTAAAGAGGCTGTTGTTTTCTCACAAAAACACACAACTCACAAGATACTTCCCTATAAAGTTTTAAACAAGTTTTGGTAAAGTACTTCTTACAAGTGTCACACTGACTCTTGCTACTCTGAATATAAAGCAAACATTCAGCAAATGGTACAGAAACATTAGGCATATGAAGGGAATTTAATTTTACTTAATTTGCTATAGCTCACACTTTTCATGCTATAAAATATACTCCCATATTGTATGTATGAATTTTCATTTAATACAAATATCAAATTCTTAACCTGTAAGAAATTACAGGTTACCATATTAAATCCATGCTGTTTCCTAATATTTTTTAAGCCAATACTATACAGATAAAGCAATAAATAAGGAAGTTTTGTTAACAATTTGAAATTTTAGCAAATTTAATCACAAATGTAGATTAGTATGCTGGGGGGGAGTCAATATGAAGTTAGCAAGAGGAGCTTACAAGTACGGTTGAAATCAAATCATAAATATGGGGGTACCTGGGCGGCACAGTCAGTTGAGCATTTGACATCTGCTCAGGTCATGATCTCCTGGTTTGTGAGTTTTGAGCCCGTACATTGGGCTCTCTGCTGCTATCGCAGAGCCTGGTTCAGATCTTCTTTCCCCCTCTCTCTATGTCCCTCCCCCACTTGCACGCACGCACACACACTCTCTCTCTCTCTTGCTCTCTCTCTAAAATAAACAAACATTAAAAAAAAAAAGATGGGGCGCCTGGGTGGCTCAGCCAGCTAAGTGTCCAACTTCTGCTCAGGTCACGATCTTGCAGTTCATGAGTTCAAGCCCCCACACTAGGCTCTGTGCTAACAGCTCAGAGCCTGGAACCTGCTTCAGATTCTATGTCTCCCTTGCTCTCTGCCCTTACACCCACCACTTGTGCTCTGGCTCACTCTCTCTCTCAAAAATAAACAAACATTAAAAAAAAATAACGGCAATGGAGACTGTAAAGAACTGGTTTGAGCACACACTTTACAGCTTATACTTGTTTTTAGGTATACATTGTATTTCTTTTTAAAGTTTATTTATTTACTTTGAGAAAGAGAATGAGTGTGAGCAGGGGAAGGGACAAAGAGAAAGAAGAGAGAATCCCAAGCAGCCTGGAGCCCAATACAGGGCTAAAGCCACAAACCATGAGATCATGACCTGAGTGGAAATCAAAGAGTTGGACACTTAACAGATTTTGCCACCAAAGAGCCCCTAAGTACACACTCGAAAATCTGCATACCACACAACAAACCAAAAATAAACTGCAAAGGGACAGAACAATGAACGATTTTAAAAAGCTAATTAAACAGACCATAAGGAGTAAATTAAGACATTAAATGGGGGCGCCTGGGTGGCTCAGTCGGTTGAGCATCCGACTTCGGCTCAGGTCATGATCTCACCGTCTGTGAGTTCGAGCCCTGCGTCAGGCTCTGTGCTGACAGCTCAGAGCCTGGAGCCTGCTTCGGATTCTGTGTCTCCCTCTCTCTCTGCCCCTGCCCCACTCATGCTCTGTCTCTCTCTGTCTCAAAAATAAATAAACGTTAGAAAAAAAAAATTTTTTTTAATAAAAAAAAAAAAAGACATTAAATGACTTACAACTAAACTTTTGGGAAGTAACATGTTACATAAAACATGTAACTTAAAACATGTAACATAAAACACTTTAATTATTAAAGTGACAAATGCACCACAATTAACCAGCAAACTGTACTAATATTTACTAGGCAAAATAATTGTGGTTTTGTGTATACAGGGTACTGAGTGTTTCCCCTTCTTGCCCTGTGCTGAATGTGGGATTCAAAGCAATTCAAAGAAATCTCCAGATACAGACCACTACCACTCCAAGAACCCACCTAATTACACTTAAATATAGGTGTTAGGATATAAAAATTTTAACTCACTTGCATTTACATGTGGGAATACAGTAAGTAAGATGTACAGTAAGTAAAACTACTTTTAAATCTAATTTGATTTATAGGGGCACGTGGGTGGCTCAGTCCACTGGGCATCTGACTTTGGCTCAAGTCATGATTTCACAGTTCATAGGATTCTGCCAACCGCTCAGAGCCTAGAGCCTAGAGCCTGCTTTGGAGTGTTTGTCTCCCTGTCTCTCTGCCACCCTCCTGCTTGTGCTCTCTCTCTCTCTCACTCTCAAAAATAAATATTAAAAAAAATGTTTTAAGTTGAATTTGATTTAGAGAAGGTCAGTCCGAATCCCTTACCCCTACTTTACATCCTTTCTTAAAAAGGATTAGGTACTGGGGCGCCTATCTGGCTCAGTCCATAGAGCATGTGGCTCGATCTTGATCTCTGGGTTGTGAATTCAAACTCCATTTTGGGTGTAGTGATTACTTACAAATTAAAATCTTTAGGAGAGCTTAGGTACCTCACTCTTGATTTTGGCTCTGGTCATGATCCCAGGGTCATAGGACCAAGCACCATAGGACCAAGTCAGCCTCTGCAATGAGCATGGAGACTGCTTAAGACTGCTTAAGATTCTCCCTCTCTTTCCCTTTGCCCCTTTACCCAGTCACATGCTCACATGTTCATGCGCATGCTCTCTCTCCAATAAGAAAATAAAATAGAGTCGTCTGAGTGGCTTAGTCGGTTGGGTAACTGACTCCTGATTTCAGCTCAGGTCACGATCTCACAGTTCATGGAATTCAGCCCCACATCGGGCTCTGCACTGTCAACACAGAACCAGCTTGGGAGAATCTCTCTCCCACTCTCTCTGCCTCTCCCCTACTGACTCTCTTATGCACACATGTTCATGCCCTTTTTCTCTCTCTCTCTCAAAAATAAACTCTAAAAGGAGCACCTGGGTGGCTCAGTCAGTTACGAGTCCGACTCTCAGTTTCAGCTCAGGTCATGATCCCATGGTTTCGTGAGTTCAAGCCCCGCACTGGGCTTTGCACTGACGGCGTGGAGCCTGGTTGGGATTCTCTCTCTCCCTCTCTCTCTGACCCTCCCCTGCTCATGCTGTCTGTTTCTCTCAAAATAAATAAACAAAATTTAAAAATAAAATAAAAGTAAAGTAAACATTAAAAAAATGAAAATGTAATCTTTTTAGAAAAAGGTTTAGGTATTGAACTAAGGATTTTAATGCAAGCCAATATTATCATTATATATAATTTTACTTAGCTTGGGTTCTTTAAATCCACATATGTCTCATAAGCTATTCAACAATTTCAAACAGACATGACTTCGTGGCTACCCACTAGTTAGGTCCTTCCATCTTTTCATAAAGAAAAGCTATTTACTAGGGTGCCTGGGTAGCTCAGTCAGTTCAACGTCTGACTCCTGTTATCAGCTCAGGTCATGATCTTGTGATTTGTGGGATTAAGCCCTACATTCGCTCTGCACTGAGAGCCCAGTGCTTGCTTGAGATTCTCTCTCTATCCCTGTCTTTCTGCATGATGTGAAACGTGAGATCCTCAAGGACAAATGGCATGTTTCTGACAAATCAATGGTAAAGAGAAATAAGCAGAGGTACAGAGAAGCTAGGGAGAAAAATATTCTAGGTTAAAGAGAATCAAAACACACAATGTATACACCTTGTTTCAATCCTGACTCAAAGAAATCAACTATGAAAAGACATTTTTTAAATAATCAGAAAATTTATGCGTGGATTGACTATTAGATGATACCACAAGTTTACTATGACTTAAAAATTTCTGGGGGCGCCTGGATGGCTTAGTCAGTTTAGCATCTGACTTTGGCTCAGGTCATGACCCTGTGTGTCAGTTCGAGCCCTATATCGGGCAGCTCGGAGCCTGTAGTCTGCTTCAGATTCTGTGTCTCCCTCTCTTTCTGCCCCTCCCCCCACACACACACTCACATTCTCTCTCACTCTCTCAACAAAAAAGGAATTTTTTTCCGCAGAGAAGGAAAGGAAAGAGACATTTAAAGCCAATATGGCTAAAATTCCTTAGGTATTGGTGACTCAGAGGGAGTGTATATATGGTTCATTTAACTACTCTCTCTACTTTTGCCTGTTTGAAATTCATCCTCGTGTTATTTTAAGATTTTATTTTTAAGTAATTGCTACACCCAACATGGGGCTCAAACTCACAATCTTGAGATCAAGAGTCATGCATTTCACCAACTGAGCCAGCCAGGCACTTCCGAAATTGATCATAATTTTAAAAGGCTAGAAAAGGGAATTATAATTAAAATCTGTTAGATAATTCCAATCTTACTTTGACTGTGCCTGGCAAATCAATACACAGTTTTGCCCTTCTCTGGTAAATGGATATCATTTACACCTTTGGCCTATATAGAATTTTAGCTAAATGATAGTTTAACGAACGGCTAAGGTGTTTGGTGGTAGGATATATACTATCTACATTATTTCTGTGCTTAATAACACTGCTAATCAAAAATTCTGTCACTGTAAGGGGCACCTGGGTGGCTGTTGGTTGAGCGTCCATCTTTAGCTCAGGTCATGATTTCATGATTTGTGGGTTCAAGCCCTGCATCAGGTCTGTCTCCCTCTCTCTCTCTCTCTGCCCTCTCCTGCTCAGCTTTATCTCTCTCTCAAATATTAAAAAATAAATTAAAAAAAAACCAATTCTGTCACTATGAACTGTTTATATGGATAACATTCACAACTGCATGCAACAATGTATCAAACAGAGGCATCTGGTGAGCTGGCAGAGCATTTAACTCTTGTCTAGGAGTTGTGAGTTTGAGATCCATGTTGGGTGTAGCGACTACGTAAAAATAAAAGCTTAAAAAAGAAAAACAAGGGGTGCTTAGGTGGCTCAGTCAGTTAACCATTCAACTTCAGCTCAGGTCATGATCTCACGGTTCATAGGTTTGAGTTCTGCATCAGGCTCTATGCTGAGAGCTCAGAGCCTGGATCATATTTCAGATTCTTCATCTCCCTCTGTCTCTGCCCCTCCCCTGCTCATACTCTGTCTCTCTCTCTAAAAAATAAACAAACATAAAAGAAAAAAAAAAATAGGGGCAACTGGGTGGCTCAGTTGGTTAAGCGTCTGACTTCGGCTCGGGTCATAATCTTGCAGCCCATGAGTTAGTACCTCGGTTCAGGCTCTGTGCTGACAGCTCAGAGCCTAGAGCCTGCTTTGGATTTTGTGCTTCTCTCTCTGCCCCTCCCCCGCTCACGCTGTCTGTATCTGTCTCTCTTTCAAAAATAAACATTAAAAAAATTTTTTTAATTTAAAAAAAAAGGATCAAACAAATTGTCAGTTCAGGTAGCTCATCCATGAACTAAAGGAACATCTGCATATTACATTTTGTAAATCTTGATTTTAGAACCCTGAGAAATTCAGTCACATCTCTAAAGAATACGAAATTACGTTATTAAAGTGGCTTAATGACATGCCAAATAAATGAATGGTAAGAAATAATCACAAACATGGGATGCCTGAGTGGCTCAGTCGGTTGAAAATCTGACTCTTGATTTCTGCTCAAGTTCATGAGATGGAGCCCCACGTCAAGATCAAGCCCCACATTAAGATTGAGCCTGTCAGGCTCTGCACTGGCAGCAGGGAGCCTGCTTGGGATCCTCTGTCTCTCTATTTGCACCTCCCTGTGTGCGCTCTCTCTCTCTATATATATATATATAAATAAGCTTTAAAAAAAAATAAATAAAACCAGTATCATATGAGTAAAACACATCTATTAAAGCCCAACAAAAGGGAATTTAGTAACCTTCTGATCAGAGCTTTAAGTTTTAAATTATTCATTTAAAGGGCTTTCTTGGAGGGCACCTGGGTGGCTCAGTAGGTTGAGCATCTGACTTCGGCTCAGGTCATGATATCGCAGTTAGTGGGTTCGAGCCCCGTGTCAGGTTCCATGCTGATGACTTGGAGCATGGAGCCTGCTTCAGTTTCTTTGTCTCTCTCTCTCTCTCTCTCTCTCTCTCTCTCTCTCTCTCTCTCTCTCTCTGTCCCTCCTCTGCTCACGCTCAGTCTCTCTCAAAAATAAACAAACATTAAAAAAAATTTAAATAAATAACTAAAGGGCTTTCTTGACTTTTTTGAAAACCACCACGAAGTTTCCTCAAAATTACATGAATCCAAACACTTCATTCGTAGCCATCAGTAAATAAATCCAAAAACTGCAGAAGATCAACCATTCTTTCAGAATACACCGCCATGCCTTAGTGGAGAAATAAGTATACCAACAGCCTGATCCTTCTTCCAATCACAACCATCTCTTTCCCTTTTATTCTGTCTTACCTCTGCCACGGGTTCGCTTGCCACGGTCTGAAGGCTTGTCCCCTTGATGGCAATCAATTCCATTCTCTTCACCTCTAACTATGGAAGAAAAGAGCACCCCTTGTACAAAATTGTACGTAAGAATTATCGAAGGCAAGGCTAAAAATAAAGACTTTTTCAAAGAAGCTAAAATTTAACCAAATAGATCAAAGAAACAGGGAAAACAAAACCAAATAAAAGTGGCTCAAAAACTGATGACAGTGGGGCACCTGGGTGGCTCAGTCAGTTAAGCCTGATTCTTAATTTCGGCTCAGGTCATGATCTCAAGGTTCGTGAGATCCTCATGTCAGACTCTGTGTGCCTGGAATTCTCTCTCTGCCTATCTACCCCTTCCCCATTCGTGCTCCCTCTCAAAATAAACTTTAAAAAAATTTTTTTAAAAACTGATGACAGTACATCTTGCTTAAATTCATAAGTGAAAATTCTGTAGGGAAATTAAAATGATGTACCACTTTTTCTTTCTTCTAGTTGAACCTGACCTCCCCTAAAGCAAGTTTGCTTCAAAAAACTACTTATCCAGCTACATAACACACCAACATTGGTTCACTGGTTACGTTCAAAGCCTAGAAAGGCACAGAATAGTAAAAGCAGCAATACCAAGGAAAACTGAGTTGCTGGAAAAATTATGTTGGAGACCAGTTTTCCTAGGATGCTGTCCAGAATATGTCAACACAGTCTTGTCTTCACATTCCTATACTGGCATTAATGACTGCACAGAATACAGAAATTTCATGAGCAATATTGACACAGCTTTCTCTCCTTATCTCTTTCACAGGGCCTAACTCACATGAATCACTGGTGTCGTCTGAGTGCCTTCTCTTGGCCACTCCATTTAAATTGGCCAAACCCCTCCCTGAGGCGCCTGGGTGGCTCAAATGGTTAAGCCTCTGACTCTTGATTCTGGCTCAGGTCATGATCTCACAGTTCATGGGTTCAAGCCTCACATTTGTGCTTCAGCACAGAACTCGCTTGGGATTCTCTCTCTCTCATTCTCTCTCTGCCCTCCCCCACTTGTTTTCTCTCTCTCTCTCTAAATAAACTTTAAAAAAATAAAATAGGGGCGCCTGGGTGGCTCAGTCGGTTGAGCGTCCGACTTCGGCTCAGGTCACGATCTCGCAGTCCGTGAGTTCGAGCCCCGCGTCGGGCTCTGTGCTGACAGCTCAGACCCTGGAGCCTGCTTCGGATTCTGTGACTCCCTCTCTCTCTGCTCCTCCCCCACTCATGCTCTGTCTCTCTCTGTCTCAAAAATAAATAAACATTAAAAAAAAATAAAATAAAATAAAATAAATAAATTTGCCAAATACCTCCCTCAAATCCCAATCTTGCCTTTGTTCTTACCCATAGCATAATTTCCACATATAACTTCATTAAAATACAATATTCCTGTAAAACATGTTACTTCTCTTTCTTATTGTTACATCTCACTCTACCTACATTAAAAGTTTAAGGAGGGCAAAAATTTGTTTTGTTCATTGCCCTATGCCTATTAGAGTACCTGCCATATTGTAGGTAAACATCTGTGGAATAAATCAACTAGCAAAAGTCTCTTAAGATGATATATTAAATATTTACCTTTTATTCACTCATAATTTAGATACTTTGGTATGTCTGCACAGCAGGTAGTGTTGTTATGGGTAAATTACAAAATCTAGATCAAATGAAAGAACAGTATAAATCTTCCCTATTTGATAACCTACCTTTTTATCTAACCCTTGCTTATACAATGATTATCTGTTAAGAGGGAATAATAAACAGCATCATCTATCAGTGAAGGAAAAACCTTTAAAATTAGAAGGTACACTAGGGCGCCTGTGTGGCTCAGTCGATTAAGCGCCCAACTCTTGATTTCAGCTCAGGTCATGATTTCACGGTTTGTGAGTTTGAGTCCCACATCAGGCTCTGCACTGACAGCCCAGAGCCAGCTTGGGATTTTCTCTCTCAAAATAAATAAACGTTAAAAAAAATTAGAGGGTAAACTTGATACAAAACAGAAAACAGTCTTATGAGACATAACACAATTACCTACAGCTCAGGTTTAGTGCTGATACAGAATTGCATCAGTTAGGATTCTAATGAACTACTTAGTTGTAGCTCATTAAGCGTTAACTATAACAACAAACACCACATTGAGGAACTAGATTTATGGGCAACCACTGGACCAGTCTTTCAGCTTTTCAGTGTGCATAAAAATTTTCGTAACAAAAAACTGAGAAGAAACCTTGAACTTACACTCTCTCCCACGATTGCCACCTCTTCCTTTCCGGTTGTTATTTCCACGTCCACGATTTATTTCTCTCTCACTTCTCTTCTCTCTATTCTCTTTGTTCTCTGAACTTTCTTTTCCAAAATTCTTCTTCTTCCCCCCTACAGTCTCCCACGAAGTCTACCAAAGATAAGAATGGTCACAGTTGTCGTTCAAAGTGTCATCAAGAGTGTGCACATGTATCTTTCAGACCTAATTAACCACGCCTTGCAAGTCACTTGTAAGGTTTTCATTCCTATCCTCTGATGATAAAGAAAACAAACCTCTTGCTAAGCCCCTATTGCTATATATAGCACAACAGAGTACAGCAACTAGCTGAATTAACATACCTTGTTTTGTCCCACCAGAGCCTTTGCCTGTGCTTTAAGGCTTTTACCTGTGATTTAAGAATAAAGTGACTGACATTTCCCCAAGCTCCCACACAATACCGTCCTCACCTTTATCAGTAGGCCTTAAGCCTATTAATAGATTTGCTCAAAGAATACAAAATTACTTTAAAATATTTCGTAAAACCTCAGAAATACAACTTGCTCTATTCAGTTAACCAAAATAACCACCTAAATAAATTTAACGGGGTAAGCAAATAAAAAAAAATTTTTTTAAGCAAAGTACCCAAAGACAGTTCGGAGCCCAGAGCCTGCCTCAGATTCTATGTGTCCTTCTCTCTTCTCCCCTCCCCCACTCACGCTCTGTCTCTCTCGAAAATAATTAAACATTAAAAAAGTAAACTAAGTATCCAAAAGTTCTACTTCAAAGACCTGTTCTAATGAGAAGTCAAATTATTTATATAACCTCCCTTCTCTGCCACTCCTCTAATAGTGACTGAAATTAAATTAATCATATATATGTAAATTGCTGAGAAAAGAACGCAATGTTCTGGTGAAAGTGAGTATTAGGATAGCAATAAAGGTATGTTACTAAGAAATCCCAACACTGGCCCATTTGTTTCTATTTACTTTGTCATTATTAACTCATTTCTCAAGAGATTTTAAGTGATTCAATCCCAAAATAAGAGCAATAATTATATTAAGCTTTAAAAAAATCTTAGGAATAAAAGGAAATTACTAACATTGTATAACCAAATAAAGAAAACCACTAGAAATTAATAAATTCAAATTAAAGAGACATAAAGCTGAATTATTTCCAAAATGGTGAAGGCCAGAAATAAAACACTTTTTTTCAGAAGGAATTTTTCCAACATTTACAAACCTCTGCTGAACATGTGTATACTTAAACATAAAATCACTGAATATGGAAAAAATGCACATTAAAACAAGTAATTTTCTACTGTTAAGCTTTGATAAATATTTTTAAAAATCAACATCAATTTCAGCAGAATAATCAGATATATTCAGTTCTGATGAGTATGCAGCTGTTTTAACCTTCCTGCAAGTCTATCCGGGAATAGTACTCAAACTTTAATTAGTTAACTGCTTTTGACCCAGCAAATTTAGTTCCAGGCCTTTATTCACTGGAAATAATTTTATAATTATGCAACACTGATACGCAACAGTACAATAAAATGGAGGGGGAGGTGTGTAAATATCTAGCTTAAGAAACTACCTACCCTAGAACATCTATAAAGGGAGCAGTATGTAGCCACTTAAAGAGTTACTCAGGTACACAGAAAGAGATCCATGAGAGAAATGTAGCCAGCTATCCAACAAACTGTATAAAATAGGATTACATTTTTTACTTCAAATGGAAGCCCATGTATGTATACTGAAGGAAGTTAGGAACAGTTATTTAAGTGAGGACATTAATAGGATTTAATTTTTTATCATTCTGCATTGCTTTTTATATTAAACACTAAACTCTATTCCAGAAAAATAATTCTGCACTATAAAAACTCAACTTATATTCGCTAATATGAATAACAAGAAATTTATTTTAAACAGAATCCTGTCCTCTTAGGTTAAGAGAAAAAATAAATTATAGAGGTCCTAGAAAATTATACACAGTGGAGTCAGCGCGAGGTGCAGATGTATACAATTTATAATATCTTTACACAGCCAGACCTAAAGGTACTCGATCATTAAAAGGGGACATACTTTGTATTTAAAACATTTGAGAAAAATATCTGAGCCCATTTCATTCAGCAAAGGATACCCATAAGCAAGTCTTGGCTTGTAAACTCTACAAAGACTAACAAGAACTTATTTGTGGGGCAAAGTAAGGAAAGCAAACTTAAGGGGCAACTGATCTAACACCACTGTAAATGCTAAAGAGAATATCACACATTTGACACACCAGTCTATGAGCATGCACACAAGCTTTCAACACAAACCAAATAATTATAAAAGACTGTCAACAGAACTTCTGACAACCTGTTATCTGTATTTCGCTGCTACTTGTAGAATAGGTTCTGAAGAAACTCTAAGAGGGATGGCCGTCCCAGACACACTTACTAATCAGAAAAGCAACTTTCCAGGCCAGCTAATTAAAAATCACTCTCCCACCTTCTATTTGCCAGAACTACACAACACAAACAAATTACTAGAAAAAAAATACATTAATGCAAGAGACTGTTATTTCAAAATTATTCTGTCACTCAAAACACCATTATAATGAAACAAAAGGTTTAGTGCTTATGACCATGTTTAATGCTTTCTTTTGCGACAGCTACTCCTCCCAGAAAGACACTCTTCTTTCAAAAAAAAGCATGAACATTTCTACTTAACATATTCTTTTAAAGAAATAATTTGGTTTCAGAAAATCGTGGCACAAAATAAGGCTAGCCAATAGGACGAAATAGATTTGTTTTCTTTCATGGTTTATATAAAAAAAATTTTTTAATGTTTATTCATTTTCAAGAAAAAGAGAAAAAGCACAAGCAGGAAAGGGACGGAGAACAGAATCCAAAGCAGATTCCAGGCTCCAGCTGTCAGCACAGAGCCCAAGGCAAGGCTCAAACTCATGAATCGCGAGATCATGACCTGAGCCAAAGTCGGACACTTAACCGACTGAGCCACTCAGGCACCTCTTTCCAGGTTTATTTTAAATGTCCTTGCTCCTATCAACCCTACAGTGTTCACACTGTCTAGCACCCCTACTTTCCCAGTTAGGGGAAGATATTCCTTACAACTGGTTAGCCATGGCTGCTGCAGACAGCAACGAGGTAGGAGACAAGGAAAACACTATCAAAAGAAAAGATGTACCACAGCATGATCCTAAACAAACCAGGATTTCAAAAGGACTTTCCCTCTGCCTCTTCATTTCCTCCACAGCCTTCTCATCTCTCAACAAGCATACACCTTTTGTGTCTGTATTCAGACCCTAATTTGTTATTTTCTGATATGTGAAGAAATCAAACTAGATCTGACCCCACTTCATGATTTCCAGGTTCAAGATAACCAAAAATATATTCTTTATCATTCAACCCAGAACTCCTTTGGGTTCAGTCCCAAATGATCAGAGGAAGTAAAACTAAATAAAACAGAAAACTGGACATTTAAGATTTAAAAATTCACCCAACTACCACAAAAACGGAATAAAGTCTGCTGGAGGTAAAGGAAAGGCAACATAAAGTAGTATCCTGGCCTACCCCCACCATAAAAAAGAAAATAGGCCCTCCAATTAAGGATTTGGAAATATTTCTTTTATCCAGAGTAATTTTTTTTAATATGAAAATAGGAGGATAGTTTAGCCCTTCAGCTCATTTTGAAAACAATAGAGATGGGGCACACAGACAGTTGAGCATTTGAATCTAGATTTTGGCCCAGGTCATGATCTCACAGTTCATAGGATTGAGTCCCCATCAGGCTCTGCGCTGAAAGGGAGCCTGTTTGGGATTCTCTCTCTCCCGCTTACCTCTCCCTCACTCGTGTAGTCTCTCAAAATAAACAAACATTAAAAAAAAGAAAGGAAATAACAAAGCCCTTCTACACTGCAACTACTAGCAATGTGGTAAACATATTCCACTTCATGAAGAAACCATATATAACAAAAACGGTCATTTCAGGTTAGTGTTCTTTCTCGTCTTAAAACGAATATGGAATGGAACCCCTAAGTCCCTCCACCCCCACCCCCAAAAAGGTGAAGTTCAAAATGCAATATGAAATTGGAGACAAATCTTAGCACTGCAAAACAATAAATAATAATTAATACTTACTGTGTCTGAATTCCCTTCCAGCAATATATTGATAGCTTTGTTCACATCTCCATTACAGTCATGTAGGGCCACTATGCATTCATCTTGATTTTTCCCCGTCACTTCCATAAGCTATCAAAATTATAAGGAAATGGTTAAGGGGACCCCAAAATGCACTTGATATTAATTTTAAGATTCTTTCTAGGGTTACCTGGGTGGCTTAGTCGGTTAAGTGTCTTGGTTTCAGCTCAGACTGCTCAGACTATAATCTCATGGTTCGTGGGTTCAAGATCCGCATCAGGGTGGAGCCTGCTTGAAATCTCTCTCTCTCCCTTTCTGTCCCTTCCTCGCTCATGCTCTCTCTCTGCCTCTGTCTCTCTCTCATTATAAATAAATAGACATTTAAAAAAAAGATTCTGGAGCACCTGGGCGGCTCAGTCAGTTAAGCGTCCAACTTTGGCTCAGGTCATGATCTCACAGCTTAGGAGTTCGAGTCCCCACGTCGGGCTCTGTGCTAACAAGCTCAGAGCCTGGAGCCTGCTTCAGATTTTGTTTCTCCTCCTTTCTTCCCCCTCCCCTGCTCATGCTCTGTCTCCACTCTCAAAAATAAACATTTTAAAAAATTTTTAAATAAATTAAAACAAATAAAAGGTTCTTGTACTTAAATTAAAAATTAAATAGTCCATCCACATGGAGATGCCCTCCTTCCAGGAGCTTATAATCTAAGGACAAGTTTATCTGCTTTTTGTGGCCATTCCTGATCTTTTCATTAATACAGAATAGTCAAACTACTCATCAACCCTCCTTCAAGCTGACCAAGTATCAGATTACTAAGCAGTAGCACACACATACATATATACCAACATTCTCAGCATACTCCAACTTAGTTCATTGGCCTGAAATTGGCAAAAATCTGAACCACTCAAATAGTAAGTGGACTATACATTTCCCAAAGACCAGATGTACGGTGCTACATTAACAGAACATTCAGTCCAACTATTTTATACAGAGAAAACATTACCTATGTGGTCTATCACCACTTGGATTAGAACTCTCCACACACATAAGTTTTAACACCGAAAGGTCTCACAAATGGAATTTTATAGCTATAACAAACTCACTTCTAGACACAGTACTTCCATAAGCAGCTTCAACAGGGTGCTATGTTTGAAGTAATCAAAGAAATCCCTTGGTACATTGTCTTTAACAAGGGAGATTAAGCTACTTAACATTTTTATCACAAGTATAATCACCGATTAAGGCACAAGTTCCTTAATTATCAGTGAACTAATGTATAATTTAAGTATCTGCTGTGTCTTATATACATTTTAATTGTTTTAGTGTGTACTACCTGTTCAAAATGGTTTGATCCCAACATCTTAAGTGCATTCTCTAGGGTCAAAAATTAATTGATAGCAAAGCCTATCTGGAATCTAGGTATCCTGATCTCATAAACATAGCTCTTTGCACTATACCACTCTCTCTGTGATTTCCTCTCTGCATTACACAGCCAAAGTTCTACACACTTTACGGCTTTCGAGGCCTTTGGTCTTTGGATATCTACTGGTGTTTTTATCAGGATCTGTGGGTTTTTTTTTTTTTAATGTTCATTTTTGAGAAAGAGAGAGAGAGCACGCACATGGGAAGGGAGGAGCAGAGAAAGAGGGAGACAGAGGATCTGAAGTGGGCTCTGCGCTGACAGCACAGAGTGCGATATGGGACTCGAACCCATGAACTGTGAGATCATGACCTGAAGTTGGATACTTAATCAACTGAGCCACCTAGTGATCTGTATTAACACAATACCTGCAATATGCATGTGTTAAGATGCACATTAAGTATCAAAATTACCCCCCAGTGACTGTATTAATAAGAGACTGAAGCTTAAACTTTTAACTCTGAACTCCTGGACCAGTGCTCTTTTTCTTGTGTATCTAGTATGCTATTCAGATAAAATGCAATATAATACGGAGCAGTATGTCTCCAACTATACATAAATCTCCTTCCAGAGAAGGAGTTCTGTAATTTTTAATAAATCCTTTTTGTGGCCTCGGAAAAATATTACCAATAGTCTAACAACAGCAACTGTAAGTAAAAACAAAGAGTTTACGTAGTAAAGAGCTGAACAGTTTTTATTAGGCAGGAAGGTAGGCATCAACAACAGGTGGGCGGACCTTAGACGTCCTGATGGAGAACTCTAACTGAGAAGAGTCGGGGGACTACCCTATTCCACTCATCTAGCAGTCGATTTGTGGTTACAACATCCTAGTAGAGCAAGATTTAAATGTGTTGTGCTTGTTGCATTTGTGCAGAAAGCAGACGTTTGTCCTTATTTGACCTATGTCTCTAGAATAGAAATAACGTCGTGGGGGCTCCTGGGTGGCTCAGTCGGTTGGGTGGCCGACTTTGGTTCAGGTCATGATCTCGCGGTCCGTGAGTTCAAGCCCCGCGTCGGGCTCTGTGCTGACAGCTCAGAGCCTGGAGCCTGCTTCGGATTCTGTTTCTCCCTCTCTCTCTGCCCTTCTCCTGCTCACGCTCTGTCTCTCTGTCTCAAAAATAAAATAAACGTTACAAAAAAAATTTTTTTTTTTTTTTTAAAAATAACGTTGTGGTTTCCTACAGATGCAGTCATTTCAAATACATCTTGGAAAAGGAGATGCATAGTTGGCTAATTACTATATAATCCAGGTCTGTCACTCAAATGCTGCAACCCTAGTATCTGCCCAAAAGAAAAAAACTGATGTTAAGTCCACACTCTGAGTTTCCAAGGCCAACGCCTATCTTGACTGGCCTGCTCCTCCGTTGAAGTATATTTTACTAAAACTTGGCTTTGCTTTTATTTTACTCTTCTGTAATTCTTTACTGTGGCTGCAAAAAAAGAACTAAGGTTTCTTTCTTTTTCCATCTAACTTTCGGTCAAGTTCACTACAGGACATTCAATCCAAGGAACAATTACTGGTAGACCTCTACTACCAAGGGCTGGACCAAGATAAGTGTTACAGCTTGATTCTAGAATCTTAGAGGAAAAAAGGTTTGCAGGAAAGAAGTTTTTGAAATTAAGATTTTATTACCAAAAAGGCCTCTCATTAAAGTTCTAAATGGAGATATCACCCTAAAATTTAATGTTAAATTTCTCCAGCCTATGTTTGGAATTCCAACCATGATGAAAAAGGCAATTCAGTTCTCCTGAACATTCAACAAAATTTTCTGAGAACTTGCCAAATACTAAATATACTTTCTATTCACAGATATCGACAAAGTCAATGTGCCTTTTCACAAATGTCTAGTTCATTGTTGATAACACTAGTAACTATGAAGATTTTACTGCCAAAATAATAGTATAATTTGCCAGAACATACCTGTTTAACTTTAGCTTCAAACTCTGAATCATTTTTATCGAAGATCACTTGAGCGAGACGCATCTGTTCAGCTGTTGCCTGAAAAGCACACACACAACTGTTAAAGATTTAAGCACACAAAATATAAGTTAGGTGCCAAAATATGCTGCAAAAAGAAAAAAAGCTCTCAAGCCATACAGCACTATGTAACAGAAATACTGATTAACTAACAAAACAAAAGGATTCTGAATTTAGAGCTCTCAAATGTATAAGACCTGTTTCCATAAGCCCCAAATTAGCATCAAATTGAAAGGCATAAAGGTCCCATTCCTTTGGCCAAATGAAATAAATATTCATACTGACTGGCCATGTGACTCATTTAAATTTTCTTTCCCTTGGGGAGATGGGAGTAACAAGCACTAGAGAAAACTGAAGAACAGGAAGCCATGGAAACTGCTAGCACACAGGCTCGGAACCAGTCTACTGTCAAAAAGGGGAAAAAAACTCTGCTATCAACTCTTAAAAGGTACCTTGAAGAGAAAGGGCTATACTTCTCTAAATAAAAATTACTTCTGAGGGGGGAGGGATGCCTGTGTAGCTCAGTTAGATAAGCCTCTGACTCTTAATCACACCTCAGGTCTTGATCTCAGGGTCATGAGTTCAAGCCCGATGCTGGGCTCCGCAATGGATGGGAAGCCTACTTTAAAAATAAATAAGGGGAACCTGGGTGGCTCAGTGAGTTAAGCATCCGACTTCGGCTCAGGGCATGATCTCACAATTGGTGATTTCGAGCCCCACACTGGGCTCTGTGCTGACAGCTCTGAGCCTGGAGGCTACTTCAAATTCTGTGTCTCCCTCTCTCTCTGCCCCTCCCCTGCTCATGCTTTGTGTGTGTCTCTCTCTCAAAAGTAAAATAAACATTAAAATTTAAAAAAATATAAATAAATAAATAAATAAATAAATAAATAAATAAATAAATAAATATGTAAGGGGCACCTGAGTGGCTCGGTTGGTTGAGCATCTGACTCTTGTATTTTTATTTCAGCTCAGGTCATGATCTCCCAGATCATGGGATCGAACCTCGCATCAGCCTCTATGCTAGGAGCTTGAAACCTGCTTGGGATTCTCTCTCTCCCTCTCCCTCTCTGTCCCTACCCCATTCTAACTCTAATAATAAATACACATGAGAAAAGAGGGGAGGGGTGGGGAGAGGAGAGAAAAGGAGGGGAGGAGGAGAGAAAAATAGAATAAGAAGCAAAGTAACACCCCCAAAACCGATGCAAACACACCAAAAAAAGTACCTAGAACAATGTCCAATTGCTATCTTCTGTTTCAAAACTAAAAGGTACTGAGCATGAAGAAAATGATACAATAATACATAAAATAATGACTGAAGTTTTTCTCACTCAGAAATAAAAATGAAGACTACACACAAAGAAGAAACATTAAACTTTTAACACGTAATGCTTCAAGAGAAATAGAAGGTGAAAGGGGGAAATATTTAAAGTAAAAATTTAGGGGCGCCTGGGTGGCTCAGTAGCTTAAGGGGCCGACTTCAGCTCAGGTCATGATCTCACCGTCTGTGAGTTTGAGCCCCGCATCGGGCTCTGTGCTGATGGCTCAGAGCCTGGAGCCTGCTTCAGATTCTGTGTCTCCCTCTGTCTCTGCCCTTCCCTTGCTCACGCTCTGTCTCTGTCTCTCAAAAAGAAAATAAGAATGTTAAAAAAAATTTTTAAGTAAAAATTTAGAGGCACCTGTCTAGCTCAGTCAGTTAAGCATACAACTCTTAATTTCTACTAAGTCATGATCTCACAGTTTGTGAGTTCAAGCCCCACGTGGGGCTTCGTGTTGGCATTGAGGAGCCTGCTTGGGATTCTCCCTTTGTCTCTCTATGCTCCTCCCCTGCTCACTCGCCCTCTCAAAATAAATACACTTAAAAAAAAAAACTCATTTTATATTCAAGTGTGAAGGGAATAAATTGTTACAGCATCTAATAACACAGGGAATATTATTCCCATGAGCCTTTCCTCAGGAATCAACAAGAGCAATGGCTGTAGACAACCAAAATCTCTAGACACTGACAGAAGTATTTTTTTTTTTTACTGTTTTTAATGGTCATTCATTTTTGAGAGAGAGAGAGAGAGAGAGAAAATGGGGGAGGGGCAGAGAGACAGGGACACAGAATCCAAAGCAGGCTCCAGGCTCTGAGCTGTCAGCACAGAGCCCGGTGCAGGACTCGAACTCACGAACCTGAGCTGAAGTTGGATGCCCAACCAGCTGAGCCACCCAGGCACCCCTGACATAAGTATTAATGGTGACTGCTGAGCATATACTCACTGTAAAAAAAAAAACAAAAAAAAAACACAAATATCTCAAAGGGAAAAATACAGTATACAACAAGGTAACAAACAGAGTAGATAGAGTATAACTAAAAAGGAAAGCAGTGGGGAATCTCTGCAACTTCCAGATGTGGCCTGTCAGCTGATTCAGGTGCCAAGGGTCCCAGAGGCTGTACCCTGAAGTAATGGATGCCCCAACCTATCCTTCAGGCTGGTACCGGCTGCCAAATTATCATTTTTACACTTGAGGGCCACCTCTATCAAGTAAAATATGATTGTAGGGATACTGGGGTGGCCTTGTATTAGGCCTATCGTATGGAAAAAACCATGTAGTAACTGTCAGATCGAACAGAGAGGCCAAGTCCTGTCACCTTTATAAAACGGATTGCCCGTATGACAATAACCAGTATGTACTAAATGTTGTTTTTGGGAGCCAGGACTTGGCTTTGTTTTGGGAACCTCCCATCTCCTTCAGATACCCTGCCAACATCCTATATTTTCAACCCAACACGGGGCTTGATTCCACAACCCTGAGATCATGACAGGAGCCAAAAATCAAGTGTCAGATGCTCTACAAACTGAGCCACTCAAGCACCCTGATTTCCTAAATAAATCTTAAATAAATAAATAAATAAACTATTCTGTGATTGTGGTTTTTCTTTTTTTTTTTTAAGGTTTAAAGAATCTCAAGATTCTTGAGTTCAAGCCCCATGCTGGGCTCGCTGCTATCCATACAGAGCTCACTTCTGTCTTCTATCTTCTGTCCCCCTCTCTACCTCATTAGCTCTCTCTCAAAAATAAATATATATTAAAAAAGAAAATACGCAATATTCAGATACCATATCCACAACTTACTCCCAAAAGGTTCAGGGGAAATGCTATGTGTAGCTTCTCCTTTCAAGGAGAAAAAGATACAGTAAACATGGTAAAAATGTTAGCATCTAGGAGATCTGGGTGAAAGATATTCAGGAATTAGGTGTACTACTCTTGAAACTTTCCTCTAACTCTCAAAGCATGTTTTGTTTTGTTTTGTTTTAAAGTGAGATTCAGAGAGACTTAAGTAATTCATCTAATTGGTAAAGTGGCAGACCCGCTCATTGTCTTCTCTCTTATCTCCCTCTAGTTTGATTAGGTTATTTCAGAACACCTCCACCTCTGGACATTTAAAATTGAGTAATAAACATCTTATAGAATAAAGCTTTCCCCTGCCCACCCTGGGTTGCTTCACTAGGAAATACTTGCTAGAATGAAAGAATGGGAATAATGGATAAATGAACATGAACACAATTTTATTCATACTGCTTTTTTGAGAAATTCTCAACACCCTTCCCAACGCTCAACGCATGTTTTTAAAAAGGAAAATTAGGAATCTAAGGGTCTAAGAAGACGTTTATTTAGTACGCAGTTTTTTCCTATTCAGTACGCAGTTTTTTCATCACATTACATAAAATGAGCCATCCTCAAAAGGCCCATGGAAAAACTAATAATGACAACCCTTGAGAGGAAGAGAGTCCTCCCTCCTCCAGTCTGGAGACTGATTCATTGGATATCAGCCCAAGCAGGTTACCTGGGTATAAGATGGAAAAAATTTACAATCCTGACATTTCATTTGGCCCTGCTTCAAAATATTACACTTTTATTTATTTATTTATCTTAATTTGAGAGAGAGACAGAGAGCACAAGTGAGGAAAAGGGCAGAAGGAAAGAAAGAGAGAATCTCAAGCAGGCTGCACACTCAACAAAGAGCCTGAGGCAGGGCTCAATTCCACAATCCTGAAATGACAACCTGAGCCAAAAATCAAGAGTCAGACATTCAACCAACTGAGCCAGCCAGGCATCTCTTAAGATTTTATTTTTGGAGCACCTGAGCGGCTCAGTCAGTTAGGCACCCAACTCTTAATTTCGGCTCAGGTCATGATCTCACAGTTCATGGGTTCAAGCCCTGCATCGGGCTGCTCTGCGATGACAGTGTGGAACCTGCTTGGGATTCTCTCCCTCTCTCTCTCTCTCTGCCCCTTCCCTGCTGGCATGCTTAAACTGTCACTCTCTCTTCCTCTCTCTCTTAAAAATAAACAAACATTAAAAAAATTAATAGTTTATTTTTTAATGGTTTATTTTTGAGAGAGAGAAGAAGACAATCCAAAGCAGGTTCTTTACTGACAGCAGGGACTCTGATGCGGGGCTCAAACTCGCAAACTGCAAGATCCTAACCTGAGCCAAAGTCAGATGCTTAACTGACTAAGCCACCCAGGTGCTCCAGAGTATTTTATTTTTAAATAACCTCTACACCCAATGTGGGGCTCAAACTTCCATCCCCAGGATCAAGAGTCACATGCTCCATCAACTAAGCTAGTCAGGCATCTCTAAAAGGTAACACTTTTAATCTTAACTGATTTAATAAACAAAAACAAAAAATGTTGTTTTAATTTATATTTCTTTGATTATTAGCAGGACTGCACCTATGCTTACTCATAACTTGTATTCCTTCTTTGATAAGAGGCTGTTCGTAAAACTTTTTTTTAATTGTTTTTTAATGTTTATTTATTTTTGAAACAGAGAGAGACAGAGCATGAGTGGGGGAGGGGCAGAGAGAGAGGGAGACACAGAATCCGAAGCAGGCTCCAGGCTCTGAGCTGTCAGCACAGAGCCCAACGCAGAGCTTGAACTCACAGACCATGAGATCATGACCTGAGCCGAAGTCGGACGCTCAACCAACTGAGCCACCCAGGCGCCCCGATAAAACATTTTCTTAAGCATTCACCTATAAAGGGAGAACCTATTACAAAAAGTACAAATTTTTCCAACAATAAGTAGTCTTTCCTGATTAGTTGTGAATAATTATCAGGATAAATGTATTTAGGAACAAGCACTGAAAGGCAGAGACATAGGTCTATGACAGAAGCAAAATACAAGGCTAAGATTATAATGAAAAATATAAAACAACAATTAAGTACAGTCTACTTTCTGTGTCTCTTAATATCAATAGGGCACTTGGGTATGAATGATTATTTAAAAAGTACTTATAATTTAGCTATCAAAGTATAGTCAAGTATCAGTCTGAAATTTATGATGGGCCTCTAGAAAAAGGTTTGCAAATCTAGTCAATAACACATATAAAATGCTCTATTTTGTACCAGGTACTGTAACTAGCATTTTACTTAAACTGTCTCACTTCGTTTAAAATAATAATATAGTGGCGCCTAGATGACTCAGTCAGTTAAGTGTCCGACTTCGGCTCAGGTCATGATCTCCCAGTTCGTGAGTTTGAGCTCCGCATCAGGCTCTGTGCTGACAGCTCAGAGCCTGGAGCCTGCCTCAGATTCTGTGTCTCCCTCTCTCTCTCTCCCTCCCGCACTCGTGCTCTGTCTCTCTCTCTCTCTCTCTCTCTCTCAAAAATAAAATAAACATTTAAAAAATTTTTATAACAATATAAATAAATCTGAAGAACTATTTAACATTAAATATCTTATACATATGGACCTTATTAAAAGCCATCTAAGACTGAAGGACTCTTCCCAACTAACAATACTTGAAAGTAAAGGCAGCTTTCTCGTAAGTGTCTTATAATTCATTTATTTCTCTACTTCAGAGTATTACTTCGCTATATATTCTGGATTCTCCAAATATATTCCAAGCACATACCTAGATTAATAATAAAGAAAAGGAGGGGCACCTAGCTAGCTCACTCAGTAAAGAATGCAACTCTTGATCTTAGGGTTTTAAGTTTGAGCCCCATGTTGGCTGTAGAGATTACTTAGAAATAAAATCTTACCAAAAAAAAAAAAAAAAAAAAAAGAAAAAGAAAAGAAAAAAGAGAAGGAGATAGCCTAGATACTAACAGATAGCAGGAAAAGGTTCAAAATCAAGTAGTTAAGGAACAGGGTCTAACAGCACCCGAATCAATGCTTCTCTTTCCCATTATATAAAACGTACTTTATGAAAGCAAGATTCAGAATCCTAATGTTTCCTACAAAATACATGTGCTTCCTACTTAACATTTGTTTGTTTCTCTAAACAAAGTGAAGAACAGTTTTACAAAAACTTACCTGTACTACTTGTTTCTGTAGTTGTGATGCCTGTGTTGCTGAAATCTGTGTTTTTTCCCGAGCACCTCGGGAACGGTCACTGCTCACCGAAGTCATCATATACAGTATATACAAAATAACGTATGTACAAAATAGAAAATCTGCAAGAAAGCAGGCATAGTAAGCAAATATTCCAAATCACAGGATAAAGCAAGAAAAAAAGCAAGGGATAAGGAAGAAACATGAGACAAAACATAAAAGTTCTCTAAAACACAAATTCTCAAGAAACAATCCATTAGGGTTTTACATTTTCCTAGCAACAATTAGGCCAATTTTACTAATGCAATCTAAAAGTCTAGGGGAAAAATAAATTTAAAAAATGGGGCGCCTGGGTGGCTCACTACGTTAAGTGTCTGACTTCGGCTCAGGTCATGTTCTCATGGTTCATGAGTTCAAGCCCTGTGAAGGGCTCTGTGCTGATAGCTTGGAGCCTGGAGCCTACTTCGGATTCTCGGTTTTCTTCTCTCTCTGCCCCTCCCCTGCTTGTGCCCTCTCAAAAATGAATAAACATTTAAAAAAAAATTTTTTTAACGAAAATCTATAGTGTACAATTATAGCAATTCTAAACAAAAATCTCAAGGGCTCCTGGGTTGTTTAGTCAGTTGAGCATCCAACTTTGGCTCAGGTCATGCACTCACAGTTCATTTGGTTCATTTGGACAAGAGAGATCCCTCTCCCAAGGCCAGCAGAATGAAGAAAAGGAGAGGTATTACAGCAGCTAAATTTTTGTGATTAGGAGAGATAGTCAAGTTTGTTGTATTAGTCTTTACTATTTTCAGTAAAATAGGCAAAAACATCTGCAGAGAAGGAATACTAGATGGAGTGGGTGAGGAATGTTAAGAAAATGGATTCTCTCAGAATAAACAAACTTAAAAAGTGGGAAGCGGGGCTGGGGGCCCGGATGGCTCTTGATTTGGTTCAGGTCATGATCTCACGGTTCATGAGATTGAGTCCACAAGGGTCAGTGCTGACAGTGGGAAAGCTTCCTTGGGATTCTCGTTCTCCCTCTCTGTCTGCCCCTCCACTGCTTGTACTCACTCTCTCAAAACTAAATAAATAAAACGGGTTTGGTTTGGGTTTTTAAACGGGGCAGGGGGAGAGTCTAGGTGGCTTAGTCAAGCATCTGACTTCAGCTCAGGTCATAATCTCATGGTCAGTGGGTTAGATCAGAGCCCAGTGTTGGGCTCTGTGCTGACAACTCAGAGCCTGTAGCCTGCTTCAGATTCTGGCTCTGTCTCTGCCCCTTCCCCACTCGCATGCTCTCTCTCAAATATAAATGAAACATTAAAAAAAAAAAAAAAAAGTAGGGGCGCCTGGGTGGCTCAGTCGGTAGAGCGTCCGACTTCGGCTCAGGTCATGATCTCGCGGTCTGTGAGTTCGAGCCCCGCGTCGGGCTCTGTGCTGACAGCTCAGAGCCTGGAGCCTGCTTCGGATTCTGTGTCTCCCTCTCTCTCTGCCCCTCCCCGCTCATGCTCTGTCTCTCTGTGTCTCAAAAATAAATAAACATTAAAAAAAAAAAATTTTAAAGGCAGGTGTCTCCTGGGTGGCTCAGTCAGTTAAGCATCCAACTCTTGATTTTTCAGTTCAGTTCATGATCTCATGTTTGTGGGATCGAGCCCAGTGTCGGGCTCTGCACTGACAGGGAGGAACCTGCTTAGGATTCTCTCTCCCTCTCTGTCCTTCCTTCACTCAAGCTCACTCTCAAAATAAATTAACTGATTAAAAAAAATAAAATGGCAAAAGTTTGTAACAGCTACTAAGGGAAATATGAGGAAAGTTGATAGAAAACAGGTAAAAAGAATTGAAGAGTAACACTGAGGATCCCAAATGAAAGCAGAAATCCTGAATATATAGGTGGCACTAATCCACAGATAACCATGAAAGCAAAGATAATGTCAGAAATTGAGAATCACAGCTTAACTGAATAATCAAGGGAGATGTGGGTTAAGATGAATAAAGTCCTGGTTGAAATAAAGAGTCTATTTATTCAAGGCACAGATGACATCGCCAGGTGAAGAGCTGCTCATATCTAACAATCGGGACTTTCCCATGAGCTTCAACACGTATTTGAAAACGTCCTTCCTAAAGAATGCTCTTCAGCTTATTAGGATCTTGGCTGCCAGATTCACAACCTCACTAAAGGTAAAAATAACACTTTTAAATAATGTTTTCCAGCGCTGCCTTGGTGGCTCAGTCAGTTAAGTGTCTGACTTCAGCTCAGGTCATGATCTCATGGTCCATGGGTTCGAGCCCTGCGTCAGGCTCTGTGCTGACAGCTCAGAACCTAGAGCCTGCTTTGGATTCTGGGTCTCCCTCGCTCTCTGACCTTCCCCCGCTTACACTCTGTCTCTCACTCTCAAAAATAAACATTAAAAAATTTTTAAATGATGTTTTCCATTAAAGATGTATTTCATTCTAATACGATTGACTCTTATAGACTTCTGGGTCATTAAGTACTTAGACAATTTTGATAAAAAGTACGGACTCCCCCCCTCAGAAAAATGCATATCCACATACTTGCTGCCTGAAATTTCAGGTTTACATCTCCCATACCCTTCCCCAAAGCAATGGGCAACCCCACTCCACCCCTTCAAAATAATATCCACAAACAGCTAAGCAAAAAAACATGCTCCAAGAATTTACATGAGTTCTCAGGGCACCTGGCTGGCTCGGTCTGAAGAGCATGCAACTACTGATCGTGAGTTCAAGTCCCACACTGGGTGTAGAGATTTTTTTTTTAATAAATAAATAAATAAGCTTAAAAAAATTTTTTTGGAAGAGCTCTAAAATATACTTAAACCCTTATTCTTAAGGCATCCCTGATCAGGCCAATATAAATATAACTGCTGGGGCACCTGGCTGGCTCAGTCAGTAGAGCATGGAGACTCAATCTCAGGGTTGTTAAGTTTGAGCCCCAAGTTGGGTGTATAGATTACTTAAAATGTACTGCTCATTTGGTCATGAATCAAAATCTCATAATTATCACACTTTTTAAATGGGCTCTCTTCTCTGCTCCCCTAAAAACCAAAGGCACCTGCTTTGCTCCCAAAGAAACAATCAAGGGAACACTCATATCCTCTTACCTTCAATGAACATACACTTAGTCTTAACACTTAATCATCATCATACTACCTATGTCCTCTGGAGCAACTGGTTGTTAGCAAGATCTGCTGAAATGTTACAAATACAACTGATTAATGGTAATGTTAAAAATCATTATTTGTCTAAATATTTTAACAAATATAATTAGCGGAAAAACCTATACATCCTTCCCTCTAAACCATATTTAAGACCACGAGCTGGCACTAGACTAACCCTCTATGACTTACAAATATCTGCTTGAATCAACTGTTCTAAATAGGACATACGAAACAATAATGTACTGCATATGAATTTTTTTTTCAATGTTGAACCTACTTGACTAAAAACTAAAACTGGAATTTAACACTGTATACCACTTGGGGCACCTGGGTGACTCAGTCGGTTAAGTATCAGACTTCAGCTCAGGTCATGATCTCAAAGTTCGTGAGTTCAAGCCCCACACCAGGCTCTGTGCTGACAGCTCAGCAGCCTGGAGCCTGCTTCGGATTCTGTCTCTGTCTCTCTCTCTCTCTCTCTCTCTCTCTCTCAAAAATAAATAAGCGTTAAAAAAAGAGAACACTGTATACCACTTATAAGATGATTTCATGGGTGAGATTTCCAGGAAAGAGGCATATTACACTGACCTAACTGGTCCAACCTATCTCTAATAAGCTGTATCCTATCCATCCCCTTAAGGAAGCCTAGAAGCTCATTATCTGCCATATCAAGGTTCTTTTTTTTTTTTTTTTTAATGTTTGTTTATGGTAGGGGGGGCAGGAGGAGAGAGAGAGGGAGATAGAGGATCTGACACGGGCTCCTGGTTGACAGCAGAGAGCCTGACTCAGGGCTTCAACTCATGAACCGTGAAATCATGACCTGAGCTGAAATCAAGAGTCGGACACTTAACTGAGTTATTTTTTTATCTTATTGTACACCACAACAGTCTTAAGGAATAGATATTATTGCTATCCCCATTCATACAGAAGCATGGTCAAAATATTCCTCCAAAAAAAAAATATGTATGAGTCGGCTCAGCCCTCAAATTTTTATGGTATAGCTTGTAGCAAAATTTCTAAAACTAAGTATGTATGTGTGTGTGTGTGTGTGTATAAAATGATGTACAAAAATTAAGTATATGTACCTATATGCCAGCTGAAGGGAAAAAAATAAGTCAATTTCTAAAGAAATTGTCTATGACCGCTTTTGCACTACAATGACAGTACTGAACAGCTGTAACAGAAGCAAGGCAGAAAATATTTACTACCTGGCCCTTTAGAGAAAAAGCGTTCTATCCATTTTTAAAAGATTCACCCAATAAGAGTGATAATTCTCCCTCAACTACAGATTCAATTTAATTCTCAAATTTCTAACAAAGATTTTTTTTGAAGTTTTTTTTTTCTTTTAATCTCTACACCCAACATGGGGCTCGAACACGAGATCAAGCGTCATACACTCCTCCAACTGAGCCGGTCAAGTGCCCCTCTAACAAGGTTTTATTGCCTAAAACCTTACTAGCTGATTCTAAATTTACATGGGAAACAAACAGTCAAGAAAAGCCAAGACACTCCTTCAAAATGAAACAAAACCAAAAAACCAAGGCACAATACTTACCTTACAGGTATCAAGGATTATAATGCTTCAGTAATTACAACAGTACTGGGATAGAAAAACTGGCCAATGGATTAGAACAAGAAGCGCAGAAAGAGATCCTAGCATATACAACTATAATTTCTAACAGAGACAGCAGTGCATGTGATGAGAAAAAATAAACTCTTAAAGAAGTGAACTTGAAAGAAGTGGTTGATTATACTTAATAAAGAAAAAAAAATTTTTTTTTCTTAGACCATACATTAAAAAGTCAAATTAGGGGCACCTGACTAGCTCCATCAGAAGAACAAGCAGCTCTTGACCTCGGAGTCATGAGTTAGAGCTCCACTTGGTGTAACAATCTGGCCTTACCTCAGAAAAGTGAACATGTATATATCCTATGACACATAATTCCACTTTTTGGCATTTACCCCCTCCCCAAGATACATATACCTCTAGCATATCTGCACCAAAAAACATGTTAGTAGTATGTTTAAGGGAACAATCCAAACACTGTTTTCGATATATTCCTACCAAGGAATACTACAAAGCAATGAAACTGGGTAACAGCTGTATACATGTTAGGTGAGTCTCAGGAACATACTCTAAGGCAAATTAAGAAAGAAAACATAGTAACTGAGGAATATGCACGCTATGGTTACGGTAATATTCAAGAAACATACAAAATTAATGATATATTGTTATATAAAAATGTGTCCACACAGAGGCTACTTGGGATTCTCTCTCCCCTCTCTGCCCTTCCCCTGTTCAGGCGCACACTAGAAATAAATAAAACTTTAAAAAAAAACTTATTAGTATTTCTGAAGTAAAGGGATTTACTTGATTATTTCTAAAATCACTTCTAAGCACAATTACTCTGTAATTTTACCTTACGTATCTAAAGTTAAACATCCAATCAAAATCTGAGTGGTATTCCTAGAGTAAAACTTTTTTTTTTTTTTACATTTATTTATTTTTGACAGACAGGGTGAGACAGAGCACGAGCGTGGGAGAGGCAGAGAGAGAAGGAGACACAGCATCCAAAGCAGGCTCCAGGCAAGCGTTCAGTGTAAAGCCTGATGCAGGGCTCAAACCCACGAACCATGAGACCATGACCTGAGCCGAAGTCGGACACTTAACCAACTAAGCCATTCAGGCGCCCCTAAAACTTTTAAAAAATAAAATCATTTCTAGTTTACTTACAGATTTCCAAACCGTTGCTTTTTTACTGAATTATGTGATCCTTTACTCACTCATCTTTTCAACTGTTTATTACTCTATGCTCTCATTTATGAAAATATAATCTAGGTACATTAAATATAACAAACCAAGAATTACTTCTTAAAGGAGTGCCATCTGGTGATAAAAATCTGCATGTACAGAAATAAACGTAAGCTAAGTTGAGTGGATGCTAAGACTGACCTTTCTGATTTACCAAAAAAGACTTTTAATCTTAACAGTCTTGCTATTCTGGCCAAACATTTTGATATAATATAATGTACTCGAATTCCTACTTGTCAATCAGAAAATCGATAAACTTTTATGTTTCAAAGTATTACAATTTCACTAATTCACTTGTATCAGTATAAATATTAAAACTTTGTATCTCCATTGCAATCATCAGTCTTCAATCCACATTCCATGTAGGTGTTTAGACTATAAATAATGTCCCCAGTTCCATGGCTGCACCAGAATTATATTGCCTTGTGAAACATGAGAAGTACACTGCTTATGTTACATACTGCTGTTTGAAAATAATCATCTTTCTCCTTTAATTAAAGATAACTGCTCTGGGTTATATATACACGTAAACTGTTACTACCAAAGGCTTTTGGCATAAGTATCAAAATACAACCCTTGCCAAAAAAAAAAAAATTAAAAGAAGAAAAACGATGGCCCCAGCATTTGCTTCTGAGGATGCATAAATCAATTCAGATTAGCTTATTTTCTGTCAATATGGCTATCTGCACTAACACTGAAATGTGAGAATAGCTGTATTTCCACCTAAAAAAAAAAGTCTTGGGGTGTCAACTGGCTAAGTCGGTAGAGCGTGTGACTGTTGATCTCAGGGTCTGAGTTCGAGCCCCCACAATGGGTGCAGACTTGACTTAAAAAATTTCAGGAGCACCTGGGTGGTTTAGTTGGTTAAGCTTCTGACTTCAGCTCAGGTCATGATCTCACGGTTCGTCGGTTCAGGCAGGCTCTTTGCTGACAGTGCAGAGCCTGAAGCTTGCTGTAGATTCTGTGTCTCCCTCCCTCTCTTTCTGCCCTTCCCTGTTCACACTCTGTCTCTCTCTGTCTCTCAAAAAGAAATAAACATTTAAAAAAAATTTTTTAAGATTTTTTTTTGAAAAAAAAATTTTTTTTAATTTTTTTAATGTTTATTTCTTTTTGAGAGAGAGAGAGAGAGAGAGAGAGCATGAGCAGGGAGGGGCAGAGAGAGAGACAGAGACACGGAATTCAAAGCAGGTTGCAGGCTCCGAGCTATCAGCACAGAGCCTGACACTGGGCTCAAACTCACAACCGCGAGGTCATGATCTGAGCCAAAGTCAGACGCTAAACCGACTGAGCCACCCAGGCCCCCCTCAAAAAGTAAAAAGTCTTAATGCTTAAGATGTCTAGCAAAAAACTTCCGAAGATGAAACTGGGAGTTTAAGGAGCAAGCACAGGGGAAAAAATTAAAAAGTATTACTGAAATCCTCTGGAAAAACATATAAATTTAACAGGACGTATGGTTCAACAAACTTTCGTATATTAATTTTATAATAAACTTCTGGGAGTGCCTGGGTGGCTCAGTTGGTTAAGGGTCCTATTTCAGCTCAGATCATGACATCAAGGTTCTTGAGTTTGAGCTCTGCATTGGGCTCTGTGCTGACGGCTCAGAGCCTGCAGCCTGCTTCGAATTATGTGTCTCTCTCTTTCTCTCTGTCCTCTCCCTCTCATGCTCTCTCTCTCAAAAATAAAAATGCATTTAAAAAAAATACTTCTGGAAACAGGGAATTCACAAAACAAAGTAAAAGCATAAGTTACCAAAAAAATTACCAACCACCAATCAATTGTGAAAATGAGTAAGGCAAGGAAACCAGACTATAAAAAGCAACAACTTTAATATACTGTCACGAGGGGAAATTCTATGTTCTTTCTTTTGGAGACAGAGCTATGTGTAGTCAATAGGAATGCTTCTGCAATAAGCACCCAGTTGCCAGACCAAAGGAATTCAGTTTACACTTGTGTTCCATCCCCTCTATCACTCTCCGCCCACAAGTACTACTACTCTCCAACAGGTTCCAAGAGAATTCTTAGAATAGAAACAGACAAGAGCAAGAGATTCTAAAAATAATCCGGTAGAAACTCAAACATACATATCTCAGGTTCTTGAACTGAAGGAAAGACTAGGTTATCTCAATCTATCCAAGCAAATTTTAAAACTCATATTTACCTTACTTCATCCAAAGTAAGTTAAAGATGGGATATATTAGTATCAGGTTAGAACTGTTACACTTTTAACTTCTTTAAAAACAGTAACAGCAAAATACCATATAAAGCGTCCTACCGAGATTATCTCAAGTGCAGGAATACACTGAATTACTTGTTATATAAGGAAAGTAAGCCAGGAGAATAAACTAACTTGATTAAACTACATACTTTGTAGAAGGAATTATTTTTAGAAAATGTTTCATTAATCGCTATTTTTTTCAAGGACTTTTTAAAAGATAAGATACCTCAGTGAAACAGTGGCATTTTCAAGTGAGTCTAGAGTTTAGAAAGAACTGAAAACGGTTAACAGCCACTTGCACTTCTATTAAAGCTTAAGTAAATACCACAAATTCATCTTAAGAGGACCCTAACTTTAGGCCAAAACAAAAAACAACAGAAAAATAAGTGGCTGGAACTTTATCTAAAAACCATGTAATATACCCTAACAGAAAAAACACGGGCACACTTAATCTTTCTGAAAATTTACAGAACACTTTTTGATAACATGCTGAAAACTATGAAGATTTTGCTGAAAGCACCAACCACCAAAGTACTTTATTTAAGATGGTATCACAAAGTGTCAGCACTGGAAGAGAACTCTAAAACCAGGAGGCGCACACAACCGTGCGGAGTATCTCGTCTACTGCATCAAAAAAAATCTACATTCCAGACACAGCAAAATGAATGTCTTTCAAAGAGAATGTAATTAATTCAGAAAACATGAATTAGTCCACTAAGGGCTCAACTACTAAAAACAGAATATACAGTTTATGTCCAAGAATCCAGTCTCTATCAAGAATGCTTAGAGATGCCCTTCACTCAGTCCTGAGACTAATGGTGCCAGGACTATCTTAGACTGGCAAGGATAGGGGTCCTTCATCTATATGAAGAATTTGATTCACTCACTCATTCCCAAAAGCCTAAAACCTGTAAATAAGCAGAATAACAGCAGCAAACACATACTGTTTAATATGTGCCAGACACTAGTATACACCCAGTATTAAGTCATTAACCTTCCCAACAACACTTAAGTCTATACTAATTATTACTCCCATTTTTAACAGACAGGAAACTGAGACAGATTCGCCGCAAGTCAGTGGTAAAGCCAAGATTCAAACACAGGTCATCTAGGTCCACAGTCTGATAATCACTATGCTATAAGGCTAATTATTCAATTGTAGATATACAACAGACTCCGGACTCAGCTTCCTCCTATTCAAGGCAGCATAACTACATTGGTATCACCTGATTTGACAGATTTGGTTCTCGGTCATAATCCCAGCTACCTTCCCAACCTTTCAGATACTCACTGGTGCTCCCTTGGTTCTATATTGTTACAGTTTTGTTACCATTTCTGTTTCACTATGTGTATTTAACTTTCAATTTGTGTTCTTGCTTTTCCTATTAAGAAAATACCCACTGGGGTGCCTGGGTGGCTCAGTCAGTTGGGTATCTGACTGATTTTGGCTCAGGTCATGATATCACAGTTCATGGGATCCAGGCCCATGTAGGGTTCTATACTGACAATGAGGAGCCTGCTCAGGTTCTCTCTCCCCCCATCTCTCTGCCCCTCTCCTGTTCATACTCTTCCTCTCTCTCAAAATAAACTTTTTTTTAAAATACCTATTTAAAAAAAAGAGAAAATACCCATTATTCTCAACTTTTTTCCACAGTGCAAATTCATTTGTTCATTTCTGCAAAGAACAGGATTGGTTTAGATTAAGAACTTCAAGGCGGTGTCTGGCTGGCTCAGTTGGGAGAGGAACAGGACTCTTAATCTCAGGGTCACAAATTCAAGTTCCACACTGGATGCAGAGATTAGAAAAAGATACAATAAAATTTTAAAAAATATTTTGGGGCACTGGCTGCCTCAGTTGGTGAAGCATGTGATTTGATCTCAGGACTGTGAGTTCCAGCCCCACCTAAGGTACAGAGATTACTTAAAATCTTGGGGCACCTGTGTGGCACAGCTGGTTACGCATCCAACTCTTCATCTCGGCTCAGGTCATGGTCTCACAGGCTCAGGTCATGGTGTCACAGGCTCAGGTCATGGTCTCATAGTTCGTGAGTTCAAGACCCACACTGGGCTCTGTGCTGATGGTATAGAGCCTTCTTGAGATTCTGTCTCTTCTTCTCTCCGACCCTCCCCCACATGTGTGCTCTCTCTCTCAAAAAATGTTTTTAAATAAATAAAATTCAAAAAAAAAAAAAGACTTCAACTAATTTGGGAGACTGAGAGCAGCTAGCAAAAGAAACTCTATATCCCCCACCCAGGAGGCAGTAAGGCAGAATAGGATACCAAAAAACTCTAGTATGAGACCCAATTCCATGCAACTAAATTGCTTGTGTCCTGCATGCCAGGAGCTGACCAAGCTGATACTTTTATTCTCCACAGCTGCTGAGGGCAGGGTCAAGCCTCCAGCAGCTGGTGAACAAGGTTAACTCCCCTACACCCAACCTTGGCTGACAGAAGAGTCACAACATTATCTACTACTCTGTGCATATAATATGCCCATGGAAAAATAAGTGCTGGTAAACTCTGAACATTACAGGACATCAAAAATTATTTAGGTCATACTTCCTCTTTCAGGTTACCTAAGGTCAAGGAGGAAAAAGTATTTAATTTTATCTATGGCTGCTTGCATACATCTGTCCCACTCCTAGGCTGCTAATTTCTTGGCTGTAAACCCCGTCTTTTACTCAGAACTCCAGCTCAGCAGCTACCTTATTCTTATCCCCTGAAAAGTCTCTCATTATTCATGACTAGTCTTAACCCCTTTTCTTTTAATAGCCTTTTCTCTCCCACCATCCTCTCAAAAAAAGGCCTATACTATATAGGATTTCACAAGACCTATAAACTTAAAAGAATACTACTATACTCTTCAAAAAAAAAAAAAAAAAAAGAACACTGGGGCCCCTGGATGGCCTAGTTGATTAAGCATCCGACTCTTGATTTCAGCTCAGATCAACATCTGCAGTTTATGAGTTTGAGCCCTGCAATGGGCTCTGCATTAACAGGGCAGAGCATGTGTGGGATCTTTCTCTCTCTCTACCCCTCCCCTGCTCGGTCTCGCTCTCTCAAATTAAACAAACATTAAAATTTCTTACAAAATACTATACTCTTAATTTAGATTACAATCAAACCCCCCAAATACCAAGAGGATACCTTCATTAGAGGGTTACTACTCCACAGCCAAGGACTTTTAAAGGGTCTATTTTATAAAGTAAAAAAATTTTTAATTATAAAAAAGACTGTAACCAAATTAAAACAGAATTCCCATAAATCATCCCTTTACCAGAACAAAATATTAATACCTTCCTCATAAATCCAGTAGAAATTCCTACAGAAACACATACTGGGTTTTTTTCCCCCTTATTCTACTTATATCAGATTCTGTTCACCTTTGTAAGTACTATTCTTTGGTCCTGCCCCACCCCGCCCAAATTTGTACCCACCCACATATACAATGGCGCATCTACAGTCTGCTTTTAATTTCCACTTCTGAAAGCTTCCCAGTTCTTTAACAGGCTCTAGAAACAAGGAATTACTAGATGCTAGGATCTCCTACCATATTCTGACCCTGTGGTTGCACAATGGGCCTGGGTAACCAGTAGAATGGGAAACAAGTTAAGAAGGAGCCCAGGTATGTGCTGATGGCTCAGAGCCTGGAGCCTGCTTCAGATTCTGTGTCTCCCTCTCTCTCTGCCCTTCTCCTGCTAACGCTCTGTCTCTATGTCTCAAAAATAAAAAAATGTTAAAAAAAAATTAAAAAAAAAAAAAAAAAAGGAGCTCAGGAGTACCTGGGAGGCTCAATGGGTTAAGCGTCCGACTTCGGCTCAGGTCATGATCTTACAGTTTGTGAATTCAAGCCGCATGTTGGACTCTCTGCTGTCAGCACAGAGCCCGCCTTCGATCCTCTGCCCACCACCCTCCTCTGCACACGTGACCACACACACACACACTTTCTCAAAAGTAAACATTAAAAAAAAAAAAAAGAAGGCACTTGGGTGGCTCAGTCTTTAAGCATCTGACTTCAACTCAGGTCATGATAGGGTGAGCCCCAGTTTTCTCCCTCTCTCTCTCTCTCTCTCTCTGCTCCTCCCTCGCTTGTGCCCTCTCTAAAAAAAAAAAAAAAAAAAAAACTTTCAAAAAAATTTTTCCGGGTTTCCAATGTGTAGCTGGGATGTCAAATTACTACTCTGCAAACTAGTGATTCTCAAAGTAGGATGTCCAGATGGGCACGGCAGCAGCATCACCTGAGAAGCTATCACAAATGCAAATTCTCAAGGCCTTCCAGACCTACAGAACCAGAAATTATGTTTAGAAAGTCAAAGTTTGTTATTGTTTTTTAGGTCATCTCTACCCTCAATGTGGAGCTTGAACACACATCTCTGAGATCAAGAGTCACATGTTACACTGATTGGGCCAGCCAGCTGCCCCAAAAATTATGTTTAAATAAGACCTGGTAGCATAGTAAAGTTTGAGAATCACTGCTCTTAAACAAATAAAAATTTTGATTCTCTGTGATTTAAACTGAAAGATGAGAAACATGAAAAAAATATGTAATTTCACTTTTCTTATTTCACCTATTTAAGAATCATCTAGTCCTACAAAATTCCAAAAAATACTGAGCAATGGAAGAAAATAAAACCACCACCTATATTTCCACCCCCCGAAAATAACTAATTTCAATAGTTTATTTATTATCTTTCCAGTGTTTTCTATTTGAGTGCATCACTGTCATCCAATGGAAATGGCTATATCATACTTTTATCACACAACACTGGCATATAAACTACTATGTAAAAGCAAGGCAGCATTGTAATTACAGCACCTCAACTATCCTATTCAGCTGAGGAATCCAGCATTATGGAACTATGAGAGAAAACTCTTTAGGGGCTAAAATGGTTTTGGTTCCAATCCTTTTTGATATAAATGCCTCCTAAAAATGCAATACATACTTCCATTCCTTGAGAAATACAGTACACAACAAACATGACTTAACTTATTTTTGATTCTACATCATTATTATACCCATGTGATGAGTAATGTGGGAATTTGGTCTGAATCTTTTTTTTTTTTTAATTCAACGCCCAACAATGAGTTCAAACTCCTGACCCAAGATCAAGAGCTGCATGCTCTACCAACTGGGCTGACCAGGCACCTCAGTTTGAAAATATTCTAACTCCAGGGCACCTGGGTGGCTCAACTCCTGATTTGGGTTTAGGTCATAACCCCACCAGCATAGTGGGAAAGAGCCCCATCTTAGGCTCTGTGCTGAGCATGGAGCCTGCTTGGGATTCATTCCCTCACTCCCTCTCCCTCCTTTTTTCCCCCTCCCCCCACTCATACTCTCTATAATTAAAAAATAATAATAAAAAAAGAAAATATTCTAACTCCAGGACATAGCTAGGAACTTGCTTTTCTAAATAAATTCATTTTATCCCTGTCTTACTTATCCTTGGCCTCTTTCTCAAATGTGGCACCGTTTATGTATCTGCATAACTTCTGGGCCCCATAGTATGGCTACTTTCCAAAAATAGTTTCTGAATGCAAGGACAACACCGTTTCAAATGGTTATTCAACTATTTTAAAATCATCTGCATTGGGGCACCTGGGTGGCTCAATCAGTTGAGCATTAGACTCTGATTCCCAGGATCATGACCTCATCATCCCATGATCCTGCTGAGCATGGAGCCTGCTTAAGATTTTCCCTCTTCTCTCTCTTTCTCTCTCTCTCTCTCTCTCTCTCTCTGCCCCTCTCCCCAGCTCACACTCTCTGGGGGGCGGGGATTTGCATTATTTTTACACTGATTTGTTGTCTTTTGGGGCAGGGAGGGCAGCTTTCCACCAAGCTTTACATAAAGTAAACCCTCAAACCTTGATTTTCAGCAGGCTGCAGAATGACTTCTAGGACAGCTTGAGTGATTGATTAAGAGACAACCTTACCACCTGCCAGCATGCACTTAGGTCAGCATGCATTTTATCTAGGAGGGAGAGAGAGAGGGAGGAAGAAAAGAAGAGTACCTATTTCCTGGGTACTAACAAAAATTGGTAATAAATTGCCAAGTAAATGTTCCCATCTCAAATTCTCCTGTCCCTAACCCTACTTTAATGTAGCTCTACCCCAACCAAGTTCAGGTGCATTAGTCCCACCTATCCTCTCTGGAGAGAATCAGGCGAAGTCTCAGAGTCATTAGAACAGGAAAGACTAAATGCCAACAATAGTCTTAGTCTGTAATACAGACATTTTTTTGTTTTGGGTTTTTTTTTTTCTTTTTTTCTTTAGTAAGCTCCATGACCAACGTGGGGTGTGAACTCACAACCCTGAGATCAAGAGTCACATGCTCTACCAAATGAGCCAGCCAGACGCCCCAAGGCAGACATATTTTTATCAATTTTGTGTCTTCACATCCTCGCTCCCATTCCATCCCCATCCTCCAGCTCTGCATCCATCATATCAATATTAACTTCTCATTAGTAGCTCTGTCCCAAGGCATTCTGAGGGAAAGGATATGCAGGGGAGTTGCCTTCCCATTCTGGCCTATTTTCTCTTCATAAGACCCAGTCAGAAAGGGAAAGGAAGAAGGTGTCAAATCATAAGCTAATCTACCTCATCATTCTTGAGGAGACAAATTTAATAAGCCACATGTTTCTTTTAGTCAAGTCCTATTGACCACACTAGTTTCAAAAATCAAGAAGGAAAACCTCCAAACGCCAAGGTGGAAAAAGGACTTCAAGAAATCTCCCATATACAACAACACTCAAAAATGTTACCTAGTTCAACTCATAACCACTTTAAAGTTTTAGTCCATATCTCACATTAATTTATTGTTTTGATTTTTGGGTAAAGTGGCATCTCTGCTAACCATTCTCATAGTAAACTGGATATTAATGCTAAAAATGATTACATCCCAACCATACTTTCACCAAGAGACAAAACTTTACAAATCTCCAATTCTTACTGAAGACAGATGAGCAAGAATACTTCATTATTCTTTTTCACAACTCTGCATGAACCACTTAAACATCTGGCACTCAATTGTTATAAATACACAAATATTTCACAACCGATTTATAAAAGTTCAATATATCCATTATGAGGCTATTCCAAACAATCATATCATCTCGAGCTATTACTGTAAGCCAAAAATATAAACACTGATTTTTAAGTACTTCAGACCCACAGTTTTTCATTACAGTTCTCCAACTTTCCTAATGAAGCCAAGACAGTCTTGAGTTGTTTAAAAAAAAAAAGTGTTTGTTTTATTGAAATGGCAACTTTATTACCATTTCGCTCATGCCAAAAGCCATTTTTTAAAAAACATCAGTTACATGAAGAATGTATCAAAACATAGCAATCCATTCATGTGTTAATATATCTGACACACACCAGGCTTGGTTATCATTCATATACTGATTACAAAATTCCTTAATAAGGAAATCTACTACTACTTCTATTGAAAAAATATTCCCTACCTTTTTCCTTCTCACAAGTATGTGTATAAAAACCTGCTCAACTATTCTCTACATCCACATTAATCTCAAGAACAAAGGCTTACAAAAATTACCCTCCAACACTCTGGGAAACTGCATGTTCTACCAGGTAGGCAATGATTTACTTAAGCTGTGTATCTCAAAAAGAATACACTAACTGGCTCCAGTTCCTTACCAAACATCTCCTTAACTTACTACTTAACCCCATTACTCCAACATTAAGAAAAACGCTACTTCCCAGGTCACCACTGAATTAACTGTCAAATCTTTTTTCTATTCTCATTCTTTCACCCGTCTCTGGCATTCAACACATTTCATAATTTTATTCCTGTGGCTTCTCAGACACCATTTCTTGGTTCTCTTTTTTTCTCAAATCCTTAGCAGCATCACATCCTTCTCCGAACCTTGACATGTAAGAAATTTCAATTCTTGAGCACATTCTCCCTTCCCACAGAAATTTTATGCTCTACTGGCATCAATAATTACCTCTAACTTCAAAGCAAAAGACTTCATGTCTCTCCAAAGATTCAGCCCACATCTAACTGCCTACTAGGTATCTAATCTATAAAGGAATTCATCCAAATGCATCTCATTTGAAGACCTGCAAAATTTTCCAAGTGACCAATATTTTTCAGTGTTCCAGAGCTCAAAACCTTTAAGCCCTTCTTTTAATGCCACCATTTCTTTATTTAAGGCCTTCCTTTACAATTCTCTCTGCCATCAACTTAGTACAGGTACCTGAATTAAGGGTCATTGTTTGAATTTAAAGGCTTTTCCCGTCTTCTAGAAATAAATTAGGTAGCCCTGTCTGTTACTAGTTTTGATATGTCAGTGTTACATACATGACCCAGCAGTTACAAGATACCTTTATCAACTATAACATCAATAACTGCCTCCTCGCTGAATCGCTGAAACTTCACGCCCCTTATTTACCTGTCTAAACTATCTTAATTGTAAAACTGACTCCACAGTGATCTGTTTCACCTTTTAGAGTACCATTAAAATCCATCATTTTCTGTTCACAAATCGACTCCTTGATAAAATACAAGCTCTTTACTCCTTTCTGATCCAAACACTTTGGTCAAAATCGCCTTACAATTCTCCCAAACTGCACCTACTTTTTTGCCTCCACCTTCCATAGGCATGCTTTCTCAACAGCATACTGAGCATATCCTCCCATTTTCTCATTTTCTGTCCCTAAGCATAAACAGCAATTACTCTCCACCCAATGTCCATAACTCCATGGCATTTTAGGGCCACTTAACAATATAGTAAACAGCCCTACGTGACAGGAGTTTGAGTTCCTAAGTGTAATTTTCATGCAAACGTATGGCTTTCTTCCGACTGTTCTCACAGCGTGCTATCAAATTGCCATTCTCAGTGTTGTGAGCCTGACTTCCACACAGAATGCACCTAAAATTGGCAGAGGGCTTAGAGATCAGCTCACCTTGCTGATTAGAAAGGCTAGTAAGATCGAAATGAAAAATGAAAGCAAACGCAGTTTTAACCACAGAAATCAAATCTAGCCAAACATCTCACTAAACGTCAACATATAAAACAGATAAAAGTGGGGCACCTGGGTAGCTCAGAGTATATGATTATTGATCTTCAGGATGTGAGTTCAAGCCCCATGCTGGGTATAAAGCTTAACATAATTAATAATTAGATAAGTAAATAAATAAAATAGATAAAAGTGAAATGGAGCCTAGTGGAACCAGGCACAGGAGTTCCAGGGCCCCACCTACATCTCCATCCTTATTCCCCAACCAATGCAAAATCCCAGGTTTATGTACCACAAATGTGGACCCTGATTTATCATCTAGCACTTGGCTATATTCCCAGAGAGCAGTATTTCAGACAGGTAAAGCAGTACAGTATTTGTGATTAAAATTTGGAAGTCACATAGAACTGCACTCTACAAATTACTTGATTAGGTAACCTTGATCAAATAGTTAACTCTTTCTCAAAACCGGAAGGAGCACCAAACAAAATAATGTACCTCAAATGCTTAGTCAAAATTCTAACAGCTACCATAAATAATAACTATAATATTAACGTACCCTGACCAATTTCGTTTCTAATTTCAAAATATTGTCTATTTATTCAAATGATTCAAATAATTTTACTGAGTTATAGCAAATACCATAAAATTCACCTTTTAAGTGTAAAATTCAATGATTTTTAGTATTTACCAACTGTACAACTATCAGTGCAGGCCAACTATCACTCCAGTAAAATCCTTTGTGACACTGTTCATTTCTTTGTCCCACAGATGGTTAGACTGTCAGAGTATATGAACTGGTTCATGTTATGCTATATATCCCATTACAGCTGGGATCTTTTGGTAAAGCAAGATAAGCATTAGAACAATTAAATAATTCAAATTGCCTTAAAAAAAAAAAAAAAAGACTCAGGCACCTGGACGGCTCAGTCAGTTAAGCATCCAACTTCGGCCCAGGTCATGATATCATGGTTCATGGGTTCAAGCCCCATGTCAGGCTCTGTGCTGACAGCTCAGAGCCTAGAGCCAGGAGCCTGCTTCTGAGTCTGTCTCTCCCTCTCTCTCTCTCTCTGCCCCTCCCCCACTTGCAGTCTGCCTCTCTCTCAAAAATAAACATTAAAAAAACATTTTTTTAAACTCTTCTGTGGTAAAAAGTTGTAAATGGCCTATATTAACAAGGTTTTTATTGCTATAACCACCATCTGGATTGTTCTGTAATATACAGGAGTATTTTCCACCATTGCCTTAGTACTCCCAATCACGAGGAATTAAAAAGATACCAGATACACTGAAGTATCAAAGCTAAGAATTTTCAAGAGGTCATCTGGTCTCCAGCAATTCAAAGAAGTGTTTCACCAAGTCACTGATATACCAGGAAACTTCTAATCACAATGAGATCTTGAGGGAAAAACTTAAACATTCAGTAAGTTACTAAAAGCTAACCCAAAGAACATGTTTAATGTGACTAACTTATATCAAAACAACTTAGGTTTCTCTTGGGGCACCTGGCTGGCTAAGTCCATAGAGCATGAGACTTTTGATCTTGTGGTTGTTGAGTTCGAACCCTACACTGGGTGTAGACATTACTTAAAAAAAAAAAAAAAATAGGGGCACCTGGGTGGCTCAAGTCGGTTAAGCACCCACTTCAACTCAGGTCATGATCTCACTGTTTGTGAATTCAAGCCCCGCTTCGGGCTCTGTGGTGACGGCTCAGGACCTGGAGCCTGCTTCAGATTCTGTGTCTCCCTCTTTCTCTGCCCCTCCCCTGTTCACACTCTTGGTCTCTCTGTCAAAAGTAAATAAACGTTAAAAAAATAATAAAAATAATAAAATAAAAATTAAAAAATTAACAAATAAACAGAGTAACAAATTTCTTTTACTTGCTGCTGCAAATAAACTACCAACCAAGGCCAAAGAAAGATACGATAACACAGTAATCAAAATAGCAAATTATAATAAAACTGAATTATAAACACAAAATTCTAAGTGGTTTTTTTTTCTTTACATTTTGAAGATTTTAAGTAATCTCTACTCAACGTGGGGCTCGAACTCACAATCCTGAGATCAAGAGTTGCATGCTCCATCAACTGAGCCAGGCAGACGCCCCTAAATTTCTAAGTGTCTTAACAAAAGAAACAATCATAACTTCAGGAATTTGGCCATATTGATCCTATAGGAAGAATACAGAAAAAATAAGACTCAGTTTCCCACTGGTTCAACAAAGCCTCCCTGATATCCAGACTCAACTGACAATGCTTTCCTGTCACTCCCAAAAAGATTCTGACTCCTAACTTCATTGTGTCTACTTCCGTCTTCCCATCGGAATGTAAGCACCTAGAGAACAGGAGGAATAGTGCATTCTCCATCTGTATCCCTAACACTTCACAGTTGCTGACAAGTAGCAACTTTAAATCTTTGTTTTAAGTTAACACCTGTATAGTAGCACATATCATTAACAAGAGCAACAAAAACTACTCAGGCCTAATCTGGTTTAACCTACCTTCTGAGCACTTCACAGAAGTAAAATGCCATAATTTACTATCTAAAGTTTTTATTTATGTAAATTTCCCACACATCAAAAAAACTTATTTCATCAGTGTTTCAAAATCTGAAGTCTACATAGATCAGCAAGATACACAGAACATTTTTAGTCTTTCTACCACTCCAAGAAAGTTACACTTATCCTACAATAAACTGCAATTTACTTAACACTAGCAGGAATTGTCTAAACTAGGGGCGCCTGGGTGGCTCAGTGCACTAAATGCCCGACTCTTGGTTTTGACTCAGGTCATGATCCCTGGGTCATGGTATCAAGCCTGCGGCAAACGTGGGCCGGGCACCAAGCCTGCTTAAGATTCTTTCTCTCCCAAGGGGCGCCTGAGTGGCTCAGTTGGTTGAGCATCTGACTTTGGCTTAGGTCACAATCTCAGGGTTCGTGAGTTCAACCCCGCATCCGGCTGTCAGTGCAGAGCCCTCTTCTGAATCCTTTGTCCCCTTCTCTCTCTGCCCCTCCTCCACTCATGCTCATGTACTCTCTCTCAAAAATAAATTAAAAAAAAAAAAAAAGATTCTGTCTCCCTTCCTGTGCCCCTCTCCCGCTCGCACTCTCTAAAAATAAACCTTTCCTTAAAAAAAATAAAAATAAAAATAAATTAGCTAACCTAAGTAACAGCAGTAGTTATCTCGCTTATCGGATGTAACTGGACATTATGCCTGATAATTAACAAAATAACCGCTTAAATAGATGTCATTATTCTACTTCAATAACAATACACAAACGGGGTAAAGCAAAAACTCAAAAAAAAGTTACAAAAGACATTTTATGAACTGGGAAATCTAAATAGGAATTTTTATTAGATATTAGTACTACTCCTTATGTATCTTATTAAATATTCATTTCCTAGGTATGATTATGGTATTGTGGTGTGGTAAGAGAAGCTCTTTATTGCAAAGAGATATTTGGTTAGGAGGGGAGCCTAGGTGGCTCAGTTAAGCATTAAGACTTTGGCTCTGGTCATGATCTCACAGTTTGTGAGCTGGAGCCCCACATCGGGCTCTCCACTGTCAGAGCAGAGCCGGCTTTGAATCCTGTCTCCCTGTCTGCCCCTACCCAACTCTCACACGGGGGCACACATGCGTGCATTCTATCTCAAAAATAAATAAATATTTGGGGCACCTGGGTGGCTCAGTCTGTTAAGCGTTTGATTCTTGATCTTGGCTCATGTCATGATCTCACGGTTCATGAGATCAAGCCCCACGCTGGGCTCCTCATTCTGTCAACACAGCACCTGCTTGGGATTTCTCTCTGTCCCTCTCCCCCCTCAAAATAAATAAACTTTAAAAAATAAACATTTAAAAAGAGAGAGAGATACTTGCTTAGGTACTACTCAAGCACAGAAACACCTGGGTGGCCCAGTTAGTTAAGTATATGACTTCAGCTCAAGTCATGTCTGACTTCAGCTCAGGTCATGATCTCCTGGTTCATGAGTTCGAGACCCACATTGGGCTCTGTGTTGATGGCTTGGAGCCTGGAGCGGATGGATTCTGTGTCTCCCTCTTTCTCTACCCCTCCCCCACTCACATTCTAACTCTCTCTTTAAAAAATAAGCATTAAAAAACTGTTTAAAAAGGAAAAGGAAATACTCAGGCATAAACATCAAGATGTTTCACCTTACTTTCAAATCATTCAGGCTCAAAAGATGTGCAAGGTAGAGAAAAACGTCAGTATAGCAAAATATTAAGTACTGACTACAAGTCAAAGATACTCATGTGCTCTGGGGCGCCTGAGTGGCTCTGTCAGTGGGGCATCCAACTCCAGTTCAGGTCATGATCTCACAGTCTGTGAGTTCAAGCCCTATGTAGGGCTCTGTGCTGACAGCTCAGAGCCTGGAGTCTGCTTCTGATTCTGTGTCTCCCTCTCTCTCTCTGCACCTCCCTACCACAGAAATAAATTTTAAAAACATTTAAAAATTAAAAATAAAAATATTTTAAAGTGTTAAGCCACTTTAATATGTAACACTTTACATAAAGAAAAAAAGGATTTATACTGAAATGTTAAACCATATTAAATCCTTTTTATCTTTTTTTTTTAAGTAATCTCTGCACCTAACGTGAGGCTCGAACTCACAACTCCGAGATTAAGACTTGCATGCTCTTGCAACTGAGTCAGCCAAGTGCCCCATCATTTTTATCTTTGAATTTTCCCCAATTTTCTAAAATGTATTTTCTTAGGTAAAGTGGTAACAGTCTGTTCCTGAAACATTCTGTTAGATGGAAATTTAAGAGGAGGAAAAAACTGATTTGGGTCTAAATATTATGTAATATTAGGCTTATCAAATCAATCCTAAAAAGCCACTTTTTTTTTTGAAACCCTATTTCAGTTAAACCTGTATTTTTTTAAACCCACTTACTGTTGTTTAATGATTTGACAATGCTAAACACTGTTATCAAATGAAAAATCCCACCCTTCAAAGAGCACACATTCCAGCCAGGTAGATACACGATACAGGTAGCACTATGCACCTTGCCCAAGCCCATGATGTTGCAAAGATATTTTAGGTTTTCATCTGCCTACCAGGCAAGCAGCATGTTATGGTGGCAAGTACAGTCAGAAGGCCTACAACCTCCTCAGTTGAGACAGAGTGTTCAGAGTGTTTTTGTATGGGAATGAAAGGGCACAAGGAGGCAGAAAAATAAAATGGAGAGAAAACACAGGGAAGAGAAATAAAAGACAGAGGGAGTGGAGAGAATTATAGACACAGAAGGAAAATGACACCATCCACAAGAAGCAACTCTGAGCTTCCAAAAGTCTCGACTGATCTGATCAGAAGATTAAGACTATACGTCTTAAAAAAAATTTGAGTAAACAGTAACATTGTAAATATTACTGGATTATGTGTATACTGTGTCACTTTAAATGAGATAGTTCCTATGTGATATTTTACTTAAAAACGGGTTAAAAATAACAGTACACTAATGGCAAGAAACAGCAACAGTAAGCTTGGAAGTAAATCCAAATGAAATTCTCTCCTCTTTAATTCCTTGAAAATCTTCACATAATGAATTTTTTTTAAGTTTGAGACCCAATCAAATACATGTTCCATTACCTTTCATATTCCAAATGAAGAAATACAAGCTACACATTCCTAGCAACCTTTCAAAGAAGCCCATGTAATCTTAAATGAAACACCTAGGACTTTACCCAAGTCCCATTTCATAAATTAATTCCACAGGGCTCAAACACAACCCTGAGATCAAGAGTGGCATACTCCACCAACTGAGCCAGCCAGGCATCCCTAATTTACTTTCTTTAAAAAAAATACAGGACACCGGTGCCTGGGTGACTCAGTCGGCTAAGTGTCCTCTTTTTTTTTTTTTTTTAATGTTTTTTATTTATTTTTGAGAGAGAGCGTGAGCAGAGGAAGGCAGAGATTCAGGGGAGGGAGGTAACGATCCAAAGTGGGCTCTGTGCTGACAGAAGCGAGCTCAACGCAGGGCTCAAACTCAGGAATCATGAACTGAGCCAAAATCAGATGCTCAACCAACTGAGCTACCCAGACACCTCATGTGTCCTACTCTTGACTTCAGCTCAGGACATGATTTCATGGTTTCTAAGTTTGAGCCCCAAGTGCGGCTCTGAGTAGGACTCCATGCTGAGAGCATGGAGCCTGCTTGGGATTCTCTCTCCCTCTCTCTCTGCACCTCCCTGCTTTCTCTCTCTCTCTCTCAAAATATATAATTAAAAATCTCTCCCTCTGCCCCTCTCAACCACTCTCTCTCTCAAATTAAAATTATATATATATACACACACACATATATATGTGTATTTATGTATATATATATATATACACAAGGGGCTCCTGGGTAGCTCAGTTGGTTAAGCTTCTGACTCTTGGTATCGATTCAGGTCTTATCTGAGGATTTGTGAGATCAAGCTCTGCATGGGGTTCTGTGCTGACTGCACAGAGCCTGCTTAGGATTCTCCCTCTCCTCCTCTCTCTCCCTCTGCCCCTCCCCAGGTGGTATGTGTGCTCTCTCTCTCAACTATCTCTCACAATAAACACTAAAAAAATTTTTTTAATATACATATATAAAATAAAATAAGAAAAAATACAGGACATGCAGCATCTTTGAGAGAAACACTGTATAGAAATCTCCGGAAAAAAGGGTAGAAAATATCAATATATGTAGTCTGCATATCTGTCAAAACAAACCTGATAAATTTGACTCTTGGACTTTAGAATTAAAAAAAGGATTTCATTCCTAAATATTTGACAGTTGGGTCAAAATTATTTCAAAACCAACTACAGGCTTACATGGTGATATTCCCAGTAAGTCTTCCCTCTTTGCCTCCCTGCAAGTTACATCTCCACTCTCCTTTGGGGCAGGGTTGGGAGGAACAACTGCTTCCAAGACCTATCAGTGATCGACCACCTCACCAGTCAACACACCCCCGGGGCCATACACTCCACTTTTAAAGGGCATTCCATTTACTCAAGTTAACTAAGAGCTAACTGGTACTTGCTGACCTCGTAAAAATTAATAAACAAAATAAGATGGTTTTAAGAACAGAGGAACTTCACAGTCTGTGAATTCATGCAGACTCGTTTTGAGCAGGCATTCATCACTCCTTTATAATAGGCTTACGACAAAAAAAAAAAAAGTGTCTTATAACAACAACAAAAATCTTAAATCGTCATTTTTAAAAAGGACTGGAGGATCAATACTTTGAGACTAATACTTTCAAAGAAAACGCTCCACTTCAGATCAGTTCAAACTTCAAGACTGGTTTATACTTTCTACATATAGCGTAGATTAAAGGAGTAGAGAAAGCAACCAGTTCCCACCATAATTAACCCACAGGGCATAGGGCATATTGAAATTAACCCATTCTTCTCCATGTCCTCCTACCATTTCTCGGTCAACAATAAAAGTCACTAACGCTAATACCAAGAGACACCACACCGCTGGTGAGCACTGCACAGGCTGCAACAGTTACCAGGAAAGGGAAGCAGAGTTGTTATTGTTGTTCTAGCCTTGTTCTAAAGGCAGCTCCATGTGACTGCAGCCGGTCCAGCCCACATTTAAAGACCGAGGCCAGGAGGAAACCAGAGCGGCAGGAAATAGGCAGGAGAGGCAATTACCACAACCCTTTCCCATGGCCTCATTGCTATGCCACCACTTCCAGCCTTATTGCAATCATAACGAAAACCTCCCTTCTCTGAATTTCTGAGGGTTAGAAGCAACAAGGAAGCAAACAAGGGAAATCACAGCTGTGGAAAACAAGCTGTGATGGACAGTGATGGGGGGAAATTTCATCACACATGTGAACTAGCCATAAGGAACAAAAATCAGATGAAACATAGGGGAAGCAAGCAGAGGAGTTGTGTGGGAAACTAATCACTTCTGCCTAATAAGCGTTCACAGCAATGAGAGGATGATAACCTGAGCCAAAGGGCCCTGTGCAGGCAGGTAAGAGATATTGGTGGACCTGACTCTATCATCTCCCGAGAGTGGAATTTATTCCTGTTCCTGAAACAGGTATCATCTCAATCTAGGCACCTAAAGCCTAGGATACAGGAGAGCTTTCTTCCACCTTTATTAGACAAACTGACACTAAAAATTAGGATATACAGTTCATGACAAAAAGTGAGAAACACACTAACTAGTGACATAATTGAAAATACAAAATGCCTGGGTTCACCCAAAAAGTTAATTATATTTGCCCTTCGAATAAAAAATGATGTTTGGATACCTTATAAAGACCTTCAAAAGTTCTCAAATTGTTAGGACACAAGGGGCTAAAGAAAGACAGTAAGTCTAAATACTGACAGACCATATACGTCAGATTGAAGTAGAAACCAATATCCAACAGAGGAAGTAGTAAACTACCAGATTATTTCAAGCAGGAAACAACAGGAACGATGATACGATTAACTCCTACAGAGAACAGAATATGAGACCAGAGTGGTAGCACTTGAGATGCCTGGGCAAATAATCAGATTGAAAACCGAGGGGGAAAGGCGGAAAAGCCAAGTGGGAAAGTGATTCAGAGGCAAAGGCGGCAGATATAATACACTAAAGAAAGAGTAACATTGTGACTATGTACTACATCAGAGCTTTAGTTTACAATGCGTTCTCAAAACTACATTTAAAAAAATCTGACACAACCAAACTAGAGGAACCGAGAATGAGGAGAAAAACTGAGTCCCCAGAGTCTAACATCAAAACCTTCCAGAATGAAAAGAGGTAAAAATCTAACTATTCCTCCGAGTACGCCAGGAAAGGCTACAGAGTGCAGAAGTTGGGCTCTAAGATGTCCAGTCCCAAGATTAGCGACAGGCGTGAAAACGGAAAGGTGGTCGGTGGTCAGGATGGGGAGCATCAGCGCAGAGCCGAAGCTCCGGCGGACAGGCAGGGAGGGAAAGAAGTGGGAGAGAAAAACCACACCCTCCAGGGCAGAAACCCGAAGCGGGGGGAGGGGAAGGCGCCCCCTGGGGTTGGGTGGGGCCAGGCCGACTAGGACAGGGGTAGACAGGAAGAAGCACAAGACGACCACGGGCGAGAGGAAGGAAGGCGCCCGGGCCTGGGCATACTGAGGACGCAAGAAGCTGGCGAGGGAAGCTTGGCCCGGTCTTCCTGAGTGGGCGCTGGGGCAGTATGAAGAGGGTTAGAAGAAAGAAGAGCTGAACCAGGACTAGAAAGCGCACGCTGCCACGCTCAGGGCTCTGGAACAAGGAAGGAGAAATAGGGTGCCAATTACCGCTGCTGTTCTCGCTGGACTCGGGACCAGCTGCCGCCGCCGCCGCCGCCGCTCGTTACCTGCCAATGTGCCTCTTACAAAGCGGCGGCGGCGGCAGAGGCGGCCCGGCCCGTCACGTGACCTTCGCGTCACGGGCGAAGGAGGAGCCACCACGCGTCGCTAGCGCGCCGCTCATCAGCGCGCCCACAGAGCGCGTTGCTTCCCCCAAGGCTAGTAGGAGAGGCCAACAGCGCCGGGGCGGTGGTAGGCACGGAAAGGAGCAAGTAAGGGAGATTTTACAAGAGTCACCGTACTCGGAGTTGTCAGGAGGGGTACTACATACCGCATCCAGGATGCCAACAACTGCAGCGTGTAGTCGCGGTGTGATGACCTCACAAGGCACCAGAAGTCGCTCCCCTGCGGCCGCCTTCTTCTCATCACGTGATGTGGTGCAACCACTCAAAGCAGGCCTAGCTTCCCAAACCCGGGGAATACTCTTCCTAGACTGCTCCAGAGCACAGGCGTCCTCACCGCACCCTTTCCCTCGCGAGTTCATAGACCATGCGTTTATGACTTAATGCCGAGGGAAGATGGAGACGGGAAAGGGCCAGCCCTGGCTTCTGAGACTAATACCAGTGGGCGCCGCTTGCCAGGTGGCTGAGCGTGGTTCCTGCTGGGAGATGTAGTCCCGGGATGGGGGGGGAGGTTCCACTACCACGTTCCCGGGCTCGCGCTCCGCCCCGCCCCCTGCGCGGGAAAACGCCAACGGCTAGCCCAGGTACCCCCGTGGTGGAACAGGCTTCAGAAGCAACTTTTAACAGAGCTGGAGGGCCTCGTGGCCAATATCTTGTTAAATGCGAGGGTGGAATTCCGCATTACAAAGCTCCTTCTAAGTAAATTAAGTAATGTTTATTGCTCGCTTACTTGATGACAGTGGCTTATACAACCATTTTTACTCAATCTTATGATCAATACTTGGAGGCAGGGATTGCCCCCGAGTAAAGAAAGGCTTAGAGAGGTTGGCTGGCCCACTTGGTAGAGCATGCGACCCTTGATATTGGGGTTGTGAATTGGAGTACCAGGTTTGGTGTAGAAATTATTTTCATATTAAAATGTTTAAAGAAGGAAGGAAGAAAGAAGAGAAAGGCTTAGAGGTTCAGGTGTTTCTGGCTGAAGAGATTCAAACCAGATTTTCTGTCTCCAATGAATAACCCCTTCCTCTCAGAAAGATGTTAGAACTCCAAGAATTAAATACAAGGGGGGTAATGCTTTGTACTTGTAGCATAGTGTTTTAGAGTTTAAAGTATTTGCTTGTTTGCTGACCTATTTTATCCTCTACGGCAGTATCCCCCAGGCAGTTTAGGCACGTGGACTTTGGAATACAGTGGGTCTTACCTCAATTTGAGCCTTCCTTTGTGATACCACTTCGCCACATCGTGAAAATTAAATGAGATATGTAAAATACCTGTTTGGCATGCAGTGAAACCCTCAATAAACAGTAGTAATTATTTTCACACCTGGTATGTGCCCTTTGGGCACAACAGATATAAGAGTAAGGTGGGAAGGGAATTAGCATATACTGATCTTTGTGCAGGACACTCTAGTATTTACTAACATGCTAGTTACTAATAGACTATTGTACGGTTAAATTACTCGATGAATAACAATTGAAACCTTAATAGTCCTGCTCAGTTCAAGGGAAGCTATTGTTATTCATCTGAATTGATTGAAGAATGCTCAGGCTGAAACAAATAAAACTTATTATCATGACCATTCATGTGTAGATGTATCTTATCTCTCCCTTTCTGACAGCGAGCTGGAATTGTGCCTGGTCAGTTCAGTCTTCCTCCTCTTTGTATTCCTGCTTTACAGAAATGTGTGGGAGAGTCAAAGATAAAACCACCCTTGAGAGGCAAAGACTTAATTGAAAGAGTACAAGAAAACAATTCTGAAAGGATATATACAAACCGGATAACAGGAGCTGTCTCTGAGGAGTGGGAAGGAGGGCTTGTGATTGAGGGTGTCGTCAAAAGGGACTGTAATCTAATCTATCCCATTTTAATTTTTTTAATTAGGCTCCATGCCCAATGTGAGGCTTGAACTCACAACCCTGAGATCAAGAGTCACATGGTCTACCGACTGAGCCAGCCAGGCACTCCTAATTTTTAATTTTTTACATGAAAAAGGTACTGATGTTTTAATAGAATTTTTTTTACGTTTATTTCTTTTTTTTAATTTTTTTAATCTTTATTTATTTTTGAGAGAAAGAGAGACAGAGTGTGAGCAGGAGAGGGGCAAAGAGAGAGGGAGACACAGAAACTGAAGCAGTATCCAGACTCAGCTGTCTACACAAAGCCTGACATGGGGCTTGAACTCACAGACCAGGAGATCATGACCTGAGCCGAAGTCAGATGCTTAACTGACTGAGCCACCCAGGCACCCCTGTTCATTTCTTTTTGAGAGAAAGAGACAGGATATGAGCGGGAGAGGGAAACACAGAATCTGAAGCAGGCTCCAGGCTTTGAGCTGTCAGCAGAGAGCATGACACGGGGCTCAGAACTCGCAAGCAGTGAGATCATGACCTGAGCGGAAGTCGGACGCTTAACTGACTGAGCCACCCAGGCGCCCCAAAGGTACTGCTGTTTTAATTAGAGATAAAGTTTGAGAAAAGAAAGGCCAGGGCTCCTGGCTGGCTCAGTTGGGAGAGCTTGTGACTCTTGATCTCAGTGTCTTGAGTTCTAGCACCCTGGCAGGTTTAGAGATTAGAATCAATCAATAAACACATACGTACATTAACTAACTTTTTTAAAAAAAGGAAAGAAAAAAGAGACCATGTGTTATCACTGTGACTTGGACAAACAATGTTCCCTCAATTTCCTCTTCTGTAATTATATTCAAAAACATCTGTCTTTTCTGTACCAGGCATACTGTGCTGAGTGCTACCAATAAATTATCACTTATCGGGGCGCCTGGGTGGCTCAGTCAGTTAAGCAGCTGACTTCGGCTCAGGTCATGATCTCATGGTCTGTGAGTTAGAGCCCCGCGTCAGGCTCTGTGCTGACAGCCCAGAGCCTAGAGCCTGCTTCAGATTCTGCTTCAGATTCTGTGTCTCCCTCTCTCTCTGCCCTTCCCCTGTTCACACTCTGTCTCTATGTCTCTCAAAAATAAATAAAAGTTAAAAAAAATTTTTTTTAAATTATCACTTATCAAGGGAGAAGTCCTACCTAGGATCTAGTATCAGAGAGAAAAATACGGGCATCAAAGTCCCAAAACCTCACTGATAATAGTTATTACCACCTGGATGTAATAGAACTATCCTCTCACGATAGGTTCCCATAACGGATAACACTACCACCCATTTCCTCCACGCAGCCCGACTCTTAACGCATTGACTCTGAAACTAATTTCAGATCCTGTGACTGCCAAAAACATCACCAACCAATTCACCGGTTTTTCATTGCTTGAGTACACTTGGCTGGATTGAAGTGAAAGCATAATATGATGGAAATACACTGGAGAAATTCTCAGAAGCCTGGGTTGTTAAGTCTGTACACATGGCAGGCAATAAAGTAGGTGGGTGAAATTAGATGAGGCCCATCTCAGAAAGAACCAGTAATGGGTAACTGAGATACAGGAAGATCAAATCAAGGTTGTTCTCCAAAGCAGAATCTTCACAATCTAGATAAAACTAATCACAGTTCAAGTCTAATCTACTCACTTACAGTAAGTAATCAACATCAAATGCATTATACCTTGCCTGAAGAATGTGATAACTGAGTGGGAATGCTCTGTATAGAATCTTTAAAAAAAAACTTTAAGAAGCAAAAAAATGTACACCATGCAGGGGGAAGGGTAGCATAGAACATTTTGGTCCCTTTGGCAGGTCTCTCTCCCTTCAGCACATAGAGATGAGTGTTCCATGCCTTGGGATCACCCAAGATTCCCCTACCTATGTTCCATGGCACCAGCAAACTTCTGATAAGAATTTGACTTCTTGCAGTCACCTGGCTGGCTCAGGTAGTGGAACATGAGACTCTTGATCTTAGGGTCATTGTGAGGAATAAGGGAGATGATTCATTTTCAGAAATACCAAATAAAAGCTATGCTGTCTAGTTAACAATAGGTTTACAACTTATTAGAAATTTGTACGAACCTCCCCACACACAGAATGGATTCCCAGGGGTGCCTGGATGGCTCAGGACATGATCTCACGGTTCGTGGGATCGAGCCGTGTGTCGGGCTCTGTGCGGACAGCTCGGAGCCTGGAGCCTGCTTTGGATTCTGTCTCCCTCTCTCTCTGCTCCTCCCCAACTCATGCTCTGTCTCTCAAAAATTAAATAAACATTAAAAAAAAAAAGAAGAAGAAGAATGGATTCCCAAACCGTTAGGCGCTTCACTTCCTGGTTCTTCCCCTCTCCGTTTCACAGACTTATTTTCACGGGCTTGGCGATGAGCATGCACCAAAGAACTGAAGTCTCTGTGTCACCTCAAGGAATGTACATCCGTTCCAGTCAGACTACTTTTTGCCTTGCATGGGTATAGGCGACTTCCAGGTAAGGCTATAACCTCTGTAGTACTCAGTCAATGAGGTATCAGGGGAGAGACTTGCACACCAGGAGATAAATTGCCTGCTGTAACTGCCTCCACCGTGCCTGTCCATCAGACACCCACTCTGGCAAGAACGTTGATTAAAGCCTCGCTTCACTGTGCTCCCCAGTCTTCAAATCCCTCCTTTGATTGGGTCCCTGGGCTTATTTCTCACAGTCATGAGTTCAAGCCCCATGTTGAATGTATTAAAAAATAACAATAAAAATAAATTTTAAAATAATTTGGCTTTGCAAAGGGGCTCTGGGTCACTCAGTCGGTTAAGGGTGCAACTCTTGACTTTGACTCAGGTCATGATCTCAACAGTTTCATGAGTTCGACTCCCACATTGGGTTCTGCACTGACCCTGCAGAGCCTGCTCGGGATTCTCTCTTTCTCTCTCTGCCCCTCCCCTGCTTGAGCTCTCTCTGTCTCTCTCAAAATAAATAAATAAACTTAAATAAAAAAAAAAAGATTTGGCTTCTTGTGAAGATTTTCCTCCAGAGGTGTTAATGCACTGTCCATGTTATTTTGCTTGGTTGAAAATTGGTACAATGACTATATAACAATTTGAAATACGCCACCAGTTTTTGAGTTGTGTTTATTCCTAAAAGCAGCTGAGCTGTGGGCATGCTGACCTTTGAAAGCAATAAACAAACAATTAATGATAAATTAATGATACCGCCACTGTGTGGGACCTATGAGGAATAGCCAAAAAGACTCCCTATAACACTATTGTGTTGTATTTCTCTAAAAGTCCAGTTCCCTCCTAAATCTACTAATTAATAGCTTGTCTTTTTTTAGGCTGTTTCTTCTTCTACATAAAGGAGTGAAACTCTGTTTATATGGCACTGCCAGGTTCATGCAAGATACTGCGATGAAAGTTTTCAGAAAATAATTGGACTATAAGAATTGTTAGGAACTATTATTACAAGAAGAATATTATTTAGTTTCATCAGTATTTATATAAGCTTAGTCAGTGGTGAAGGCTTGAGTTCTAGAGGAATTCAGAAAGGCCTGGTTTCTAGAACAAAGGTCAGGAAACAACTCGTGGGCCAAAGCCAGCTTATCTCCTTTTTTTCTACAACCCACCAGCTAAGAATTGTTAGCTTTTTTCTTTTCTTTCTTTCTTTTCTTTTCTTTCTTTTTTTTTAAATTTTTTTTTAATGTTTATTTCTGAGAGAGACAGAGAGTGAGCTAGGGAGGGGCAGAGAGAGAGGGAGACACAGAATCTGAAGCAGGCTCCAGGCTCCGAGCTGTCAGCACAGAGCCCGACGCGGGGCTCGAACTCACGAACTGCGAGATCATGACCTGAGCCGAAGTCGGATGCTCAACCGACTGAGCCACCCAGGCGTCCCTCTTTCTTTTTTTAAGTAAGCTCTATGTCCAATGTGAGGCTTGAACTCACCAACCTGAGATCAAGAGCCTCATGCTCTATTAACTGAGCCAGCCAGTTGCCCCAAAGTCCAATGTTTTTGTTTTGTTTTTGCTTTGTTTTAAAGTAAACTCTATGCCAATTTGGGGCTTGAACTCATGACCAAGATCAAGAATCATATGCTCCACTGACTGAGCCAGTCAGGTGTCCCTTATTAGCCATTTTTAAATGACTTCAAAAAATCAGAAGAATAATATTTCATGACACACAAAACTTATGCAAAATTGAAATTTTAGTCTTCAGTTCCATTGTAACTCAGCAATGATTATTCATTTATGTGTTGTCTATGGCTACTTTCATGTTATAATAGCAGAATTGAATATCTGTAACAGAAACTAAGTAGCCCAGAAACCCTAAAATATTTACTGTCTGGCCTTTCACACAAAAGGTTGCCAATCCCTGTTCAAGAAGAATCTAACTGTGTGACTTAGGCAAGGTACTTAAACTTGTCCTGTCTTAGTTTTCTCATCTGCAAAATGGGGATCACAATAACTACCTCAAAGAATTGTCTGATGACTTCGGCTCTGGTCATAATCTCATGGTTTGTGAATTTGAGCCCTGCATCAGGCTCTGTGCTGACAGCTCAGAGCCTGGAGCCTGGTTTGGATTCTATGTCTTCCTCTCTCTGTTCCTCCCCAATTTGTGCTCTGTCTCTGTCTCAAAAATAAACATTAAAAAAAAAAAAAGAGCCCAATATAATGTTGGGTTTGCAACATTTTCTTTCTTTTTTTTTTTTTTTTGAGATGATTTTTTTCAACTTTAATGTTTATTTGTGACAGAGAAAGAGAGAGAGAGAGCACATGCATGCACACTCCGGGGAGGGGCAGGAAGAGAGGGAGACACAGAATCTGAAGCAGCCTCCAGGCTCTGAGCTGTCAGCAGAGCACCTGACACAGGGCTCAAACTCAGGGACTGTGAGATCGTGACCTGAACCGAAGTCGGATGCTTAACCAACTGAGCACCCAGGCGCCGCTGGAAATGACTTTCTTAAGTAATCTCTACACCCAACATAGGGCTCAAACTCACAACCCCAAGATCAAGAGTTGCGTGCTCTACAGCCTAAGTCACTCAGGTGCTCCTGTGTCTTTTTTACTTTAATCCCTTTTGACTGGAACGTACAAAACCTACAAGAGGAAATAAATACATATACCTACATAAAACTGAAAATGTTTTATAAAACAATATCCATATATTTATGTACTCCGAGGATTTTAGTATACACTTCATCTAGCATTCCTTAATGTTAACATTTTACATAATCATGGCACGTTAAACTCTGATGTTTTTTATTTTTTTCCTTTTCTGTTTTTAAAAAATGAGGAGGTGGGTGGGGAAATGGGTGAAATAGATGATGACAATTAAGGAATATATTTGTGACGAGCACTGGGTGATATATGGAATTGTTGAAGAACTATATTTATACCTGAAACTAATATAATGCTGTATGTTAACTTTTTGGAATTAATTTTTTTAATTTTTAAATGTTTGTTTATTTGTTTGTTTATTTATTTATTTTGAGAAGGAGAGTAGGGGAAGGGCAGAGAGAGGGAGAAAGAGAATCCCAAGCAGGTTTTCATGAACTGTGAAAACATGACCTGAGTCAAAACCAAGAGTCGGATGCCTAACTGACTGAGACACCCACGTGTCCAAAATAAAATTTTTTTTAATTTTTTTAACATTTATTTATTTTTGAGACATAGAGACAGAGCGTGAGCAGGAGAAGGGCAGAGAGAAAGGGAGACACAGAATCCGAAGCAGGCTCCAGGCTCTGAGCTGTCAGCACAGAGCCCGATGCAGGGCTCGAACTCACAGACCGCGAGATCATGACCTGAGCCGAAGTCGGACGCTCAACCTACTGAGCCACCCAGGCGCCCCCAAAATAAAATTTTTTAAACGGAATTTTCAGTGGTCAAAAATAGAACAATTTGAGCAACAAAATAAATAATCATAGTACTTGGGGTACCTGATGGCTCAGTCAGTTGAACGACCAACTTCAACTCTAGTCATGACCTGGCAGTTGGTGAGTTTGAGCCCCATAACAGCCTCACTGCTGTCAGCCTGCAGGGGCAGAGCCTCCTTCAGGTCCTTTGTCCCCCTCTCTCTGCTCCTCTCCCACTTGCACCCTCTCCAAAATAAATAAACATTAAAAAAAATTTTAATAATGATAGTATTTGATTATGACTCAAAGAATAAACATCAGTGAGTCAATACTGATATAAATAAAAGGATATATAAATAAATACAGAGATGAGATAACTCTTCCCTTTTTTTTTTTTTTTTAATTTTAGAGAGAAAGACCCAGAGCCAGGGAGAGGGGCAGAGGGAGAGAATCTCTAAGCAGGCTCCACGCTCAGCCCAGAACATGACTCAGGGCTCAGTACCACGGACCCTGGGATGATGACCGGAACTGAGATCAAGTCATGACCCTGAGAGCAAGAGTTACAGGCTCTACCAACTGAGCCAGCCTGGCGCCCCTTAAAAAAGTTATTTTAAATAAAAAGTAATTAGGAAGACAATTTAGTACCAACCTGGGGGAAAGTTAGAGCTACACTGTTACTCCTTGTACCAAAATGATTTAAAGGGGGTAAAGGTTTATATGTACTATAAAGGTAAACATTTACTGTCTGTTAGGCACAGTGCTATATATGTCCATATTATTTTTATCCTAACTATAATTATATAGGCAGGTATTCTGATTTTGCAAAACAAAGAGAAGAGGATGCATTAAATAGCAGACCCAGGATTCTAAACGTTGACTACAAAGCCTGTGCTCTTTACACTCACTAAACCACAGACTGCCACTCTATATATAAAACTGTCAAATGATTTTTTAAAACATTGAAAAGCATGGGGCATCTGGCTGGCTCAGTTGGTAGAGCATGTGACTCTTGATCTTGGATTCATGAGTTAGAGAGCCCTTTGTTGAGGGTCGAGTTTACCTTAAAAATTTTTTTGAAAAGCTTGAAGAAAATAAATGGCTATGTACGTAATAAAGATGCATAAAAGGAAATAAACAACATATGAAACTACTCTTGAATAGAAAATGCTTTTTAAGTGTTTATTTATTTATTTTGAGAGAGGGAGAACAAACGCGTGCACACACGAGTGGGGAAGGGCAGAAAGAGAGGGAGAGAATCCCAAGCAGGTTCTGCACTGTCAGCACAGAGCCCCATGTGGAACCTGAATCCACGAACCATTGTAAGGGCAAATTGGGACTGATTCCATTTGCTTAAGGGCAAACTGGGGCTGACTCCATTGTATTCCGTGTCCTCCACCCTGAGTCCCCAGTGCCTGCTCAAAACCTGCAACTTCCAGGTTCCAAAAGAACCATGCCCAGTGACCTATGGAACAGGACCCTTGACCCTTCCTCAGCCAATTGGCTAGGGTCACGACCATCATCCCTCCCACTGCCCCTAGACCCCTTTAAAACTATTGTGATTTTGGAACGGGCTATCTCTCTCTCTCTCTCTCTCTCTCTCTCTCTCTCTGTCTTTCTCGACCCACCGCTGCGTCGGTGTGGTAGGAGATTGAGCTCGAGCTAGCTCGATTAAAGGCTCTTTGTTCTTGCATCCGACTCGGCTCCCTGGTGGTTCTTGGGGTCCCCGAATTCTGGGCATAACACCATGAGATCATGACCTGAGCTGAAATCAGAGTCAGACGCTTAACTGACTGAGCCACCCATGTGCCCCTTGAACAGAAAACTTTTCTTTGTAACATTTAAAAAATTTTCGGGGATGCCTGGGTTGCTCAGTTGGAAGTGCATGTAACTCTTGATCTCTGGGTCATGAGTTTAAGCCCCATGTTGGCTGTAAAGACTACTTAAATTAAAACAAAAATTTTTAATAAATAAAAATAATTTTAAGGTAAACAGATCTGGGGGAAAAATAAAACGAATTTTTGAATAATTAACATTTTTATTGTAAACAAAAGTTCATACAAATTGACAAGAACACTGAAATTTCTGTAGATAAATGGACAAAGCTTATCAACAATTCCTAAAAAAGGGAATAGGAGGTAATCAACAAGCATGGAAAAATGTTTTGCCTCACAATTTTTTAAGTGAGTTATAACAGTAACATGCATTTTGTCTATCAAACTAATAAAGAGCAGGGGCAACGGGGTGGCTCAGTTGGTTAAGCATCCAACTCTTGATTTCGGCTCAGTTCACAATCTCTCGGTTCATGGGTTCGGGTCCCATGTCTGACTCTGCACAGAGTCTGCTTGGGATTCTCTCTCTCTGCCTACCTCTCTCTACCCCTCCTCAGCTCACTGACTCTCAAAATAAATAAATAAACTATTGAAAAAAATTACTAAAGACAAAAATAATGGTATTACCCAGTACTCTGGGTTTATATTTAAAGACGCACTCTCATGTCTCTTTGACAAATGCTGCTGGGAAACCTGGACAGCAACATGCAAAAAAATTAAACTGGATCACTTTCTTGCACCATACACAAAAATAAATTCAAAATGGATTAAAGCACTGGGGCTCCTGAGCAGCTCAGTCAGTTAAGCATCCAACACTCTTGATTTCGGAGCCTGCTTGGGACTCTCTCTCCCTCCCTCTCTCTGCCCCTCCCCTGCTCACACTCTTTCTCTCTCAAAATAAATAAACTTAAAAAAAGTGGATTAGGGACACCAGGGTGGCTCAGTCAGTTGAGCATCTGACTTCAGCTCAGGTCATGATCTCACGGTTTGTGGGTTCAGGCCCCATGTCAGGCTCTGTGCTGACAGCTGAGAGCCTGGAGCCTGCTTCTGATTCTGTCTCCCTCTCTCTCTGCCCCTCCCCTGATCTCTCGTTTGGGCTCTCTCTCTCTCTCCCAAAAATAAACATTTAAAAAATAACAATAAAAAAAATAAAATGGATTAAAGACCTAAATGTGACACCTGAAACCATAAAAATCCTAGAAGAGGACATAAGCAGTAATCTCTTTGACACTGGTCTTATTAGATATGTCTACTACGGCAAGGGAAACAAAAGCAAAAATAAACTATTGAGGCTATATCAAAATAAAAAACCTGCATGAGGAAGGAAACAATCAACAAAACTGAAAGGCAACCTATTGAATGACAGAAGATAATTGCAAATGACATATCTGATAAAGGGTTAATATCCAAAATATGTAAAGCACTTATAAAATACAACACCCAAAAAAGTGAATGATCCAATTACAAAATGGATAGAAAACATGGACATTTCCCCAAAGAAAACATACAGATTGCCAACAGACACATGGAAAGATGCTCAATATCACTGACCATCAGGGACATGGAAATCAAAACCACAATGAGCTATCACCTCACACTTGTCAAAATGGCTAAAATCAACACAAGAAACAAGTGTTGGCAAGGAGAAAGGGGAACCTTCTTGTACTGTTGGTGAGAATGCGAACTGCTGTAGCCACTCTGGAAAACAGTATGGAGTTTCCTCAAACTGAAAATAGGGGCACCTGGGTGGCTCAGTCAGTTAAACATCTGACTCTTGATTTTGACTCAGGTCATGATCTCTCATGGTCATGAGATCAAGCCCCATGTCAGGCTCTGTGCTGGGTGTGGAGCCTGCTTGAGATTCTCTCTCTCCTTCTCTCTCTGCCCTTGCCCAGAGAGATTCTCTCTCGCTCTGTCTAAAATTAAAAAAAAAAAATGCTGAAAATAGATCTACTCTACAATCCAGCAATTGCACTACTAGGTATTTACCCAAAGAATACAAAAACATTAATTCGAAGGGATACATGCACTCCAATATTTATAACAGCATTGTCTATAGTAGCCAAATTACAGAAAGAGCCCCAGTGTACATCGATTAATGAATGGATTAGAAGATGTGATATACATATCACACACACACAACACAATATTTCTCAGCCATAAAAAAGAATTACATTTTTTCATTTGCAATGACATGGATGGAGCTAGAGAGTATTCTGCCTAGCGAAATATGTCAGAGAAAGACAAGTACCATACGATTTCACTCATGTGTGGAATTTCAAAAACGAAACAGATGATCATGTGGGAAGGGGGGAAAAAAAGAAGGGAGAAATAAACCATAAGAGACTCTTTTTTTAAGTTTATCTATTTTAAGGGAGTGGGGAAGGGGCAGAGAGAGAGGGAAAGAGAGAGAGCGAGAGAGAGAGAATACCAAGCAGGCTTCACACTGACAGAGAAGAGTCCGACACACGGCTCCATCTCACACTGTGAGATCATGACCTGAGCTGAAATCAAGAGTCAGATGCTTAACTGACTGAGCCACCTAGGCACCCACCATAAAAGACTCTCTTAATGACAGAGAACAAAATGATGATTGATAGAGGGGGGGTGGATGGGGGATGGGCTAGATCAGTGTTAAGGAGGGCACTTGTTAGGGGCACCTGGATGGCTCAGTTAACTAAGCATCCCACTCTTGATTTCAGCTCAGGTCATGATCTCACTGTTCACAGGTTCGACTTCCCTCAGGCTCCATGCCGATAGCACCAAGTCTGCTTGGGATTCTTTCTGTTCTCTCTCTCTCTGTCCTTTCTGTGCTCCTGCAGATGGTGTATGCACATGCTCTCTCTCTCTCAAAATAATTAAACATTAAAAAAAATAATAAAGGAGGGCAATTGTTAGGAGGAGCAATGGGTATTGTATATAAGTGATGAATCACTCAATTCTATTCCTGAAACTAATATTGCACTGTAGGTTAACCAAGGAGAATTTTTAAATAAAAACAAAAAAAAAATAAAGAGGCTCTCTCGTATTTGACTAATAGGGATACAAATTGGCATAAACCTTTTGGAAAACAAAAAGTCATTGTATATTAAAACCTCTTCATCCAAGTAATTCTGGTACTCTGCCCTAAGGAAATAATTTTAATTAAAAACAAAAAATTTTTTAAGTAGGCTCCATGCCCAATGTGGGGCTTGAACTCATGACTTGTGATCAAGAGTTACATGCTCTACCAACTGAGCCAACCAGAAGCCCCAGAAATAATTTTAAATATGGAAACATTGTTATGCAGAAAAGAACATTTCTCACAGTTTTATTTATAACAGTAAAAGATTGGAAGCTTCTTGCATGTCTGGCTGTAGAGAAATGATTAAGCAAATTATGTCATTCTTACTAGATCTCATATTATGCAGCCTTTACAAATAACATTTACATCCCCAAGACATGGGAAAATATTTGCTTTATACCATTAGGTATAAAAAGTCAAAACCAAATCACTAAGTTAATATAACTATGTAAGAACACCATGTACAGGAAAGGAAGATGCAAAAATACATCAAAAGAATATTAATACGAGCCATGTATAAATAGTGGATTATAGGTAACATTTTCCCGTTTCACTTCTATATTTTCAAATTACCTTTATTTTCTTTTACTTTTAAGATTTTATTTGTGGAGTGCCTGGGCAGCTTTTGGAAAACAAAAAGTTGGTTAAGCGTCCCACTCTTGATTTCAGCTCAGGTTATGTTCTCGCATATTCCTGGGGTAGAGTCCTGCATCAGGCTCCCCACTGGGCATGTAGCCTGCCTGAGATTCCCTCTCCCTCTCTCTCTGACCCTCTCCCTCCTGTTTCTCAAAAATAAATAAGCATTTAAAATCTAATAAAGGGGCGCCTGGGTGGATCAGTCAGCTGAGCAGCCGACCTCGGCTCAGATCAGATCTGACAGCTCAGAGCCTGGACACTACTTTGGATTCTGTGTCTCCCACTCTTTATGCCCCTCCTCTGCTTGTGCTCTGTCTCTCTCTCTCAAAAATAACTAAACGTTAAAAAATAATGATAATAAATAAAATTTTAAAATAATAAAAACAAAGGAAACAATTTGGCAAACTCTGCAGCCAAGCAGGCAGCAAAAGATATACAAATATTAAGTCTTATATCAGTCTTAACAACAATAAAGTCCATAATTCCAGTCTACTCAGACTAACAAATTGACATAGCCCAGGAAGGAGGATATTTAAAAATAATAATAATAATACACAGGACTGGTTTGTTAATAATGAGAGAAAAACCTTTATGTCCAAAAATAACTGATGGAAGGTAATACAGGACTCTCATCAGGCTAAAGAATAAAATAAAATAAGATTTTATTTTTAAGTAATCGCTACGTCCAACGTGGGGCTCAAACGCACAATTCAGAGATCAAGACTCACATGCTCCACCAACAGAGCCAGCTTGGCGCTCCCCAAATTACCTTTAATATTCGGGTCTTACATGATTTAAAAATGTTTACATGAAATATTTAGAGCCGTACTGAAAGCCGTATGCTCTTAAGAGATGAGTCCAAGACATATGAACATAATAAATTAAGGGACGAATTATGTCCAGCTCAAATTCATATGCTGAAGTAGTAACCTAGCACTACAAAATGTGACTGTATTTGTAGATAGAGTCTTTAAAGAGGTAATTAAGGTTAAGGGCACCTAGGTGGCTCAATCAGTTAAGGGACAGGCTCTTGGTTTGAGCTCAGGTCATGATCTCACAGTTCGTGAGTTCAAACCCCACAACGGGCTCTGAGCTGACAGTGCGGAGCCTGGCTGGGATTATATCTCTCTGCCCCTCCCTCCTTGCTCTCTCTCTCCCTCTCTCTCTCTAAATAAATAAATAAACTTAAAAAAAAAAAAAAAAGAGGTGGAGCGCCCGGGTGGCTCAGTCGGTTAGGCGGCCAACTTCCGCTCAGGTCATGATCTCGCGGTCTGTGAGTTAGAGCCCCGCGTCGGGCTCTGTGCTGAAAGCTCAGAGCCTGAAGCCTGCTTCGGATTCTGTGTCTCCCTCTCTCTCTGCCCTTCTCCTGCTCTCGCTCTGTCTCTATGTCTCAAAAGTAAATAAATGTTAAAAATTAAAAAAAAAGAGGTCATTAAGGTTAAATGAGGTCATTGGTACAGGCAGTAATCCAATATGACCGATGTCAGTGCAGAGAGGGAGAAAAAGGCAAGACCACCTGAAGACAAAGGGAGAAGAGAGCCATCTACAAGCCAAGGAGAGAGGGCGCAGAAAAAACAACAACTCTGCCAACATCTTGCTCTTGGATTTCTAGCCTTCAAAACAGTGAGAAAATACATTTCTGTTGTTTAATTCACCCAGTGTGTGGTACTGTCTTAGAGCAATGCTAGCAAACTAATACAGATAGGATGTTAGAGTTCTACTAAGCAGGAAGATTAGGGACTGGCAAAGAATTATCTTCCCTGCTCTTGGAAGATATTATTTTAGTTCTGGTAATTCAATGGTTTGGGAAGTAGAAAGACCTAGGGTCATAACTGTCTGATTAAGAACAGAACTCCAGGGGCGCCTGGGTGGCTCAGTTGGTTAAGCAGCCGACTTTGGCTCAGGTCATGATCTCGCGGTCTGTGAGTTCGAGCCCCGTGTAGGACTCTGTGCTGACAGCTCAGAGCCTGGAGCCTGCTTCTTCAGATTCTGTGTCTCCCTCTGTCTCTATGTCTCTCAAAAATAAATAAACGTTAAAAAAAAATTAAGAAAAAAACAACAGAACTCCATTAATTAATTAATTAAAATAAAAATTTTAAAAATAATATAACACTTTCTACCTCTCCACCTTTCACCCAACCTTCAGTGAACCTCAAGGTCAAAGACCTCATTTAACACATAAATATATCCTTTCATGACGTTAGCATAACTGTCTTTTATAGAGTAAGCACATTTTATTTTTTATTATTTTTTAATAATAATAGCTTTTTTAAAGTTTGTTTTATTTGGAGAAAGAAAGAGCAAGCACACATGAGAAGGGGGAGGGGCAGAGAGAGAGAGAGAGAGAGAGAGAATCGCAAGCAGGCTCCACACTGTCAGCACAGTCTGATACCCAGAGTCTAGCACCCACCACTGTGAGATCATGACATGAACTGAAGTCAGATGCTTAACCGACTGAGCCACCCAGGTGCCCCTAGAGTGAGTGCATTTTAAATGCATAGAGAAATTATATTTTTAAATATGTCACTCCTCTGCTCCAAATTCAACACTGTACTTTGAAAAATACATAAAATAAGCCTGCCTACTTCTCAAAGCCCTCCAGAATCTGGTTCTTCCAAGTCGTCCTATTTTATTTTTCTCTCCTATTCATTGCAGCTCCTCCATTCCCTCCCTCCCAAGGTCTTCGTGACCTTCACTATTCCCCAATACCTTCCTTTCCGAAATATAGATCCCACCTCCTCTCCAGGAAATCCAGCCCTTATTAACCCTCCCAGCCTCACAGTATTAACTAACTCTTCATATGTGTGGCCTAACTAATCAAAGACTGTAAATTAGCAGAAAATCATATCTTGTACTTGTTCTAAATTCCCTCATGATACTCAGGGGTCTCAGTAAACGCTTGTGGTTTTTGTTTTTGTTTTTGTTTGCTTTTTTGGTTTGTTGGTTTTTTGGCATCCCTGCATGGGCACAAACAATGCTTAGAGTTTAAAGAGAAGAGAAGGGGCACCTGGGTGGCTCAGTCAGTAAGTGTCCAACTTTGGCTCAGGTCATGATCTCACCGTTCCCAAGTTCGAGCTTCTCCCGCGTCGGGCTCTGTGCTGACAGCACAGAGCCTGGAGCCTGTTTCAGATTCTGTGTCTCTCTATCTGTCTCTGCCCCTCCCCCACTCGTGCTCTGTCTCTCTCTCTCTCTCAAAAATAAACATTAAAAAAAAAAATTAAAAAGAAGGGAAGGGGCGCCTGGGCGGCTCAGTCGCTGAAGCATGGGACTCTTGATTTAGGCTTAGGTCATGATCTCACCTTTGGTGGATCGAGCCCCAAATTGAGCTAAGCCTGTTTGGGATCTTCTCTTTCCATCTCTCTCCCTCCTTCCCCCACTGTGCTTTCTCTCTCTCTCAAAAATAAATGAATAAACTTTAAAAAATAAATAAAGAGAAGGGAAGAAAATCTAAAAATTTTAAAGCAGTGTGAATTGCCAGCCCAGTGCAAAATGTTTACAAAAATTACTTTTACTTCCTCAGAGTAATTCTGAAGTTTTATTTTTTAATGATTTTTTTAAAGATTTTATTTTAGTTTAAAAATTTATTTATTTTGAGAGGGAGAGCCCTGACATGAGGCTTAATCTCCTGAACTGTGAGATCATGGCTGAGCCAAAATGGAGAGTTCGACACTTAACCAACTGAGCCACCACTCAATAATTTTTGAAGTTTATTCATTTATTTTTGAGAGAGTGAGAGCGAGTGGGAGACAGACAGAGAGAGAGAAGGCAGAGGATCCAAAGCAGGCTCTGTACTGACAGCAGAGAGCCCAATATGGCGCTCGAGATCAGGAACTGTGAGATCATGACCTGAGCTGAAGGCAGATGCTTAACCAACTAAGCCACCCAGGTGCCCCTCAGTAAATACTTTTTTTTTTTAATTTTTTTTTAGTGTTTGTTTATCTTTGAAAGACAAGAGACAGAGCAAGAGCGGGGGAGGGGAGAGAGAGAGGGAGATACAGAATCCAAAGCAAGCTCCTGGCTCTGAGCTGTCAGCACAGAGCTCGATGTGGGGCTCGAACTCACAGACTGTGAGATTATGACCTGAGCTGAAGTTGGATGCTTAACCGACTGAGCCACCCAGGCGCCCCCCTCAGTAAATACTTTAAAAATAAAGAGTGATACTTCCAAATAGTTATCTTGTAAAATTCCCTCTTGCACATCTACATTTTGCCTACAAAAGAGATATAGAAACCTATACCCAGGCATCTGCGTATCCAAATTAGAATTTAGCAAATTCTACAGATGTGCAGAGTAAGAGGCAAGTTTTATTGTATGCCTACTACGTGCCCTGCTCTGTTCTGGGTGCTGTAAATAATTACCCAAAACAATACAAAACAAAACAAAACAAAAACCTGACACAGGTGCTTCATTATAGTAGGTGTTAAATAAACATCTACTGAGAAAAGGAAGAGAGACAGTCTAGAGGAGGGTGAATGGCCAGATATTTCAGGTAGGCAGGAGTTCCAGGCAACGGAAGCTGTGTTAACAACAGGCAGGGGGAAGAGAAATGCAAGGTAGACTCAAACACCAGTTTGACTGAAGGGAAAGTTCTTTGGGGATCAATGTAGTGGAAGACAAAGTTATAGAGGTTAGTAGACTCTGAGTGTATAATGTCTTGAATGTTAGGCTAAAGAATTTTTTCCTCCTGTTACTAATTCCTGATAAAATGCTCTTTCCAGAAAACTGGAATGTCAGTAGGGTCTCTAGAAGCAGAAAAGCCTCCTCAGAGACACTGAGGAATTAAGCTCTAATGGTGGAATGACAGGTGGAGGGGTAGATATTTTAGATGAGGAGGCCACCCCCTCAGATCCTCTGCTGATGTGACGCCAGTTCTGCCAACTCGAGGGTGGGCCAGCTGTGGTCGCTAAATAAAGAATATTTAAACTGAGCACTCACTTGCGTGTCAATTTTGTTTCGTTTGATTTGTTTGTTTTAAGTAAGCTCTACACACAACATGGGGCTTGAACTCAGGACCCTGGATATCGAGAGTGTCATGCTCTACCTACTGAGCCAGTCAGGCACCTCACATGTCATTTTGTAATTACTGAGTGAACTTAAGCAAAACTTTCCTGTTGAGCTTCCAAGAACATACACATGGTAGTCACCAGGAGAAATCTGCTCTGATAAACAGGAGTATAATTCCCAGCTTGGGTGTGGAAGAAAGTGCACTAGAGGAGGGAAGGAGAGGGTTTAACCTGTTCAGCTCCCACTTCCCTGACATTCCTCCAGCTAAACACTAATCTCCTAGCAGCCTGGGCCCTGTTCAGGGCCAAAGATAGTTCACTACGGCCTTTGGCAGGGACAGAATGGCTACACCTGTTGGCTTATTTATTTATTTATTTATTTATTTATTTATTTATTTAAATCTTGCCTTCTTAAAGTAAGATCAAATGGCGTTTTGGTTGAAGGATAAAACCACAGTGCTTCTCACCATTTTTGATACCAGGCTCTGCTCTAGGGAAAATTGTGAAGTAGGTCATGTATCTGGGAAATGAGCTCATCAACTTCGACTTCCTGGCAGGCAAGGAAACATTAGCCTTCTTTTAAAGAGGAGCTCTGAGGCCCGGAGAAATTAGCTGTTAAGCTTCCCTCTCCCTAGGCTGCCCCTTAATTAAAAAATTGTTGTTGCCCACTGGATAAACGCTCGAGACTGTATTAAGTGATGGGAGACAATGAATCAGATTCTGTTTTCAAGGCTTTCATAATCTAGGCGGGAAACAGATCACGTCAATTCTTTTTTTCTCCCCCACCAGCTTCACTGAGCTCTAGTTGACATATGACATTGTGCAAATTTAAGGCATACAATATGATGATTTGCACTCGATCTTAGCCAAATGGCACAGAAGCGATAACGCTATGATGATTTGATACACATACATATTGCTAAACATTTACCACAATAAAGTTAGTCAACATAATGCTTCATCTCATGTAATTACCATTTTGTTGTTGTTGTTATGGTGGGGACATTAACGCTCTACTCTCACAGCAACTTTGAGGTACACAATAGAATATTGTCAACTGTAGTCACTGTGCTATTATTTATCCATCTTATAACTGAAAGCTTGTGCCCTTTGACCAACATCTTCCCAGTGTAAATTCTTTAAGTGTATGGAAATAGAAAATTGGTTATGCCAAAGGGCATGAGGCACCAGCTAAGACGTCAGAGAGGAGAAACTAGGCAAGCAGGATGTGAGAAGATGGAAATTTCTCTGGGTTAGAGAGTAGTAGAAGGACACTCCTGGTAGGGACTGAGCACAAGCAAAGGTCTGCTGACAGAACAGTGTAAAGTAGGTTCAGGGGAAGGTGAATGGCTTGGTAAGGTTGGATATGGGGTTAAGAATGGAGTGATAGAGATGAAGGTGGAAACATGAAGGGCCTACATAAAATTTAGAATTTTATCTTGAAGACTGGAAGACCTGTCAGAGACGTAAGCATAAATGTTTTTAAAAAATAATAGTTGGGGGGGGAGCCCTGGGTGGCTCAGTCGGTTGAGCGTCCGACTTCAGCTCAGGTCATGATCTCACGGTCTGTGAGTTCGAGCCCCCCGTCAGGCTCTGTGCTGACAGGCTCAGAGCCTGGAGCCTACTTCAGATTCTGTGTCCCCCTCTCTCTGTGCCCTCCCCTACTCACGTTCTGTCTCTATGTCTCTCAAAAATAAATAAACGTTAAAAAAAATTAAAAAATAGTTGGGGGGTGCCTGGGTGGCTCAGTCGGTTGAGCGTCCAACTTTGGCTCAGGCCATGATCTTGTAGTTTGTGGGTACGAAGAACCCCACATCGAGCTCTGTGCTGTGTCTGTCTCCCTCTGTCTCTGCCCGTCCCAGGCTCATACTCTCTCTCAAGAATAAACAAACATTAAAATAACAGTAACGACAACAACAATAGTTAGGGTGGTATCGTGGAGGTTGACTGAAGTGACAATGTTATGGACATTCCCACGCTCCTCCTCCCCAGTCCAGAGATTTCAGGCCTCCCTGACAAATTTACCCCCTTTATTCAACCTTCTTCCAGATTTCTTTAGAGAAGACATAGTACCTCAAACAGGGCTCACCCCCTCTGTCCCAAAATTAACCAAAATTTAGTCAGGCACTTTAGGTGGCAAGGAGCTAATACCACTAAAATTACCTCCATTCATTTATTCAAGAAGCATTTATTGAGTTCACTACACATTATCTTCCTGGAGCTTACAGCCTAGTAAGGGAACCAGGGTGTGCTGGAGCTGGTTCCTGTGGGCTCATGAGAGCCGGATGCTAAATTTTCAGGAATTTTGCAAGTTGTCAAAAAGTAAATTACATAAATTTAAAATTAGATAAGTTATACTAAAATTAAAGAAAAAAATAATCAAATTCATGTACCGCCTGGATGGCTCAGTGTGTTGAGTGTCCGAGTCTTGATTTCAGCTCCGTCATGATCCCAGGGTTGTGGGATCAAACCCCACATTGGTTTCTGTGCTGAGAGAGGAGCCTGCTTAAGATTCTCTTTCTCCCCCTTTGTCCTCTCCCACCCCGCACGCTCTCTCTAAAATTAAAAAAAATTTTTTTTGAAAAAAATACTCAAATTCATTCTTTTCTAATAGTTTCACTATTATCTATGCTCCTGTATCTGTGCGGTGGAAAACTATACAGTTACTGTGCATTTCTTCCTAACCTGTGTTTAGTGACATCATGTTGGTAGCTTAAAATAGGCTATGTTGGGATTATTTACACTATGGGAATCAGCAAATGCTACAAATCAGTACTTGTTTTGTTCGCTGGACTCAAGAAAGAGACAGAAAATATGTTAATCATGCAAATTAAACTTCAAATTGTGTCATGTCTATAGCTGTTACAGTGTGAGTACAGCAAATACTACATTTTTTTTCCAATATTCAAAAGCTATTATTCAATTTGGCAAAGAAGTTGGTCACTTGACTAATAAATGAGTGGAGTTCCTACACTTTTGCTTTACTTCACTGTGTCTTAAGAAATGTATATATTTGGGGGCGCCTGGGTGGCTCAGTCGGTTGAGCGTCTGACTTGGGCTCAGGTCATGATCTTGTGGTCTGCGAGTTCGAGCCCCGCCTCAGTCTCTGTGCTCAGAGCCTAGAGCCTGTTTCAGATTCTGTGTCTCCCTCTCTCTCTGCCCCTCCCCCACTCATGCTCTGTCTCTCTCTGTCTCAAAAATAAATAAACATTTAAAAATTTAAAAAAAAAAGAAATGTATATATTTGGTCCCTGGTTCCAGGCACAGAGCTCTAAAACCTTTGTAATTTCTCAAGCGGGAATGTCTTTTGTTATTCAAAACAAGCCTTTTCTCTTTCCACTGAGTTTATGCTAATGTAAGTTAGGGTGGGGTTTCTACATAGCCTCAGGATGGGGCTGGTTACCAGAAAGACCTAGTGATTAGAGGATTGGAACTTTCACCCACTGACCAAAGGGTCAAACGGAAGATGTGATGAACTCCATCCCCAGGAAGGCAGTGCACTCCAGTTCCACTCCTGTATTCAAGGACCCTTCTGGACCTCACCTTGTATACCTCTTCATCTGGCTGTTCACCTGTATCTTTTATAATATCCTTTATAGTATTTTTATTTTTTTAATTATTTTGAGAGAGAGAGTGAGCAAGCAGGGGAGGGGCAGAGAGAGAGAGGGAGACAGAGAATCCCAAATAGGCTTCACACTGTCCGCACAGAGCCTGACGTGGGGCTCGATCTCACGAACTGTGAAATCATGACCTGAGTCGAAACCAAGAGTCGGGTGCTTAACTCTCTGAGCCACCCAGGTGCCCCTGTCTTTTATAATACACTGATAAATGTAAGTAATTATTTCCCCGAGCTTTGTGAGCTGTACTAACAGATCCCTGAACCCAAGGAGGAGGTCGTGGGAACCTCTGGTTTACAACAGGTGGGTCAAAAGCGGAAGTGACAACCTGGACTTGCAGTTGGCATCTGAAGTGGGGGCAATCTTGCAGGACTGACACAAGTAGATAGTGTCAACATCAAATTAAATGGTGGGATATCCAGTCTGTGTACACCTGAAAATTAGGGGATTGCTTGGTGGTGTTGGAAAACACTCCACCTATAAGGGAAACTATCAACCACATTTATGTTGGAGCCACACTTATTAGTTGCAAAGATAGATTGGCGATGGTTACAAGAGTCTGGCAAATACCAACAAAAGCGTTCAGTGAGAATATGGAATTTACAATAAAGTGTGGGTTTTGTTCTTATTTGCAAACTGTGTCCTATCAACTTTATATCAGTAAAATTTATAAATAAAATTGTTCATATATATATATATACATGTATACATGTTCATATATATGTATATACGTGTATATATATATATATATATGTATGCATTCATACTTTTCAGAGAGCTAGTGGTTAAACATTTTACTAGCATAACCACTGAGAGAAACAGACAGTAAACAAATATAATGTGAAGTGTTAAGGACCAGGGAGAAATCACAAAGTAGTCTGGAGTCAGAGTGTCACAGGAAAATATGCTATTTTGCATGGGCAATCTGAGAAGGTCTCTATAAGATAACCATTGAGCAGAAACCGGAATGAACTGAATGAGTGAGCCAAGTGCAGAGCATCTTGGGTAGAGGAACCAGCAAGGACAAAGGCTGGGTGGGAGGAAAGTGCTTATCTGTTCAGGAGAACATCAAAGAGTCTGGCTTAGCTAGAGCCTGGTAAGCCAGTGAGGAGAAGTAGATTAAGAGCGAAAAGGTGGAGAGGCCCTTGTCGGCCAAGTAGTAGACATGTTGAGGTCCATTTTACTCCAGCGGATAGTAAGCACTGGCGAGTTTTACACAGGTGTATCCTGAGCATTTATATTTTTAAAAGGTCACGCAGGCAGCTGTGTGAATAGACTGTAGGGGGAGAGCATGGGAGTGTGAGGAAGCTGGAGACCAGTCAGAGGAGAGAGGACGTGGCTTGGAAGACGGAGACAGCAATGGAGTTGATGAGAAGCAGGTTTTATTGTATTTTGTTGTATCATATATGTGTATTTATATACATAGATATGTATACATTTATATACATATATACATATCTATGTGTATATATATATATATATATTTTTTTTTTTTTTTTGAAGCAGTTAGATTTTAGATATATTTTGAAATCTACCTGACAGGAAATGCTGATGGGTTGGAGGCTGGATGTGAGAGCAAAAGATGAGTCAAGGGTGACTCCAAGTTCTTCGGCCTGAGCAACTGGAAGACTGAAACACCGTGTACTTCAATGAAATCAGAGGGGTGCTTGGGTGGCTCAGTCAGTTAAGCGTCTGACTGTGGCTCAGGTCATGATCTCCTTGAGGTTTGTGAGTTGGAGCCCTGCATCAGGCTCTGTGCTGACAGCTCAGAGCCTGAAGTCGGCTTTGGATTCTGTGTCTCCCTCTCTCTCTGCCCCTCCCCCCCACCCTACCCTCACACTGTCTCTCCCTTTGTCTCTCTCTCTCTCTCTCTCAAAAATAAACATTAAAGAAAAAAAAAAAGAAATCAGAAAGTGGTTGGGGGAGGGCAGGTTGGGAGCCACGATGGAAATTTACTGGTTAGAAGCTTGAGTGAACTTTCTGGGGTAAAAGAAATGTTCTGTGCCTTATATTGAAAGGTGGTTGCCTGGTGTATACACTGTTAAAATGAATGAACTGAATATTAAATAGTTCTGCATTTTATCTTACATAAGTTATACCTAAACCCACACACACACACCACACTGGGAAATGACCGTTTACTGATATGCGGAGGTCTTAAAAAAAGCTTTATTTTGTTTTTATTATTTTTAAACGTTTATGTATTTATTTTGAAAGAGAGAGAGGACAAGCAGGGGAGAGGGGGAGAGGGAGACAGAATCCCAAGCTGAGCTCCACAATGCCAGCATAGAGCCTGACACGGGGCTCGATTATGAGAACCCTGAGATCATGACCTGAGCCGAAATCTAGAATCAGATGCTTAACTGACTGAGCCACCGAGGCACCCCTATTTTTTTTAAGATTATTTGTGGTTTTTTAAATGCTTATTTATTTATTTTTGTGAGAGAGAAAGCATGTGCACAAGCGCGAGAGGGGCAGAGAGAGAGGGAGACGCAGAATCCAAAGCAGACCCCAGGCTCTGAGCTGTCAGCACGGAGCCCCTTGTGGGGCTTGAACCCACAAATTGTGAGATCATGACCTGAAGCTGAAGTCAGACGCTTAATGGACTAAGCCACCCAGGCAGCCCTACTTGCTTTTTTAAAAAAATAATCTCTACACCGAGGGGCGTCTGGGTGGCTCAGTCGGTTAAGCATACAACTTCAGCTCAGGTCATGATCTTGGGGTTTGTGGGTTCAAGCCCTGTGTCAGGCTCAGTGCTGACAGCTCAGAACCTGGAGCCTGCTTCAGATTCTGTGTCTCCCTCTCTCTCTCTCTCTCTCTTTCTGCTCCTCCCCCACACTGTCTCTTTCTCAAAATAAATAAACACTAAAAAAATTGTTTTTGAATAACCTCTATACCCAATCTGGGGCTCAAACTCACAACACCCAGATCAAGAGTTGCACGTTCTTCCAATTGAGCCAGCCAGCTGCTCTAAAAGGAGTTAACTTTAAAGGTTACACATGAGCGGGAATGCCATCCATCTGGAAGCTACAGAGATCCAAGGCTGGGGGTGAGCCTCCCATCTCTCTTACGGGGTTTTCTGCACCTCCCTGTGCCTCTGCATCTGCATCACTTTCTTAAAATTAATTTTTTTAACATTTATTTATTTCTGAGAGAAGAGAGAGAGAGAGCGCGCGAGCAGGGGAGGAGCAGAGAGAGAGGGAGACACAGAAACCGAAGCAGGCTCCAGGCTCTGAGGTGCCAGCACAGAGCCTGACACGGGGCTCGGGCTCACAGATCAGTCACAAACCATGAGATCAGGACCTGAGCCAAAGTCGGACGCTTAACTAACCGAGCCACACAGAAGCCCCTGCATCACTTTCTTAAGGCTTGACCGTCAACAAAACAAGCCCTGATTTGTGTAGCATTTGCTACTTTCTGTGACATAAATACTCCCACCATACCTATTTCAAGCTACAGGATACATCAAGCGACATTATGTTACAATACAATCCTGAGGGTGGTAAAGTGAGGTAATGGAGACACAGACTCCAGGGCAGGCTAGTTTCTTTGCCCAGTGAGCCTTAGTTTCCTCATCTGTAAAGTGAAATGATAATAACTGATGCGTACTCCATGGGGCTCTGACTCCAGTTAAAAAGAAATCTCAGCCTCCCTTTCTTGTTCTTAAGAATTTTTCCTGAAATCACACGCACAAGGCACCTGAGTGGTGCTAGAGACAGCCAGGTGAGTTCTGTCCAAAGTAAATTCAGCCCAAAGTGTAGAGTTTAAATGAATGGTCAGACTTGGTCTGGCCTGGGAAAACCCCCGGGCCTCAAGTTTCTAGCATCTGGGACTCTGTCCCTCTAACGGGCAGCTCCAGGTGCAGGCAGTTCTGGCTGCCTCATTTGTATGCCTGCTATGTGCCTTTATTTATGAACTTCCTGATTCTCCGGGGCTGAGGGAAATGTCACCTTTTCCCCCCTTTTCTTTGTTTTAATGGAAAGAAACAGAGAAATTAAAAGAAGGAACAAATACAGAGAGACTAGATACATAGAAAGAGATGAAAAGAAATAGAGTGAGAAAAAACAAAGAAGAAAGATATTCTTCCTTTCTATTAAGTAGGCTGCATACCCAATGTGAGGCTTGAACTCAGGACCCTGAGATCAAGAGCCAGCCAGGTGCCCCTATTTTTCCAACATTTTCTAACAAGAGAAGACCAATACAAACAGAGCTACAGATAAAATAAAAGCTGATTCCTACCACAACTCTAGAGAATTTCTTGAAAAGGACTATGTTGAAAATAAATATACAGGCAGCACAGATGGATGCATTTCCTGCCTTTTTCCCTACCAATTATTATGTGCAATAATTCTACATATTTTTCCATTCTGACTCATGTTTTCCTGGTTGAATTTTGTAGCTACACTTATCACCTTAGAACTAAAGATTATGAGAGCTGAAAGTGACCTCAGAATACCTTTCCTTTCCCTATGTACTTTACATATGAGGAAACCAAGGTTCAGCAAGTTTGAGTTACTTGTTAAGTTCCCACAGACAAGTGTCAGAGCTAGGTTAGGGGGTGATTCATACGTCTTTGTGGTATCTGTCCTATCTATCAGAGTCCCAGCAAGAAACAGGTAACTGAGAAGAGGGTTTTTGTTTTGTTTTCTGAAGAGAGTTTAAAGGAAAGGCAACCAGAGCTGGTGCCGTACCCCAGGCCTAGTGACAGTGGGGGAACGTAATCGCTACTGGATTTGAGGGGACAACAGGCAGGGAGCAGAGAGTATATGGAAAGGGACACCTGATGGGTCTGCAGAGACTCTGCTTTTCAGAAGGTAGAGTGTATGCTGGGGCATAAACACTCGCACAGCCCTCTCCTTCCTCCTCCTAGTCACTGTAGGCTAAACATACTCAGAAGCCAGGGACAAAAAAACATACCTATCATCATTTAATTTACTGGAATTTCATTTAAAATTTTTTAATGTTTATTTTTGAGAGAGAGAGAGAGAGTGAATGGGGGAAGGGCAGAGAGAGAGGGAGACACAGAATCTGAAGCAGGCTCCAGGCTCCGAGCCGTCAGCACAGAGCCTGATGTGGGGCTCGAACTCATGAACCAGGAGATCATGACCGGAGCTGAAGTCGGACGCTTAACCGACTGAGCCACCCAGGTGCCCCTAATTTACTGGAATTTCAAACAATGCTGTTTATGCCCTCCTAATTTGGCCTTGTGTGCCACACAGCAAATCACCAGGAACGTAAGATACAACAAGAACGCTCAAGTTAGGGCACCAAGCTGTCCTACACTGATGGAAGCAGAAGACTCGAGAGGTGGATGTAAGCTTCCAGGGGATGACTCCACCCAGACCTGGTGGAGATTCAGACAACAGGTCAGGTCCTGACCTTAAACGTGAGTCTAGTTTTACAGGTGAGTCCTGACCACTAGATGACTGCCCCTGGAGAGCTGGGCAGGGAAGACTTCTCTAAGAGCACAACATCCTGGAGAACCAGGAGTGACGGGAACTACAAGGAGAGGCTGGAGTCTGTCCTGGGACCTGTGAAGAGATAGGTTGGTGGAAACTCAGGGAAGCCTGGGGGACCCTCTCCTCCCTCAGAGTCAAGTTACTTCTCCAGGAATTTCCTGACTTCATGGTTCCCTTTGGTTGTATCTCGTCTCCTTCTCCCCCACCCCTCCAACTCCCTTCCCTGAGGCCAAAGGAGTCTGGGGTGGAGTCAAGACTCTCAGAAGCAAGCTAAACCAGTTCCTGCAGGCCCAAACATGCCCTGCTGAGGACTAGCCCCTGCAGAAAACCACTGTCCTCAAATGGAGCCACAGCTAGCTACAGAAGGTACAGAGACCTGGGACCAGGCAAGAACTCAGGGAAAACACAAATCAGCACCTAACTCCAAACACATGGTGGACCCAACGTGGACCTGTAGCTGCTGAGTCCTTGCTAGTGGGGCAAAGCTGATGCTGATCACCCCCTAACCCTGATCAGCAGGGGCAGAAGTAGGAGTAGGGGGAGTAGGAGTACCTTTCCCTGAGGCCTCTCTCCAATTCTACCAGCTCAGCTCCTAGCAGAGTTCTGAGTGGTATCTGAGAAGCTTGAATGGTGCACCTCTCAGTGTCTCAGGGAGCCCAGATTTCAGCTCCCTCCAGGGTTGCTTAGGTCCCCAGTGTCTTGGGGGAAGTATCACACATGGATTCTTACTCCCACGTGGGCAGCCTAGCTAAGCCTCTCATCTGTCTGTGGTGAAAAGGGGAGGGTGCAACCAGGAGGCATAAAGAGGCTCTCGTGGTTCCTGCTTAGGGAAAAGACTGACTGGATGCTTGACGACTTGCAGCTTTTTGTCAAAGTAAAGTCCACCAGCTAGTCCTCATGCTTCTGGCTGCCCTATAGTCAAGATTTTTTGGACTGGGCTTAAGTATGGGAGATCTGCCCTGTCCCCAGGACTGTGAAATCTCAACAGATGGCTCAGGCTGTTCGGAGGCCTGAGAATGCTTTATAGTTGTGCTCCATTTCAAAGAACCTTCACGTCACTTATCGCTGAAGTTCACAATCAGCCCAGAGAGATTAATAGCTTACAGCCAAAGAGCTGGTTAATCATTAGAGAAAGGATTTAACCAAGAATTTCAACCTCAGATCTAGCGCTTTCTCCAAGCTGCCTCCCGCCTAACTTTACACCACACAGGCATGCACACGTACACACACACTTTTGAGCAGTTGTATGTGTAAATTTTTGTAAATTGTATCTGTTCATAAATGTAAAAGGGAGCTCGGTTCAAGGATTGCTACTCTGGAAAGTTCATTATAACAAAAAAAAAACCCAAACAAGCAAAAAAACCCACAAAAAAACCCTTCCCCAAAAGACTGATATTACAGCTCTGCCTGGCCTCCAAAACGTGTATCGTGTGTATCTTGGCTCACACTCCATGTTGAGTTTACACAGGAATGATACCTCCGGAGTTTGGGAACTAAGTTCTGGCTCCCCCTACTGGGTGTAGGATGAATTCATTGGCCCAAAGGAATTTACCCAGTCTCCCCAGAAGTTTCTGGGTCTCTCAAGACAATCCTGTATTTGTCTGTGCTTGGAAAGACCTCAGAAAGTCAGGCTCCCTGTGGAGAGGTGTGATCATGGAAGACTTTCGAGAAGACTATTTTGACAGGAGTTTGTGGTAAATTCTTTTTTGATTGAGAACAGTTTTGAAAAGGGAAGTGCCCTGTGAGTTGAAAGGATGAATGAGCTAGCTGGCCCAACCAGAAGTTCCTGCCAAAGGAAAGGGAAATGAGGAATGATTTAGTTAGTTGGGTTTTTTAAATTCATTTATTTATTTTGAGAGAGAGAGAAATTCATTCCACTCTCCATATATATACCATTACAGTTTTGCCCAGCAAATGTTGCTGAATTATAAACTAAGTTAATAGCCTCCTTCTTGAATTTACTGACCCTATTTTGAAGGTTTGAATAATGTTAAACAATACTTTATTTTTTAAGTGTTTATTTGTTTTGAGAGAGAGGGAGAGAAAGAGAGCAAGCAGGGGAGGGGCAGAGAGAGAAGGAGACAGAATCCCAAGCAGGCTCCACACTGCCAGAGGAGAGCCTGACACGGGGCTTGAAACACGAACTGTGAGATCATGACCTGAACTGAAATCAAGAGTGGGACACTGAACTGGATGAGCCACCCAGGCACCCCGTAGTTTTTTGTTTGTTTGTTTGTTTAAGTAAGCTCTACGCCAAACCTGGAGCTTGAACTCAAGACGGGGGATGAAGAGCACATGCTTTACCAGTTGAGACAGCCAGGCGCCCCTGTTTTAGTCTTTTTGAGCAAAGGAGCATCTATATCTTTTGTCCGCTCTCCTTTATTATAAGTGCTTATTCACAATCAACACATGTTGAAAAAAACTGGGAGGGGGGCATTTTAAGGACATGATAAAAAAATACAAGGAATTGCTGAAACTCTGCTCCCAATAGACCCACTATTGACATTCTACTGATAACATTTTAGAGTTTTCCTATACCTAAATATAGATATGTATGAATTTTATAACAGATCTTGCTTTAGAAGCTGTTTTGTAACTACTTTGTTATTTAGTAATATATCTGAGCAATCATTCTATGTCAGAACATATAGAGGCGCCTGAGGGGCTCAGCAGGTTAAGCATCTGACTCTTGATCCCAGCTCAGGTCGTGAAATCACGGTGCATGAGTCTGAGCCCTACATCAGGCTCTGGGGCTGATAGCACAGAGCCTGCTTTGGATTCTGTCCCTCCTCTCTACTCCTCCCCTGCTTGTGTGCTCTCTCTCTCAAAAAAATAAATTAATTAAAAAGAACATATAGATATGAACACAGATATATTACTTGTATATATCACCAAAATTTTTTTATTAGGGAAAATTTCTGACATTACAAAATTAGAGACACTAGTATAATGAGCCTCCATATATTCACCTACCAGCTTCAACAATGATCGACATATTGCTGTAAAAAATGTAATCTTCTAAATTATTAATATTTTTTTAAATGCCATTCACTCCCATAAGCTTTATACTGTAGTTTCTCACACACAGCAAATGGGAACAGACATGAGAAAGCACAAGATAAACAGTCAGACCTACTGATAGTAGGGAAGAGTGGCAGATAATACAATAATGAGATGTGCTTAAATGTTTATTTTTGAGGGGGGGGGCACTTGAGCACAATCAGGGGAAAGGCAGAGAGAGAGGGGGACAGGCAGGACAAGGCAGGCTCTGCGCAGACAGCAGAGAGCCCGACACGGGGTTTGAACCCATCATAAATTGTGAGATCACGAACTGAGCTGAAGTTGGATGCTTAACCGACGGAGTCACCCAGGCACTCTTAACCTTCTAATTATTTAAAACAAATTCTTCTTCTTCTTTTTAAAGAGTTATTTTATTTTTAGAGAGTGAGAGAGCACAAGTTGGGGAGAGGCAGAGAGACAGAATCCCAAGCAGTCTCCAAACTGTCAGTGTGGAGCCTGATGCAGAGCTTGAACCCACAAACTGTGAGATCATGACCTGATTCAAAACCAAGAGTCAGGTGCTTAACCTACAGAACCACCCAGGCACTCCAGGGAGAGAGAGAATCTTAAGAAGGCTCCACTCTCAGTGCAGAGACCAATGCAGGGCTCGATCTAATGACTGTGAGATCATGACCTGATCATGAGTGGGACGCTTAACCAACTGAACCACCCAGGCACCCCTGAAACAAATTCTTGACCTCATGTTATTCCATCCATAAATAAGATATCTCTAAGTGCCAAGAATTTTTTAAAAATATAACCATGGGGCAACCTGGCTGGTTTAGTTGGTGGAGCATGCGACTCTTTATTCTGTTATCATGAGTTCAAGTACCACGTTAGGTGTTAGAGATTACTTAAAAAAAATAAAACATTTACAAAATAAACTAAAACAACCACAATATCATTATGCCTAGAAAAAGTAACAATCATTATTAAAAAAATTTTTTTTTTAAAGTAATCTCTGGGGTGCCTGGGTAGCTCAGTTGGTTGAGCGTCCGACTTCGGCTCAGGTCATGATCTCACAGTCCGTGAGTTCGAGTCTCATGTCAGGCTCTGTGCAGACAGCTCAGAGCCTGGAGCCTGCTTCAGATTCTGTGTCTCCGTCTCTATCTGCCCCTCCCCCACTAGACTTTGTCTCTCTCTCAAAAATAAAATAAAAACATAAAAAATAAACAAATAAATAAATAAATAAATAAAGTAATCTCTATGCCCAACATGGGGCTTAAACTCACGGCCTTGAGATCAAGAGTCACATGTTCTACCTACCAAGACAGCCAGGCGCCCCAACAGCCATTATTATTACCTAATATCCAGTCAGTGTTAATTTTCTTTTTACAGTAGCATTGTTTTGCATTGTTTTGAATCAGAATGTAAACACCATCTATGCATTACATTTGCTTGATACATCTGTCTCAAGTCTCCCTTAATCTATTACAGTTGCCCTTCTTGCTACTTGTTTGTTGGAAAAAAACAGGTCATTTCCTCTACATCCTGAATTTGATTGTTTGCATCCCGATTACACCATTAATATATTCCTCTACTCACTGTATTTTCTGAGAACTGATAGATCCAAGCTTGTTCAAATCAAGTTTGATTTTCTGGCAAGAACAATTCTTAGGTAATGCTGTTAACTTTCTATTGCAGGAGTGCCTGGCTGGCTCAGTTGGTGGAGCATGTGCCTTTTTTTCATGTTTATTTTTGAGAGAGAGAGAGAGAGAGAGGGCACGCGCATGCGTGCATGCGCCCCTCCCCCCACGTGCAAGTGGGGAAGGAGCAGGGAGAAAGGGCGACATCTAAAGCCAGCTCTGTGCTGACAGCAGACAGCCATACACAGGCTCAAATTCCAGAACCACGAGATTATGACCTGAGCTGAAGTCAGACACTCAACTGACTGAGCTACCCAGGTGCCCAGAATATGTGACTCTTGATTTCAGGGTTGTAGGTTTGAGCCTGACACTGGATGTAGAAACTACTTAACAATAAAATCTTAAAAGCAGAAACAAAACAGGGGCGTCTCAGTGGCTCAGTCAGGTTAAGCATCCATCTTCGGCTCAGGTCATGATCTCACAGTTCATGAGTTCAAGCCCCGAATCGGGTTTTGTGCTGACAGCTCAGAGCTTGGAGCCCGATATAGATTCTATCTCCCTTTCTCTCTGCCCCTCTCCCCTCATACTCTGTCTCTGTCTCCCAAAAAAAAAAAAAAAAAAAAAAAAAACCTTTAAAAGAACTCACAAAAAAAAAACACTTCCTATTGTAACCCATCAGGAGGCACATAATATCTGGTGGTCTCCCTTTTTGTGATGAGATTGACCTGCAAATATATTTTTTTTAAGTTTGTATTTCTTTTTGACAGAGATAGAGAGACAGAGCATGAGCGGGGGAGGGGCAGAGAGAGAGAGACACAGAATCTGAATCAAGCTCCAGGCTCTGAACTGTCAGCTCAGAACCCGAAGGGGCTCGAACTCAGGAACTGTGAGATCATGACCTGAGGCAAAGTCAGACACTTGACTGCCTCAGCCAGCCAGGCGTCCTGACCTGCAAATATTTTAAGTTTATTTATTTTGAGAGAGAGAGTGCACAAGTAGGGGAGGGGCAGAGAAAGAGGGAGAGAGAGAGAATCCCAAGCAGGCTCCACACTGTTATTGCAAAGCCTGATGCAGAGCTTGAACCCATGGACCACAAAATCATGACCTGAGCCAAGGTCAGATGCTTAACCAACTGAGCCACCCAGGCGCCCCGACTTGAAATATTTTAAATTTTCATTTACCATTTCCTTATTAATAGACAGGATGCTTCCAAGTTATTTTGTTTTATAATCAATGCTGTGACTAACCATCCTTATACGTCTATCTTGCATATTGTCTCATATTGCCTAGAACATTTCCTAAAATTCCCAAAAGTGAAACTGCTGGGTCAACGGATATAATCAATAATTTTTCAACACAATAAATCCATTTTGCTAGGTTAAGGTTTCCTAATAAAGACCACAGCCACCAGATAGATCAACTAGTAGCCTAGAAACAATATAGTCAATGGTAACTTTATCTAATGATTTATGCATTCTCTATCCTTGACTGATGCGTCCTTGATCCTTGGGGATTGTTCTCACACCCTGGCTAGTAACTCTAGGTCTGCACAGGCAGGCACAAGGCAGATTCTATAGTAGAGCAGGGTTAGGTATCACAGGCTTTGTCAGGTCTCGTTATCTCCTGGTGTCAAGGAGGACTGCAGATAGCTGTATGTGTTACTGGCCAAAAAATTCAGGGTGGGAAGGCATCCTGACAATCTGCACTGTGAAAAGATTACCTTGAGTAAAAGTTAAAAATGTGTAGGGGCGCCTGGGTGGCTCAGTTGGTTAAGCATCAGACTCGGCTTGGGTCATGATTTCACAGCTGTGGGTTCGAGTCCCATGTCCAGCTTCGTGCTGACAGCTCAGAGCCTGAAGCCTGCTTCAGATTCCACATCTCTCTCTCTCTGCTCCTCCCCACTCAAGCTCTGTTTCTATCTCTCAAAAATAAAAACAAACATTAAGAAAAGTTTTTAAAATATTCAGACAGTTTGAGATAGGTAGGAAAAGTCAACCAGAGGTGAGCAGTTTGGGGATGACTGTCTTGGTCCTGGAATGGGCAGAGCCAGGCAGAATCAATTCAAGTGTGGGCTTTAATTTTCGCTTTTGCAAGTCTTAGCACTCTTATGTGAATACCATTCGTTTTTGTATTATCGCAAAAGAAAATGTTTTCTTAAATCTCAAATGTGATTTTATAAAAATTGGTATCTGAAAATTCCTCAGAATATTGCTGTATTAGCTTGCCAGGGCTGCCAAAACAAATTCCCACAAATTGGGTGATGTTAAAACAATAGAAATCCATTCTTTTATAGTTTTGGAGGCCAGAAGTCCAAAATCGAGGTGTCAGCACAGCCATGCTCCTTCCCAAGGCTCTAGGAGAGAATCTTTCCTTGCCTCTTCCAGCTTCTGGTGGCTGCTGGCATTCCTTTGCTTAGAGATACATCATGCAATCTGTTTCTCTCTTCACATTGTCTTGTGTGTACCTGTATGGCCTTTTCGATCTTATATAGGAAACTCTCACTGCAGGGCCTACCCTAACCTGGTATGATCTCATCTTGGTCCTTACCTTACTTATATCTGCAAAGACCCTATTTCCAAATGAGGTCACATTCTGAGGCTCCAAGTAGATATGAATTTTGGGGAGACACTAGCCAACCCACAATTCTCACTGTTTTATTAGAAGTCATTAGGAAAATAAGACACACTACAAAATTTAACAAGCCCTGCTATAATATTTACCTGCTTTGAAGATTAACTGCTTGAGGGGAGGGATCATTTCCTATTCTTCTCAGACTTCCCTGCACTAGAATAGTTGCTGTGGATGTTAAGGACCCAGAAAATCATCTAATGTCTAATCTGAACTCCTCATTGTAGAAGTTGAGAAAACTGAAGAGGGGAAAGACTTGTTCAAAGTCATGGTCACAAGCAGCTGCAGTAGAACTAGAACAGAACCCATATGCTCCCTTTTTGGTCCACTTACCGAGTGGTTGGTCAAGCACTTGGGAGTGGTATGTATCCCTTCAGGGGATAGCATCAATATCTCTAATCAGTGATCAAATGCTCTTCTCCCCCAGTGGGGAAGAAAGATCAGATGGTAGAAATTTAAGCATGGTGATTGGGGCAATAATTTTGTGTTTTTCACAAAAGAACCTAGAGGAGCAGAGAGGGCGGTGGTGGTGAAGATGAAGGATGTTTCTCACATAAGCAATACATTACAGAGCGCAAACCACCACACCTCCGGTCACGGCACCCAGCACACTGTTATCTGCAATGGGCAATGGCCTTGACCCTGGAGCCTTGTTATTATCCAGTCCTCTGTTCAAGCTGCCACCAGTTAAGAAAAAAGTAGCTACAAGTGAGAGAAGTTGATCATGTTTTCTTCCTGTCCATAGCAGTAGGGATGTTAATTACAACTCTGAATGGTGCTTAACAAGAAATGCAGTAAACATGTGACACCGAGCTCAGTTAATTAGTATTATTATCCTTTTAAAATTCTGGCTTCAGCAATTACACACTAATCAAAAGGAGTGTTCAGATGTGAGTCTCAACCCACTAGGAATTTGAGAAGACAGCTCAGAGCCCTGTCTTGGAGAGCTGAAACAAAAGAGCTTACAACCCCATCTTGAGCAGTTCAGTTCACACCTCTCTCTCTTGTGGTGATATAGAAACATATTTCTCACGTTTGTTTCTCTGGATTATTCTTTGGAGGAGCTGAAGTAAGAGGAGAAAAAACATGTCAAGAAACTTGAATTTTCTTTTGTGTTTATTGGCGGTTCCAGACTTAGCCCATGTTTCTTTTTTTTTTTTTATGTTTTATTCTATTTTTGAGAGAGAGAGAGAGAGAGAGAGAGAGCACAAGCAGGAGAGGGACACACAGAGAGGAGACAGTCTGAAGCAGGCTCCAGGTTTTGAGCTCTCAGCACAGAGCCTGACCTTGGGCTTGAACCCAAGAACTGTGAGATCATGATCTGAGCTGAAGTCAGACGCTTAACCAACTGAGCCACCCAGGCAACCCCAGACTTAGCCCATGTTTCCACCTTCCCAAAGCTTCGAGCCATCTCAGCACACTAGCATGAATAAGATGTGGCTAAAACCAAATAACATAGAATGATAGCTCCCCCCAACCCCCACCCATTGTTGGCTCCCAGACATCAGCCAATTGGAAAGGGAAAAAAAAAAACAAAAAACACTTGGGTCATAGGCTGACTTTTACAATTGATCCCAGTGCTAAGCTAATGGTCTTGACATCCCAACTTGCTATTTCTGGGTACCTGCTCTAGAAACTGTCTGGATGGCAGTTGGATCAGAGAGGCTAGATTGGGAGTCTTCATCTTAATTAGAAACACTGAAGTCCAGGTCTGCCTGGTTGGCTCAGTCAAGAGCTGATCTTGATCTTGGGGTTGCTTGATCTTTGAGCCCCATGTGGGGTGGAGATGACTTTAAAGAAAATGCAGGGGTGCCTGGATGGCTCAGTCAGTTAAGCATCTGACTTCGGCTTAGGTAATAATCTCACAGTTCCTGAGTTCAAACCCCGTTTCAGGCTCTGTACTGACAGCTCAGAGCCTAGAGTCCGCTTCGGATTCTGTGTCTCCTTCTCTCTCTGTTCCTCCCCTGCTCACGCTCTCTCTCTCTCTCAAAAATAAAAAAGTTTTTTTTAATGCAAAACAAAAGGAGCACCTGGGTGGTCCAGTGGGTTGGGCCTCCCACTCTTGGTTTCAGATCAGGTCATGATCTCGTGGTTCCTGGGTTCAAGCCCCGTGTTGGGCACTGTGCTGGCAGTGCGGAGCCCTGCTTGGGATTCTCTCTATTCCTCTCTCTCTCTGCCCCTCCCCTGTTCTCACAGGTGCTCTCTCAAATGGGTGAACTTTAAAAAATAAATAAAAATAAAAACAAAACACACTAGAGGCCTGATTAATAGTAATCAGCTCTTAGAGTGGCAAGGGTAGGGCACTCAGAGCATAAATTCGGTTACAAAGCCTTCTTTAAAAGGACCCAAGGATGATGGAAGGAGCGAGTAGACCATTGGGACGAGGCATGTGGCCTGAGGAACAAGGAAGTTCTTTCATGGCATGGGAATCGGGACTGGCAGGAAAGGGAGGGAATCTATAAAGTCCACAAAGGTTTTCTGTGAGATACATACTTTGCTGGAAAGTCTGGATGGAAAACAGGAGCAGGGCCCAGATTCCATGGAGGCCTGAAGCCTAGGCCAGGTCCCCCTCAGTTCCCATCACCTTTCCCTGAACATGTTCCGTGGACACGAGTTCCATAGCAACCAAAACCTGAGGTTGGGAAAAAGCATGTCTTTGTTTAAATTTGCATTTCCCAGAAATAATTTGACCAAGGAACATTTTGCAATCACTCATCACTGCCTCATGGATTGGTAATTCTAAAAACTTCATTTTGGAAAAGGCTTTTCTCCTTTAGGAAGCCTTCTTAATTGCCCCAACTAATTCACCTCCCCCTTCCTGTTTTGTGGCCTTTGATCACACAGGCAGATGCCTATATGAATTATATTCTGTAGTCAGTCTCCAAGGTAGGTACAAAGGGCAGCTGTACCTAGCTTGCCTGGAGAGGGACAAGTGCCATGTGACAGAGGAACACACTGCCTTGCCTACCTCTGCGGCCCAGCCCTGATGGATCTTCCAGGATTGGCGATGAGGCAGGTGAGGGTGGTGCGATTCAGCGGTCTGCCTTTCTCTCAGCTACAGGCCCAAACCAGTTCTGGGAAAAGCATCTGTGTCCTCTTGCCTGTGCATATTCATCCTCAACTGGACCCCAGAATAAAGGATCTTTGGCCAGGGCTGGGGACCAGGAGCAAGTAGGTGTCTTAGTGTTCATGTGATCGTACTTAACCTGCCTTTAACTCTGAGGAAGCTCTTGTGTTCCCCTTCTGCTCCAGGCAATCCTAGCCCCCCACGGTAAACTTCCAACCAGTCATTTGGGGGTTTTTCTCTGCTGCCTCTTGGCTATACAGATTCACTCAAAGCACTTTGCAACTGGAATAATATTTATTTTTTTACTTGGCAAAAAGTCAAGTGCTACATTTTTAAAAACAAAATCTCAAACAATCAAACGTATTACCCGTCACAGAAGAGGGTCTGGCAACAGTACAAAACATCCTACTTAAGATCTTTTTTATTTTTAAATATACAAGTTGGTTTAAAATGATAGAAGTTCTGTGAGAACTAAGAAATCTACAGCCTGTAGTTTAAGAATAGAAAAAAAATTAAGACAATTAAAAGATCTATAGTATCCAGCATTTTACTTAATTCCCTGTTTATAGCACCTATTTCTCTAGGTTAGAAGATGAGAATTCTAGAACCTGTGGTATGCGCCTTGTATCATCAAGATAGGGCGTACTTGCTGACTCCCCTTCCCACCAGCCCCCATTACCAAGGAGAAGGCACTCTTTTTTTCAATCTCCCCACCTGCACTCAGAGCAGAGGGGAATAACTGGGAGAACAATTTAGAAACGAGAGTGCAGGAATAAATATGACTTTTCCTTTCCCCCAGGATGGGCTGTTGACAGCAGAGTATGTGCTTAGAATGGAGGAGGAATTTGTGGGCGGGAACAGCTGCGATCTGCAACATGATGCGTAAAAAGCAAGGAATAACTGGACATCACGGTCAGTCAGTTGCCTGCAAGTTTCAAAACCTCAGACTAAACACAGTTCAAGGGAGGAACAAATTACTAATCACATCAATGCTTTTACATGCACAATGTTGCTGGCTCTAGGCCACCCACCACCACCCCAGGGCTGAGCCGACAGAGGGGGAGAGGTGGCTTCATCCCCAGCCCCACTGTAGTAAGAAAATGAACATTCCACACATGAAGCACTCGCTACACACAGATAAATCCCCTGCTTACCCCCACCCTCCTGGACTGAACTCAATTTAGAAAAGCAAAGCAAAACCCACTGGGGAGATTAAAAGAAAGGCAAAGGAGAAGTTTCTCCCCAAAGCCAAGGGGACTGAGTATGTGAATCTTAGCAGACGTAAGGCCCCCTGCTCCAGGCCCCTGAGATACCATATCAGGTCTTGTTTGAGGGAAGGAAAAGGAAGACTGGGATAGGGATTCTCTTTACCAAGTCCTACCAAGACTTCTGCAGCTTCCAGAACTGCATCTGGAGACCCTGATGTTTTAGGGGAGTGGCCACTGGCTCAGTAGATGGGAAGTTGAAGTGGAAATGACACACAGAAATGTTCTCACCTGGGGAACACAAGGTTGGGAAGACAGGTAGGGGACGGATCACCCTGGAGTCCTGGCATGAAAGTCACCAGGAAGCCTGCAATCTAAGTCAAAGGGTTTCCTGGTGGTGACTGTTTTTCTTTCTGTTTTTACTTCCTATAATCAGTGCTGTTAGACTTTAAAAAACAAGATAAAGACTAGTCCCAAAGCTGACTCTGTGAATAAAGTTGTTTCTTTTATAAATATTTTAATTACAAGTAATTCTTACTCCAGGTAATTTCAGTGACACACGGTATTTGCAGGCACACAAGTTCTCTCTCTCTCTCTCTCTCTCTCTCTCACACACACACACACACACACACACATACAGCCCCCAAACTTTCACAGAAAGTCTGACAGCAACCATGTAATTATAAAGGAACCCTACCTCTCAAGAGTGAAGTAAGGGTGAGAATGACTATGCCAGCCTCTGCCAGAAGCCAGAGAGGGGAGAGTGTGTGTCACTTAAAGAAAAAATACAAATAAGAATTAACAATGTTTGGTTGAGAAGCCAGAAAGAAAAAAGACAGAAAAAACTCTGATTACCAAAAGCAAAAAAGGGAAAAAACAACAACAAAAAACACTTCAGATTTCTATACAGAGCTTCCTGTCAAGTGCCTAAACCATAGGCAAACTCTCATGTTCCCACTAAAATGAGGGCCTCACACAACTGGAAAAAATCAAAAGAAACAAGGAAACTAAGGATGGAAGTTAGTGTAAATCTCTGCATTTTGGGAAAGAGTTAGTTGTCATTAACTCCAGAGCCCAGCATAGTTTCCATGGAGCCCTGAAGGGAGGGGACCTCCTGCCACAAAGAGTTTCGTTCCGGACGAGTCGTAGCAGTGGGTGTAAACAGCATTGGGGAAGAAATCAATGTCCGAAAAATAATTCCTCCAGGTTTCGTCATGATTCTATGGGAAGAAAAAGAGACTGTTAGCACCTCTAGGCCATGGAGCAGAAGGTAGGAAGGGACAGGAATGTCTTCTGGTCCTCTTAAGAGGAGAGGGTCTTGCCTCTAACCTGATGTCAGGAGACTGGTGCTCATGGGAAATGGAGCCTCATTTTTCCAAATGAATGTTAGGGAGAAGTGAACAGGCCAAAGAACTGCTATGCAAACCTAAGGTCTTCTCAGGACAGTTGGAACCAAACTCTTTAATAATTATTCAGTAGCGGCCACGGTGGGGGGTTCCTTCTCCTTCTGCTCTATTACCTGGGGGTAATCCTAAGTCAATTAGTGTGTCTTATCGGGCCTCAGTTTTCCCATAGACATGTAGACACAGAAGCAAAATCAAGGGAAAGTGCCTTTCTCTGCTCTAAGGAGTGTCTCTTACCAGTGAAAAAGTATGTGGGAAGCTGGCGTTATCAGTGGGGGTGGAAGCAGGTGGGTAGACTGAAGACAATTTTTCTGTCACTGTTAAGTAACCATGTCAGACAGGGGCTTACTCACCAGCCAGCCCTTGCCAGTGGTTAGCTTCAAATTCTCCCCTGCTAGTTTGGGCTTGGACCCGTAACAAGCTGTGAGCCTCTCTTCCAGGAACCTCTGAGCTCGGATGTCATAGAACAGCAGGGAGCCCTGCCCTGTGCCCACAGTGATGATATGCTCATAAAAGCTCACTGACCGAATCCCTGAGAGAGAGAAAAGGAAAGGCAATGAGTAGGGAGAGTACGCACTCGACAGTCTGCCTACCTGAATTTCCCCAGCAGTGAGTTCCCATGGCACCCACACACCAGACAGTGCCTTTCCCACGGCAGGTATGTCTCATGCAAAAGCCTGAGAATGCTGGTGCTACACTGCCAATCCATGCACTAACAGGAACGTTCCCATAAGCCTTAGGGAAGTGCCAGAGACCAAATGATGCCTATCATCTTTTGGCCTAAGATCTTAACTGTGCCCTGAACCTCCCTGCCTCCCCTAGACTTACTGTGGGGTCATTGTTCATAACTCTAAACTCTTCACTGTGTTTCAAACCTACACTGAAACAGGGTAACCTACAAATTTACAAATCATTTTATTAATAAGGACTTCTTCCTATCTGACCTAAATCTCCTACCATGACACTGTAAGAGGTCTTTTTCTGGTATCGTGTCTGTGGATTAAAGAAGTGCGCAGGGTACGAAGATGTCTCTTGGCACATAAGAGGTGCTTGATAATATCTGTGGAATCAGCATTTCTTTATTAGGTACGAAAGCTACTCCTGTAACGGTAACCAAAATCTCTTGTTAAAGCTTTATTTACTTATTTTTTTTAAAACTCACCCAACACGGGGCTCGACCTCATGACCATAAGATCATGACCTAAGCCAAAATCAAGAGTTGGATGCTTAACCAACTGAACCAGCCAGGAGCCCCTCTTAAAGCTTTTCATTGCAGACATCATTCCAGCCAACCCTAATTCCTCTTCTGCTTACAACTCTCATTACACACATTATTCCCTCGGCACTGAAACATGAGCATCTAAATTACAACTGAACACAAACCCCAAACCATATCTTAATGAAAATAAACACTATTTGACAGAGAGAGGCTAAACTCTAAGTCTTATTGTGCCTTTTAGGACTCCCAGGATAATGTAGCTACATTTTTGCATGAGAAGGGGAACAAAGTAAGATGAAAAAAATACACTCCGTTAAGCTGAATGATATGGATTCTAGTTCCTGGCTGTTTTTCCACCAATCCAGAAGTTGTTGAGCACGGTATTTAACTATTTAACTGCTCTGGCTCTCAGTCTCATCTATAAAATAGCTAACACTGACCTTACCTTTTCCTACCTGCTTCCTACAGGGTTCTAGGTAAGATGAAAGAAGACGTCAGATAAAGATATTCTGAAATCTTAAAGTACAGTACAAACATAATCTTCTTATTTCTTGATAAAGAAACAGTGCTCTAAGAGAAAATATGCTATAAAAGATGGGAGGCTGAAGCTATAATTAACTCAGTGATCAGAACTATTTTCTTCAGCTTTAGTGAGGTATAATTGACAAACAATACACTGTACATATTTAAAATACACAATTTGAAGTTTTAACGTATGTGTATACCCATGACACTATCACCACAATCAAAATAATGAATATATCCATCCCCCTCGAAAGTTTCCTCATGCCCTCTGTAAACTCCTCACTTCATATCATCCCTTAGCATAAAATGATTTTTACAGTTCAGATAGGGCACCAGCAAAAAACTACCACAGGACAGAAAATCAAGATCTATAAAAAATATGAAAACCACAAGTATTCTGACTGTTGGTTTCCAATGAAGGCTTCTGTGGTCACAAATCTGCCTGTGGTGTTTGAAGCTCTGTTGCCATTTGCAGATATTTAAGCTCCCTCCATGTGTTACCAAACACCTCCACCAGGTTCCATAAAGATCACTATTCTTGTTTGGAAATCAACATAGAAACTGAAAGTCAAAACCCATCTGCAATGCAGCTATAAGCCTCAGGGGCACACCAGGACTCTTACCACTGCCTCGCTCCCTGGAGCAAACAGACTTGACGTTGTATGATGGCTGCCGTGGATCCAAGAAGGAGACGTGAGCTTGGGAGCCCACCGCATATACTGACCACTCACTACCGTAGGCCAGGCACACATTCTCACGGCAATATGGCAGTTTGGTGGAGAGGAGCTGAAACACAGAGAGGAGTGATGCACCCATGGCAATACCAGAGAATGTACTACAGGGCATTGTTCTTAGATACCCACCTGTGTGGGCCTCCTTCATATGCAGGCCACACAAAGTCAGAGACAAAAAGACAAGACCTAATTAAGGAAATAATGCCCCGTGTTCCACCCCTAAGTAAATAAGAGAAAGAGAGCATGACTATAATAAGCAATAAGATCTAGTACTGAAGAGGACTTATTAGGGAAAAAAGGTTAAGCTGGAATTAAATAATCAGAAGCAGAAAAGCCTAGATCTACAGGTTACTTCCAGGGGTAACCCCATGCCACTAAAGCCAAGGTCACACTCTGTTCTCTGCCAGGACCCTCTCTGCCAGGACCCTCCTCACGACTGTTCAGATAAAGGGGCTAATTTCTGGCTATCCTCAGCCTAGCCCCCCAATTGTATGAGAGTTGTACATTACAGAGAGCACACTCATGGGACTGGCTCAACCCTAGGTAATAGCACTCAGCCTTAACCCTGGATCCTTGTCATTAAGTCATCCTCGGCAGGTGCCAACTGCAAGTAAGGCACCAAGCAAGGTCAGTGGAGCTCAAAGGCTGCTTGACATGAAGGAGTCAGTAATTCCTGAAGTTCTGCTTCTTCTTGAGAAAGAGTCTATCACAGAAGTAGTAGGCAGCAAAGGCCTCTGGGATAAGAAGAGGGCAAATAACCCACAGATAGGTTTGACTTTATGCAAAAGTTGCTTGTAAAGATTGTAAATATTCTCATTACCTATTCTTTCAAAGATGGTTTATCTTAGTTTAATTTTCAGTTGACACTGATTCCTAACTTTTAGGTTTTCCTGCCCTTATAACATGCCAAACGGCGAATAATCCATAAGCAAATACTTAAATGCTTGTGGATTGGAGGACTGCTAGTTAAAGGAGTCTCTCAGTAAGTCCTTGCAATGTGAAAGAATCACCACCGTTGGTCTCTTTAAAAGACCTGAGAGGACGTCGGGCTCAGAATTCCATGCACTGTGCAATAACATGGCCAGACCGTTGGAAAACCGTTTTTTAAGATAAGAATGAAAAGGCTCAGGGAGAATAAATATATTTTAACCAAAAGGTAAATTTTTCGGTAAAACCACTAAGTCATGTTCATCACACCTTAGACAGTGTATTTTCAGCCTTCCAGAGATGAAAATAACCATCCAGAGATACTGCTCCCAATTCCTACAAAAACAATGAAAAAACAGGTTATATTTCAATCTGTAGCAACTACTATACAATAGTAAGCAGGGGAAGACCCTGAAGGTTGGGTCCTCCCAGTGTTCATTCCTATCCTATGAGGATTCTAGCAGGGGGGCCAGGGATTGTCAGCCATCACCTCACTCTATGGAATGCAGCTAGATAGCATATTAAATCAAGGCTGGTGCTTGGGAGAACTCAAGAAGCCAGCCAGGTTCTAGCAATAATGTAAACACCTATGTGGCAAAAAGTTCCTACTATGCAACCATTCCCATGACATCTCATTGGATAGTTATGGTAGAGCACGCACATGAAGGACAGTTTCATAAATCTCAGTGTGAGAGCTTCTACGAGTGGAGGATCTAAATCTACCTCTAAGCCATAACTATTGCCAGGAGATAGGAGGCTAAGGGAACTATCCTTCAAATGTAGCCTGATTGATTTGAGAAGCTTTTCTCCTCTTCTGGCTCTGAGTCTCCACCCTAACATTCAATACTGCCAGTTTCAGATCTGACTCAATGATTAGGTAAGACCTGTTGGCAGTGTTGATAAGAGGCAGTGAAGAATGAAAAGAAACCGAATACCAAAGACAAAAAGGTCATCACTTTCAGAGGCACATATGAAAATCACACCCAAAATAGAGCACTTGCAAAGGCATGTGCAAATGAAACACAGTCAAATCAGAGTGGCCCTGAGGAAACTCTGAGAGGCTGACCCTCAAATATCGACCATCCAGAGAAATACTGCAGAGCTCAATGCAAGGGATGGGTTTCATAATCTCACTTATAATTTCTTACCAGCGTCCCTCAGTCTTCAATTCTCCATAGGCTCAGAACTAAAGCTATGTAACAAGGACTGACTTGGAAAGAGAAGGGAAGTGAGTCTTCCAAGATTTAAGCCAAAAAGCTGAAGCAGGAGGAATAGGCTTCCTCTTTGGCAAGCTCATACCTTGTTCTTGTTGTTGAAGGCCAGAGCCCGGACCTTGCAGTTGTCAGGATTTGTGTCCTCCTTGGGAATGTCCTTTAAGGCCTTGTGAGTGATGTGAGCATACACAGGGACCCGCGACACATTGTGCCTTGCATCACTTTTGGTCAGCACATCGTCTGTCACCTCCCAGAGTCCCATAGAGCCATCACGTGAGCCTACAGGGTAAGGAAACCACAGATGTCAGACACACCCAAGTCTCTATGGGACAGTCCTACAGAAACCAAGATGGGCTTTCTTAGTCTAGCTCTTTGTGCATCATCCTCCTATGTGCTGAAGCTTGGTCAGGTGGCCCACCACACAACAGAGAACAGCATACATTTTAATAGCTACATCAAGAAGATGATTCAACTAAGGTATAGGAGTTACAAATATAACCTTTAACTGGTAGTGAGATTTTTCAAGAGAATTATATAGTTTGATAAAGCTCAGTAATTTTCCAAGCCAAATGCTTAGGTCACTTGGGCATGCATGCACAGGTGATGTCTGCTAGGCAGTAGGTTTGGGAATTTCCCAAACATTAAGCAACGGTGCTTAATGTCTTCTGAGTCTTGTATGCCTCTGAGACACTTAGGAATGTTAAAAACCCCTTTCTCTAGAAAAATACACAAAACACCACATTGTACATTCAATTTCAGGGAGGTTCATGAACCTCTTGAAGGCTTTCCTTGGACTTATAGAGACCATAATTCCCATATTAAGAATGTTTGGGGGCGCTTGGGTGGTTCAGTGGGTTAAGCATCCAACTTCGGCTCAGGTCATGATCTCTCAATTCATGGGTTCAAAACCTGCATTGGGCCCTGAGCTGACAGCTGAGAGCCTGGAACCTGCTTCAGATTCTGTCTTCCTCTCTCTGCCCTCCCCCCTCAAAAATAAATTAAAAAAAAAATCTTTAAAAAAAGAATGCAAGTTCGAGGCACCTGGCTGTCTCAGTCAGTAGAGCATGTCACTCTTGATCTTGGGGTCATGAGTCCAAGACCCATGTTGGGTGTAGAAATTACTTAAAAACAAGCAAACAAAAAAAAAACAACAAAAAAAAAGGATGACTGTTCTATATAAAATGAATACTTAAAAAGAGTTTTCCTTAGCCAATAATAATGAAACACTTAGAAAACTAAGAATACTTTTCTTTGAACTGAGCCCTGAATACATTGCCAGTGGCAAGCTAAAATGGGACCATCTTTCTGGAGGACAACTGAGCAATCGGCAGCAAAACCCAGAAAGTCTGTGTCCCCATCTAGGAATAATGCACTATCACAAGACACATACAAAAAGATGTTTATTCAGAACAATGTGTATGTCCTATAAGAATAAGGGTATATTACAGTCATAAAATAGCAAATAAAAAAAAACCATTAAAAGAATCCTATTTTAGGGCCACTGGGTGGCTCAGTTGTTGAGCGTCCCACTCTTGATTTTGGCTCAGGTCATGATACACGGTTTGTGAGCTCAAGCCCCGAGTTGAGCTCTGCAATGGTAGTCAGAGCCTGCTTGGATTCTCTCTCTCTGCCCCTCCGCTGCTGGCAAGCACATGAGCACACTCTTTCTCAAAATAAACAAACTTAAAAAAAAAAAATCATGTTTTAAAATTCCTTTCCAGTAAAGTTATTTCCCAACTTTCTTTTAGACTAGAAGGTATCCTTTCCATACGCGAATCTCCTGAATGTTTCAGAGTAAAAGTTATCTAACATGGGAGATATACGATCCAATTTATTTGCATCATTTTTTTAAAGATTTTATTTTGAAGTAATCTCTACACACAACACAGGGCTCAAACCTACAACCCCGACATCAAGAGTCACATGCTCTACCGACTGAGCCAGCCAAGTGCCACCAATTTGTTTGCATCATAATGCTTATGGGCAGGGATTCAAAGCAGAGGTTTTATTACATGTGAAATCTAGAAAAGGCCAAAGAAAGGAAGACACATCTGAAGAACTATGCATGATTTATAATGCATATTAAAAAATAAACCTATACAAGTTTTATTATGAAAAATTCAAGCATACTGAAATGTTGATAGAATTTTACAATGAACTGTTCAATTACACCTATATTCTAACAACGTTTTATTATACTTGGTAGGTACATCTATCCATATATTCATTCTTCTGTATGATCCCATTTTAACCAACTAAAAATATGTACTGAAAAATGACTATCAAGTTATATTTCAAAATATTAATAGTAGTTATCTCCGGGTAGAGATATTGAGGGTAGTTCTTATTTCCTTTTTTGTCTATATTTAAAAAATTTCTTAAGGGTTTTTTTTTTTAATTATTTAAGTACAGGTGATGTACAATGTTTATAAGACATACGTTACAAAGCTGTATAAGCATGACTTGATTATCTAAGAAGACTGAAGACTCTAAGAGAAGCTTTGGTTTTCTGACTGTGGGAACATTCACAAATGTCTGTCCATGGGGAGGAGAGGATGTTGGAAAAAAGATGATGAATATGAATATGGTGAATCTGAGGTGGAATGTTCAGGGCTTGATACTCATAATTGAGCTGAACATTAACAATGGTTAACAAGTATTGGGCATTTTTAATACAGCAGCCACAATGCATTATTTCATTTAATCTTACCAATGGCCTTTTTATAAAAACACTTATTTTAGAGAGAGACACAAAGAGAGTGCCAGCAGGGGAAGAGCAGAGAGAGAAAGGGAGAAAGAAAACCCCAAACGGGGTCCAAGCTGCCCATGTAGAGCCCGACATGGGGCTTGAACCCACAAACCGTAAGATCATGACCTGAGCCAAAAGAGTCAGGCACTTAACCAACTGAGCTACCTGGGTGCCCTCAGAGCCCATGTTCTCAAAACCTGTTACACTGTTCAGAAAATGTTGACTTGGGAGTTAGCAGCCTGAAAACATAGGATGTTGGCAAGGTATCTCAAGGAGATGGGAGGCTCCCAAAGCAAAGTCAAGTCCTGGCTCCTAACAACCACATTTAGTATAGGTGACTGTCATATAGGCAATCTCTATTATAAAGGTAACAGGACTCGGCCTCTGCCTTCAAACAGCTTTCATTCCCCAGGGAGGTAAATGACAGGGAATCCAAAAGCTTTGGAACCACTCCTGGGTAATTAAGACCTGTAACTATGTTTCTTCATTAGATTTATCTTCCCTTTTGGCTGCTTTCTACTGCCTTGTGAAGAATTGAAAGAAGAAATATTTATGTTCCCTTAGCTTTATTAGTAGTAGTTCTAAGCATGGGTTTTGAAATCAGACCTCGATTCAGATCCTGAGTCCATCGGTCACTATTAGTGTGGCCTTTGGCAAGTTATAATAACCTCTCGGAATCTAAAGTTTCTCATTTGTGAAATGAGACTGATAATGCAAATCTTTTATTATTATCCTGAGGATTATACGAAATAACATATGTGAGGTACTTAATTTAGCAACTACTATGATTATTTTTATTTGAGAATCTAGAATTGGGGATTGGATTTTTACATGTGCGTACCCAGCAAAACTGGTTAGTACTCTGAGCCTACTTTCTAGGCTGCTGTGGGTATCCAGAAAGCATATGTGTATCTCTTTATTATCTTCTCTACACTCATTTCCATGCGTATTTTTCTGACTTGTATCCCTGGGAAAGAAATTCCCCCAATTCCACACAGCTTTTATCGATAAGAAGCACATTATATAGTTGTACAGAAAATAACTGCTCCTAATACTTCGCATCAACTTTTCCAAAAACACTTTCACAACTATTGTCACAATGAAGCCCCACAAAAACTTTGAGGCTAACATGCCATCATGCATACTTTTGGGAACAAAGCAGAATATGAATAATAAATGAAGAATGCCAGTAAAACTCCACTTTCCAGATGACGAATATACAGGGGAAATGATTTATCCAAGGACACATGGTAAGTCAGAGAAAGAGCCAATATTGGAAATAAGATCTCCTGGCCCCTGGCTGATAGTCTGTTTACTGGGCTATCTCTAATCGCACTACTACCTCTTTTCAATGTCTAGTCTCCCTCCCTCCCTCCCACACCTAAGCTCCATACAAAAGGGTAATTTTACCAGATACCGCCATAGTATCACTGATCCATGCAATGGAAAAGATCCAATCCTTGTGTCCATCCTTGGAGAGGAAGAAGTGGCAGACAAGTACAGAGAGAGATGATTAAAAAAAAAAAAAAGAAAGAAAAAAAAAAAAGAAAGAAATTAGTAAAATAAGGATTACAATGCGTACTCTTCAAAAGCATACAGTCTGACTGAAAATATTTTTGTAAAAATGACAAAGTGATCTCTGATGGTCTAAACCCACAGGGCGGGATCCCACAATTTTTAACTTCTGGAATAACACTGGCACTCCTATGGGCGAGGAACATGTCTGGGGGACACAGCTCCGGCCTGCCACCTCTGGATGTCTTATTTGGAGCTTCTACACACAATCACCCACCTCTTCTCCCTCTAACCTCATCCTACCACTGTCCTCTGTAGCTTCCTGATACAAGAGCTTTAACTGATCTCTTTGCTGTTCCTTATGTCTGGAACTCTCTTCCTCCAGACATCAACATGACTTGACTCTCATTTCCTTTGTCTCCCTGCTCAAATGTCATTCTTATCATTGAGGACTTCTCTGACCACCCTCTGAAAAAGCATTCTCCACCACTCTCTCTATCCCTTTAATCTGCCTTTACTCTTCTCCATGGCACTTATCACACTCGGACATACTGCTGATAAATATTTATTGGTTTATATCCCTCCACTAGAACACAGGCTTCATGAGGTGGAGGGCTTTATCTGTTTTCTTCACTGCATGTCCCCAGTGTCTAAAACAATGATTGGACATAGAAAGCTCAATAAATAGTTGCTGAATGAATGATTTAATAAACTTTGCTCTCTGACTATGGGCAGTGAGAGATGTGCGGACATTGTGGATTCAAACGCGAACACACTGGTGCTGGCTCCTGAGGTGTGTTGCTCACCCCTTTATCACACACACACTCTCAATATACCAGATACTCCCTTTGGGGAATTCAGTCCCCATTCTGATATTTCTACCCTTTCACCTCACTCCCACGCCCCTGGAGTTAGCAGAAACCTAGGGGAAACTGTTCCTTCCCAGGGGGCATGCGGGAGAAGGGTCCCTGTTACCTAGCAGGCTCTGTTTAAAAACAAGGCTACCTCTAACTACAAATTACTGGGGAAACTTACATCACCCACACACACAGGATCTAGTGTAGGCAGCCGGTAGATGGCAAGACTGTTGGGGTTGTCTCCTCCAGTGGCTAACAGAGTTCTGGAGGGATTCAGCTCGATGGCGTGGATACCACAGCCCTGCTGGGTCACACCTCCAGGCTCCCGATCCTTCAGAATGGGAATCTTGGTGATCTGGCTTGTCTGCACATCCACTACAAATAGCTACAAGAAAAGGGATAAAGAAGGTGACACAGTTTCTCTTTAATGTGGATAATGCTGGGTACAAACAACCATTCGTTCGATTATCCATCAAACTTTGATTAATCTCTACTATGTGTTAGACCCCAGAAATTGTTACAGGCATAGTCAGAGTTATTAGTCACATGAAATATGAAAATAAGAAAATATAACAGAGACAGGTATAATACACTATACAAACACAGATTAACAAGCAGTAAATCCTGCCTGGGATTCAAAGACAGTTTCAGAGGTGCCTGGGTGGCTCAGTCAGTTAAGCATCCAGCTCTTGATTTCGGTTCAGGAGATGATCTCACTGATCTCATCATTCCTGAGATCAAGCCTCAGTCCCAAGCTTGAGATTCTTTTCTCTTTCCCTCTTTCTCTGTTCCATCCCACTTACCCACCCTCTCTCTCTCTCTCTCTCACACGCTCTCTCTCTCTCTCAAAATAAATAAGTGAATAAACTTTAAAAAAAAAAAAAAAGGCAGCTTCAAAGAGGACTTTCATTAGACTATGGACCTAAAGAACCCAACTAAAGGTTTTCTGCCAGTTTGGCTTATTTTACATATCTAATTCTCATCTACCCATGCACAGAAACTTATAAACAATTCCCAGAACCCATCATAACCACTATTAAATGTGCTATAAATGTTAGGTTGGCTGGAGTGACCTGAGACATACGACAAGGTAAGAGTTATTAATTATCTCACTGCTTTTCTCTAGCACGTACGCCATTCCCTTCTATGCCTCCATGCCTTTGTTCATGCTGCTGCTTCTGCCTGAAATGCTCTTCTCCACCTCTTTTCCAGCCTAACGCCTTGTCACTCTGCAAGATTTAACTCTGAGAAATGTTTTACAGAAAAGATCAGTCTGAAAGAAAGAACAATCCTGAGTCTTTAATAAACTCTTTTTAGAATTAAATGATTCACTCTTTCACTCAGTTATTCAGCACCAACTAAAATACCAAGTACTGTTCTAGGTGCTAGCAATGTGTCTATGCACAAGAGAAGAATAATTTCTACTGTCATATACCTTAGTCTAGGAAGTCACTTAAAATCCTTTCAGCAGTTCTCGTGATGAAGCCAAATCATATCAAATCTTTGTATAAAGTAACCTACTGCTTGTGTAAGAAGATCTAGGAAAGGAGCAACTAGATAAGCCTTAAATTTAAACATTAATATAATGGAAGGAGGACTTGGAATAAGAGTGACAGAGAGAGGGGCGCCTGGATGGCTCAGCAGTTAAGCATGCAACTCTTGATTTGGACTCAGGTCATGATCTCACCGTATGTGGGATCAAGCCTGGGGTCAGGCTCTGTGCTGATAGTGCGGAGCCTGCTTGGGATTCTCCCTCTCTCTCTCTCTCTCCCTCTGCCCCCTCCCACTTATGTTCTCTTTCTCTCTCAAAATAAACATTAAAAAAAGGAAAAAAAAAAAGTGCCACTCAAAGACTGAGGAAAAAATTTGAAAAGAACGTGGAGTGGGGTGGCACAGCCTCCCCAAATCTGTAATATAACCCCCAAGAATACTTAAGGCAGATTCCCGGCCTAACGGGCACCACTGCTGATGTATAGGCATTTTAAACTCAGTCATGTCCAGGGACCCCCGGGTGGTTCATGGTCATGAGATCAGGCCCAGAGTTGGGGCTCCACCGTGGGTGTGGAACCTGCTTAAGATTCTCTCCCTTCCCCTCCCTCTGCCCCTCCCCTGCCTGTGCATGCTGTCTCAAAAAAAAATTTTTTTTAAATTAATAAACTCAAGGGGCGCCTGGGTGGCTCAGTTGGTTAAGCGGCCGACTTCAGCTCAGGTCATGATCTCACGGTCTGTGGGTTCGGGCCCCGCGTCGGGCTCTGTGCTGACAGCTCAGAGCCTGGAGCCTGCTTCCAATTCTGTGTCTCCTTCTCTCTCTGCCCTTCCCCTGTTCATGCTGTGCCTCTATGTCTCTCAAAAATAAATAAACATTAAAAAAAAATTTAAATTAATAAACTCAATATGTGCAAAAGAAATTATCTTCCTCCTTGACTTCTCTCACATTCCCATCATCCAATCTAGACCTGCCAAATCTACATCTTAAATATTCTCACCATTGGCTCCTCCCTTTCCATCCTTTTTCTCATCACCTCTCTGGGCAATAGCAACTGGTCTTTGTACCTTCAGGCAAGGCCACCATCAAAACTATTCTCCACACTGTAATACATCATCTTCATAAAAATGGCAATCCTCCCATGTCAGTTGCAAATATCCATTGGGATACAATGGAATACTACGTGGCAATGAAAAAGAATGAAATCTGGCCATGTGTAGCAACAAGGATGGAACTGGAGGGTATTATGCTGAGTGAAATAAGTCAGTCAGAGAAAGACAGATACCATATGTTTCCACACATAGGTGGACTTTGTGAGACTTAACAGAAAACCAGGGGGGAGGGGAAGAGGGGAAGGAAAAAAGACAGAGAGGGAGGGAGACAAAACATAAGAGACTCTCAAAGACTAAGAACAAACTGAGGGTGAGGGGGGTGTGGGAGGGGGGAGAGTGGGTGATGGGCACTGAGGAGGGAGGCCACTTGTTGGGATGAGCACTGGGTGTTATATGGAAACCAATTTGAAAATAAATTATTGGGGCGCCTGGGTGGCTCAGTCGGTTAAGCGTCCGACTTCAGCTCAGGTCATGATCTCATGGTCTGTGAGTTCGAGCCCCGCGTCGGGCTCTGTGCTGACAGCTCAGAGCCTGGAGCCTGCTTCGGATTCTGTGTCTCCCTCTCTCTCTGCCCCTCCCCTGCTCACGCTCTGTCTCTATGTCTCTCAAAAATAAATAAATGTTAAAAAAATTAAAAAAAAAAAAAAAAAAGAAAATAAATTATTTAAAAAAACCCAAAAAACAAAAAAAAAAACAATAGAAAAAAAACAAATATCCACTGGGGGGTGCCTGGGTGGCTCAGTCGGTTAAGCATCCGACTTCGGTGTAGGTCACGATCTCAAAGTTTGTGAGTTCGAGTCCCACATGAAGCTCTGTGCTGACAGCTCAGAGCCTGGAGCCTGCTTTGAATTCTGTGCCTTCCTCTCTCTCTGCCCCTCCTCTGCTCGTACTCTGTCTCTCTCTCTCAAAAATAAACATTAAATAAAAAAGAAAAGAAAAAATATCCATTGGTTCCTCTTTAAACTCCTTACGATGGCATCAAGACTCCTCAATCTGGCCCCAACATCTGTCTCTAGCTTTACATCCTGCCATGGACCTCATGCTCTAAAAATAATGGCTTATTAATTACTAGTCACCCAAAAATCTTAAAAGAAATGTTATTTTGTTTCGTGCTCATGCTATTCACAATGCCACAACTACTTTCCCCCTCTTTTCTCTATCTGGCCAGCATGTACTTATCTTTCATGATTCAGTTCAGACATGTCCTCTCTGAACATTTCCTAAATATCCAGGCTGGTTAAAAGTTTTTCTCTTGCAGGTTTCCCAGATACCACTCTACCCACAACACTTAGACCATTTCACACTAATCTAAAATCTTTACTTGTCTCTCTCCCCCAATATGCTAACAATCTCTCCCAATTAAAAGAGCAAGGGATTTATCTAACTTAGTTCTGTAATCCTGCCCGAACAATGCAAAGCTATATAGTAAGCACCTGTAGAAGACACCTTTTAGGAAGTGTGACCAACAATGTTAGGGGGACCCCATATCTCTACATTCAGAGTGGGACCCTGTAAGTGTTTGATATAAGTCCAGACCTCCAGATCAGAGAATTGTCTAGAGGTGGCCTCCTGACTCAGGGACAACCAGCCCAGAGGCTACAGTGGACTGATCAGATTCTTTCAGTAATGTGAAACTTGCTTGGTGGCATTAGACCAAACTGCCTGGGTAGCCAATTTCTACCAAAGCCAGTCCCCAGAGAGAAGGAAACAGAAGAGAGACAGCATGGACATCCTTAGTTCCTAATGGCTTTCCAATTCCTAGTTCTGTTTCCTTCTGAGATCTACAGATACTTCTGCTCTTGGGGTTTGCATATTAGCCCTTCCGATAAACATGAGTGGGGAAGCTCCTGGGTGGGTCAGTCCGCTAGGTGTCCGACTTCGGCTTAGGTTATGATTATATAGTTTGTGAGTTCAAGCCCCACACTGGGCTCTCTGCTGTCAGTGTGCAGAGCCACAGAGCCTGCTTCGGATCCTCTGTCCCCATCTCTCTGCCTCTCCCCCGTTCTCTCTCTCAAAAATAAATAAAACATTTAAGGAAAAAACAAAACAAAACAAAACAAAACATGAGTGGGTTTCTTACTCTTTAAGAGCAAATGATCTTTAATCAACGCAGTCCCTCTAAACTGTTTCATGAAGCAAAATTAACTGCCCACTTAATATACCTCTGCGTTTTGTGGGACGATGTATCCATAACATGTTACCTTCTAGACCAATGGTTCCCTAACTGATTATCATAATAACCTGGGGGATTTTCTTTTTCAGAAAAGCTATAAAAGAAAAATAATTCCCAGGCTCTATCCTAAAACGTTCCAATTTCCAACTTTGGGGCCTGTAAAACGGACTTCTTTTCAAGGATCTTCAGGTGAATCTGATGACTGCCCAGGATTAATAATCACTGATCTAGACCCTTGCTCTTCAAAGGAGCACTGGGGAGCTTGTTAGAACCCAAGAATCTCAGGCTCTGCCCTAGAAGTATTAAATCAGAATCTGGAGTTTCCCAAGATCTTCAGGTACACTGATACTTGAGAAGCACTGATATAGAGAATCTGCTCTGTATCTAAGGGCAATGAATTTGATAAGATACAAGAGTAAACTGACCTGCAATCTGGAATGATCCAAGTTTCTCTTATGGAATCTGAGGGTGGGCTAAAGATGATTTTAGTCCAATGTGTCAGGCCATTCCTTTATCCTTTTTTTTGGGGGGAGGGGGAATTCCTTTTTCTTAAAACAGTGGTCCATTACTGCCATCCAGAAAAGGTGTGGAGAAAAGGTTTCAACTATTCATGTCCAAGAAAGTCTTAAATCCAACGTCTCCAGTTTGGAGAAATCTAAATTTGAATTCCAAATGTGTTACCTGTTAGCTGTGTGATCTTAGGCAAATCACTTTTCTTCTTCTTCTTTTTTAATTAAAAAAAATTTATTTATTGTTGCGAGAAAGAGACAGCGTCATGAGCTGGGGAGAAGTAGAGAGAGGGAGACACAGACTCTGAAGCAGCCTCTAGGCTCTGAACTGTTAGCACAAAGCCCAACATTGGGCTTGAACTCATGAACTGTGAGATCATGACCTGAGCCAAAGTCAGACATCCAACTGACTGAACCACCCATGCGCCCCATCACTTAACCTTTCTATATTTGTTTCTCATCTATAAAACTAGAATAATATATATCTCTAGGGTTAGTAAAAGACCTAATAAAACGTAAAGCTTCAAGAACAGCATTAAACACATAATTGGTGCTTAACAAGTAACAATAGTGATACACTATTCTAAAAAAAAAAAACCACACTATTTTTTTTCATGTTTACTTATTTTTGAGAGAGAAAGAACATGAGTTAGGGAGGGGCACAGAGAGCAGGGGACAGAGGATCCAAAACGGGCTCCGCTCTGACAGCAGAGAGCCCAATGTGGGGCTTGAATTCGCGAACTGTGAGACCATGACCTGAGCTGAAGTCTAATGCTTAACCAACTAAGTCGCCCAGGTGCCCCAATAATACACTATTTTAATGTTTGTTTCGTTCTTTATGGTGTAGTTTCACCTACACTTGATGAAAAACATTTGATAAAAGGGAAATGAAAGCGTTAACAGCTGGGTCTCTAGAGGGCCCAGGAAACCAGGAGTTCACCCCCAATCTCACTCCTGCAGAGGAATGACAAAGCACCATAGGAAGGACAGAAACGTTCTGCTTTTCCAAAGGAAGGGAAAGGGATGTGAATGAGCTGCCACAGAATATTTCCCCAAACTCTCTGACAAGAGGCCAAGGCTTCATGCAGTTCCTGTAACAAATCCCAGAATGGAGCTGCTCCACATTAACCTACTGGGATCCCTGCCAGGAACGAGCAGCATGGCAAGGTAAGTTTGAATCTAAATGGCTCCCTGCAGCTTACGTTCTAGAATAGAGGGGGAAAAAAGAAAGCAAAGGCCTTACAATCAGGAAGCTTACACAATTAGAGAGTACATCTCTGAATGCATGTATGGTATATGTAGAAACACACGAATGTGCATACATAGAACGATGAAGGTGGCTTAATAAAATGAAGGGACTCACAAAATTTCTAAAATTCTGAAGTGGTTTAGCTGGAGACTAATGATAAAGGAAAACAAATCCACATAGATCACACAGACATCAAGATAAACTATACTGAGTCAGACAGAAAAAGCCAAGTAGGCAGCCTAAGTCTGCTGAAAGTTGGGTAAAGGGAAGATGACAAAATCAAAGCAGAAGAATCCATAGGAATGGATTCCAAACCAAGAAAATGAGTAGGAGAAAGGAGAGAGCCAAGACCAGGAAACACAACAGAAAATGGTCAGACAATATGTATCAAAAATTTCAACACATATAAAGCCTATAATTTTAATTTTAAGAACTTATGCTAAGGAAATGACAATGGGTGAATAGTTTTAACTAATATGTATTAATTTGGGGATGCTGGGCTGGCTCAGTTGGTGGAAAATATAACTCTTGATCTTGGGGTTGAGAGGTTGAGCCTGATACTGGGTATAGAGATTACTTAAAAAAAAATTTTTTTTAAGTAGTTTTTTTAAAAGTTCATTTGTTTTGAGAGAGAAAAAGAAAGCATGCACGCAAATGCAACCAGGGGAGAGGCAAAAAGAAAGGAGAAAGAATCCCAAGCAGGCTCTGCACTGTCAGCACGGAGCCCAATGTAGGACTCAAACCCATGAACTACAAGATCATGACCTGAGCCAAAATCAAGAGTTGGACACTCAGTGGAGCCACCTGGGTGCTCCTAAAATAAAATCTTTTAACAATAAATAAATAAAATGAATTTTTAAATAGTGAGCTACCACAGGTGATTGGGTATAGCCACACAGTGGACTATTATACAGCTTTTTTTTTTTTTTTTTTTTTAAATGTTTATTTATTTTTGAGACAGAGAGACACAGAGCATGAATGGGGAAGGAGCAGAGAGAGAGGGAGACATAGAATCTGAAGCAGGCTCCAGGCTCTGAGCTGTCAGCACAGAGCCTGACGCGGGGCTCGAACTCACAGACTGCGAGATCATGACCTGAGCCGAAGTCGGACGCCCAACCGACTGAGCCACCCAGGCGCCCCTATTATACAGCTTTTAAGAATGGGGTTGGCTTAGCCAGTAGAGTATGTGACTCCTGACCTTGGGGTCATGAGTCCAAGCCCCTTGCTGGGGGTAGAGTTTACTTAAAAAAAAAAAAAAAAGATGGATTAGAGAATATTTATTAACATGAAAGCTGTTAATGCTATGGTATAAAATAAATAAGCTTAAAAAAATCATATTTTTAAGTAATCTCCACACAAACGTGGCACTCAAACTTATAACCCTGAGATGGATTTGCATGCTCTACTGAATGACCCAGTCAGGCACCCCTAAATGAATAAGCTTTTAAAAACATAATTCCTGGGGCACCTGGGTGGCTCAGTTGTTTAAGCTCGGGACTCTTGATATCAATTTAGGTTGTGATCTCGTGGACCTGGGATTGAGCCCCATGATCCTTGGGATTCATTCTCTTCCTTTCTCTCGAAATAAATAAAAACATAATTCTAGCTATCTTAATTTTTTTCTCAATGAACACATATGATTTGCACAATATAAGAAAAGGATCAGGATAATGAATTGTACTCAGGACTCCAACAATGGTCAGGAAAATCAGGCATTCTGTAAAAGCTGCCCACCTGCATCCTGCTGCACAAGAAGTTGGGGATATAACTGAGCTCAATATGCTGCTTGAACAGTATCAAGACTCTATAGCTACTAATATTTCAGACTGTTCAGAACCTAGAAGAGTTGTGACACCAGAAAGCCCAGGTCATTGTTTCAATTCCAAGTATATTAAAGGGAAGATCATGAGGTTATTTAAAGTAAGAGGACTGGGGAGGCTCGGTGGCTCAGTCGGTTAAGCATTCAATTTTTGGTTTCAGCTCAGGTCATAATTTCATGGTTCCTGAGTTTGAGCTCCGCACTGTGCTTGACATTGACAATGTGGGGCCTGCTTGGACCTCTCTCTCTCTGCTCCTCTCCCACTTGTGCTCTCTCTCAAAATAAATAAAAATAAAAAATAAATAAATAGGACATTTTTGGATCCCAATTACAAAAATAACGCATCTTAAATTTGTAAAACTGTGATGTCACATATTATTTTATATATTTTTATTTTTATTTATTTTTTAACGCTTTTATTTATTATTGAGCAACAGAGAGACAAAGCATGAGCATGGGAGGAACAGAGAGAGGGGGAGACACAGAATGTGCAGCAGGCTCCAAGCTCTGAGTGGTCAGCAGAGAGCCTGACGCGGGGCTCGAACTCACAAACCACGAGATCATGACCTGAGTCGAAGTCAGATGCTTAACTCCCTGAGCCACTCAGGTGCCCCTGTATATTTTTATTTCATACAGCAGTAACAGCTTTCCAAATTGGTCAATATAGTTTTATATATTTCTTAATGCCGTTAAGGTAGTTCACCACATGTGTATACTAGCATTTACTGAACGTATTTTCTATTATTTTTAAAGATTTTTTTAAAAGTAATCATGCTCTTCCAACTGAGCTAGCAGGCACCCCGCATCTCCTATTATTAAACATTTATGTTACGTCCAAATTTCAGTAGTATAAAACACTGCAATGAACATCCTTGTACTTAAATCCAGGCTCCTATGCTATGCCAAGATCTCTTACTCTCTGAATTGTGAATATAAACTGCTCCTCCAAAAGATGGCTATGGGCTGACTTCCTGAAATTAGCAATGGTACTTCTTATGGGACCCTGAATTCTGGTATTTTCTCACTAGAATCATGATTTTGTGGAAGAAGGACATACGAGGATTTATAACTATCCTGGAATTAAGTGACATAATTCTTTGCAAGTTTTATAATCTAACAAGTTCAATAAACTGATTGTTTTAGAAGAGTAATTTATTGGAAGGGTATTTTTAAATTTTTTTATGGATTTATTTTTAAGTAATTTCCGCACCAAATGTGGGGGACTCAAGCTCGCAACCCCCGAATCAACCCTATTCTCAGCTTTTTCTTCCCCTCCAGCATTTCTAGTTATAAAAACATCTATTTGGAATTAACAGGGGGCTTTATCTCTAAACTACAAACTACTAGAGAGTAGAGAGATTATACTTACATATTAATTACTTATCTGGTATATTAAAAAATGTAAGCTTTCAATTAATAACAGTATTAAAACAATGATATCGGGGCGCTTGGATGGCTCAGTCAGTTAAGCACCGACTTCGACTCAGGTCATGATCTCACGGTTTGTGGGTTCGAGCCCTACGTTGGGCTCTGTGCTGACAGCTCAGGGCCTGGAGCCTGCTTCAGATTCTGTGTCTCCCTCTTTCTCTGCCCCTCCCCTGCTCACGCTCTATCTCTCTGTCAAAAGTAAATAAACATTTAAAACAAAAAGTAAAACAATGATATCACTACATAATCCTATTTCTCTCACTTTTACTTCCTGAGCATTATAGTACCAAGTCTTAAGGACATACAGTTGTATACTTGCCCACTGAGAAGCAAGATTTCTCTCTAGATGTTATTTTGAGCTCCGATTCCTTGTGTGACTCAGAAACTTCTTTTGCTATATATCCTACCACTGTATTTTATTTCCTCTCCCCAGAAAAGATATGTAATACATAACTACACTGAATTTTTGTCAGCAAACACGACAAGCAATGAACCACTTCCACCATTGTTTGAGACTAAGAAAAAACAAGATTCATCTAGCTGAAGTAACATTAAAAAAAATGAGTTTATGGGGCGCCTGGGTGGCTCAGTCGGTTGAGCATCTGACTTCGGCTCAGGTCATGATCTCATGGTTCCTGAGTTCGAGCCCCATGTTGGGCTCACTGCTGTCAGCATAGAGCCTGCTTCAGATCCTCTGTCCTCCCCTCCCCCTGCTTGTGCTCTCTCTTGAAAATAAATAAAACATTAAAAAATGAGTTTATTAACAGTATTTTATCAACAATAACAGAAGTAAAAAAAATGCAAGAAAGATCATTCAGAATCTTTCTCTCTCTCTCTTTTTTTTAATCAAGTAATCTCTATGCCAACAGGGAGCTCAAAATCACGACATTGAGATCAAGAGTTGCACACTCCACCAACTGAGCCAGCCAGGTGCCCACTCTCTTTTCAAATCTGTTTTTTTCATCTGTCAAGTGCCGGTTTAGTGCATGCATAATTGTGTACGGCTATAATAAGCACAGATAGAATTTTGTATCTCATTACATTTAACATATCAAATGCTTTGCATGTTATTAGTCTTCATAATTATGTTAATTTCTGCATAATATCATGCAGATGTGATTTACCATAAATTACTCAAGTATTCTCTTTTTGTTAGTATTTAGATAAAATGCTTCCAATGATTACATTGTTAAAAAAAGACTTCTCTTGGGGCGCCTGGGTGGCTCAGTCAGTTAAGCGGCCAACTTCGGCTCAGGTCACGATCTCGCGGTCTGTGAGTTCGAGCCCCGCGTTGGGCTCTGTGCTGCAAGCTCGGAGCCTGGAGCCTGCTTCGGATTCTGTGTCTCCCTTTCTCTCTGCCCTTCTCCTGCTCACGCTCTGTCTCTATGTCTGAAAATAAGTCAAAGGGTATCATATTTTTAGGCTCTTCGTTCAACAATATGTACCAGACTTTTGAAACAATGCCAAACTGCTGTCAAAAAAGGGTTTTAGTGGAAATGTATATATGTACCTGTGTCACCACATCCTTATCAGAACTAGGTATTAATTTGTACACAGAAAAATATTTTGCTTTTACCTGTGTTCTTTCTATAATGGAATTAAATATTATTTCCTAATTGTACTTCCTGATATAAATTATTATATAATATGTAATAAATATAATATTGATGATTTATTTATTTATTTATGCATTTATTTTTAGATGATACTTTTTTTTTTTTTTAAGATTTTATTTTCAAGTAGTCTCTACATCCAATGTGGAGCTCGAACCCACAACCCTGATATCAACAGTGGTACACTCTACTGACTGAGCCAGCCAGGCGCCCCTAGATGAATTATATTAAAATGTCTAAGCTACTTGGGATGTAACTGCCATACAGAAAGAACCCATTTACAGAGTACAGAAATGCTCACTATTTACCTTAAGCACACCCAAATCTGGCCAAAAATACACCTAAAGTCTAGGACCAACAAATCACTACTGCCACTTCTTCACCACCACCATTAATTACATCAACAATTTACTAAACACATGTTTTAGGCACTGTGCTAACCAACATTTTATTTAATTCTGGTCATGACTCTGCTAGGCAGGTACTACTTTCTCCATTTATTTTAAAGGTGAGAGAAGAAAGGCTTAGGAGAAAGTATTTGGGGCTTGTCCATAGGCACAAAGTTAGTAAGAAACAGAGCCCTGACTCAACCCACGAATCTTTGAATCTAAAGATACAATACAAAATGACATCACCAAATTTATTGGTATAAATTTGGATAGTCTGGGGGTGCCCAGCTGACTTAGTCGAAAGAGCTTAAGACTCTTGATCTCGGGATTGAGTTCAAGCCCCATATTGGGTATAGAGATTACTTAAAAATAAAACCTTAAAAAAAAAAAAACACAAAAAACAAACAAATGTGGATATTCTGACACATGTTTACATATTACTTTTCTAGAAAAGAGACCAAAAACCTGGAAACTAATGTCCTAAGCTAAGATCTGACCTGAAAAAATAATGGGCAATTATCTTGCTTTGTCTGTAAATGAGATCAGGAACAGGAAAATAAGAAAAATAACCATTTAAAAAAAAAGAAAAAAAGAAAATCATTTGTCAAGGGCTTCCTCAAAGTGCAGAAATAACATCTAATTACACCCTACTGGCTGCTGAACAGATATTAACCAAGATACCTACAAGAAAATTCTTCCAGATCCATCAAATATGATGTCCCACTTATGCCCAAATATAGTTTAGAAAATACAGGGAGAATTCAAACAACTGATCTAGATTTAACAAGGTGGCAAAAAAAAAAAAAATGCTCTATAGCATGAAGTCTAATCCGTGATTCACATAAAAATCACTTGAGAACTTGTTTAAAACGCCAATACCTCAGGCACCTGACTGGCTCAGTTGCTAGAGCATATGACTCTTGATCTCGGGGTTATGAGTTCAAGCCCCATATTGGGTATAGAGATTACTTAAAAAAAAAAAAGGTGGCGGGGGAAGGGGAGAGGGGGGGGACACCTGGCTGGCTCAGTAGGAAGAGTATGCAACTCTTGAATTCAGGGTCATGAGTTTGAGCCTCACATTGAATGTGGAGAGTACTAAAAAAAAATAAATGAACTTTAAAATAAATAAATAGATGTAAATAAATTTAAAAAAATAATAATAAAATGTCAATTCCTAGGTTTCATTGAGGGAAATACTGAATCTACACTGGAGCAGGGACCAGGAAACTCCATTGTTAGCACACAACTCAAGTGACTGTGATGCTGCTGGTTTCTGGGTCATGCCTAAGAAACAAAGGTCTAAGTGATCAGAAATGCATTAACTTAAAAGAAGTAAACTGACAAAAGAAACCATGCTTAGAACTCATGGAACTTGTTTATTCCTTTGGCGATATGACAGCCATTCAAGTGACTGGCCATGGGGATGGGGAGGACAGGCTTCAGAAGGGTTCAAGGAAAGTAGGAACAAACTGAAATAACTAGACTTTTATTATTATTATTATTTTAGTTTATTTATTTATCTTGTGAGAGAAGGAGAGAGAGAGAGAGAGAGAATCCCAAGCAGGCTCTGCCCTACCAGCGCAGAGCCTGATATGGGTCTTGAACTCACAAATCGTGAGATCATGACCCGAGCTGAAGTTTGACACTTAACCAACTAAGCCATGTGGGTGTCTCTAGACTGTTTTATTACTAACTTTCCTCAGGTAGTTGGCCTATGAGGTACCTTCCAGCAAACCTCTGCTCTCAGCAACTGATATTTCCTTATCCTCCAAGGCTACGGGGATGTAGGAACAGTCCTTAAATGTATCAGGGGTCACATTGCCAAGCATGTGACTCAATTGTCTAGATGAGAAAGGTGATTAACAAGATTATTTATTATTAAAGGCTAGCATGAGGGGCGTCTAGGTGGCTCAGTCAGTTGAGGGTATGACTTTGGCTCAGGTCATGACCTTGCAGTTCCTGAGCTTAAGCCCCATGTTGGGCTCTGTGCCAACAGCTCAGAGCCTGGAGCCTGCTTCAGATTCTGTGTCTCCCTCCCTCTCTCTGACCCTTCCTCACTAGCACTCTGTTTTTCTCTCTCTCTTTCTCGAAAATAAATAAACATTAAAAAAAAAAAAAAAAAAAAGGCTAGCATGAACCAAAGAAAAAGAAAAAAAAATTATTCAAGGGAGATTCAGTTAGCCAACTCTCCAGTGACTATGTCACAGTCTTTTTCCCTGTAGTTTCTGCCCTGCATCAGCCAAGTGGGTCTATTCAGGGACCCTCCACATTTCTTGTACATTCTTGATTTGGCTATAGAACACACACCTCCACTTCCTCCCCATCAGTTGAAGCCTCTTCCTCCTTTGGGAAATCCTCTCTGAACACTATATAAATTACTTCCTCTTTGGAGTATTGGGGGTTCAGGGTTGGGAGAGTTGGGAGCACAGCTGGAATATACAGAGCAGAAGCCACGAATGTGAAATATCCTGCAAAATATGAGGTGAAGTCCCAGACAACAAACAAACCACCAAAACACCATCAACATTCTTGCTGAGAAAAACTGCCCTAAAATTCTCAAATCCCTCCACAGGACTGCTGGTTGGGCCCTAACATTCTTGACCATTAATTTCCTCACATACAGAAGATGATCTAAAGTCTGCAATGTACTACACAAAACAGAATTCCTGGGGCCTACACCTGTGCTAATCCAAATATGGCCTTCCCACACATGAAGACAAGTCAGAAAAGGGTAGGAAAAAACAACTCTAGCACCTTCACATGTAAGGAGCATAAACTTATTTCTACAGTTCCTCTCCCTAAAGCCTAATATCAATGAACTCTGTATGAAACCGTAGAATTTATGAGGCATTTCCACAACGATTTCCCATGTAGAAACATGTGCCCCAGCAGATGACCTTGCCAACATAGCAATTCTCATTTCCACATCTAAAATCTTCCTGTAAAAGAGTCAAATATTCCTAAAATAACATAGACTAATTCTAGAATAAATTTGAACATTTCTTACTAGGCAGAGAATAACCATGTCATTTTTAAAATGGTTAATTTACAGATTACTATTCTATGGACAGTACTGGATGATGCGAATAAGAATGCCTGCTGTACATCTGGCTGGGCCCAAGGAAGCACTGTAAGTATCTTCTAGGGGGTGCCTGACTGGCTCATTCGGTTGTGGGTTTGAGCCCCATCCTGGGTGTAAAAATTACTTTAAAATAAAATCTTTAAAAAAGTAAAAATTTAAAATAAAAGTATCTTCTAAAAGGGTGTAATCCTTTTGGGGAAATAAAACAGTAAAATGAGGGAGCATGAATTAAAGATCCGGTCAAAGCAAAACTCCCACACTTCACCATATTTTGTTTTCTCGTGTCTCAAATTGGATCTCATATTCTGCTTTTATTTCAGGAATCTGCATATGTAAACTCAGTGAAAACATTACAGCTATTTTCTCAACTCTGGTGCTTACCATTCCTCTCCAACCCCAAAATTAGGCTCCTCAAAGTTCTTCTTCCTCCCATCTGACAGCAAATCGCAGCCCAAGCTCATTTTGTCTGCTTCATTATGATCCACCAAGTCTATCTGGGAAGTCAGCAGTAAATCCCTGACAATTACTTTGAGAAATGGGGAGAAAAAGAAAGCAGCCCTGATATGTAGGGAGCCTGGTACTATCAGCTAGGCCTTGGTATCTGGGTGAAAATAATTTCACAGGAAATTTTCCTGTGAAAGTCCCATTTCCTTAAGTCTTCCCCCAAATCACTCTTCTGAGTCCTTTCTAACACCCTCTTACTGAGAGGCTCCATGGTTCCCTTTGGTGTAAGGTTCTCTGTAACTGAAATAAGTTATTTTATCTACTATGCTAAGTCCCTGATAGTCTTTGGCTGAAGAGCATCAATAAATTAGAAATAAGAATCTAAAATTAAATACCTCCAACTCTGCATACATTATCCACTCTATTACTATCCTTCCCTTGAAACCAACCCCTCTCAAAATACCCCCTTTCTTTTTAAAAAAAAATTTTATTTAAGTAATCTCTACACCCAATGGGTCTTGAACTCACGACCCCAAGATCAAGATTTGCATGCTCTTCCGACTGAGCTGACCGGGTGCTCCAGAATATTCCCCTTCTTGAACTGTTTTTGGTACTCTCCTAGTTCTCCTCTGATCTCCCTGCTCTCCTTTAGCAGTTTCTGCTCCATACGTGTAGACATTCTCCAAGGTTCTATCTTTAGCCACCCTTTCAATATTAATGGCTCTTACCCATTTTTGGCTCATAGTACTTCCTTTGAAAATCTCATGTAACCTATGGACTGCTCTCCATACCACTTTCCCCACATCATGCCCAGAAAATACACTTATAATGAAATTTTTGCAATTTTAGGCAAGGTTTATGGAAGTTGAGAGTGCCTTCTTGGGGCACCTGGGTGGCTTAGTTGGTTACTAAGGATCTGACTCTGGATTTTTGGCTCAGGTCATGGTCTCCCAGTGGTGAGATCAAGGCCCCCTCATTCAGCACCCCCCACCCTCCTGAGCGTGGGGCCTACCTGGGATTCTCTCTTCTTCTCTGCCCCTCCCCTGCTTGCATGCACACTCTCTTTCTCAAAATAAATAGACATAAAAAAAGTGTCTTCTCTACCCTCTCTCCCATGGTAGTACACAAATTTATTTTTAAGTTTATTTATTTTGAGAGAGTGTGTGCATGAGTACAGAAGGGTTGGGGAGAGGGAGGGGGATAGAGGGGAGAGAGAGAGAGACAGAGAAAGAGAGGGAGAATCCAGAGCAGGTTCTGCACTGTTAGCACAGAGCCTGATGTAGGGCTTGAGCCCACAAACTGTGAGATAATGTCCTGAACTGAAGTCAGACACTTAAATGACTGAGCCACCTAGGCACCTCAGTAGTGGACGAATTTAAATAATCTCTCTATATAGACGACTATTCCCCAAATCAGTAACTTCAATCTTTACCCTTCTTTTAAGTTTTTTTTTTTAATGTTATTTATTTTTGAGAGAGAGAGTGCAGGGAGGGGCAGAGAGAGGGAGACAGAATCCAAAGTAAGCTCTTCACTAACAGCAGAGAGCCCGATGTGGGGCTCGAACTCAAGAAATGTGAGATCATGACCTGAGCCGGTCAGTCACATAACCAACTGAACCACCCAGGCCCTTTACCCCTCTTTTAAATTTCAACTAACTGAAAGTACAAAACTAAACTCATTTTCTCTTCAAATCTGTTCATTACTTCTCCTTCCATCCTCAAAACATCAGTATCAATTTTGACTTAATCCTCTGGATTACATCTGAGCGTGTCACCATCTATGGATTGTACCTCCTGAGTTTTTTGTTTGTTTGTTTGTTTTTTTTTTTTAAGTAGCCTCTATGCCCAATGTGGGGCTCAAATTCACAACCTCAAGATCAAGAACTGCATGCTCTGCTGACCAAGACACTCAGTCATTCCTCTTAAGATGTATTCTATCTGTCTCCTCCTCACTCTCTCCCTGCCACTGTCCTGCGTTTGGCCCTCATTACCTCTCATTTATACTATAGCACTAGCATCCTGTAACTGCTGTCCCCTAAAGCAGTACTCCAATCATGTCACTCCCTGTTTAAAATCCTTGGGTCTTTTTGTCTCTCCATTCCCCAACAAATAAAATCTTAGCTTGACATTCCATGGCTTCCATAATTTGATCCTAATGAACCTTTCCAACCTTAATCTCACAATTCTCTCTCAGACACCTAAAGCTCGGCATATCAGATTCTTGATAATCTTCGCAAATGGATAATACTTTTCCCCATAAAAAATCCAGATTTCCAGTTTTTCCTTAAAAGGAAAAATTAACAATAGGTTCAAATTCCTGCATGGCAGGGCGTCTGGGTGGCTCAGTTAAGTGTCTGACTTCAGCTCATGATCTCGCGGTTTGGGAGTCTGAGCTATGCATCAGGTTCTCTGCTGTCAGCACAGAGTCCACTTTAGATCCTGGGTCTCATTCTCCCTCTGTTTTTCTGTCCCTCCCCCGCTCACTCTCTCTCTCTCAAAAATAATAAACATTAAAAAAAAAAAATTCCTGGCACTTGAGTGGCTCAGTTAGTTAAGCTTCCGACTTTGGCTCGTCATGATCTCACAAGGGTTTGGGCCCTGCATCGGGCTCTGTGCTGACAGCTCAGAGCCTGGAGCCTGCTTCAGATTCTGTGTCTCCCTCTCTCTCTGTCCCTCCCCAGCTCACGCTGTCTCTCTCTCTCTCAAAAATAAGTAAACATTAAAAAAATTTTTTTAAATCCCGGGTGGCTCAGTTGGTTGCGAGTCTCTGAGTTTTGGCTTGGGTCATAATCTCACAGTTCCTGGGTTGAGCCCCACATTGGGCTCTGTGCTGGCAGCATGGAGCCTGCTTGAGATTCTCTCTCTCCCTCTCTATCTGCTCCTCCCCCACTTGTGCTGTCTCTCTCAAAATAATAAACATAAAGAAAAAAAAAATTCCTGCATGGTGAAACTGGCTGGAGCCAAGAATGCTTTCTCTGGCTCTCTACAGTCCCTGCTACTTCTTACTGTCTTGTGCCTGGCAAGTGTCTTTTAATTAGCTTTAGTGTCTGGCTCTGTACACAATCTGATTTTGTAACCCTAAACCAGGAAAATATACCCACCCATACTGATTTCCAGACCCATGTTCTAATTAAGGTTATACTACCCCTTTTCCTTTAAGTAGTTTAGAAAAAGTATGACCAGGGGCACCTGGGTGGGGAATCAGCTTAGGAATTCTCTGAGCTTGCACCAATGGTTTAAAAAGGCATAAAGAAATAGAAAGCCACAGGAGTACTCATCCAAGATTAGGTAAAACAGATTAGGTAAACAGGGCAAAGTCCCCCAGTATAGGACAAAGATATAGGAATAGAAAAGCCTCAGGATGAAAGCATCAAAAATGAGGTATTCAGGGAGGAATATGCAACTAGTTCAAGAGCAGAAAGCCGCTTTCACAGGAAGAAAGGACCAAAATAGTTAAACAGGTAAACAGGGCTATACCTCAGCAGGCTGAAGTTGCCCAGAGGGGAGCCAATTAGCAAAAGAAGGGTGCCTTGTTGACCCTGAGGTAGCATGCTCTCTTTCTTGTCCCCTAAACAAGTCTAGGTAAACAGAGGTGGTGCCTCATGCCTGCTGTAAACAACCATCAGCCCAGGACTTTGTTTTGTTTTGTTTTGTTTTTTTTTTTTTTTTAAATTTTTTTTTTTTTTTTTTTTAATGTTTATTTATTTTTGAGAGACATAGAGGCACAGCATGAACAGGGGAAGGGCAGAGAGAGAAGGAGACACAGAATCGGAAGCAGGCTCCAGGCTCTGAGCCGTCAGCACAGAGCCCGACGCGGGGCTCGAACTCACAGACTGTGAGATCATGACCTGAGCCGAAGTCGGCCGCTTAACCGACTGAGCCACCCAGGCGCCCCTAGGACTTTGTTTTGTATTGACCCAAACCTCTAATACCACATGTCTTCAATACCCCCTTTCCCCTCATGCCCGTGAGTTAATTGTTCATGGTTTCATTGTCTCTTTGTGCACGTCCATCACCGACTTGTAAGCCTTCTGATCCTAATAGAAACAGAGCAAGGACCCTTACTCGGGGCTATTGTCTCCTCCTAGTCCTTAGCCTCTCTCACATTTCAATCCTGCATCCGGCATCCGCTCTCTTGCTGGACAAGAGAGAACTCCAGACAGGTTAAACATCTGACTCTTGGTTTCGGCTCAGATCATGATCTTGAGGTTTCCGGAGTTCAAGCTCCACATGGGGCTCTGTACTAACAATGTGGAACCTGCTTGGGATTATCTCTCTCTCCCTCTCTCTCTGCCCCTCCCCTGCTTGCTCTGTCTCTTTCAAAATAAATAAACTTAATAAAAAAAGAAAGGAAAAATATGACCACACTGGGGCACCTGGGTGGCTCAGTCGTTTGAGCATCCAACTCTTGATTTCTGCTCAGCTCATGATCTTGCAGTTTGTGAGTTGGAGCCCCACATTGGGCTCTAAGTTGACCACATGGGCTCTGCTGGGATTCTCTCTCTGCCCCTCCCACAAATGCATGCACACACTCTCTCTCTCTTCCTCAAAATAAATAAACTTAAAAAATGTATGACCATACTAATGTTATTAATGGTTAAGACATACGTTGGCCATTCTTGTAGTTATTCTTGTGCTTAATAGGCCCAGAAAATTCACGGGGTTAAATGACTGCCTCTAGTTTGACCGTTAGCCCACAGCACAGTGCAATTTTCACCTCAGGTATCAAGCTACAGAAAGACTTATAGAATCTATCTGACGTTTTTTTCCACAAAGGATGATAATGCCTCAGCAGAAGTTTTGATACTATTGCCTGAAGCTAGTTAACTGGGAAATGATAGGGCTTTTAGTATTTGTGTATATTCAGTTAAATGCTGATGAATACCAATAGTACCCAAGACAAAAACAGCTTCTAACCAGCAAATACGTTAATTAATAGGTTATTTTAATATATAAATGGTTGTGGTATACTTTTCCTACTTAATTCATGTAAATTGCTTCACTGATAGCAAAATTTCAATACATTAAAACTTAATTTATTATTTTATTAAAATAATATTTATTTAATTAATTATTATTGAGACTCCAACACTGAGGCACCAGTGCTCAGCACTGGATATTACCACTCCCATTTTACAGATGGGAAAACAAAAGCACACAAGAGAATCATTTGCCAAATGTCACAAAGTTCAGAGAAGAGCAGTGTTCCTGGTTCCCTGCTTTGGTTCTGGAAGCTATGCAAATAACGATATAAACTATATAAAGAAAACAAGCCATCACTTAAATACCTTAGGTTATGAGGACACAGGAAGTCAGGAAGAGGTAGGTATGAAGAGTAGATTAGCGGTACCTGGGTGGCTCAGTTAAGCTTCCAACTTCAGCTCAGGTTCATGGTTCCTGTGTTCAAGCCCCATATCAGGCTCTGTGCTGACAGCCTGCTTCAGATTCTGTGTCTCCCTTTTTCTACTCTCTGCCCCTCCCCTGCTCATACTTGTGTGTCTCTCTCAAAAATAAACATTTAAAAAAAAGGTAGATTAAATTATTACTTTACATTATTCAAACCTTCAAAATAGGGTCAATAAATTCAAGAGTCTATTATTAGCTTAATTTATAATGCAGCAAAATTTGCTGGGCAAAACACTATGATGATGTATATGGAGAGTGGAATGAAATCCTCCAAACGGGAGACTCTTTTTCTACTCCAAGTCACAATAATGGCAGTGCTCTTACACCATGAGTGGTGGCATGAAAAACTAGGAAAAGGAAGTTTTGCCTTTCCACAACTACTTAGGTTTTTTTTTTTTAAGTTTATTTGAGAGAGAAAGAGTGACAGTGTGCATGTGCCTGTGCATGTGCAAGTGGGAGGGGGCAGAGAGAGAGAGGGAGAGAGAGAATCCCAAGCAGGCTCCATGATGTCAACCCAGAGTCTGACTTGGGGCTCGATCCCACTAATTCTGAGATCATGACCTGAGCTGAGATCAACAGTAGGAAGCTTAAGTGACGGAGACACCCAGGCGCCCCACCACTGCTTAGTTTTGAAAGGCTTCTGTATAACAAGCAGCAACTTCAACAGAAGAGGAAATGTCAGTTTGGCCCCAACCTCCACAATATTATTTCCTTCCCTAAAATTCATGTTTAAATCTTTGCCCTGTCCTTTAGAAGCAAACACTTCTAGTACTTTCTTGATCTAGAAGGACCTTCTTTCTTTCCATCAATCTGTGTTTCTGTCTAAGGTAAATTTACCCAGTCACTATGACATTACTTGTCTAATCACCCAGGGTGAGGGGAAAATGGACAGAGCAGTTGGGCCTATATCCCATCTTTTCTCATGCTTCCTTTGGAATCATTTCCCCCCTCCAGGCCCTGCCTCTTTCCATTCCTCTGAAATCATGCTATTTGTGTCCTTCTGTTCCATTTATACCACAATACCCAATCATGGGTTGACCTATGTATGCCTGTAAGTGTGCTTATTACATAGAATACTGACATATTTTTCCTTTCATTCACTTACAACTGTTTTCTAAGCCATTCTGTATAAAAACACTCTCCTACTTATATAATAATTTTTCTCTCTTTTGAATCCGTTTCAGGAGGCTACTTTACAAAGAGCAAACATTTACATCCTGAGATATACCACCAAACACCCATTCTCCACCCTTTCTTAAAAGAAATACATCTTTAGATTCTACTCCCTAAAAAATAATGTTTCCTTTCTTCCTATCTTGAGCCAAGTGCTACTTAAAAATTTTTTTTAATGTTTATTTATTTTTGAGAGAGAGAGAAAGAGAGCACACAAGCACGTGCATGAGCAGGGGAGAGGCAGAGAGAGGGGTACAGAGAATCCAAAGCAGGTTTCTTCCTGACTGCAGACAGCCAAATGTGGGGCTCGAACCTGAGCCCAAGATGGATGCTCAACCTACTGAGCCATCCAGGCACCCCTAAATATTTTTATATGTGCCTTTAGCCTAGCAGGTAAGACCTAATGATGCCCTGAGCATCATTCTTTCCTAAATCTTTCCTCTGTGATCTCTGACTTAAAAGCAACATAAAAAGAGGAGGCCAAAAAACCCCCAGAAGCAGTGGAACAGCTGTATGGCAAGAGTCCTGAAGAAATAGGCTCCTCTTATCAGGAATGAAATGAGGAAGTGGGAAAAGGGACAGAAAGAGAGGTGGAAGTTATCAACAGATAGGAGAGAATGGAAAGCAGAGTAAGGCCATCTCCTTCCAGAAAAAACTGACAAGGAAAGTGAGCAGTGAGAAGTTCTAGACCAGGACCTAGGGTAAGGTTCACTTACCCGACACTTACCGTGTTGCATTTGGTGCCACATACCACTTGCCTATGATTCAGCCACTGAGATGCAAACACTTTATTAAGGGTCCCAAGATGAAACTCTCTCTCCTTCAAGAGACTGGGAAGTTGCTGTGCTGCATAGCCATGCAACACTCGAGAATAGTTGGTTTCATTCTGAAGCCTGACTTCTCGGTTCTTCAGGTAGTACACTAAGGATCTCTTCACTGGGGGGAGTCTTTTCCTTTTGTGAAGTGAGTGATCCCAGCCAAACTGTGTAAAGCAACATTAGAAATTAGGGTTTTGGCTACCTTCCTTCAGAACAAGCGATCTTCCTGTATCAGAGAAATCACCCAGAACTCATCCTGCAAGATTTACGTACAACAGAACAGGTATCTCCATACAGAAAGTCCAATTTAACTCTTCCAACACTGAAAGGATGCTGCTCATAGTCAAACTTATGAGAAACACAAAAGTTTACTAGGCCTTTTAGGAGTGAAGGATTCAAATCCCCTAAAGCTATACTTGACAGGGAAGGAAATGAGGGGCCAAACAATTCCTATACCGACCTGGGCTGCATCTCTACTCAGTCCCCTTCTCTCTCTCTGTCTGTACTCCCCGCGGAGCATGGAGAGTGCAACTAGGGCCAGACTGAGGTCCTACACCTTCCCGGGATGCACTATCAAGGGCCGTCTCCCTGTCCCGCGCTCCAGGCGGTTAAAGAATTCGAAAAATCAAACAGTAACGAGGTAGGAGGCACGGGAAATCAGAATCGGAATATGCGTCCAACAGGGTCTTCTCCTTCAAAGAGGGAGGTATAGGGATGATACCTGAGAAGTGCTGTTTTTTACAACGGTCCAAGCGCCAAAAAGCCCACGTCAGGGCCTGAAGTAGCCAAAGGGAGACTCCTTCCCATATAAAGGTCGCAATCATCTCCGCTTCCCAGCCCCCTCACTCCACCCCGGAGGTGGACTTCACTCTAGCTCGCTCCCCGTACCTTCTGGGAGGTTTTGTTCCTGATTCCACTCGACGTCGGTTTCCCTTCCTGCAAAGCCAAGATTCTAGTTTCCCCTCAAGCTCCACTCCCGGCTGCAGGCCTTCTGCGGAGTATGCCCCGTTTCCAAGTTTCCCTTTAGCTCATCTCTCTGGCCTTTCTGCTCTTCTGTGAATTCCTGGGGGCCCAGCCCTGTTGGGGCCCCGGTCTTGCCCCACCTCTGACTACGGACCTTGGTCCCGGGTTCCGGTTCCCTGATTTTAGGACCCTACCCCCTCTGGGTGCTTCGGCGATATAACCGGGGTCCTGGGCTCTCAACCCTCACCTGCGGACACTGAGCGTCGCTCCCAGCTCCTGGCGAGGCGGGCGCTTTCCGCTTCCTGCTAACTGCTTTCCGGGCCATAGTGGGCAGCGCCGCAGCGGCCCCGCAGCCACATGGGGCGGGGGTAGCGAGGGTTAGCAAGACGGCGGGTCATATACTGGGCCCCGGGGCCACGCACTTTAAAGCGCCTGGCCCGGAAAATGGCCCGGACCCAGGGAAGTAGGCAGAAGGGAAAGGAGGGAGGGAGGACCGGGGCCGGGAAAGGGAAAAGGAAAGGGAAGGGGCAGGGGAGGAAGGAACGAGAAGCTTTCAGACGAACAAGTCTGAAAGGACGGCGAGCGGCTAGAACCAAAACACCCCCTCCCCTTCGCCCTCGCTCCGTCACCCTTGCGCAGCCGCACTTCGGAGCATGTCGCCACGGTGACGCCAGCGGGCCTTCAGGGGTGGGGTTTAGGGTCTGCAAGTGGTAAACTCGCGGCTGTTGTTTTGCTGCCGCCCGCGCATTTCCAACGGTCCTCAGAGCGCCGCTGGGGGTGGAAGACCTGGGGTCAAAGCATTCTGCGTTCTGGCCGCCGACCTTGGACCCCCGCCTACTCATCCGCAGGCACCCGGAAGTGAAGACAACTAACCCGGCTCGGAGAAGGAGTCCCTCCCAGCACACGCCTTTACTGGGCAGCCGCCAGTGGTTATCTCCTTTTGAGCGCCGCACTTTCCCCGAACCTATCACAGACGGAGCTCCGGCAGCAAGGGCTGGACTCTGTGCGAAGAGGCAGGACCTCCTTCCCCCACCCTCGCAAGGTGGAGTCCGGCCGGCGTGCCCAGACTTTCCATCTGCAGAGTACCTGCTCTGCCCGGCGCAACCAGCCCAAGCCGCTCACTGGCCCTCTGCCCGCCTTCCCACCCCTGAGGAGTCCTAAGGCACCATTCTCCACTCAGTCTCCAGATTCCCTGCTGGCCACCTCTCCCGCCTCTCTCCTGCCCAAACTGCAACAGCCCCTCAGTCACCTTTCCCCTCAGCTACGACCTCGGCTCCCTTTAGATTCCCACGACCTGCCGGCCACAGGGTCTTTGTGCTTTATGAAATAGGCCTCACGTCTTAATTTATGTTTCCTACGTCTCCTAAATTGAGAACAGGAACAGGGGACTGCCATTGCCTGCCTCTCCCTCCGGGCCCTGGTTGCATCTCTATGAGGGCATATTGGGTGAAATTCTGAACCACAGAGTAGAGTGGCCGTTTTGCTTGTGAGTTAGATAAGGGGGCTTCTTCAGGATCACCCTTGCCTCCATTTTCAGAAGATGCTGTAGGGATTTGAGTGCTGGCTTCCACTTTTCCTCAGGCAAAGAAACCCGTTTGAGGAAACAGGATGCTCTTGCTTGGGGTTGACTTGCTTCGGGCTGTAGTGCCCAGTTACCTGCTGTTCGCTTCAGGCTTCGTACCTCCAGGGAGCTCTGTTGACCCATCTGAGGTTCTGCCTACAAGATTTAGATTTGTTTTCCAAGCCAAAACAAAGACCAGATTGAGACAGGGTCCTCTGCCATCCCAAGTGGGCACTGCCACTAATCTCTAGTGCCACCTTGGGAATGGCAGCCCCGTCTTACTTGGTCAGGCCTATTCCTTTAGAGACTCGAGCAGGGTGAATGGGCCAGAAGTGGTTCAGCTTTCTTTTTGAGCCTATTGCTGCAGTTCTGTCTTGCCTCACAATGCCCTTGATGACCCAGGAGCCCATGGGGCAAGAGTCTGGAATTCCTTTGAGAATCTCTAGGCTCATGCTGGGCTGCACATGGATCCTGGTATCCTCTGCCCATGTCGTAGGCTGCAGCCTCATCCTCCAAATTGGTGCACTTCGTCTTGACATCCCAGGAACTATCCCCAAATGCACCTCCCAGCAGAGCTCACAATTTCTGTGGATTAGATTCACCTGGAAGTTTAAAAGTCCACAGTTGCTTTTAGAAGACCGGTGATACGGGGGCATCTGGGTGGCTCACTGCTGTCACCACAGAGCCCACTTTAAATCCTCTGTCTCCCCCCCTCTCTGCCCCTCCCCTACTTGTGCTGTCTCTCCCAAAATAAATAAACTTAAAAAATAAATAAAGACTGATGATGCCAAGGATCGGTGAGGTAGAATGACTGGAACTCTCATACATTGCTAGTGGGCATGTAAATTGGTACAGTTTAGAAAAAAATCTATAGCAGTATCTACTATAGCTAAATATGTGTACCTTATGATCCAGAACTACTCCTGGTTATAACAACAAAAATGAGTGTTTATGTCCACGAAAAGGCATAGTTTTATTCATAACAGCCATAAATGGGAAATAGTTCAAATGTCAATCAATAGATTAATTGGAGGTTCCCATGACCTCCTAATCAGGTTTGATAATTTGCTATAATAGCTCGTGGAACTCAGGAAAATAAATATATTACCATCTTATTATAAAGGATATTATAAAAGATACAAATGAAGAGCTAAATGAAGGTGGACAGGGAGTGAGGTCTGCAAGGGTCCTTAAGAGAGGAGCATCTGCCCCTGTGGAGCTTGGGGTACACTACCCCATGGTATGTGGATATATTCACCCACGTGGAAGCTCTCCAAACCCCATAGGTTAGGGTTTATATGGAGGTCTCATTACGAAGGCATGGTTGATAAAATCATTAACCCTGACTCAATCCACATTCCTTCTCCCTTCTCAGAGGTCAGGGGATGGGGCTGAAGGTTCCATACCCGTAATTACATGGTCGGTTCCTCTGGCAACCAGCCCCCATCCTGAAGCTATCTAAAGAATCATCTTGAGTCTCCCCATTAATATAAACTCAGGTTTGGTTGAGAGGGACTTATTCAAAATGACAAAAGATGTGCTTCTACCATTATCACTTAGAAAATTACAGGAGTTTTAGGAGCTTTTGTGCAGGAATCAGGACAAAGACCAAATACATACCTTATTATATTACAATCTCATAGTAATAGAAGTCAGTAGTCATTACTCTCGGTGACATCTAACTGCGAAGAGAACCCAGGGAGGTTTCTGGTGTGCAAGAAATTAATATAAGTATATGAACATATATATTTTTTTAAGATTTTATTTTTAAGTAATACTCTACACCCAATGTGGGGCTCGAACCTATAACCCCAAGATCAAGAGTCACATGCTCCATCCGTGAGCCAGGCAGCTGCTCTGGAGATGTCTATATCTTGATCTTGGTGATGATTATACTAGTGTACACATATGTAAAATTTCAACAAGCCTGTACATTTAAGATTTATGCAGTTTAGGGGTGCCTGGGTGACTCGGTTAAGCGGACAACTTCGGCTCAGGTCATAGTCTCACAGATGTGGGTTCAAGCCCTGTGTCAGGCGCCATGCTGACAGCTCAGAGCCTGGAGCTTCTTTGGATTCTGTGTCTCCCTCTCTCTCTGCCCCTTCCCCACTCATGCTCCCTCTCCTCTCGCGCGTGTGTGCTCTTTTTCTCTCTCTCTCAAAAATGAAGAAACATTAAAAAAAGATTTATGCGGTTTTTATTAAGTATACCTCAATATAAAGATACAAGCATTCGAAAATTTTTCACCCGGTTTCTTCCCTTGTACTTTTTTTTTCCCCTTGTACTTTTTAAGAGACAATCAGTCTAGGAAGAAGGAAAATTTAAAAACCACAACCTGGGGGGTGCCTAATTTTGGCTCAGGTCATGATGTTGCAGTTTTGTGGGTTCAAGCCTGCTGTCAGGCTCTTCGCTGACAGCACAGAGCCTGTTTGGAATTCTCCCTCTCTCTGCCCCTGCCTCGCTAGTGCTCTCTCTGTCTCTCTCAAAATAAATAAATTAAAACACACACACACACACACACACACACACACACAACCTGGGGCTTCTGGGTGGCTCAGCTGGTTAAGCGTCCAACTTTTGGGGCACCTAGCTGACTCACTTGGTTGAGAGTCTGACTCTTGTGTTGGCTCTGGTCATCATCTCACGGTTCCTGGGTTTGAGCCCTGTGTCAGGCTTTGTGCTGATGGTGTGGAGCCTGCTTAGAATTCTCTCTCTCTCTTTCTCTCTCTGCCCCTTCCCCACTCGTGTGTACACGCACATTTTCTCTTTCTCAAATAAATAAAAGTTTAAGAAAAAAATAAAAACGACAATCCTAGGCTGAAATTAATCTGAGAGGATATTGAATTCATCTCTCAGCTCTACAAACAAAACAAAAATGTTCTCCAGACATATGAAAACGTGGGAATAACCTTTGTCGCTCCCAATTCTTGTAACCTCTCCTCACACACACTCACACATCTATTCCATCACCAAGTTCTATTTATTTTGCCTTCTAAATATTTTGAGTCAATTCACATCTCCAAACTACCCTACTCCAAGTCTGTCACATATTTTTTTAATCACATTTATTGGGGCATCTGGGGGGCTCAGTCCCTTAAACATCTGACTCTTGATTTCTGTTCAGGTCATGCTTTCATGGTGATGAGATTGAGCCCAGAGTGTGAGATCAAGCCCAGAGTTGGGCTCCATGATGAGTGCGGTGCTTGCTTAAGATTTTCTCTCTCCCAGGGCGCCTGGGTGGCTCAGTCCGTTAAGCATCCAACTTTGGCCCAGGTCATGATCTCGCAGTTTGTGAGTTCAGGTGCCTCATCGGGCTCTGTGCTGACAGTTCAGAGCCTGGAGCCTGCTTCGGATTCTGTGTCTCCCTCTCTCTGTCTGCCCCTTCTCTGCTCATGCTCTGTCTCTGTCTCAAAAATGAAAACATTAAAAACATTAAAAAAAAAAACCCAATTCTCTCTCTCTCCCTCTGGCCCTCCCCTGCTGCACTCTCTCTCTCTCAAAAAAAAAGCAAAACCATTAGTCACATTTTTAACGTTACCACCAATTTATTTATTAATTTTTAAAATAATTTAATTAAAAAAATTTTTTGAAAGATAGACTGCAAACGCATGAGTTGGGGAGGGGAGAGGGAAGGGACAGTCAGAGGGAGCCCGAGATCATGAGCTGTGAGATCAGGATCTGAGCTGAAATCAGTAGTCTGATGCTTAACTGACTGAGCCACCCAGGCATCTGTATTTTTTTTTTTTAACGTTTATTTATTTTCGAGAGACATAGAGACAGAGCGTGAGCAGGGGAGGGGCAGAAAGAGAGGGAGACACAGAATCCGAAGCAGGCTCCAGGCCCTGAGCTGTCAGCACAGAGCCCGATGCGGGGCTCGAACTCATGAACCATGAGATCATGACCTGAGCTGAAGTCGGCTGTTTAATCGACTGAGCCACACCCCCCCCCCATTTATTTTTTTAAAGTAAGCTCTATGCCCAATGCAGGGTTTGAACTCACAACCCTAAGATCAAGAGTCACATGCACATCAGGGTTCCTGGCTGGCTCCATCTGTGGAGCATATGATTATTGATCTCAGGGTTTTAAGTTCAAGCCCAGATTGGGTGTAGAGATTATTTAAAAATAAAAACTTTTTTGAGGTGCCTGGGTGGCTCAGTCCCTTGAGTGCCTGACTTTAACTCAGGGCATGATCTCGCAGTTCATGAGTTCGAGCTGCATTGGGCTCTGTGATGACAGCTCTGTGCTGACAGCTCTGCTTCAGATTCTGTGTCTCCCTCTCTCTCTGCCCTTCCCCCACTCGTGCTTTATCTCTCTAAAAAAAAAGGTTAAAAGAAATAGTTTTAATAAAATCTTCTCTTAAATAAAATTTCATTTTATTTTATTTTTAAAGTTTATTTATTTATTTTGAAAGAGACAGAGACAGCATGAACAGGGGAGAGGTAAGAAGGGAGAGAGAGAGAATCCCAAGCAGGCTCCATGCTTTCATCACGGAGCCTGATATAGGGCTTGAACTCACAAACTGTGAGATCATGACTTGAGCCTAAACCAAGAGTCAGACACTTAACTAACTGAGCCACCCAGGAACTCCCCACCAAATATCATAAAACAAAAAACAAGTCACATGCACAACTGACTGAGCCAGCGAGGTGCCCTGTCACATATCCATTGCACCATTTGTGAAGCTCTCAGAGATGGACCACGTGTATCTACTCCAACCTCTTTTGTGTTTCGCACTCTGCAGATAGCTCTTTTTTTAATGCACATTTGATCAAACTATCCCCATGGTCACCTCTACCTTCTTTGCTGTCTTCTTCTTGGTCTTTGGATAAAAATAAAATGCTTAATCTGACCCGTATGAGACCCTGCACGATCTGGCTCCTAACTTGACTCCAGCCACATCTCTTACCATATTTCCCCTCCTTTCTCAGCTCCAGCCCTACTGATCCTCTTTCAATCCTTCCAAATCCACCCGACATGTTCCTTCTTGTCATAGGGCCTGGGCACAGCTTTATCTCCATTTGATTCACTCTTTCTATTCCTCTTTGCTATTGTAGTTCTTAGTCATCCTTCAGATCTCAGCTGAAATGTTACTTCCTTAGGAAAGTGTTCCCTGGGCTCCTTGATTAGTTGTGATCCCCCACCTCCATTATTCAGTTTCAAAGCACTGTATGTTTCTCCTTTGCAGCACTTATCACAGTTAGAATTTTACATGTAGTTGTAGGATTATTTGATTAATGTCTGTCACCCCCACTAGAATGTAAGCTGCTTGAGAGTAGGGACTATGGATGTCCTGGCTATCATTGTTATTGCCAGTGCCTGAGTGCACTGTGGTGTCTAGATGGGGTGTCTCTTGATTGGATGGGGGCCTCCAAATGTGGGGTGAGATTGGGTAGAAGCCGGTGGTGTGGGAGGTGAAAGAATTCACCTGAGGCAGAACAAGCGAGATAGAAGTTTATTGAATACACCTCGAGGGAGAAGTGAGCAGGCAACAGAGAAGATGCTGTCTGCAAAGAGGCAGTACATGGGGGCTATTCTTAAAGGGGGAAGATAAGGAGATATGGTGAGGTATGGAACCTTCCCTTTTTGGTAACTGTGCCTAGCGATAAGAAGCCCACTGCTTAGTTAGGACCTATGGATATTTTGAGGTGGGTTGCTGGATGGTCCTGTCTGTGTTCAGCCAGGGGTTCCTGCGAGCCCTTTCTATAGTCCATCACTCAAGCTACTTTGCCTAAAAATGGCATCTACAGCACATGCTAACATTCAACAAATACTTGTGAATAAATGGATAAGTTAATGAATGAATGCATTTTGAAACTTCCAAGATTAAAAAAAAATCCCTTGTTTATACACTCATTCCAGCATGTAATAAGAACCATTCATTCTTAGTAGATAATTTCTTGGACTCAAGCACGACCTTTTCTGTGACTGGTCCCTTCCTACCATCACTCATCTTTCACCTTTGCTCAGATGCTCTCGCTCTGCGCCCCCACAGGACTTTTTCATGGATAATTTATCACTGTGTATTGTAATGATCTGTTTTCTTTTCCTTTTCCTTTTTTTTTTTTTTTAAGATTTTACTTTTAACTGATTTCTATACCCAATGTGGGGGTCAAACTAATGACCCCAAGATCAAGAGTCACAGGCTCTTGTAACGGAGCCAGCCAGGCCTCCTGATAATGATCTGTTTTCATGTCTGTCCCACTAGCTTAAGAGCTACTTGAACGGCAGAGGATATCCTTGTTTATCTCCAAATCTCTAGTGTTTGCAAAAATACCTAGCATATTTTATACACTCCCCACACGTTGAATGACTGAACAAAGGGTAAGTCAAATATATGTTTTACAAGTCCTCTAAGTACGTTCACAGTAGGTTTAACAATAGGTATAGGGAAGAAACTGTGTAATGAGACTAATGTAACAATAATTTGCAGCCAGAACCTTGAGAAATCCATTTACTTATGTAAAAGAACTTTTTTCTTTTTCTAAAAAAGTTTTTTATTTATTTTTGAGAGAGGTAGGGGAGGGGCAGAGAGAGGAGAGAGAGAATCCCAAGCAGGCTCTGCACTGTCAGCCCTGAGCCTGACTAGAAGCTCCATCCCTCAAACTGTGAGATCATGACCAGAGCCAAAACCAAGAGTTGGACACTTAACCAACTGTGCCACCCAGGTGCCCCTAAAATAACTTTTTTTTTCTAATTAAAAAGTAGTTTGTTCTCAAAGTAGAAAGTTGGAAAGTAATGAAAGAAAAGAAAGACACAAAACCCAAAAATTACCTATAATTTCACCCTCCAGATATCTACTGTTTACATCTTGATGGATGCTCTAGTTTTTTTCAGTATGTGATTGTACCTGTATTTATATATCCTTACATCTTGTTCTTTTTTTTTAGTTTATTTTTGAGAGAGACAGAGACAGCTTAACCAGGGATGGGGGGCAAGAGAAAGGGAGAGAGAGAATCTCTTAGAGAATCTGTGCTAACCTACATTAGCACAGAGCCTGACGTAGGGCTTGAACACACAAAACCATGAGATCGTTACCTGAGCCAAAACCAGGAGTGGACCCTTAACTGACTGAGTCAACCAGGTACCCCACATATTGCTCTTTTTAAACATAATTTCAAACTGATTGTTTTATAGCTTTAAATAAAAACCCTAATAGTTCCAGTCTTCTTCAGTCTCACCCCTCCAAGTCAGTCATTGTAACTATTCCTTCACAATGTGATGTGCAGAAGGAGGCCCTTCAATGGGCAGAGGACCCAGGACCTGCTCACCTTATACCTGGCTTGGTCTTGCCAGGAAGAATAAATAACAAGAAAGTAGTATAAAATACTTTGGACAAATTGAGTTATGTTATACATGCTTAGTAATAGAAATTCCTCCTGTTTATTTGCACAGATTCCTTGGAACAAACAAAGCAGATGTTGCCACAATTCCCTGTATGACTCTACCCTTAATGTGTTGGAGCTAATTAACTATACTTGCTAGCAAAGGGCTTGGGAGGAAAACATTTCTGTTAGGAGAAAGGATTTGGGATTTTAATTCATACAAACCATAATAAAAAAACAGCAAGAAGAGACCTGGAGGACGTAGGAACATGAACGACGACAGATGGTAAACACTCAGTAACTTCTCTCTGATGATTCAAAGATGTTAGAGGTCTCTAAGGCATGTGAATGATAATTATTTCATCCACCGTGGAAGTACTTTTCCGATCCTGGGGCATAGATTACTAACGGTGGAAGATGCTATAGAGAAAACTCATTTCATTAAACTCATACTTTTACAGAAAACTGAAGCCTAAGAAGTTGAGTCATGCGGTCAGAGAGGGGGTGAGTGAGGACTGGAACCCAGTATCTTTGTTCCAGATTATTTTCAATTTTGCTGCATTAAATATCTGGGTCCAGCTGAAGTTGCAAGTGGTGTTTATTTTAGCATTTTCCTGGTACTGTCATACTTTTTTCTTTTTTCAGGGCCTGGATTATTTTATCCAAAGCATCGACTACTTTGAGAGCAGAAATCCTATTTCTAAATTTAATGTATAATTTGGTGCACGCTGATAGATTTTGTGTTAAGAACACACAATTTCTCGTCATTCAGGAGCTGATTATACAGTTTGTAAATTACCCAATTTCCTTGGCTTTTGACTCCTGCCTCCTGCCTTTTAAACAATCTTACTTTTATTCGTAACGTCAATAAGATGAAGAATGAAAGGAAGTGAAGAAACTTTTCTGCTTATGAGCTCAAGTAATTTTTTTTTTTAAATTAGGCTCCATACCCAATATGCAGCTTGAACTCATGACCCTGAGATCAAGAGTCGCAACTGAGCCAGCCAGATGCCCGTATAGGCTCAAGTAATTTATTTGGAAAAAGAAGGGAAAAAATAGACTAGTTAAAATATATATCTTATGATATAATTCTATTTCCTTCATACTTCTCATATGCCTGATTGCAAAATATAAGAATTTTAGAAGTATATTATCTACAAATTTTGTTGAAGAACTTTCTACCAGTTATATCTATTGACTCAAATGCAAGACAATCTTAGCATAAAAACAAACATATAGGTATCAACTCATGATAGAAAAATAACTTGGCTTACAAAGTGGAACAAAGATATTCTTATCATTAGGCAATTACAGAATAATATTTTTGTTCTGATAACATCAATAACAAATGTCCAGAAAATATATTTAAAATTTTTTTTTATTTTTTTAACGTTTATTTATTTTTGACAGACATAGAGACAGAGTATGAGCAGGGGAAGGGCAGAGAGAGAGGGAGACACAGAATCCAAAGCAGGCTCCAGGCTCTGAGCCGGCAGCACAGAGCCCGATGTGGCGCTCGAACTCATAGACCGCGAGATCATGACCTGAGTCGAAGTCGGCCAGGTAACCAACTGAGCCACCCAGGTGCCCCAGAAAATATATTTAAAACCATTATTAAGAGGGGCACCTGGGGTGGCTCAGTCAGTTGAGCATCTGACTTCAGCTCAGTTCATGATCTTGTGGTTCATGAGTTCAAGCCCGCATTCGGCTCTCTGCTGTCAGTGCAGAGCCTGCTTCGGATCCTCTGTCTTCCTCTCTCTGCCCCTCCTCTGCTTGCACTGTCTGTCTCAAAAAGTAAATAAACATTTTAAAAAAGAAATAAAAAAAATAAATAAATGCAATAAATGTTTTTCTGATTTTCCTTCAATGTGTGTGTATATATATTCCTTCCATCTATGGGTCTGCTTATTTTTTAAAAACAAAATTGTAGATTTAATTTCTTCTATTGCTTTCACTTAACATAAACATCAACATTTTTTATATATCTTTTGAAAACATGATTTTTTAATGCTGAAAAATAATTCCATAGAAGAATATACTGTAACTTATTAGTTCATTATTGTTAGATTTCAGTCTGTTATCTGGCAGGATTCTCTAGAGAAAAAGACCAGAAGGAGGATATACATAAATCCTTTTGATATATATATATCAGAGATATGGTACATATACATATGTATCAGAGAGACAGAGATAGAAACAGAGAAAGAGAGAGAGGGAGAAATTTATTCCAAAGAATTGACTTACGTGATTGTGGAGGCTGGCAAATCGAAAATGGGTAGGGCAAGCTGGAAACTCTCGGGCAGGAGCTGGTGTGGTCTCGAGGCAGGACTTCTTCCTCAGGAATACCTGATTTTGCTCTTTAAGCCTTTCAACTGGTTGGCCGAGGCCTACTCACATTAGGAAGGACCATCTCCTTTGTTGAAAGTCAACTGATTGTAGAATTAATTTTTTTCCAGCTTTATTGAAATATAATTGACTTAAAGCACTGTGTAAGTTTAAGGCGTACACCGTGATGATTTGATATATGTATGTATTGCAAAATAATTGTATGAGATAACAGAAAATATATCTATTTGGTCTCTGTCTCTGTTTCCTAACGCATAGCTCCGAAAACCCTTGTAATTTCCTAAATGATAGGAGCACTAGGAAAATCTTTTCTTCTAATAGTTGGTCTTTGACTCTAGTTCCTAACAGAGTTCCTGTATCCCTTGAAATTTCCTGGATCATAGCACGTCTTTTTTTTTTTTTTTTTTTAAGTAATCTCTACACCTAACTGTGGAGCTTGAACTCCTGACCTTGAGATCAAGAATCATATCCTCTCCTCACTGAGCCAGCCAGGTGCCCCACAGTGCATTTGGTTTTAAGGAGGTGACTCTTGGTGGGCTCCTGGATGGTGAGTGGTCCCCAGAAAGACCAGGCCATGATTAGAAGTGCTCCAAAGCGGTGAACAGGAACCAGTCTCGGCGCTAACACCCAGGGCCTAAGGTGAGGGAAGGAGCTGAAAGAAGCTGCTGCCCTCTCCTGCCTGGGACTGGAGTTCTGTAACTCTCCATAAGGAAGGTGGAAGCAATGAGAAGAAAAACAAAACAAAATAAAACAAAACAGCAAAACTTCCCACTCCAAAATGAGTTTGCAAGTAAATTTCCTAAACTCTTTAGTAGAACTCATTGTAGAAAATTCAGATGCTCAGACACCCCCTCACCAAAAACTCCATAATCAGGAGAATAATTCATTCCAGATAAAGGAAAGTAAAAGAATATATTTTTTTTTAATTTGAGAGAGAGAGTGAGTGAGAGAGAGAGAGAGACCACCAGCAGGGGAGAGGGGCAGAGGGAGAGAGAATCCCAAGCAGGCTCCACATCATCAGCACGGAGCCAGATGTGAGGCTCAAACTCACAAACTGTGAGATCATGACCTGAGCCGAGATTAAGAGTCAGTTGCTTGGGGCACCTGGGTGGCTCAGTGGGTTAAGCGTCTGACTTTAACCTAGGTTATGGTCTCCTTGTTCTTGAGTTCCAGCCCTGTGTAGGTCTCTATGCTGACAGCTCAGAGCCTGGAGTCTGTTTCAGATTCCGTGTCTTCCTCTCTCTCTCTACCCCTCCCTTGCTCATGCTCAGTCTCTCTCTCAAAAGTAAATAAATCTTAAAAAGAAAAATACAGTCAGATGCTTAACTGACTGAGCTACCCAGGTACCCCACTTACTATGGTAGTTTTAACATATGTCCTCAGATTGACTGATTTTTATGTATACCTGTTTATATTTTATTTTTGCCTGTTTTCATTTCTTAGTGTTTTATTTTTTTTATACTTTATACAGTTTCTTATTCTTCCTTTATTCCTTTAAGGATCTGATGGATACTTACGTTAAAGAAATCTTTTAAAGATTGTTCTTTTAGGGCCCCTGAGTGGCTCAATCAGTTGAGCATCCGTTTCTTGGTTTCGGCTTAGGTCATGATCCCAACATCTTGAAATTGAGCCTGGTGTCAGGCTCAGTGCTAAGTGCGGAATCTGCTTAAGATTCTCTCTCTTCTTTCTCCCTCTTTCCATTCTCTCTCTTTCTCTCTCTCTCTCTCTCTCTCAAATTAAAAAAAAAAATAAGCACAAAGTCTTTGATACTACTCTTTCCAGGAGGTGGAGATTAATTTCCCTTTCTGGACTTAGTAGCTCACTTTTAATGCATAGAACATGGAAAACAAATATAACTTTAGGGGCGCCTGGGTGGCTCAGTCAGTTAAGCGGCTGACTTCGGCTCAGGTCATGATCTCACAGTCTGTGAGTTCGAGCCTCGCGTCGGGCTCCTGTGCTGATGGCTCGGAGCCTGGAGCCTGCTTCGGATTCTGTGTCTGCCTCTCTCTCTGCCTCTCCCCTGCTCACACTCCGTCTCTCTGTCTCTCAAAAATAAATAAACATTTTAAAAAATTATATATATATATATATACATAACTTTACATATACATATATATATATTATAACTTTACAGTAGGGAAACCTGGCAGTAACCACCTTAATTAAATGATCAAGGTTAGGGGCGCCTGGGTGGCTCAGTTGGTTAAGCGGCCGACTTTGGCTCAGGTCATGATCTTATGGTCTGTGAGTTCAAGCCCCACATCAGGCTCTGTGCTGATGGCTCAGAGCCTGGAGCCTGCTTCGGATTCTGTGTCTGCCTCCCTCTCTGCCCTTCCCCTGCTCACGCTCTGTCTCTCTGTCTTTCAAAAATAAATAAACATTAAAAGAAAAATTTTAAATGATCAAGGTTAACTTCAATAACATTAAGCCATGCTCCTCCATGTGATGTGATGTAAAGGGCACTTTACCTCTGTGGCATTCTTCCCAAAAATCTGTAACTCTAGTTTAATAATGAGAAGACATCAGAAAAAATCTAAATTGAGGGACTTTCTAGACATTTTACAACATAGCTGCCCAATACTCTTCAAAAATGCCAAGGTTGTTCACCTGGGTGGATCAGTCAATCTGAGGACATATGTTAAGGACTTTGGTTCAGGTTATGATCCCATGGTTCATGAGTTCGAGTCCTGCATCAGGTGAGCCTGAGCCCCACTTGGATGAGCCCTGCTTGTCTCTCTTACTTTCTCTCTCCTTCTTGCTCACTTGCACCCTTTCTGTCTCTTACTGAAAAAACAAAACAAAACAAAAAAATATGAAGACAAACAAAAAAACAAAAGTGCCAAAGTGATGGAAGACAAGGAAAGACTGAGAAACAGTCACAGATTGAAGGAGACTAAAGAGACTTGACAACTGGTATTTTGGATCAGATTCTGAGTATGAAAAGGACATTAGTCAAGAAAATGAGGAAATCTGAATAAAATCAATAGTATTGTATCGATGTTAGTTTCTTAGTTTTGATTAACATACCATAGTTATATAACCTTAAGGGAAGCTAGGTAAAGAATATATAGGAATTCTCTATATTATCTTTTTTCTTTTCAAGCTTATTTATTTATTTTGAGAGAGAGAGAGAGAGAGAGAGAGAGAGAGAGAGAGTGTGTGTGTGTGTGTGTGTGTGTGTGTGTGTGTCAGTGGGGGAAGGGGAGAGAGAGAGAGAGAAAGAGAATCCCAAGCAGGCTCTGCACTGTCAGTGTGGAGCCCAACACAGGGCTTGAATTCACGAACTGTGAGATCATGACCTGAGCCAAAATCAAGAGTTGGAAGCTTAACTGACTGAGTCACCCAGGTACCCCTCTGCATTATCTTCTAACTTCTATAAATCTAAGATTATTTAAAAATGGAAAATTTGGGGGTGCCTGGCTGCCTCAGTTGGTGTAGAGTGTGACTCTTGATCTTGGGGTTGTAAGTTTAAGCCCCATGCTGGGTGTAGAAATTACTTCAAAAAAATCTTTAAAAAAATAAAAATAGAAAGTTTAGGGACGCCGGGCTGACTCAGTCAGAAGAGCATGTGACTCTTCATCTCAGGATCATGAGTTTGAGCCCCACATTGGGAGTAGAGATTACTGAAAAAATAAATAAACCTTAAAAAACTGTTTTAAATGGAAAGTTTAAAAAAATAAATAAATGAGTCAATTAGAAATTTGGGAAAAGATTTCCAAAAATGGAAAAGTACAGCTGTTGTCACTGAGTCCAAGTTCATTTCGCTTGCTGTGTGACAGGCCAGTAGGTTGAAAAGCAAGATGTTAGGGTAAGGAAATCAACTTTATTCAGAAAACCAGAAAACTGAGAAGATGGTGGACTGTTGTCCCAAAGAACCATCTCCTCTCAGCATGAAATTCGAGTTTCTTTTATGTTAGTAAAAAGGAGAAGTGGGGAGGGGGGTGATGAAGTCAAAAGCTGTGACTGACATCTGTAGACATCTGAGAAAAATCATGTAACTTTTTTTTTCAATGTTTATTTATTTTTGAGAGAGAGGGTGCTCATGAGCAGGGGAGGGGTAGAGAGAGAGGTGGACAGAGGATCCGGAGTGGGCTCTGCACTAATGGCAGTGAGCCCGATGTGGGTCTTGAATCCATGAACTGTGAAATCATGACCTGAGCCAAAGTTGGAAGCTCAATCGATGGAGCCTCTCAGGTACACTGTGAAAAGTGTAACTTCTTTGTCCTTGGTCAGGTGATCTTTGTATACAGGAATCTAGACATATTATTACTGTAAATCTTAAATATAGCATAGTCATTTCTGTATGTACTTCCTTATCTCCTTGGGTGAGGTAGGTTTTGGGTAAAAAGCAGTTTAGGCAAACTTTAGCTGTAACATGACTATGTGCAGGGCTAAGCAGAAGTTTCTAAGCTATAGATCATAGCAGAAAAGGAAATAGAAGCAATATGGAATCAGACTCATTAAGTTTCTATCTGTTATATTACTGGAGAGAAAATACCAGTAAACAAGTTACAGTATCTTTTCTTTTTAAAAATTTTTTAAAAGTGTATTTATTTTTGAGAAAGGGAGAGACAGAGTGTGCACTGGGGAGAGGCAGGGACAGAGAGAATCATAGAATCTGAAGCAGGCTCCAGGCTCTGAGCTGTCAGCACAAAGCCCAGTGCAGGGCTCAAACCCATTAACCCCAAGATCATGACCCAAGCCAAAGTCAGAGGCTTAACCAACTGAGCCTACAAGATACACTATTTTAAATGGACACTGTCAAGGAGAGAATTAATGAATTAGAAGCTTGTTCTAAGGAAATTACCTAAAGAATAGCACAAAAAGGTAAAGATTAAGTACAATAGAAAGGCATAGAAGATAGGAGTGACATCAGGAAAAATGGCAGAGAATGGGGTCCATCCCTGCACAGAAACACTGAAAAAAATTTGGCAAAAACTGTTTCAGCCTTACTACAACTCTGGGAGATAGTCAAAAGTTTGCAGCAACCAAGTTAATGTTTAGCCAGGAGTCCAGCGAAACACAGTAGAAGATCTTTGTGGTGTTTTAACTTACCCTAGCTCCACCCTACTCACTGATATAGCAGCAGTCTTAAAGATGGCAGCCCATATTCCTGCCATCTTTGTGTGGGTACCTGCTTCTTTCAGAAGCAGAGTGGACCGTGTTCCAAAGGGATAAAGTTTGTCTTTTTTGAGCTCTCCAGAGTTTCCTTGAAGGACTGATGCCATGGGCTTCTCTTTGTTTTACCTAACTTGGAATTCTATGGTGGCAGAAAGGCTACACAGAGGACTTTTCCTAAAAGCATTGAAAGGGAAGTGAACAAGCTGTTGCTGCCTGGGTAGAAAATAACCGCTGGGTGAATAGACACACGAAAAACCTGGGAGGAAAGTCCAGGGAGTGAGGGTTTGGGGGGGGGGGGGGGGGGGGGGGCGGGATGGATAAGACAAGCGCCTTGAAAGTTTCCTGGGTATACTGGGGAATCTAGAAAGCCACATGTATGAGGAAAGAAGGACACATGCTAAGAGAACTGAGATGACCATAAGCTTTCACCTTTGGCTGATCTTTAGGCTCAGGGCAAGCAGGAAGTGGAGGTTAAGGCAGAGTTGTAAACGACCAGGCTAAGCATGAAGGAGTGATCCAAACACAGGTTACTCCAGAGACCTGGAGATTCTTTTTCTAATCTGCTCCTTCCCCCTGCCGCACCGCCCCCCCACCCACTTCCTTCCTTTCCTCCAGGCATTTAAGGAGATGTCCATCAAACTATAATTTTAAAATGTGGTCATATAGTGCTCCCTTCCGTAGCACATACACTAAAAGGGGAAGGATACAGAGAAGATTAACACAGCTCCTGTGCAAGCATGACACGCAAATTTGTGAAGTGTTCCATATTTAAAACAATAAAAAAGAAAAAAAATTAAAATGTGGTTATGTGAAAGAAAATCCTTGCTTTTAGGAAGTAAACACTGATGAGTTTAGGAGTTTCTAATTTTTCTTTTTATTTTTTTTAACGTTTATTTATCTTTGAGAGAGAGAGATAGAGTACAAGCAGGTGAGGAGCAGAGAGAGAGGGAACACAGAACCCGAAGCAGGCTCCAGTCTCTGAGCTGTCAGCACAGAGCCTGACGTGGGGCTTGAACCCACAAGGTGAGATCATAACCTGAGCTGAAGTCGGACGCTCAACTGACTGAGCCATCCAGGCGCTCCTAATTTTTCAACATTCTAAGATTTCCAGCTTACTCTCAAAAGGTCCATAAAAGAGAAGATGTTTTAGTAATTTCATAACCATTTTTTAGGCTCTGTCATGTGGTAAGTGTGGTGGTTGGCAGACACCACACTTGCCTTCAAGAAACTCATAGACTAGGAGGAGAACCCATCTAACTAAAATACCATACAGGCTAAGGAACTATGGAAACTCAGTAGAGCAAGAGGATCTGGAATGGCATCTTTTTTATTTTATTTTTTTAAGTAGGCTCCCCACTCAGCTCAGAGCCCAACATGGAGCTTGAACTCATGACCCTGAGATCAAGACCTGAGTTGAGATCAAGAGTTGGACACAACTAACTGAGCCACCCAGGTGCCCCTGGAATGGCTTCTTAAAAGAGGTCACATAAGCTAATTCTTGAAGGATGTAGAGAATTTCAAGAGAGAACAATGGGTAGAAGGGTAAAGGACAGTGATTGCTAATTGTTCCCCAGTATGCCCATCTTTCGGTTGCTAATGGATTCCCCTAAACTTAGCTGGGTGCTTGGCAGTCAGCAATACTACATTTTTAAAGATTTTAAGTAATCTCTACAGCCAACGTGGGGCTCAAACTTACAACCCTGAGATCAAGAGTCGCACGCTCTATTGTCTGAGCCAGCCAAGTATCCCAGCTCTACTACATTTTTAACTTCTTTTGCAGCTGGGTAAGACAGCGTGACTACGTTCTAGCCAAAAGGGAAGTCAGCTGAAATGATCTTGGCAACTCTCAGGTCACACATTTAATCAGAAGCTGCTAACCCTTCTCCTCCTCTTTGAGATGTAGTAATGGTGAGTCAACTCTGACCGTGTGGATGACAGTGCTAATATCACAGGTAGGGAACTGTGTCTGAGGAGGACCTTGGGGAGCAGAGCCTCTCACCTGACCAGTCTTTATGGTCTATCAGCTCAGATTTTTACTTGAGAGAGAAAGAAATTTTCACCTTGATTAAGCCACTGATATTTCTGTCTCTGTCTAGTCAATATCCTAACTAAGAAAAGCAGGAATAAGAGAAGAAAGACAGTGAGAATACAAAGCCTACTTAGAAAACCAAACTGTCTCTTTGTTTTTTCTTCTCTCTTTTTCCTTCCCTTCCTTTCTTCTAATCCATTCTCCTTTTATTATAGTTATACATAAACGTATACATATACATACCTTTGCTCTTTCATATCCCACTGGTTCCAGATTTTTAGCTCTAGACATACTAATGAACTCATATCTTCTGTGTTTTTCCTGCTAATTCCAGCTTCCAGTAAAGTAGCCTTAATGATAGAAACCATTTCCTGCCTCAGAAGCTCTCCTTAGAGCAACAGTGAGGCAGTAGGCATCTGGCCAGGCAGTGGACAGGCACATCTCCCTTGTCACAGTGAGCAGACAGGACTGCCTTTCTAGTACAATCAGGTTTGTGGGCAATAAAGGAGCTGTCTTGTTCCTGGGAAGCTTTCTCTACTTCCATAAAAGGGAATTTGAAGAAATCTTTTTGTTTTTAATCTTTTTAATGTTTATTTATTTTTGAGAGATAGAGAGAGCAGGAGTAGGGGAGAGGCAGAGAGAGAGGGAGACACAGAATCCAAAGCAGGCTCCAGGCTCTGAGCTGAATGCACAGAGGCCGATGCAGGGCTCAAACTCATGAACCGCAAGATCATGACCTAAGCCGAAGTCAGAGAGTTAACCAGCTGAGCCACCCAGGCACCCCAGGAATTTGAAGAAGTCTTCAGTGTGGGAATCACAAATGCCTTATGTTCTCATTTGCCATCAAAACTTTTTTTTTCATTAGAACTTCTAACTTTTCCATATTACCTTACATGGTATTGTAAGTATTATTTTATCTTCATGGTAGCTGTGCTTTTGGTAACAGAATTCTGATTTTACTCTTAATTTTAGCTCACATAGTTTGGCCTGGAGCCAACCCAGCCATTTGACTCTAGGATTAGATACATAATCTAGTTTTGGCCAAAGCTGGAGGTATTGGGGAAAAGGCTTTTCATAATGCAGGAGTTATTATACTAGAGGAATATAAGGTTGGAAATGCTGGAATCAGTTTGCCATCCCATGGGGAAAGCCTATCCAAGAATACAGTTAACACTGAAGAAAACAGAACCAGGGGATAGAAACCATCCCTGATGAGTCTGCCTAGGAATCTCCTGCAGTTTGAGTAGCGTTTCTGTTACTTGCAACCAAACACGTTTTTACAGTCCACAGGGGATATCAAAACCATTTCTCAACTCCCTGAGTGACCGTTTGGCATATGTTATGCCTACCCAACAGTTTCTTTCTTAAAACATTTACTTATTCCAGAAAGTATCGTTGGTCCCTTCTAGCAAAGAGATACTTCTGTTGTATTCTGTCCATTTTGTTGTTTGGGCAAAGGGTACCACCTAGAATTTAAGGGTCTAAATCCTGCATCCACCACTTGTTATACAGGGAGACTCTGAACAAATCAGGGGGATAAATCTGAACCTTGGTTTCTTTATCTGTCAAATGAATATATGTGTTATTAAATTTTACCAAAGATCACATAAGATTGCATATAAACTGTAAAATGCTTCAAGTATGTTAAAAATTATAATAAAATAGACTTTCAACATTAGGGATATCCCTCTTCTCATCTATAGCCTGATTTTGTTGTGAAATTTGGGGTGGAGTAGAAAGGATATGGCTATATCATCCTCCGAAGATTCTACTAATTTACCCTTTGTGAGAGTGCCCATTTTCTCACATCCTAGCTAACACTATTTCTTTTTTTAATATTTATTTATTTTTGACAGAGAGAGAGACAGAAAAGCAGAGCGTGAGTGGTGGAGGGGCAGAGAGAGAGGGAGACACAGAAACCTAAGCAAGCTCCAGGCTCTGAGCTGTCAGCACAGAGCCTGATGCAGGGCTCAAAACCACAAACTGCGAGATCATGACCACCCAGGTACCACCAGCCCTATTTCTAATGTTTAAAATATTTGCTAGACAGGGGCCTAGGTGGCTCAGTCGGTTAAGCATCAAACTCTTGATTTCAGCTCAGGTCATGATCTCACATTTCTTGAGATTGAGCCCTGTGTCAGGCTTTGCACTGGGCATGGAGCCTACTTGGGGTTTTCTCTCTCTCTCTCTCTCTGCCCCTCCCCTGCTTGCTCTCTCTCTCTCTCTCTCTCTCAAGATAAATAAAATTTTTTTAATTAAAAAATAAAACATTTGCTAGAAGCGCCTGGCTGGCTCAACTGGCAGAGCATGTGACTCTTGATCTCAGGGTCATGAGTTCAAGTCCCACATTGGGTGTGGAGCCTAGTTAAAATTAAAATAATAATAATGATAAAATATATTTAATAAAACTAAATATTTACTACTGTGGGGTACATGGCTGGCTCAGTTGCTGAGTTGGTGGAGCATGTGACTCTTGACCTTGGGGTCATGAGTTTGAGCCCCATGTTGGGTGTAGAGATTACTTAAATAAATAAATATATGTATATATTTTTACTTACTTAAATAAATAAATATATATGTCTATATTATTTATATGTGTATATGTAAATAAATAATTAAATATATATATATATTAACCTGTGAATGATGCTTCCAGGCAACTGGAGATGTTTTTAAAAATCTTCCAGGGGCGCCTGGGTGGCTCAGTTGGTTGGGCGGCTGACTTTGGCTCAGGTCATGATCTCACGGTCTGTGAGTTCGAGCCCCATGTTGGGCTCTGTGCTGACGGCTCATCAGAGCCTAGAGCCTGCTTCAGATTCTGTGTCTCCCTCTCTCTCTGCCCTTCTCTGGCTCACACTCTGTCTCTATGTCTCTTAAGAATAAATAAACATTAAAAAAAATTAAAAAAAAAAACCTTCCAAATCAGCATCCCAAAGCCTGCACAGAAAGTGGAGTAACCACTGCTTTTTTTCCCCCACCGAGCCCCAGCTGATTGCTCAGCATGGTAGTTAGATAAAGCAGCTGGTCAGAGGCCTTTACAAGCTGTTGTAGCGACAGAAGAGAACGCCTCCACTTCTGCCTTATTTGTTGTGTGAATGAGTGAACCCATGAGTCCAGTGTAGCCTGTTAAATCATAGCCCTATTATCTATATCTTTTCAGATCCATTTCGGTTCATGCTTGGTGCCTTCTGAAATCATTGCACGATCCAGTTCAGTGGGAGTCCTGTTCTGTCGGGAGTAAGGATCTGGGGTGAGGGACTCATTTATACATTTAAAATATAAAAGAACAATGGAGCGCCTGGGTGGCTCAGTTGATTGAGTGTCCAGCTCTTGGTTTCGGCTTGGGTCATGATCTCATGGTTTGTGGGTTTGAGCCCTGGCCAGGCTCCAGACCGGCAGTGAGAAGCCTTCTTGGGATTCTCTCTCTTCTCTCTCTGTCCCTCCTCCACTTGTACGTGCACACTCTCTCTCTCTCTCAAAAGTAAACTTATAAAAAATAAAAATAAAATAAAAAAGAACTATTAGAGAAGATGGATAACATCACATTCTATTTTATTTTGTAACACTTTATGCTTTTCAAAATATCGCAGCACTTTTCTGCTTGAGACTTTCAAAAACTCTGAGAACCAAACAGTATTTCCCCATTGAAAAGAGGAGGAATTTGGGGTACCTGGGTGGCTCAGTCAGTTAAGCACCCAACTTCAGCTCAGAGAATGATCTCAACGTTCGTGAATTCGAGCCCCGCATTGGGCTGTATGCTGACAGCTCAGAGGCGGCAGCCTGCTTCGGATTCTGTGCCTCCCTCTCTCTCTACTCCTCTCCCTCCCTCCTCTTTCTCAAAAATAAATAGATAAGTAAACATTACAACATTTAAAAAATAAAGAGGAATTTATGGTTTAAAGAGGTAAGGCAAGTTGCAAAAGACACACAGCAAATTACTAGCAGAGGCAGGACTAAAACCTTACCAATTGCCATCCAATCTTTCCCCTAAATCACACTGTTAGGTGCATCGTTCACTCTCTGATCAATACTCACAAAGGCCCAGGGGCACCTGATGGCCTCAGTCAGAAGAGCCTTGGGCTCCACAGCTGTCAGCATCGAGCTTGGGATTCTCTCTCTTCCTCTCTCTGCCCCTCCCCTGCACTCTCTCTGTCTCCCAAAATAAATAAATAAACATTTCAAAAATTAAAAAAACATGATTCAGGATATTGTAAAAAAGGAAGATGAGAAACTCTAGCGCTTCTGGAGAGGAATATCAACATGTAGCATCTTGCCCAAGAAAAAATTCAAATGACTTTTCACATCTTCCCTTCTTTCTTTCCTTCCTTCCTTCTTTTTTTTTTTTTTTTTTTTCCTCTGGTCTGACTACACAGGGATTAAAAATACTGGGGATTTAATTTCTCTAATTACTTGGAAGACCATCTGCGCCCTGCTTTCATGCATGAGCCCCCTGCTCTGGTGAAGGAACCAGGTGATAATCTGGCCAATCCTTCTTTTCTCCAGCCTTCCCCACTCCCCATCCCTTACCATCTGGCTATGGGATCACTTTTTTCAGAGGCCTGGGAGACGGAGCTCTAGACTGAAATCCACCCCTCCCAGCTGCGCCCCTGATACTCTGGGGACTGGCAAACATCAGAGGACCAGTTGACATCAGCTCCCTCTTGGCCACTGACCAAAATCCAAGAGCTGCATGTGAGTGGAAACCTACTCTGGCTGAAAAAGTGAACCTCACCCCCCCCCCCCGCCGTCCCCCCCCCCCCGCTCCCCGCCACCCCCACGGAAACTTTTGCAGCTTTATCTCCCTTTTGCAGACCTGACTTAAATTCAAGGCTGAGTCATCAGAGTGAGCATCGGAAAACCTTTTCTACACTTAAATACAGGTTAGTGACATTATAGCAGAATTCTAGTAAAGACAGTATATTCATCTAGTTGAAATGTATTCCCCGTAGTGAAAAATCATGAGCGAAATTGGATTTTTCCAATTCCTACTTATCGTCTAGAATGAGGAGAAAGTTGGTTTAAGTTCTTGTATCTTTTTTTTTTTTTTTGCCATTGAACAGCAATTTCCCTTCAACTTCTGTAGTCTCCCAAAAACATGGGGAAGAGTGCCAACAGCATGGAGGCTACCTAGGATTCTGTCTCTCCCTCTCTCTCTCTGCCCCTTCCCCCCCTCAAAATAAATAAATAAACTTAATTAAAAAAGTATATGGGGAAGAAAGAAAATAGAGCGAAAGATGATGGCAAGAGGAATAGGAAAGGAAGAGAGTTTCTTGTTGCAAAAAGTGGCCTGCCACTTACTCTTATTCGACTTCTCTTTTTTATACAGTACTGTTCTCTCTACCCAGCTGTTTCTAAGACTGATTTGTCCCCCACCTCTCCACCCTCGGTCTTTTGGAGACCTCTCTTTTTTAAAAATTATGTATTTATTTATCATTTTTAAATGTTTACTTTTGAGAGAGAGAGAGGCCAAGTGAGGGAGGGACAGAGAGAGGGAGACACAGAATCTGAAGCAGGCTCCAGGCTCCAAGCTGACAGCCCAGAGCTGACTTGGGGCTTGAACTCACCAACTGTGAGATCACGATCTGAGCCAAAGATGGATGCTTAACTGAGTGAGCCACCCAGGCACCATGAGAATCCCCCCCCTTTTTAAAAAATAATCTCTAGGGGCGCCTGGGTGGCTCAGCTGGTTAAGCATCCAATTGCAGCTCAGGTCATGATCTCACGGTTTGTGAGTTCGAGCCCCACACTGGGCTCTGTGCTGTCACCTTGGAGCCTGGAGCCTGCTTTGGATTCTGTGTCTCCCTCTCTTTCTGCCCCACCCCTGCTGACACTCTGTCTCTCTCAAAAATAAATAAACATTAAAAAAACAATAATAATCTCTAGGCCCAATGCAATACTAGAACTCACAACCCCAAGATCAAGAGTCTCACGTTTTAAGGACTGAGCCAGCCACGTGACCCCAGGGAGCCCCCCTTCGTTACTGCAATAAGCCACACCTCTTGGTTCAGAGCTCCTGGTTGGTCAGGGCACAAAGTCCATTAAGGAGGACCTTGCCCTTCCTTCTGTCTGTGTTTTATGAGAAATTCATTTTGTTTCTGAGTGTGAGGCCCCCAAGGAATCAGCATGAGTTCACAGAGTTCACAGAGTTCTTCCTTCAATTGCTCTCTCTAGTTGGAAATGCTCCTCCTTTTCCTGGCAAATCTTCTGTTCTGAGTTATAATCGGGAGGGTCACACTCAACCACCTGGTAGCTGGGCTGTTTCTGGGGCCCGGAAATACAGTGGCAAGGACCTCTGTCCTCTGAGGAATTGATGTCTGAAGTTCTCCACAAAGCACTGTACAAGTGCTAATTTTAGGTAATTTTCAGGAAACAATTCAGATAACACAAAATTTAACTCTTTATGTACCATAGAACTCAGCCCTTTGCCTTGTCAGTGGAAGCAGAAATCAGAGTTAGAAGGGCCTTTGGAAGTAAGCAAATCCGACTCCCTTGTTATGTCAGTGAGGAAACAGACCCCCTCCTCTCCCCGAGAGTGGCTGGCAAAGTAAAGGTCCTCTAGCCTCAGTCCTAACAGGGCAGGAGAACTCAGTGCCGTGTAGTGGTTTAGAACACCAGTTTTAGAGTTAGAGGGACTTAGGTTTGAAAGCCAGTGATACTGGGCAATAACTTCTGTTCTCTAAACATGCCTCCTTCACTGTAAATTTGGGTTAACAATATTGTCTATCTCATGGACTATTAAGGGAATTAAATGCAAAGATGGATATAAAGCACTATGCTTTGAACATATTAAGCATTTGAGGGGCGCCTGGATGGCTCAGTCGGTTAAGTGCCCCACTCTTGATTTTAGCTCGGGTCATGGTCTCAGAGTTGTGGGATTGAGCCCTGAGTCAGCACTCCAAGCTTGGCTTGGAACCTGCTTAAAATTCTCTTTCCCTCTCCCTCTGCCTCTCTCCTGCTCTCTCAAGAAAAAAAAAATAATAAAAAAAATTTAAAAAGGAACATGGGGTGTCTGGGTGGCTCAGTAGGTAAAGTGTCTGATTCTTGACTTTGGCTCAGGTCATGTTCTTATGGTTTGTGAGTTCCAGCCCCACATTCTGCACTGACAGTGCGGAGCCTGCTTGGGATTCTGTCTCTCTCTCTCTGCCCTCCCTCGGTTGCTCTCTATCTTTCTCTCAAAATAAATAACGAAAACAAAAAGAAAAAAAGGGAATGTATTAAGCATGTGAAAAATGGCTACTATCTATTTCATCAAACTACTTTTTTTCCCTTCTTTTCTAATCAATGATAGAAGAAATAAGGGAATAGCTAGCCACTCACTTCCAAGAGAGCCCCGCCTACTCTGTAAACCTTTTAGCTTGGATATCCAAGCTACTCAAGAGACTCAGAGCAAGTAATTACTTCTTCCTACTCATGGGAAAACTGAAGAATAGTAGAAATTTAATCTTCTACCCAGGGGAATATCGTGGTGTAACAGAAGGGGCAGGGATTTTGAAAGCAGGATTTTGACCTTAGTTCAAATGCTGGTTATACTGCCTAGTTGCTTGAGGAGCTTAGATAAATTACAAAACCTCTTTGAGCCTTTCTGAGAGACGTTAAAATCTATCACGTAGGGTTATGTGATGAATAAATGAGACGATGTATGTGTAGGCCAAACACACGCTAAGTTGTGGTAGAATCTATTTTTTTTGCCGGTGCTAGTATCTGATTTCTGTTTTCCTAGTAGCGTATTTTGATTTTCCCTTGGGGAACTACCTTTCTCCCACTGCATACTCTAATGGTAGACCTGTCAGTCAAGATGCTTTTCTGCCCTGGCTGAGGGGGCATATGACCCAACCGAGGCAAGCCAGACCATTAATTCCTATAATTTGCATTGTTTGAAGGGTGAGTCAGAGATGGACAATGGTTGGAATTGATTCATCCCGGGAGGCACCCCAGAAAGACTATCCAATAGTTCTTGTCATCTAGATTCCTGGAGCCACCTGGTTTCTTGTCTTGTTTAAGGCCTGGTGATTCAGCTGTTCTTTCAAGACTGTCAGCACCTGCATTTTCCTTCCACTAACTTATTTTTTCTGCATCACATTAGACAGAATCAGTGTCTGGTACTTGCAATGTCAGAGTACTAATGCACAGATGTTAGAGAAATGTTAGTTCTCTCCTACATGCAATCCCTCATACTCTCGTGTCACCAACACATATAAAGTATTCTAGTGCTTCAGGACAACCTAAACTGTGGACTTTTGCTGTACTTAGGCTGGAATCAGGTCTACATTGGTTGATCCAGATCCAGCTGATGTTCCAAATCTGTCAGCAAATCTTGTTGGTTTCATAATGATTTTTTTTATTAAATAAATGATTAATTAATTATTTTAGAGAGAGAGAGTGCAAGTGGCAGGGAGAGGGGCAGAGGGAGAGAGAAAATCTTTTTTTTTTTTTTTAATGTTTATTTATTTTAAAGAGGGAGAGAGAGAGACAGAGTGCAAGCAGGGGAGGGACAGAGACAGAGGGAGACACAGAATCCAAAGCAGGCTCCAGGCTCTGAGCTGTCAGCACAGAGCCCAATGCAGGACTCAAACTCATAAAACTCGAGATCATGACCTGAACAAAAATTGGACGCTTAACCAACTGAGCCACCCAGGTGCTGAGAGAGAGAGAGAGAGAGAAAGAGAGAGAGAGAGAGTCTTAAGCAGGCTCCATGCTCAGCCCAGAGCCCAACGTGGGGCTCAATTCCACAATCCTGGAATCATGACCTGAGTGTCCCAACATCGGACTCTTGATTTCAGCTTAGGTCATGATCCCAGGATCGTGGAATCAATCCCTACCTCGGGCTCTGTGCTGAGCATGGAAACTGCTTAAGATTCTCTCTCTCTCCTCTGCTCCTCTCCCTTGCTGTTCTCTCTTGAAAAAAAAAAAATTAAAAAAAAAAACACTTCAAAGTCTTGCTATGATCTTACAAGACTCTGCACAATCTCGTGCTCCGGGCCAATTCTTTCATCTCTTCCTGTCCACTTTCATTTTCCCTCACTGTTTTTCACCAACACTGGCTTTGCTACTCCTTGAACATGTTAAGCATATTTTTTTAAATTAAAAAAAATCTTTATTTATTTTTGAGACAGAGAGACAGAGGATGAGCAGGAAAAGGGCAGAGAGAGAGAGGGAGACAGAGAATCCAAAACAGGCTCTAGGCTGTCAGCACAAAGCCTGACGCAGGCTTGATCCCAGGAACTGGGAGATCGTGACCTGAGCTGAAGTCGACGCTCAACTGACTGAGCCACCTGGGCACTCCCAGGTTAAGCATATTCTTGTCTTAGACCTTTTTATATTTGCTGTTCCCTCAGTGTCCCCCACCCCCATTTACTTGCATGGGTCTCTGCACATAGTGGACAGATAGCAAGAAAAAACCCACAAAAAATAAAACACCTTGTTGAATTAACAAATGGCTAAAATTCTGATACATTAATAAAATGGAATACTATGAAACAGTTAGAAAAGAATAAGGTAGGGATGTTTGGATGTCTCAGTTGCTCAAGTGTCCAATTCTTGATTTTGGGGCAGGTCATAAACTCATGGTTTGTTATTTTGAGCCTAGAGTCAGGCTCTGCACTGTCGGTGTGGACATTGTTTGGGATTCTCTTTCTCCCTCTTTCTCTTAAATAAATAAATAAATTCTAAAAAACAATGGGGGAGGGGCGCCTGGGCGGCTCAGTTGGTTGAGTGGCCGACTTCGGCTCAGGTCATGATCTCACGATCTGTGAGTTCAAGCCCTGCGTTGGGCTCTGTGCTGACGGCTCAGAGCCTGGAGCCTGCTTCGGATTCTGTGTCTCCCTCTCTCTGCCCTTCCCCTGCTCATGCTCTGTCTCTATGTCTCTCAAAAATAAATAAACGTTAAAAAATTAAAAAAAAAAACAATGGGGGCGGTGTATAGGTAGCTCAATCAGGTAAGTGACCAGCTCTTTATTTTGGCTCAGACCTTTTTTTCATAGCTCATGAGTTCAAGCCCTACATCGGGCTCTACACTGAATGTGCAGAGCCTGCTTGGGATTCTCTCTTTCCCTCTCTCTTTCTGCCCTTTCCCTGCTTGTTTTCTCTCTCTTTCAAAATAAATAAATAAACATTTAAAAAAAAGGACAAAAGATAAGGTAGAATGTCTTAGTATGTAATGACCTCTAAGATATGATGTAAATTAATAAAAGAGAAAGAAAAATATACAGTCCATTATACATAATAGGCTTTCACTTGTATAAAAGAGACATATATTTCTGGAAGTTTACATAAGAAATTTATAACATCTGGGACACCTGGGTGGCTCAGTTGACTCTTGATTTCGGCTCAGGTCATGATCTCATGGTTCCTGGGTCTGAGCCCCAAATCAGGCTCTGTGTTGACAATGCAGAGTCTGCTTGGAATTCTCTCTCTCCATCTCCCTCTGCCCCTTCTCTGCTTGTGCTCTCTCTCTCACAAAATAAATACATTTAAAAATTAATAATATCTGTTAACTCTGAGAATTCAGAAATATCTATGGGAAGGAGACTTACTTTTCACAGTACATCCTTTTGTATGACAAATCGTTTGTTTGTTTGTTTATTATTTTATTTTATTTTATTTTATTTTTTTTTAATTTTTTTTAACGTTTATTTATTTTTGAGAGACATAGAGACAGAGCGTGAGCAGGGGAGGGGCAGAGAGAGAGGGAGACACAGAATCTGAAGCAGGCTCCAGGCTCTGATGAGCCGTCAGCACAGAGCCCGATGTGGGACTCGAACCCACAGACCATGAGATCATGACCCGAGCTGAAGTCGGCCGCCCAACCGACTGAGCCACCCAGGCGCCCCTGTTTGTTTGTTTATTATTTTAAAATGTTCAGTTCTTTTCCCATGGGAGGATGCTTTTATCGAACAATAACTTCATCAGACCCCTGAGACATTTTCATCAGTTCATTTCCATGAAAATACAAAGCACTAGTCATTCATCCCAACTTTTGTACTACCAATTTTTAAAATCATATTCATAATACAATAGCTTCTTTAATAAAATCCAGTAATTAAAAAAAGATCAGTAGTGGGGGCAACTGGGTGGCTCAGTCATTAAGTGTCCCATTCTTGGTTTTGGATAAGTCATGATCTCATAGTCTGAGATCAAGCCGTGATTTGGGTTCTTTGATGACAATGTGGAACCTGCTTTTCTCTCTCTCTCTCTCTGTCTCTGCCCCTCCCCAGCTCACTCTCTTTCAAAAAAAAAATTTAACTTAAAAAAAAAGAAATAAATTAAATAAATTAAAAAAGAATATATACTGCACAACTGTATTTATATAAAGCAAAAGTAAACAATATATTACTTAGGAAAACATACCTATGTGGTAAAAAGCATTTTAGAAAGCAATAACAAAAATCTGAATTGTAGTTTCATTTTGGAGAGGAGAAGATGAGATTATGGAGGGACATACAAGGGTATTCAAAACTATTGTTCTGTTCCATTTATTAATGTAACTTATTGTACATTTTGTTATTTCTTAAACTGTACAAATATATCAAATATTCCTCTGTGTGCATGATCTGTATTCTAAAGTAGAATAAAAGTAGAGATCGTCTGAAAAAAACAAAACAAAACAAAAACATGTTGACCTATAGGATTCCTTTCATAACTTTTTTTTTCATTTATAATAGTTTATTTTCAAATTGGATTACATAAAACACCCAGTGTTCATCCCAACATGTGCCCTTTTTTAATGCCCATCACCCCCTCTCCCCCCCCCATTCCCCTCACCCTCAGTTAGTTCTTAGTCTTTGAGAGTCTCTTATGTTTTATCTCCCTCCCTCTCTGTGTCATTTTTTTTCTTTCCCCTCTTCCCCTCCCCCTGGTTTTTGCTTAGTCTCACAAAGTCCACCTATTCGTGGAAACATATGGTATCTGTCTTTTTCTGATTGACTTATTTCACTTAACATAATACCCTCCAGTTCCATCCATGTTGCTACACATGGCCAGATTTAATTTTTTCTCATTGCCACATAGTAGTCCATTGTATATATGTACCACATCTTCTTTATCCACTCGTCAGTTGATGGGCACTTGGTTTCTTTCCATGATTTGGCTATTGTCGAAAGTGCTGCTATGAACATTGGGGTAAACGTGCTCCTATGCATCAGCATTCCTGTGTCTCTTGGGTAGATTCCTAGCAGTGCTATTGCTGGATCATAGGGTAGCTCTATTTTCATTTTTTTGAGGAAACTCCACACCGTTTTCCAGAGTGGCTGCACCAGTTTGCATTCCCACCAACAGTGTAGGAGGGTGCCTACTTCTCCACATCCTCGCCAGCATCTATAGTTTCCTGATTTGTTCATTTTAGCCACTCTGACTGGTGTGAGGTGGTATCGCAGTGTGGTTTTGATTTGTATTTCCCTGCTGATGAGTGACATTGAACATCGTTTCAAGTGTCTATTGGCCATCTGAATGTCCTCTTTGGAGAAGTTCCTTTCATAACTTTTAATTCATTTAGGTATGGTGAAAGTATTAACCTACAGTGACAATATAGGTCAAAAGTAAATTTAATCAAGAGCACACTAAACTTGTATACTGTCATAGTACTTTATTTAATTTAAAATAATAATTTTAAAAGTGTAAATTTAATTTTGTAATTTACCACTTTAACCATTTTTTTTAAGTTTTTTATTTTGAGAGAAAGAGGGAGAGAGTGCAAGCGGGAAAGAGGTAGAGAGGGACAGAGAGAGGCAGAGAGAATCCCAAGCAGGCTCTGCGCTGACAGTGCAGAGCTGACACAGGGTTCCATTTCATGAACCCTGCGATCAGGACCTGAGCTGAGTCCAAGAGTTGATGCTTAACCGACTAAGCCACCCAGGTGGCCCACAACTTTAACCGTTTTAAGTATACTTTTATTTTCTTTCCTCTTTCCTTCCTCCTTCCATCTCCCTCACTCTCTCTCTCTCTCTCTTTCTTTCTTTCTTTCTTTTTATGACCCTAGCTTGTTAAAGAACCTGGACCAGTTTTACCTGTATATTGTCCCATTTATTGGATTTTTCTGATTGCTTCTCTGAGCTGTCATTAAATTTGTTCTTCCATTTCCTGTAAGTAGAAGTTAGATGTAAAGACTTGATTAGTTCCAATTAAGTGTTTTTAAAATTTATAAGTGTATTTGCAACTACATAGATGGAATTAGAAGGTATTATGTTAAGCGAAATTAGTCAGTCAGAGAAGGACAAATATCATATGGCTTCACTCATGTGACGACTTTAAGATACAAAACAGATGAATGTAAGGGAAGGGAAGCAAACATAATATAAAAACAGGGAGGGGGGACAAAACATAAAAGGCTTTTAAATATGGAGAACAAACAGCGTTACTGGAGGGGCTGTGGGAGGGGGGATGGGCTAAATGGGTAAGGGGCATTAAGAAATCTACTCCTGGGGCACCTGGGTGGCTCAGTCGGTTGGGCACCGACTTCAGCTCAGGTCATGATCTCGCGGTCTGTGAGTTCGAGCCCCGCGTCGGGCTCTGCACTGAAGGCTCAGAGCCTGGAGCCTGCTTCGGATTCTGTGTCTCCCTCTCTCTCTGCCCTTCTCCTGCTCACACTCTGTCTCTATGTCTCAAAAATAAATAAACGTTAAAAAAATTAAAAAAAAAAAAAGAAATCTACTCCTAAAATCATTGTTGCACTATATGCTAAATAACTTGGTTGTAAATTAAAGAAATAAATTAAAAAAATAAAATTTAGTGTAATTGACATACAACAGCCATACAGTATTAGGTTCAGGTGTACATCATACTGATTTGATATTTTTATACATTAAGAAATGACCCCTATGATAAGTCTAGTTACTATCTGTCATCATACAGAGTGGTTATAATACTATTGACTATATTCCCTAAGCTGTACTTTGCATTCCCTTGACTTATTTATTGTGTTGTACCTTAATCCCCTTCACCTTTTCTTTTGCCTGACGAAGCCTTCCCCACTATGGTAACCAGTAGTTTGTTTCCTGATCTATGGGTTTATTTCTATTTTGTTTGTTCATTTATTTTGTTTCTTAAAGTCCACACAGAAGTGAAATTATAAGGTAATTAGTATTTGCCTTTCTCCAACTGACTTATTTCACTTAGAAAAGTACCTTTTAGTCCCATCAATGTTGTTGTAAATGGTAAGATCTCATTCTTTTTTATGGTTGAGCAATATTCCATTGTATATGTATTATATATATGTATAAATATATAATACATACACTATTTCTTCTCTATCCATTAATCTGTTGATAGATACTTAGGTCAAGTTAAACATTTTTGATCAACATACTTTACAGGTGATGTTGTGTATTCTCTCCCCGCTACCACCTAAGGAAATACATAACACTGTTTGTACCACCATTAATGAGAGGTAGACCTTGCTAATCACTGGACTGAGTGAAATGATAGCTTGATCCCTCTACTGGAAAATTATATTTTTCTTCACCTTGCCACCAGGAAGTCATCTGAGTGGGGGTGCTTTGGACATACAAATGTCCAGTTCCCTATCAACCATTCACTAAATGATTATCACCAATTAATCGTCTTTTTTTCATGTTTATTTTGAGGAGAGAGAGGGAGCAAGCAGGGGAGGGGCAGAGAGAGAGGGTGACAGAGGATCCAAAGTGAGCTCTGTACTGACAGCTGCAAGCCCGATGTGGGGCTTGAACTCATGAAATGTGAGATCATCACTTCAGTCGATGTCCAACTCTCAACCAACTGAGCCACCTAGTTCACCTCCCAACTAATAATCTTTTAATTAAGTGCTGGAAAATGATAATTTTTCAACTATGTTCATTATGTATACCGTTATTAGCAAGCCATCTTTGATAAAGAAGAATATTCTCTCCTCAACTTGGGCAATTTAGTTTTTCTTTCTTTCTTTCTTTCCTTTTTTTTTTTTTTTTTTTTTTAAAGTAAGCTCCATGCCCAACGTGGGGCTTGAACTCACAACCCTGAGATCAAGAGTCTCATGCTCAGGGTGCCTGGGGGGCTCAGTCAGTTAAACCTCTGAGTCTTTTTTTTTTTTTTTTAAGTTTATTTATTTCTGAGAGAGAAAAAGAGACAGAGTGTGAGCAGGGGAGGGGCAGAGAGAGGGAGACACAGAATCCGAAGCAGGTTCCAGGCTCTGAGTTGCCAGCATAGAGCCCGATGCAGAGTTCAAACTCACAAATTATGAGATCATGGTCTGAGCCAAAGTTAGATGCTTAACTGACTAACTCACCCGGGTGCCCCCCCCCCAGGTTATCTTTCTAGGTATCTCTTTCCCTATTTCTCTCTGCCATTATAGCTAGCATATATTTTAGTGTGTATCATCAATGAAACTATCAATTCCCCTTCAGTAGCCTTTTGCCACAACTTTCACTGGTTTTGATGGTGCTTTTAGGATTGAATTTCTCCATACTCAGTTGCAAATGAAGTCAATTCATTTGGGGAAGGATTGGAACTCATGATTCTATAGTCTGCTTCTCTCCTCGTCAAAATCTCTGAGCCATGACTGTGGTGCTGGGGACAAGGACAGTGGTATACTTCTCTCTGAGTGACATCCCCACTTTAAAAGCTGAGTGCTTGGTGGATGAGGGGAGGAAGCAGGCCCAGGTCTTCTCGGTTTGCCTCCCAGAACCCCTGCCCATGAGCCACAAGGGCAATCTGGGTCCCAGTATTCTCATCTGCACCACACTCAAGGAGTGGTGGCTGGGCAGAAGGGAATCCCCCACCTCTAAGTTCCTGCTCTCCCCAAGACCTTAGCATTGGCAACAGGTAGCTGGGGGCAGAATGAGAAATGCTGATGTGCTGTCCTTTCCAAGAAGATAGCCTTTTGATTGGGAGCTGGGGGATGAGGAGACCTTTTTGTTCTTGGCAGTACCAGTTTAGAGAAGAGTTTCTGTCTCACGAAGCTGGGTGTGGGGGACAGAGGGTAAATTTTTCTCTCTTTGTTTAAACATTTATTTATTTTTGAGAGAGAGAGAGAGAGAGAGAGAGAGAGAGAGAGAGAGAGCACGACCAGGGGAGGTGCATAGAGAGAGGAACAGAGAATCTGAAGCCGGCTTTGCACTAATCATGATCCGTGAGATCATGACCTGAGCCGAAGTTGGATGCTCAACTGACTGAGCCACCCAGGTGCCCCTCTTTCACTCTCTTTTTTAAAAATGTTTATTTGGCGCGCCTGGGTGGCTCAGTCGGTTGAGCGGCCGACTTCGGCTCAGGTCATGATCTTACAGTCTGTGAGTTCGAGCCCCGCATCGGGCTCTATGCTGATGGCTCGGAGCCTGGAGCCTGCTTCGGATTCTGTGTCTGCCTCTCTCTCTGCCTTTCCTCTGCTCACTCTCTGTCTCTCAAAATTAAATAAACGTTAAAAAAATTTTTTTAAAATGTTTATTTATTTGTTGAGAGAGAGAGAGAGAGAGAGGGAGGGAAAAGAGGGCACATGAGCAGGAGGAGGGGCAGAGAGAGAGGAGAGAGAGAATCCCAAGCAGGCTCCATGCTGTCAGCTCAGGGCCCTATGCAAAGCTCAATCCCACAATCCCACAAATCGTGAGATCATGACCTGAGCTGAAATCAAGAGTCAGATGCTTAACCAACTGAGCCACCCTGGCACCTCGCCCCATCTTGGCTCAAAAACCACAGACTGTCACGGTTTATAGAGAGTTTCAGCAGATTTTCTTTAATAAATGTTTCTTTGCTTTATGCTCTTACAGACATTTCCAGAAACTTTAATATTGTTGTTGGTGTTTTTAAATAGTTTTCACTAGTTTCCACTGAAATCCTCATGCTTTCACTCCAAAAATGGAAACTCTAGACCATTCATATTCAATGTAATTAGTGATATGGTTTAAACATACCTTATTGCTATTTGTCCTCTATGTTCTCTGTTCTCTTCTTTATTTCCTTCTCTTCTTTTTTTATGTTTATTTTTTAAAAGATTTTATTTTTAGGTAATGTCTATACCCAACGTGGGCTTGAATTTACAACCCCAAGATCAAAAGTCACAGGCTTTCCCAACCAAGCCAGCCAGGAACTCCTCATTTCCTTCCCTGATTGTTCTTTCTATCGTTACTGTAATACATTTTTTTCCTACACATGTTATAAACTACAAAGTATATTTCTATTGGAGCAAGTAGCTTAGTCGGTAGAGCATGTGACTCTTGACCTCAGGTTGGTGAGTTCAAGCCCCATGTTGGGTGTGGATTCTACCTAAAAATATGTTTCTACAGTTTTTACTTTTTAATGAATTTTTTAAAAAGTTTATTCATTTCAAGAGAGACAGAGACGGCATGGGAGGGGGAGAGGCAGAGAGAAAGAATCCCAAGCAGGCTCCACAAACTCACAAAACTGTGAGATCATGACCTGAGCTGAAACCAAGAGTCAGATGCTTAACGACTGAGCCACCCAGGTGTCTCTCTGAATTTTTTATTTAAACAGTCATTTATTAAGGATCCTGCTTGGGATTCTCTCTCTCTCTCTCTCTCTCTCTCTTTCTGCCCCCTCTAACTCTCTCTCATGTGCTTGTGCATACTCTCTCTCTCCCTCTCTAAAAACGAATAAATAGACTTAAAAAAAAAAAGGGTGCCTGGGTGGCTCAGTTGGTTGAGTGTCCCACTTTGGCTCAGGTCATGATCTCGCAGTTGGTGAGTTCCAGTCCCAAGTCCGGCTCTTTGCTGACAGCTTGGAGCCTGGAGCCTGCTTCAGATTCTGTCTCCCTCTCTCTCTGCCCCTCCCTCACTCATCCGCTGCCTGTCTCTGTCTCTCTCTCAAAAATAAACATTAACAAAAAAAATACAATACAATAAAGTAAACAATTATGGGGCATCTGGCTGGCTCAATCAGTAGAGCATGTGACTCCTTTTTTTTTTCTTTTGTTTTAGAACATATGACTCTTGATCTGAAGTGTTGTGAGTTTGAGCCATATGTTGGGTGTAGAGATTACTTAAAAATAAAATATTAAGAAAAAAAGGACAATTATTTTTTATTTTTTATTTTTTAAGTCAATTATCTTTTTAAATTTTTATTATTTTTATTTTTTAATCTTTTGAGAGAGAGATAACAAGTGTGAGCAGGGGAGAGGGGCAGAGGGAGGGAGAGAGACAGAAAGAATCTCAAGCAGGCTCCATGCTTACCAGCGCTGAGCCTGGTGAGGGTCTCCATCCCACCACTCTGGGATCATGGCCTGAGCCGAAATTAAGAGTTAGACACTCAAGCAACTGAGCCACCCAGGAGCCCCAACAGTCACTTATCTTTTAAATATATTTACAAATTATGTATCTTTTGTTTTTATCCACATATTTACAATTTCTGGTTCTCTTTTTCATCTGGTATCATCATATTTTTGTCTAAAGAACCTTCAACCAAATAAAGAAATAAAGAACTTTCTTTAATATTTTTTCGGCAGCTCTCAGGGTGGTAAATCTCCCAGCTTTTGTTTATCTGAAAAAGTATTTTTTCTTCATGAAAAAGCATTAATTTGGAGGCACATGGCGGGCTCATTCGGTTAAACGTCCCACTCTCGATTTCGGCTCAGGTCACAATCTCATGGTTTGTGAGATTAAGCCCCACGTGGTGCTCTGTGCTGACAGTATGGAGCCTGCTTGGGATTCTCTCCCCGCCCCGCCCTTCCCCCACTCATGTAAACAAGCTCTCTCTCTCAAAATAAATAAATAAACTTCAAAAAATAAATGAAATGCCCATTCACCTCTGTACTGATCAAAGTTGAGTTCAATTCATACTGGACTCTCTTCCCTATAGCAAGAGCATATTACTGGTTAAGATCTGCCCTCACCACTTTAACTAGTGTCTGACTTTGTTTGTCTATGATAAGTTCTTTGACCAGGACCAACCTTGTGGAGTTTCACCCTGTTCCCATGCAGCTTGAGCCCATCTTCTTTGTTTTCCTACCCTCAGGGGTCATAGTCCCACACTGCTTGTTAGTCCAGGGTCTGAAAATAGCCAGTTCATATATTTTGTCCATTTTTCTGGTTCCTTATCACCAGAAGGCAAGTCCAGTACCATTTCTTCCTCTAGTAGAAGTTAGAATCTCCTTTTTGAGAAACTCTTAAACAAATTTTTTTTAATGTTTATTTATTTTTGAGAGAGAGAAGGGGGGAGGGCCAGAAAGAGAGGGAGACACAGGATCAGAAGCGGGCTCTGCACTGACAGCAGAGAGCCCAATGCAGGGCTTGAACTCTCGAACTGTGAATTCATGTCCTGAGTTGAAGTTAGACGCTTAACAAACTGAGACATCCAGGCAACTGTAGATAAACTCTTAATCCATTTAATTTAATTGGGTTGGAGTAAAAAAAAGGGGAGAAAAAAGAAATCATTACACTTAAAAGGCAAATGATATTATTTATTGCATTTAACAGATAATTAATGTATAGAATATGTGACAGCTCTTACAAAGCCACAAGAAAAAGGGGAGGAGCTCTCAGTCAGTAGAGCATGTGACTCTAGATCTCGGGGTTGTAAGTTCAAGCCCCGAATTGGGTATAGAGATTACTATAAAAATATAGTCTGAGGGCACCTGGGTGACTCAGTCGGTTAAGTGTTCGACTCTTGGTTTTGACTCAGGTCATGATCTCATGGTTTCATGACTTCAAGCTCTGCATTGGGCTCTGAACTGTCAGCTTGGGACCCTTTCTCTGTCTCTCTGCTCCTTCCTCGCTTTCGCTGTCCCTGTCTCTCTCAAATAAATAAATAAACTTAAAAAAAAAAAAACTCTTTAAAAAAAAAAGAAAGAAAAAGGGGAACAACCCCATTGTAAAATGGGCAGGAACAACAGCAAACAATTCACAAATCGTCTATAAATCAGATGATTAATGTTGTCCCCAGGTAGACCCCAAGACCTGACCTTTACTCCCCTTTTGCTCGTACTTACTGACCTTTGCCCCGTATTTTTCCTTAAGCTCTTCTTTCCAGCTTATCTTTTAACTCGGGCAAGTGGAAAGCAAAACCACCCTTTGAACAAACCTGATGAGACCTCCAGCCAGCCCAGACCACCCAGACCAGTTTGAATTTAAACTCCGACTCACAGCTGCACATGAAGTGACCTCTAGAATGACCGACAAGTACCTTTATCTCATTATAATACTAAAATCTTTGTAGAAGGAGAAGAGCACAATCCTCACTTACATAGCATACAATGTGTGTATGTTTTCTTAACACTCATCTGTGATCTTATGCCAGCCTCTATGTATGGTGACAAGACTTCCTACATAAATAATCATCCTAACCCTAAATAAAAGGAACCCATTCACCGTTACTTGGGGAGTCATGGCTTTGGACGCTCTTTCCCATCATCTCCTCATTTGTTGCAAACGAGTTTATATCTCAACCTGGTGCAGTTTCTGACTCACCAAAGGAGAGAACTCACTTCGGTTTAGTTACAAATTATAGACTATATGACAGCACTTATAAATCCATAAGGAAAAGGGGAACAATCCCATAATAATATGGGCAGGAGTAATAGCAAGCAATTCACAAATGGTCAATAAATGCAAGAAATACAAATGCAAGGAAATACAAATTAAAATCCGATAAAAAGTCATTTATCATCTCTCTGGCAAAACCTAAAAGACTGGTAATTTAAAATGTTGGTAAGAAGAAAACAAAAATGTTGGTAAGAATACAGCAAAACAAGTACCTTCATACACATTGGTTTTAGTATAAATTGATGAAATTTCTTTGAGACAGTTTGGGGAAATGGGAAAAGCTTGGTGAGTGGGAATCCACACTGTTGGACCCTTGAAACGTCTTCATTCCCACTATGGTACTTTATGTACCATTGTTCCTGCTCTGGAGTGGTCAATGACAGACTGACTTATCAAGTGGCTGAGTCATTTTGTTTACTTGGTTATTCTGTGACTCTTCTGTAGTGTCTCTCTAATATTCATTAATGTGTTGTTTTGGACTGAGTTATTCCACCCTAAGTTTCCCATGTCAATGCCCTAATCTGCAGTACCATAGAATGTGACTATATTTGGAGATACAGCCCTCGAAGAGATGATTAAATTTACAATGAGGCTCCTAGTATGGGCCCTAATCCAATTTGACTGGTGTCCTCATAAGTAGAGGAAATTTACACATACAGAGAGACATTACATAGATGTCTATGCACAGAGGAGAGCCATCTGTATGCCAAGGAGAGAGGCCTCGGAAGAAACCAAGCCTGCCAGCACATTGATCTCGGACTTAGAGCTCCAGACTGTGAGAAAATTAAATTTCTGTTGTTTAAGCCATTCAGTCTGTGGTATTTTGTTACGGCAGCCTAGGAAACTAATACACATGTGATATAAAGATCTTCATACTTCATTCTCCTTCGCATTTGTCCTCCCAAATGCTTCTCCCTTAGACCCTTAGATCTTTTTTTTTTTTTTTTTTAAGGATTTTAGTTTCGAGTAATTTTTACAACCAATGTGGGACTTGAACTTACATCCCTGAGATCAAGAGTCACATGCTCCAAGGGTGCCAGGGTGGCTCAATCAGTTAAGCATCTGACTCTTGATCTCAGTTCAGGCATTGATCTCAGGGTCATGAGTTCAAGTTCCTTGAGGAGTCTACTTAAAAAAAAAGAAAAAAAAGAAAGTCACATGCTCCTGTCACTGAGCCAGGCCGTTGTCCCTTTCCTTAGGCCTCCTTATTCCTGATTTACAGTCCTTTTCATTCAAGATCTCTAACCACCCAGCAAAGTAACTCACAACTATCCACGATTCTGAAATATCATAACCTCAGACCACTTCTCTTTCAACCAAAGGAGATGGCTTACCTGCAAAAGCTCACCAACTAGGAAGATTTCTCCTCATCACTGTCTTTCCAGGTTATTACTATCAGAGGCAGCTAGAGTATTTTCTGCATGTACTCACCTATGAAGCTAACCTCTTCTGTCAGTTGGTCATACAAGGCTATATGGCAATAGATTTAAGCTGAGTGAGAGGTGTCAATGTAACAGCAGTGGATGACTTGGGGGTCTATGCCACCTGTTTCTGCAGGTTACTTGTGTCTTCTGGCCCTATTTGTGTCTAATCTTGAATGTATCACTCCTTTTTGGTGGCAGATTGCTGCTGGGCCCACCTGACTTTATGACTTGGTGGGTCCGACAAACTAAGCTCATGATGGGCTCTTCTATCCATGTGGTTGATGTCCTACAGTCAGACACTCCATCTCTACTGGGGCTAAGGGATGTTTTTCACTAAAAAAATTTGTAGTTCTCTGTTGTTGGGTCACAGTCTTCCTCTGGAACCTTAGTCATCTAGATTGTGATTCTCTTACTGGGGTTTTCCACAAATTCCACATGATGTCCACTGTAGATTCCACTGAGTAGTAAGACCCACATGGCAGGACTATTTGTACTTACAGCCTGGGCCTGTTTCTGAATGCTTCCCTGATCTGGGCCCTACTTGAAGCTGGTAGTCTTTGGTGTACCCACTCTATTGGTCAGAGCAGTATTCCCAGTTGAGGAAAGATTGGTGAGAGATGAAAATATTTGTCTTTTTCTTGGAAGGGCTTTCGCAGAATTCTTCAGACACCTGGACTCCTCCAAAACTTAACTGTTGTGGTAGGCCCTTGAGTTTTCATAGGGTTTACCTCTCACTTTGAAAGCACATGCAAGTCTTTACAAAGATTTCCAATACATTTGCCACCTATACACATCAGATTAATATTTTGTCTTCAATATTGGGACCAAAGTAGGGCACCTGGCTGGTTCAGTAGGTGGAGCATGCAACTCTTGATCTCAGGGTTGTGAGTTTGAATCCCACGTTGGGTGTAAAGATTACTTAAAAATAAAATCTTAAAAATAAATATATAAAAGTAAAAAAATATTGGGACCAGTGTGATGTTCTGAAGTATGTCCATATGGTTCAAGTCTCTTCAGAATGTATTATGATAGTGGGCATGAAAGTTAACATAGTTCTGGGGCAAGACTATAAATGTATGCTATTGTCCATTCCTCATAAGAGTTAACTGTTTCTGATCCTCCTTTCTCACTGGGATGGAAAATAATTCATTTTTCCAGATCGATGGTCACATACCACGTATTTGAGGGAATGTTAATCTGCTTTAGTAAATATACAAAGTTTGACATAGCAATTACAATCAGCACAGTTACTTTTATGAGTTTGCTTAGTCCGCTGTTATCCTCTAGAGTCTCTCTAGGGTTCTGCTGAGTCAAATGAAAATGTGATAGGAACCACTACCACTGCATCCTTAATCTTTAAGAGTATCGCTAATTTGTCATTTCTTACAAGATGTGATGCTTTTTATTGCTATCATGACTGAGTTAAGGGGAAGTTTCAAATATTTTTTTAAATTTGGTTTTTGAGTTTATTTATCCATTTTGAGAGACACAGAGAGTGAGCAGGGGAGGGGCAGAGAGAGAGAGGGAGAGAGAGAATCCCAAGCAGACTCCACACCACTAGCACGGAGCCCAGTGTGGGGCAGGAACCTACAAACTACAGATCATGACTTGAGCCAAAACCAAGAGTCAGGCGCTTCACCAACCGAACCACCCAGGCATCCCAAAGTTTCAAAGATTTTTCTTGGCCTTCTCTAGTGTATTAGCTCTTACTTTATAGGTCATGGAAGCAATGTGGTTGTTCTGTTAACTACCAAATATGTCAATTTAATTTACATATTTGAGAATTGGGGAAATTACCATTGGGTGTGTCTGTGCACATAGTGCATCTATTGAGAATTGAATCTGGGCCAAGGCTCCATTTATTACCTGGCATCTGTATTTCCTCACTCTAACTGTGGGACCCTAATGATGCTTTTGATCCCCTGTTGTCAATTTCATTTCAGACTTCTGAATTTCTGTTGTCTAATAGTCTTTGAATTCCTTGGATAGTATTTCCTTTTCCCTTGTATTGGCCACCTGACTAAATGGTAGTAGACCCCTTTGGGGGAAGGATAAAAAGTATCATTGCTATCTATACTTGCCATGATGTTACAGGGCTCTTCTTCCAGGAGACTTGGTGTCTCCATTAGTCATTGGGTTCCAGGTCTGGAAACTGGTTCTAGTCCAGAATCTGGGCAATAAATCATGACTCAGCCCCTTGAACTTCCATCCCTGATTTATTTTAATTGCCATGCTGGCCATATTGCCTTTAGGAACATTGTGTATTATCAGCCATCTCTGTGCAAGTCAGGCCCTTCTGGCTGCCATTCCAATCTCATAGTTTATCACAATAATTGCATTTGCATGACTTCTGATGGTTAAGTGCTACCATCTGGCCTATATTATTTTGGGATTCTATCGTTCTCATTTGCTATCAAGGAACCCTATTCTTTTTGAGAGAGAGAGAGAGAGAGATAGAAAGAGAGAAGGGATGGGCAGAGAGAGGGAGAGAGAGAATCCCAAGCGGACTCCATGCTGTTGGTGTAGAGCCCTATGTGAGGCTCGAACTCACAAACTGTGAGATCATAACCTCAACTTAACCAACTGAGCCACCTGGGCACCCCAGAATGTTTCCCTGCTGATAACCTCTCCATCCAATTTTAGGTTCAACTTTGCCCTACTTGGATCAAGCCCCAGAATTCTCGGAATGTAGTACCATTTGTATTCTCCTGGCCTCTGTCAGTATATATTGGCTATGTTCTATAGCTCTGTTCCTCCTTTGTCATGGCTGGGCCATTTGTGTTGTTCTTTAATCATAGTTATTGGTCTAATGCCTAGGTTGAGATGTTGGGATAGATCCAGATGAGGAGGCACATTTTTTAATAGGACAGAGATTCTTGCATCATCTTCAAGCAAAGGGGGAAAGTAATCTTAAACAAGAAGGAGTTGGGGTGCCTGAGTGGCTCAGTCAGTTAAGGGTCTGACTCTTGATTTTGGCTCAGGTCATGATCTCAGGGTTGTAAGGTCAAGTCCCGAGTCAGGCTCCATGCTGGACATGGAACCTGTTTGAGGTTCTCTCTCTCTTTCAAAATAAATAAACTTAAAAAAAAAAAGGCTCAGTCTGTTCCACATAGAGCATTGGAGCTACAATGGCCCTGCAAAATTGTCTCTATTTGGGGCTAGGGCAATCAGGCCTTTATACCCCAGCATTAATCAGTCTTTGAATGTAAGATGCCCTGAGAAAAAGGGCAGGATTTGAAAGGAAACAGCTGTTCTCAGGTAAGGTTGCCTGGGGTGCTTAACTGCAAGCTATCAGCCACTAACATTCTCAGCAGCTGGGGAAGTGAATGCTTCAGTTTTGAAGGGTGGAGCACACCACAGCAGTACTAAAATATACTTCCTATTGTTTGAATCATTTACAATGGAAAAATATTTATATGTTTTGTGTGGTAAAAATGTTTTAAAGCATTTTTAGTTTTTTAAATTTTTTAAATGTTTATTTATTAAAAATGTTTAATGTTTATTTATTATTTTTGAGAGACAGAGAAAGACAGAGTGCAAGTGGGGGAGGGGCAGAGAAAGAGGGAGACAGAATCTGAAGCAGGCTCCAGGGTCTTCAAGATCATGACCTGAGCCGTAATCAGACACTCAACCCACAGCTACCCAGTCGCCCCTAAAGCATTTTTTCTTTAAAGTTTATTTATTTATTTTGAGAGAGAGAGAATGAGAAAGAGAGAGAACAAGCAGGGGAGGGGCAGAGAGAGAGGGAGAGAGGAAGAAACCCAAGTAGGTTCTGTACTGTCAGTGTGGAGTCTAACACAGAGCTCAAACTCTCCAACCACGAGATCATGACCGAGCAAAAGTCAAGAAATAGATGCTTAAATGACTGAGCCACCCAGGTGGCCCCTGAAGCATTTTTTAAAAGACTTCTTAAAGTTTAAGTAATGTTTACACCCAACTGTGGGGCTTGAAGTTACAATCTCAAGATCATGAGTCCCATGCTCTACCAACTGATCCGGTCATGTTCCCCTACAGTATTTCTTTTTAAGTTTATCTGTTTATTTTGAGAGAAAGAACCAGCAAGAGGGAGAGCAAGCGGGGGAGGGGGCAGAGAGAGAGGAGAAGAGAGAGAGAATCCCAAGTGGGCTTCGCACCCTGACGCGGGGCTCAGACCCATGGACCATAAGAACATGACCTGAGTGGAAGTCAAGCCAACTCACCCAACTAAGCCAAGCCACCCAGCTGCCTCCCACCGGAGCATTTTTAAATAAGAAAACAGAGGCGAGAAATGACAAATTACCCCTCATCCTTCCGCCAAGAGTTAACCACTATAAATATTTTGGCATATGTCCTTTCAGAATTTCAAATTGAAAATTATATTGTGTGTATACGTGTATACTTTTACAAAAATAAGACCATATTGAATATATGGTTAGTAGCTCTTTTTAACTTAGCAATGTTTTATAAGCATCTTTTCATATTTACATACTTCTATAACATCCTTTTTTTAGACTCTATTTTTTAGAACAGTTTTAGATTTACAGAAAAAATTGAGCTGATAGTGCAGAGAATTCCCATATTCCCCCAACCCCACCACAGCTTCCCATTACTAACACCTTGCATTCATGTGGTACATTTGTTACAATTAGTGAAGCAGTATGGATGCATTATTATTATCAAAGTACACAGTTTACATTAAGGTTCACCCTTTGCCTTTGTGTTGTATAGTTCTATGGATTTTGACAAATGTGCAATGTCATGTATTCACCATTATAGTATCACACAGAATAGTTTTAAAGCCCTAAAAAAATGCTGTGTACCTCACCTATTTATCCCCCTTCCCTAACTTGGCAACAGCTGATCTTACTGTGTCTATATAACATTCTTTTATAACATCCTTTTGTATTTTTATTTTTATTTTTATTTTTTTAATTTTTTTTATGTTTTTATTTTATTTTTTTGAGAGAAAGACAGAGTGCGAGTGGGAGAAGGGTAGAGAGAGAGGGAGACACAGAATCTGAAGCAGGCTTCAGGCTCCGAGCTGTCAGCACAGAGCCGGACACAGGGCTGGAACCCACGAAGTGTGAGATCATGATCTGAGCTGAAGTCAGATGCCCAACTGACTGGGCCACCCAGGTGCCCCTAACATCCTTTTTTTAAAAAAAAAATTATTTATTTAAGAGAGACAGAGACAGCATGAGTGCGGGAGGGGCAGAGAGAGGGAGAGAGAGAATCCCAAGGAAGCTCCATGCTGCCAATGCAGAGCCCGAAGTGGGGCTCAAACTCACAAAACAGTGAGATCATGACCTAAGCTGAAACCAAGAGATGCTTAACTGACTGAGCCACCCAGGCACCCCTATAAAATCCTTTTTGATGGCTGTATAACATTGTCTCATGCTCATTTATCCAGCCAACCCTCTATTATGGGACACTGATGCTGTTAAAAGACTAGAATTGGGGGCACCTAGTGGCTCAGTCGGTTAAGTGTCTGACTTCAGCTCAGGTCATGATCTCACAGTCTGTGAGTTCAAGCCCCACGTCAGACTCTGTGCTGACAGCTCAGAGCCTGGAACCTGCTTCAGATTTTGTGTCTCCCTCTCTCTCTGCCCCTTCCCCGCTCACACTCTGTCTCTCTCTCAAAAATAAATAAACATTTAAAAAAATTAAAAAAAAAAAAAAGAAAAAAGACTAGAATGGTAACACCACAACAGCAAATCAAACTTTGCTGACCTAGCACAGGATTCACCTGCCCACAGGCTCACACTTAACTTATTCTGATATTTCATCATCTTTGGGCAAAGGAATCTTTTCGATCTCACACACTATCTTGGAAACCAGAAGAAAACATCTGGCATTCACTCTGATGGGAGAACCAAAGCAAAGCCGTAAACACCATCTGTTGATTTTTCCTTCCAAAGGAGTCTTTCCAAATTTCCGGAGGGTTCTCTTTGCAAATTCCTTGTTACAGTTAGTAGCACCAGAAGCAAATGAAATCGTTGTGGTTTCTAATGAAGTTCTGGGCTGGGAGGCTGGGCTTCCAGGGCTTCCTGCTGCATAGGTAGGTACATATCCTCACAGGCAGCCTCTGCTCTTCTTTCTTTGGTGTCAGTCTCTACCTCCTTAAGCAGGGCAGCTAACGTATGGCTGTGTACTTTGTGCTCATAAAGGCGCCTGGTTGAGGGTCCAGAGAGAGTTAAAATCCAGCGGCACTCAGCTTGCCAAGCTTTATACCCTCGCATAGCACCCACTCAGAGAGGATGACTTTTTTTTACTTTGCACAAAGCCACAGTTTAGCCTAATAACTGGCCTTGTCTTCGAGCTTGCTGACATTAACTATTATAATTACCTGTTTATGGTTGTCTTCCTCCAAAGATTCTTGATGACTGAAACCTAGTATTATTAAATCTTTGTTCCCACTGTCACTCTGGGTTTGGTGTAGAGTAGACCTCAGTATATCAGCTGAATGAATACTAGAGACAGGGCTCTTTTAGCTCAGGGACAGGACAGTCTACCCACACCATTTAAACAAATTTAATACAATTATCTTTTAGTATTACTGCTTACCATTAAGGAATTGTCTTTTATAACTCTTTCACAGGTGACTCTTACCAGGCTTCTTGCTCTTTTTTACTAGGTTTTCTCTTGTTTTTCATATCTGGTTCTCCAACTCTCTCTTTGGTTCTGTGAACCACTCAATAACTTTTTGAGGTTGGTCATTACATCTCTGTTTTGTAACCTATTCTCTGTTCTGAAAACTACACTTCCCAGCTCCTTTTTCCAACTGAATACTAGCTAGATTCCATCAGTGGGAAGCAATGGCAGGAGACCGGAAGGACGGAGAAAGGGAGAAGTCAGAGCAATCCTTCCTCTCGCTCTCTCTCACAGCTGTGAGAGCATCTTGCAGCAGTGACTGACCTTCTCTTGGGTTTCCACTTCCCCTGCCTCCTTGGTTTCAAGTCCTGCTGCTCACCCCCTCCAGGCATGTCCTGCTCCCTCCAGAACCACAGTAAGAGTTTGGTGTGTATCTTTTCAGTCAGTTATCTATGTTCAAATATCTAAATCTACATTTATTTATATATTTTTAAAAATTTTTTTAATGTTTATTTATTTTTGAGACAGGGAGAGACAGAGCATGAGCGAGGGAGGGACAGAGAGAGAGAGGAAGACACAGAATCTGAAGCAGGCTCCAGGCTCTGAGCTGTCAGCACAGAGCCCGATGTGGGGCTCGAACTCACAGACCATGAGATCATGACCTGAGCCGAAGTCGGACACTCAACCGACTGAGCCACCCAGACGCCCCTATATTTTTTATTTAAATAAACTCTATGCCACATGCGGGGCTTGAACTCATGACTCCAAGATCAAGCATTGCATGCTTCACCAACTGAGCCAGCCAGGCATTCCTCTAAACCTACATTTCTATCTATGTCTATATTTATATCTATATATCTAGCTGTTTCTTTTTTATAAAAACGGATATAATATGCATTATTCTATAACTTGCTTTTTTACTTCACAATGTATTGTGATAGTCACAGCCATGCAGCTCTACAAAAATGGTTTCATCAATTCCTACTGTCATCAACAGCATATAAATAAGCTTATTTTTCCATCCATGACAGCATTGGATGAATTAACACTTTTAGCTTTTGCCAATTTGTTAGGTGACAAATGAGGTCTTTTTTTCATTTTTAAAAATTATCAATTATGTTGCCCATCTTTTTATATGTTCACTAGCTATTTGTGTTTCTTCTTTAGTGACTTGCTTCTTGACAAGTTATACCAATATATATTTTTTACTTTATTTATTTTGAGAAAGAGAGAGAGACAGAGCATGAGTTGGGGAGAGAGGCAGAGGGAGAGAGAGAATCCTAAACAGGCTCCGAGCAGTCAGCACGGAGCCTGATGCAGGCCTCAAACTCATGAACCGCAAGAGCATGACCTGAGTTGAAATCAGGAGTTGGTTGCTTAACTGGCTGAGCCACCCAGACACCCCATACCCATATTTTTCTATCAAACCATTTAATTAATTAATTTATTTGAGCGAGAGAGAAAAAGAGGGGGGGGAGGGGCAGAGGAAGAGGGAGAGAGAGAGTCCCAAGCAAGTTCAGTGCTGTCAGCTCCAATGTGGGGCTCCATCTTAAGAACTGTGAGATCATGACCTGAGCCAAAATTAAAAGTCAGATGCTTAACTGACTGAGCCACCCAAGTGTCCCAAGATTTTATTTTTAAGTAATTTATACACCTAACATGGGGCTTGAACTCACAGACCCAAGATCAAGAGTCCCATGATCCACTGATTGAGCCAGCCAGGTGCCCTGAGACTTGAGTCCTTAATTGTTACCTTGAGCTTCTAGGGAAGGGCAAAGAGTTTCAACCTGACCTCTAAGATTCTAAGGGTTTATCCAGACTTTTCTCTTTAATTTCCCAGGAGAAAAACTGCCAGTGACTTTATTTATAGCCTTAGAACTGCTAAACCCAAGCCAATCCTCTTCCTACTTGCTCTCTACCAAACCATTTTTTCCCCTTATTATCCCCTGCTTTCCTACATATACCCATACTGATTCTGAATTTTCATGGAACTTTCTTGAATGCATGCCTGTGCCTAAGCTGCTTTGTTCTCATTGCTTTGGCACCCTTCATTCTACCTATTCTTTAAGGTCTAACTTAAATCCTTCAATTTTCCATGCAATCCTCCTTCATTTCTCAAGTCTATCCAAACTCTCTCCCCTCTCTACTTCTGAGGTATAGAATGTGCTACCTAGGAAACTCACATAATTTTCTGCCAGGTACTATTATTATCTGTACACCTGTCTGATGCCTTCACTTGACCTCCTTAAGAGTATCTCTATGTAGACTCATAGAATCTGGCATATGGTCAGATGAAGTAAATGCTGGATGGCTAAAGATTGAGAGCTGGTTGTCTTTTCTGTCTCTGCTCTTAGACACCCCAAAAGCCTAGTGTATAAAGTGGAGGAGAAAAAAAAGGAAAAGTGGGAGGAGTGCAAGCTGATGCCCCTTGGCGAGAGCGCTGCTTCTAGACAGCGGGTGTGCTGGCACTGTCTAGGTGCACCGGAAGGAAAGACACAGGCGGGGGTAGTGGAAGACTGGTAATCTGATTTAGTTCCCTGTCCCCTCTCTGACTTCATCTTCCAGTATTCTCCTCTTTGTCTACTCCATTCCGGCTACACTGGGCTGCATACGGTTCCTAGAACATAGAGGGTGAGCTTCCATTTCAGGACCTTTTACTTCGGTAAACCTAAGTTTTTAACACCTAAACATCTACAAGTCTTTCCCTTCCTTCAGTTTTTTTACTCAGATGTCCCCTTTCCCTGGCCATCCTTTATAAATTTCAACCTTGGATACCTTCTATCTCCTTTCCTCTGCTTTATTTTTTCTTCTTAACACCTATCACCATTAGTCCTTTTCCTCTAGAATATAAGCTCTATGAAAACAGGAATTTTTCTCATGATTTATTCTCCCATGTAGCAGTTTTCTATATGGGAGTGTTGTTGAGTCAATCCCCTGAATCTTGGTTCAGTTCATCCTCTGGTTTCCATCCCTGCTGTCTCTGCTTTACTTCAGCAGACTCAGGTGCGAATCTCTTAGCGCAGAAGTTGGGCAAGTAGCCGGCAGTCCATTTTATTCACTGCTACCATTTTAATTCTCCTAATGAAAAGCTTTGTTAAGCTCAGTAGTCTTCCACAAACCTTCTGTGGCTGCCCATTATTTGTTGTATTAAGTAGGCAAATAATTCAGAATTGATCATTTGCTATTCTCTGCTTATTTTAACTTCCCCTTTCTGGAATGCCCACTTTTTTTCATTGTGAGTTAAAACTGCTGCACCCTTCAAAGCACAAACATTATCTTCTCTGGAGCTCTGAAGTGAAAACAGGGCTGACCAATCAGGCATGAGAGCGCACACATTCTTTATGTACCCAGAAAGTGTAGAGTTGTGAATGTTTTCTAATCCCTTAGCGAAAAGCCATTTTGTCCAGAGCAATTAATGCACCTTTTAGGCCATTATCACGCTCTGATTTTTCCTCGAGTTAACTGTGCTTCTATTTCTTTCACCAAATAGGAATTTTTGGGAACAAAGATTCATATCATGCAGATATGAATCCTCCATGCACTGGATTCCAAGAGACACCCAATAGATGCACAAGGCAGTAAATCTTTGGGATTGGATTACTTAGTTTAAATCGTTGAATGTCACAACTGGAGGAAGATTTTGAGGTCATTTTTCAACCCAATCTTTGTAAATGGGGAAAGTGAGGTCCGGAAAAGTTAGGACTTGTACCAGATCACTGACCCGGGACCAGAAGCCAGACACTCATTCCCAAGTAGGTCTTATTGGTAAGTCTTTGTGCGTCCCTTCACGATTCGAGGCTCTCAGATTCCCGCCTGGACCGTTTCTCCAGCCTCTACGCCTTAACCTCTGAGTGACCCACTTCCCCCCACTTCCCTTCCGCTCTTTGGGTCAGCAGGGTCCATCCGTTCCAATTGCAGCGGTCCAGGCAACTAGAGTTGTTAAGCAGAAGAGAGATTAGTTACGTCACCGTCGACTCCTCCCATTGGCCCAGGGAGGGTGGAGCGCGGCGCCTTGACGTCCGACGCCCAAAGGGGCGGAGTGGTGAGGGGAAGGAGGAGGGAAGTAGGACTTCAACATGGCGGCTGTGGTACTGGCAGTGGCTACGGTGACGGCCTGGCCCGGGGCGGGCAGAGTTGGAGGTGGTGGCGTTCGCTCTCCCTAGGGGCCGTCAGGAGCTCAGCGGGGACCGAGCCTGAGAGGCCGGCCGGCGCCAGCACCTTTCGGCTTCTGGGACGGCGGCAGCAGCGGCGTTCAGGTGAGGGGGGCCTCCCGCTGGGAGAAGGGGAGAGGGGCGGAGTTGGGGGAGGGGACCGGTACCGGGAGACTGATGGGGGAGGGCTCCCTGGGAAGAGGTTGGAGGCCGAGCCGGAAGAAAGGAGCTGTAGCTGAGGGAGTGGGAGGCAGAAGGGGCCAGAAATCGGTGACTTGGGAGGATTCTGGGAGAAAGGTCGGAGTGACGGGACCGGAGTTGAAGGGGCGGAAGGCAGATGGGATGCGGAAAATGAGTTCGGATTAAGGGAACTAATACCTTACTGGAAGACAGGCGCAGTAGATGTCTATCTGGCTGGAGTGAGAGTTCGGTGGGAATTAGAGGATGTCGGGGAGGAGGATCCAGGTTTTCGTAAAGAAGGTGAGTGATCTGGAGTTGAGGGTGAGCTGGGGAAGTGAGATGCAGATTTAGTTCTCCCTGAGCCGTTGATATTAGGGAGAAAGGGAGGAAACCAGAGCCTGGGTGAGGGGCCTTTGGGAATATCTTTGACATTGTCTGGTCTTCTCCAGTATGTTTCTCTTGCCTCTTTTGTTTATTTCTTGGGTGGAGACTTACCTGTATAGTCCACCTGGGCCTCAGAAACAGTCCGAAATCTTTCCTGTGAAACATTAAGTTATACTTCATTTATTTAATCTCAATGGAATCTCTGACTTTGGATTGTCCCCACCCGTACTTGTTTCCAGACTAGTTTTTTAAAAGTATGGCTGGGCATGAAAATACATTTTATATTAAACTGAAATAAAAATTTGATAGTTTTTAAACACCACGCAGTGTTAGAAAACCAGATTTGGTAATTTAGTTGACTATTAAATACTTTCTGTTCTAACCCCACTTACTAGTGTTTTCTCTCTTTCCTCAGTTGTAATTGTTAGCATTTGAGAAATTGGATAGACATGATGGATGTTTCTCTTTGAAAATTTGTCATATTTGATGGTGGGAAAAACAAGGTACTTAGTCTTTAGTGATAGCTAGTTCTTTCTTGTTAATGTCCCAAACTAGTTATACTGAAAGTTTATGTGTTATTTTATAACAAAAAATGTGAAGTATTCAAAGTCTAAAAGAATTACATTTTCTGCATTGACCTATGAAGTGGAATTTTCTAAATTAAATTTTTTTTCTAATACATTCTATTTAGTTTTTCTGTTACTTATTTAACATTTAATGCCTACACTGTTGCATTAAGAATCATTCTCATTATGGAAATGGGAAAATTAATGTTTCTCGAGTGAGCATCTCTCTATCACTGCACAACAAAGAACTTACTTGCTATGGTCTCATTGGAAGAAAAAGTGCTACTTTAGAAATGAAGACAATGAAAGAAAATTAAAGTTTGTGTATATAAGAAGTTGTGGAATTTTTCTTTTGTTTAGAATTTGCCTCATGACCTCATCATGACATATTTTATATGTATCTGAAAGATTTTTATTTAAATTATTTTTATTAACAGTAAAATTTTTTAAAATATTTAAAAAATTTTTTTAATGTTTATTTATTTTTGAGACAGAGAGAGACAGAGCATGAGTGGGTGAGGGACAGAGAGAGAGAGAGGGAGACACAGAATGTGAAGCAGGCTCGAGGCTCTGAACCGTCAGCCCAGAGTCCGACGCGGGGCTCGAACTCACAGACCGCGAGATCATGACCTGAGCTGAAGTCGGACGCTCAACCGACTGCGCCACCCAGGCGCCCCTAAAATTTTTTTTAAAAGTAGTCTCTACACGCAATGTGAGGCTTGAACTCACAACCCTGAAATCAAGAGTCTCATGCTCTGCCGACCCATGCAACCAGGTGCCCTGAAAGATTTTATTTTATTAAAAAATTTTTTTAAGTTCATTTCTTTTAATAGAAAGAGAGTGAGTGGGGGAGGGGTAGAGAGAGAGAGAGAGAGAGAGAGAATTCCAAGCAGGTTTGGCATTGTCAGTGTGGAGGCGGATGGGCTTGAACTCATGAACTGTGAGATCATGACGAGTTGAAACCAAGAGTCAGACGCTCAACTGACTGAGCCACCTAGGCTCCTTTCAGTTTTATTTTTTATTTTGATTTTGAAGAAAATAGCTTGATGTGATAATATTAGGTCTGTGATGTTCTTATCAGTGGTTATTAGTTCATATTTCTTAGACTGGCAGATGTTAGTTTATCTTGTGCGCCTTTTCTTTTACATCTTGAATGTGGTAATAAGGTATTTAAAATGATGATTCCTGTAGTTTAATTCAGTGACTAAAATCCTGTTTTGTATTTTCAGCATTACAAATGTATTTTCATTACCCCGGAGTGTAGATGGCCAGTATTACAAAGTTTTCCTGGTCTCTAATTAAATGGTTGAATGTTTTGAATTTTTTTTCTTTTTTTTTAAAGTAAGCTCTTTGCCCACTGTGGGGCTTGAACTTGAACTCGTGACCCGAAGATCAAGAGTTGTGTGCCTTACTGACTGAGCCACCCAGGTGTTGGCTGTTTTGTAATTTTCTTTTTTTTCTTTTGAGAGAGAAAGCATGAGTTGGGGAGGGGCAGAGAGCGAAGAGAGCGAGAATCCCAAGCAGGCTCTGGGCTTTCAGTGTGGAGCTCAGTGAGGGGCTTGAATCTACAAACTGGGAGATTATGACCTGGACCAAAAGCATCTGATTTTGGCACCCAGGTGCCCCTTCTGTTTTGAGTTTTTTAACATGTAGATTATTTTAAGTATAAACGTTTTTCCCACATGCAAACCAAAAAACCCCAATACCATCAATTCACCATTAATCAGGTAGTTTTTCTTTAGACAGACTTTTTCAGGAAATGCAAAAATTGGTATGTGGTACCTTAAATATTAAGTAGCTTTTTCCTTAGAATCCAAAAGAACCTCAAATTGAATCTTAGAAATCAACTGAGTTTAGATTTTTTTGGCTTGGGGATCCCTGCTTCTGTATTAACAAAGATAAGAGGAAATCTGTCGGCTTCCAGAATCTAATAAAGGGGAGGGCCTTTCAGTTAAAGGAAGTAGTAAGCAGGTATTCCTCTTCTAACCTGTACTGCACAATTTTGTAATATTGGAAATAATTTGAATTAAGAGTAATGTTTTCTTATCAATTGAGGGTTATAATTTTAGGTTTTAAAAATTTTAGGTGAGATTAGCAAGATTTATAAAGGGAAATGTGGTAACACTGGGCCTGTGCTAATGAGGTAGGCATTGTTGTTAAGCACTTTACATAATCTCTTAATTTTTGCAATATGATTGGGTAGGCAGTTTGTGATACACATGCTTTTTAGGTGTTGAGGAAATTGAGGATCAGTGACGTTGAGTAAGGTTACAGCTATAAAATGGTAGAGTCTGGATTTGGACTCAAATTTGTTCAACTTCAATGCCCAAACGTCATCTGCTACACTTTCATCCCTCTTAGGCAGTCACAGGGCCATTCCAATTCCTATCAAGTAAATCAAAAGTATAGCCACTCTTTTAATTAATTATTCTTTAAAAGACATTTTTTTAGTATTTATTTTTGAGAGAGAGCATGAGCAGGGGAGGGGCAGAGAGAGGGAGACCTAGAACTCAAAGCCATTAACTACTTGTTCTTTTTGTAGTATTGTGTAACTGGAATGATAAATAGTTCATTAAATTTTAGTCATTAAGATGTCATTAGTACTCTAGGAGAGAATGAATACCTGAATATTTTGTACTTAACAAGATAAATTGATAAGAGACTAAGTTTTCTTGTATTGCTGTGTCAGGTTGGATTCAGTTCATTACAGGGCCAAAATTTGTATTTGGCAGTAGTCTGTATGTGTTCTCATAATTCTGGATTGGTCATTATCAGTTGCTTAATTGCTTACCAAACACTTTGAGTGTTTGAGTCACTGAATTGGCTCATGGTAATTGTGAACTTGTGGTTACTGAGTCAGGAACCAGCAGTATGTGTTTTGATTGCCTCACTTCCTCCACAGCACTTGATATTGTCAGACTTTTAAATTTTTTTGTAATCTGGTGGGTTTGAAACGGTATCCATTTGGTTTTTATTAGCATTTCCTTAAATTGAACCTCTTTTCATATGTTCACTCTTTATGTGTGCTTCTTTCATGAAGTGTGTGTTCAAGTTCTTTGCCAATTTTTAATTGTTTCTCTTTTTCTGATTGACTTTTAAGACTTCTTTTAATATGTAATTTTGTATCCTAATTGTCACCTTATGGGCTACAAATAACTTTTCAATTGGTGACTTTTTATCTCTTTGGTATTTGGTCTTTTGGTACTAGAAAAGTTCATGATTTTAATAAATTGAAATTTTCAGTTTTTTATTGTCTGTGCTTTTTGTATCATATTTGGGAAACCCTCTCTGCCAGACATGCTATTTTTTTGTAAGTTTTGTTTTGTTTTGTTTTAAGTAATCTCTATCCCAACATGGGGCTCGAACTCAAAATCCCAAGATCAAGAATTGCATGTTCTATGGACTAAGGCAGCCAGGTGCCCTAGTGCCTAAAGTATTTTAAAGCAAATCTCAAACTTTCCTGTAAATACATTGTTATGAACCTTTGGTAAGATTTTCTTTTGAAAACATAGCCATCATGCTATTATTGCATCGAACAAGGAATCACGAATTCCTTAATACAATGTCATCCATATTCAAATTTCTCTTAACTGTCTTAAAAATGTCACTTTACAGGCAGTTCCATTCACAGTTCAGATAAGGTCCGTATTTAGCACTTATTTGGCTTTCATGTCTAAGGCTTTTTTATTATATGATAATTACCGCCTTTTTATATGATTGATTCATTGGAGAAATCAGGCCATTTGTCCTGTAGATATCCTATGTACATTCTTGTGTTTCTTTTCACTTGCTTCTCCATTTTTTATAAACTAATGTTTAGAAGCTTGATTTAAATCATGTGTATTTATTTATTTATTTAAACAATTATTTTGTTTAAAAAATTTTTTTTAATGTTTATTTTTGAGAGTCAGAGACAGAGCATGAGCCCAACAGATGGCACAGGTTAATCTTACAAATTCTTCCTGTACATGTGAAAATGACCATTTCTCTAAGAATTAATGCAGAAGTGATATGGAGAGCTCAAACTGTAGGTGCTAGGAATGCTCATTCATAGTGGCCTTGTGTCTACAAACATTATTATTTATTTTAAAATTTAAAAAGTTTTTATTTTTTTAAGTAGGCTCCTCGTACTTGAGCTCACAACTCTGAGATGAGGAGTCACGTGCTATACCAACAGAGCCAGCCAGGCACCCCTACAAACATTTTTAAAATAAAAAGTTCAGGGGTGTCTGGGTGGCTCATTCGGTTAAGCATCTGACTCTTGATTTTGGGTCAGGTCATGATCCCAGGGTTGTGTGATCAAGCCCCATATCAAGCTCTGTGCTGAGTGTGGAGCCTGCTTAAGATTCTCCCCATCCCTCCCCCTCCACCTCTCCCTCCCCCTCCGCCTCTCCCTCCCCCTCCCCCCCCTCCCCCCTCTCCCCCCTCTCTCCCCTCTCTCCCTTCTCCCACCCCTTCTCTCCCCTCCCCTTCGCCCCCCCAAACTTTCTCTCTCTCTCTCTCTAATAAATAAAATAAATACAATTGACTGTTACATATTGATATTACAGCTTTCAATCTCGTTAAACTATTGTATTACTTTTATTTCTCTTTTGTAGAATCCAGTAGGTTTTCTACAGGTCATGTTGTCTGTGAATAAAGACAAGTTTTACTTGTCTTTTTCCAATCTGGATGCCTTTTACTTATTTTTCTTGTCTTACTGCACTGGCTAGAACCTCTAATACGATGCTAAATAGATGTGATCAAAGTGGATATCTTTGCCTTATTCCTGAACTTAAGGAAAATATCTTTTAACATTAAGTATGATGTTAACTGTAAGTTTGTTTCGTTTTGTTTTTTTTTGTTGTTTTTTTAACATTTATTTTTGAGAGACAGAGAGACAGAGCATGAGCAGGGGAAGGGCAGAGAGAGAGGCAGACACAGAATCCGAAGCAGGCTCCAGGCTCTGAGCTGTCAGCACAGAGCCCGACGCCAGGCTCGAACTCACAGACCGCGAGATCATGACCTGAGCCGAAGTCGGCCGCCCAACTGACTGAGCCACCCAGGCGCCCCTTGTTTTGTTTTTTAATAGATGCCCTTTATCAACTTGAGGAAGTTCCCTTTTATTCTTAGTTTGCTGAAAGGTTTTTTTTTTAGGAATGAGTATTAAATTTTTCAGTTTTGGTCCTTCTGTGTTTGAGATAATCATACAGGTTTTCTTTTTTAGTTTGTTAATATGGTAAATTACATTGCTTTTTTTAAAGATATATATGTGTATACACACATATATATCTTTAAAACATATATATGTTTTAAAGTTACAAAGCTACTTTTATTTTTTTCTTAAAAAATTTTTTTTTAACGTTTATTTATTTTTGAGAGACCTGGAGATAGAGTATGAGCAGGGGAAGGGCAGAGAGAGAGAGAGAGAGAGAGAGAGAGAGAGAGAATCCAAAGCAGGCTCCAGTCTCTGAGCCGTCAGCACAGAGTCCGACGTGGGGCTTGAACTCCCAGACTGTGAGATCATGACCTGAGCCAAAGTCGGCCGCTTAACCAACTGAGCCACCCAGGCGCCCCACAAAGCTACTTTTAATACTTTGGGGTGAGCCCCACAGGAATAAAAAACACTGGTAAGCGGTAACCCCCTCACCCCCAGGAGTGGCCTAGGTGGAGAGAGGCTACCCGAGGGGAAGGAAGCACAAAAGGGACCCGGCGCAGACTCAGGGCAAAGGGAATGCCGTCAGTGCTGGGACCTGTGAGCGCTTCAAGGAGAAAATGTGAGTGTGGCTCCAGGCACACAGGCAAAGGGCAAGAGGTTGGACACGAACCCACAAAGCTACTTGGGTTCCTCCTTCTCGTTTGACTTTTTCTGCTTCGGCCGCAGAATCTCTGAGTCCCTTCTGCTTGCGGGTGGCAGCAGAAAGCCTGTCATCTCCGCATTATCCGTTAACCGAGTTGCTCTGGTTTTTTGTACTCTTCTGGAGGGCAAGCTCACGCTGGTTACCGTGTGCAGGTCATAGCGATGGCAGCGGCTCTGGCCTGCCTCCGTTGTGTCCCCTCGTTCTGTCCCTTAAAGATATATTTTAACCAATCATGCATTTCTGGGAAAAACCGCACTTCATCATGCTATGTTATTGTTTCTATATGTTATTAGGTTTGAGTTGCTAAAATTTTGTTGAGAATTTCTGCATTTATGTTCCTGAGGGATATTCTATATTTTTCTCTTCTCATATCTTTGGCTGTTTTGGTGTCAAGGTAATGTTTCCATAATTCTTAGAGAAGGAGTTGGGAAGTATTCCTTTCTCCTAGTTTTCTGAAAGTGTGCAGAATTGGTATTATTTTTTCTTCAGATGTTTGGGAAAATTTCACCAGTAAAGCAATCTGTGTCCTGAGTGGGTTTTTTTTTTTTTTAATGTTTTATTATTTATTTTTGAGAGAGAGACATACAGCACAAGCTGGGGAGGGGCAGAGAGAGAGGGAAACAGAATGGGAAGTAGGCTTCAGGCTCTGAGCTGTCAACTCAGAGCCTGATGCGGGGCTTGAACTCATGAACCATGAATTTGTGACCTGAGCTGAAGTTGGATGCTTAACTGACTGAGCCACTCAGGTGCCCTATGAGTTTTCTTTATGATGCGGTTGTAAATTGCAGATCTAATATCTTTAATAGGTATAGGGCTATTTCCGTTTCTTCTGGAGTGATCTTTGGGGGCAGTTTGTGGTTTTTAAGAAATTGGTTCTTTTCAGCCAAATTGCCAGACTTGGCATAAAATTGTTTTGATATGGTATCCTGTTTTAATCTTTGTAAGATCTGTATGGTCTCTTGCATTCCCGATAGCAGTAGTTTTGTTTTGTTTTTTTCTCTTTTTATTCTAAGAAGCCTTGCCCAGGGATTTGTCAGTTTAATTAACCTTTGTAAAGAATCACCTTTAGGTTTTGTTTTTTTTCTTTTGTTTTTTTAAATTTTATTTTGGGGCGCCTGGGTGGCTCAGTTGGTTAAGCGGCCGACTTCGGCTCAGGTCATGATCTCACGGTCTGTGAGTTCGAGCCCCGCATCGGGCTCTGTGCTGACGGCTCAGAGCCTGGAGCCTACTTCAGATTCTGTATCTCCCTCTCTCTGTGCCCTTCCCCTGCTCATAGTCTGTCTCTATGTCTGTCAAAAAAAATTAATTTTATTTTATTTTATTTTTGAGGTTTATTCACTTATTTTTGAGAGAGTGCTTTTGCATGTGGGGGAGTTGGGGCTGAGAGAGAGGGGGCAGTGGATCTGAAGCAGTCTGCACTGATAGTAGAGACCCTAGTGCGGGCCTTGAACTCATGAACCATGAGATTATGACCTGAGCCAATGTTGGACGCTTAACCAACTGAGCCACCCAGGCGTCCCTTATTTTATTTTGAGAGAGAGTGTGTGAGCGTACATGAGTGGGGCAGAGGCAGAGAGAGGAGAGAGAGAGAATCTTTTTTTTTTTTTTTTAATGTTTCTTCACTTTTGAGAGAGAGAGAGGGAGAGCACAAGCATAAGGTGGCGAGGGGCAGAGAGTGGGAGACACAGAAACCCAAGCAGGCTCTGAGCTGTCAGCACAGAACCTAACCTGGGGCTCGAACTCACGAACTTCGAGATCATGACCTGAGCTGCAGTTGGCTGCTTAACCGACTGAGCTACTCAGGCGCCCCGACGCCCCGAAGAGAGAAAATCTTAAGTCGGCATGGAGCCTGACTTGGGGCTTGATCCCACAACCCTGGGATCATGGCCTGATCTGAAATCAAGAGTCGGTCATTCAACTGATGGAACCACCAGATACGCCCCTGTTAGTTGTTAATTAGAAATGAATTGGGGCTTTCTTTTTTCTTTTCTTCTTATTTCTTTTCTTTGTAATGTTTATTTATTGTTTATTTTAGAGAGAGAGAGCATAAGTGGGGAAGGGACAGAGAGAGAGAGACAGAATCCGAAGCAGGCTCCAGGCTCTGAGGTGTCAGCCCACAGCCTGACTTGGGGCTTGAACTCATGAACTATGAGATCATGACCTGAGCCGAAGTTGGCCACCTAACCGACAGAGCCACCAAAGCGCTTCTGGTACTTTCTTTTTAAAAAGATTATGTATTTATTAATTTTGAGAGAAAGTGAGTGGGGAGGAGCAAAAGGAGATGGGGAGAGAGAAACCCAAGCAGGCTTCTGCTGTCAGGGTGGAGCCTGTTTTGGGGCTTGGACTCAGGTTTTAAGGTTTATCCATTTATTTTTGAGAGAGAGTGCTTTTGCATGGGGGTGGGTGCAGAGAGAGACAGAGGGACAGTGGATCTGAAGTGGGCTCTGTACTGACAGCAGAGATACTAGTGCAGGCCTTGAACTCATGAGCCATGAGGTCATGACCTGAGCTGAAGTCAAGAGTCAAATGCTTAAGCGACTGAGCCATCCAGGTGCCCTGTATTTATTTATTTATTTAAATTTTTAATGTTTATTTATTTTTGAGACAGAGACAGAGCATGAGTGGGGGAGGGGCAGAGAGAGAGGGAGACACAGAATGTGAAGCAGGCTCCAGGCTCTGAGCTGTCAGCACAGAGCCCGATGCGGAGCTCGAACCCACAGACCACGAGATCATGACCTGAGCCGAAGTCAGATGCTCAACCAACTGAGTCACCCAGGTGCCCCGCCCTGTATTTATTTTTGAGAGAGAATAGGGAGAGTGCTCACCAGCGGGAGTAGGGGGGGGAGGGGGCAGAGAGTGAGGAGAGAGAATCCCAACCTGGCTCAATTCAGGGCTTGATCCCATAAACCATGAAATCATGACCTTCGCTGAAATCAAGAGTTGGATGGATGCTCTCAACCAATTGAGCCACCCAATCACCTCAAAATTGATGCTTTCTTATTTGAAGTCAGTGGTGGTCTGATTTTTAATATGGGCCTGATCAGCTATGGCTTCATTGTGCTACATGCAGGCTTCCAAACTGCCTGTGTTGCTTTTGGTGCCAGTATTTCTCATTTTCCTGAAAGTCGTATATACTACTTATAGGTAAGTTAGTTTGACTATACATAGTTGGATAATCTGTGCATTGTGTTACAGGCTTCACAAAATTGTATTGGGAGGTGAAAATTTTTAAGATTTATGCTTACATTTATGTTAAAAGTAATTCTATATTACATATAGTCCACATGTTGAACTTTTATATTTGGAATTTTTTTCTTAAAAAAATGTTTTTTAATGTTTGTTTATTTTAAAAAAAAATTTTTTTTTAATGCTTTTATTTATTTTTTGAGAGCAGGAGAGACAAAGCGTGAGTGGGGGAGGGTCAGAGAGAGAGGGAGACACAGAATCTGAAGCAGGCTCCAGGCTCTGAGTCGTCAGCACAGAGCCCGACGCGGGGCTCGAACTCACAGACTGTAAGATCATGACCTGAGCCGAAGTCGGCCGCCCAACCGACTGAGCCACCCAGGCGCCCCTGTTTATTTATTTTTGAGAGAGAGAGAGAGAGAGAGAGCGCATAAGCAGAGGAGGGGCAGAGAGAAAGAGGGAGATACAGAATCCAAGCCAGGCTCTAGGCTCTGAACAGTCAGGGCAGAGCCCGACTTGAGCTCAAAACCTGAACCGAGAGATCATGACCTGAGCCGAAGTTGGATGCTTAACCTACTGAGTCACCCAAGTGCCCCCCTTTTTTTCTTTCAAAGACACGTAGGTTTGCCTGTTATATGTGTCTGTCTGTCTGTCTGTCTGTCTATCTATCTATCTATCTATCTATCTATCTATGTATCATCCGGGCTCCCTTGGGATATTATTACTAAGTAACTTTGCTCCAGTAACCTGGTAGGATTTGTATCTCTATTCGACATGGATATGAAAAGTAGTACTGTATACATATTGTGTAAAATGGACAAAGTCTGCTATGTTGAAGTTTTAGTAATGTGCTGTGATTTTCTTTATTTAGTCTTCTAAATTAGTATATAACAGTATCCTCATTCTTTTAAAAACTTTTCTCAACTTCATGTGATGGTGGGAGAAGAAACTTAGTGGAGTATTTTCTTAGTCTCTGAAGGACAGTAGAGTTTTGATTATTTTCCAGGAGAGTTGCAAAAGATTTAGTACATAAGTATGCTGAAATCATATCTTTAATCTTTATCAAGACTTTTCCATTTGATTGCCAGAAACTCATAAGTCAGTATAAAAATAAACAGGTTTCAGGGGCACCTGGATGGCTCAGTTGGGTAAGTGGTTCTGGGTTTCAACTTAGGTCATGATCCAAGTTGTGGGTTCAAGCCCCACATCGTTCTCCATGCTGGCAGTGCGGAGCCTGCTTGGGATTCTCTCTTTCCCTCTCTTTCTGCCCCTCCCCCACTCACATGTACGCTCTCTCTCTAAATAAATAAACTTAAGAAAAATAAATGGGTTTCAAAAAATTTTTATTTTTTTATTTCTTAAATTTTTTTTTAATGTTTATTTATTTTTGAGAGAGAGAGAGAGAGAGACAGAGTATGAGCAGAGGAGGGTCAGAGAAAGAGAGGGAGATAAAGAATCCGAAGCTGGCTCTAGGCTCCGAGGTGTCAGCACAGAGCCTGATGCGGGGCCCGAACTCACAAACCGTGAGATCATAATCTGAGCCGAAGTCAGATACTTAACCGACTGAGCCACCCAGGCGCTCCTCAAAAATTTTTTAAAAATGGGTTTCTTACTGTAGGTGATGGTCTTTTGGTACCATCTTTCTTTGTTCTTTAGAGTAAGTACAAGCCACGGAAATGTGGAACTACTTTATTAAAATAAGATATAGGAAGGTAAGGAGGTGTCAGTAGATGCTGTTGAATAACTATTGCTTGTATTATCTTACTAAAATTTTTTTAAATGTTTATTTTTGAGAGAGCGAGAAATAGACCGTGAGCGGGGGTGGGGCAGAGAGAGAGGGAGACATAGAATCTGAAACAGGCTCCAGGCTCCGAGCTGACAGCAGAGAGCCTGATGTGGGGCGGGAACCCACGAACCGTGAGATCATGACCTGAGCCAAAGTTGGATGGTTAACCAACTGAGCCACCGAGGCGCCCATGTATTGTATTATCTTATATAATCCTTACAGTAACACTCCTTAGATTCACTCATTGTACCATTTAATTTAATTTCTTACATTATTAGTCTTTTTAATTGGTAAGAATATGTTAAGTTTTGTTATCAAATAGAAATTACAACCTATTTTGATAGATACCTATAAAGCGCCTAAGATTAATTAAAAGATATGTGTTTTTTATGTCTTTTTATTAGAAATCATTTCAGGGGCGCCTGGGTGGCTCAGTCGGTTAAGCGGCCGACTTCGGCTCAGGTCATGATCTCGCGGTCTGTGAGTTCAAGCCCCGCGTCGGGCTCTGTGCTGACAGCTCAGGGCCTGGAGTCTGCTTCGGATTTGCGTCTCCCTCTCTCTCTGCCCTCCTTCTGCTCACACTCTGTCTCTATGTCTCTCAAAAATAAATAAACGTTTAAAAAAAAAAAGAAATCATTTCAGATTAAAGTTTCTCAGTTGTAAAACACCGAAGGAAGATTCTGCTGTATACAGTAGTCCCCCACCTTATCCACAAGGGGTTATGTTCTCTGACCCCCAGTGGATGCCTGAAACTGGATAGTTAGTGATCCCTTTATATACAGATGGTCCCCAACTTCTAATGGTTTGATTTACAATATTTTGGCTTTATGATGTGAAAGCAGTATGTAGAAATCATACTTCAGATTTTGAAGTGTGATCTTTTCCCAGGTTATGGTATGATACTCTTATGATGCTGGGCAGTAATAGCCAGCTGCAGCTCTCAGCCATGTGATCATGAAGGTAAATAACCATACACTTCAACCATTTTGTATCCATACAGCTGTTTTTCACTTTCAGTACAGTATTCAGTAAATTACATGTGATATTCAACACTTCATTATAAAATAGACTTTGTGTTAGATTACTTTGCCCAAGTGTATGCCAATGTAAGTGTTGTAAGCACATTTAAGGTAGGCGAGTTAAGCTATGGTGTTCAGTAGGTTAGGGGTATTAATTGCATTTTTGACTTAAGATTTTTTTTCAATTAACGATGGGTTTATTGAGATGTAACTCCATAAGTTGAAGAAGATCTGTAGTACGTTTTTCTTATACATATATATGTATGACCAATTTTATTTATTCCTTTTTAAAAAATATTAAGTTATTTCTATACCCAGCATGTAGCTCGAACTTACAACCCTGAGATTAAGAGTTGGATGCTCTGCTGACAGAGCCAGCCAGGTGCTCTATGTACCTGGCTATATACAATCAATTTTAATTTACAAATTAGGCACACTAAGAAATTAACAACAATAACTAATAATAAAATAGAGCAATTAGGTGAATGTGGTCTCTCTCTCTCTCAAAGTATCTTATTGTGCAGTACTCCCCCTTCTTGTGATCACGTAAGATAATAAAGTGCGTGATGAAACAAAGGAAGGTGAGTGACATAGGCATTGTGAATAATAACCTAATGGTAATTAGGCTAGTGTCGACCTGTTGATGATACATCAGAAGGAGGATCATCTGCTTCTGTGAAGTTGTGCCATCTTTATATTGTTTGTTCCCTTGGTACTGCACAATATTCCCTTTGGGATACAAGTTCTCAAGTTTGGTGAACAAGGCTCTGTTAGTTCTTTGTTTCCATGGGAAAAACCATTCAGATTTCACATGACTCTAACAGAATGATGTAATCCACTGAGTATGAAGACTTTTGGAAGAACAGAAAAATTATGTTTGTGATTATTTCTCTCGGATCAGATTCATAACCCATGGTATGATGTCTAGTTTCTTTGTGTAAAATACAAGTTAACCAATTATATTGTATTGGCTACTTGTAGAGTGAAGTAGTTATTAGTGTTAAATAGATAGCATTTTCTACTTAAAAAAAGTGGGTGTGGACTGTGTCTACTTACTGAATCATAGACTCAGCAAGTGATTACATGTGTTTATATGCTCTTGAAACTAAATATGAATGAAGTCTTCTGGTATTTTTCTTATAAGAGCATACAAGCTGCTGAAATCTATAGTTATAAAAGAATATATCCAGATCTTTAATCTGAAAAGGTTGTCAGAGATCATTTACTCCAGGCTTACTCTTTATAGAAGCAGTCCTGAATTCTTCTTTTTCCCTCAAGATTTTGACAGGCACTAAACCATCCCAAATCGATGGAAGAATTAGGTGCTCTTTCTCTCTCAAATTCTGGCATGAGTCGTGATGTGAATTTTTTTTTTTTTTTTTTTTTGAGAGATTGCGAGAGGGTGCAAGTGAGTGAGAGGCAGAGAGGGAAAGAGAGAGCGACAGAGAGTAAGAGGGAGAGAATCCCACCAGGGGCAGAGAGAGAGAGGGAGAGAAGCAGGGCCCACCCAAAGCAGGGCTCAAGATCGCTGAATGCAGGGCTCAAGCTCCCCTAATGTGGGAATTGAACTCAAGAACTGTGAGATCATGACCTGAATCAAAGTTATATGCTTAACTGACTGAGCTACCCAGATGCTCCGTGATGTGATTTTTGAAAGAGTTGGGGAGATGACATTTTTGCTTCAGTTATTTCTTGACATTCTTTTTTTCCCAATGTTAATTCACAGTTGAAAGAATTGAATTGATAAGTTTGTGGTTGTATTTCTTTTTGGGACTTTATACTTTTATATTCCCCTTTTTCCCTTTTTACATTTTATTACATATATATATGCATTGTATACATACATATGTTAGGCTCCATGCCCAACATGGGGCTTGAACTCACAACCCTGAGATCAAGACTCGCATACTCAACTGACAGAGCCAGGGAGGTTCCTGTATTTTTTACATTTTTAAAATTTATCTTTATTTTTAAGTAATCTCTCCACTCAGTGTGGTGCTTGAACTTAATAATTCTGAGATCAAGAGTTAGATGCTCCATTGACTGAGCCAGCCAGTTGCCCCTGCGACATTGTACTTTTACTAAACTCTAAATCACGTTGAAGAAAACATGTTAAATGAGTTTTAGTGGATTGGTTAAGATACTGATTAAAAATTTCTAATTAACTAATGCTTTATGGTATGACTCCCTATTCTAACTGTTACCTGTCAGCACTTTTCTGTTCTTACTTATGTTAGTCTCATAGGCCTTATGATTTCAGATTATTGGTGATTACAAAAATGATTCTTAACTTTTTCACTTTAAGGGCATTATTTAGTCTAGTTGTATTTCCAAAATACATATTAGTTAGAAATATTAGTTATAAAAAAAAGAAAAAAAATATTAGTTATAGAATTAACATATTTTCAGAAAGGTTAAGGGCAAGGGGATATGAAAAGCACCCCCCCACCCCCCCCCTTAAAGATTAGATATGGTGCTAGATGCTTATAGAATTAAAAGGAACATGCAGTTGGCCCAGGGGTGAGGAAATCCTTGTCTGGATTTTTCCTGACCCATTTTGGAACTAGCTAGAGTTCTTTATTTTTTAATTTTTAATTAATTAATTTTTATATTAGAGAAAGAGGGGCAGAGGGAGAGAGAGAGAGAGAGAATCTTTTTATTTATTTATTTTGAGAGAGAGAGCATGAGGAGGGCAGGGGCAGAGAGAGGGAAAGAGAGAATCCCAAGCGGGCTCTGTGTTAGTGCAGAGCCCAACACAGGACTTGATCTCAAGAACCCTGAGATCATGACCTGAGCTGAAACCAAGAGTCGGACACTTAACAAACTGAGCCACCTAGGCGCCCCAAGAATTAGCTAGAGTTCTTAACTGCAGTTCTTATAAAAACAGATTGGGTCAATAATTTACCTTGACAAATACTATATTATCTTTTTATGTACTGCTAGTTGCTTTTTAAATTTTAGCAAGTTGATTTTCAGCTATAACCAGTTTGTATTAAACTATATGAAATGAACTTCATGGGGAGCTTGGATGGCTCAGTTGGTTAAGTGACCGACTCTTGATTTTGGCTCAGGTCATGATCTAATGATTGATGAGTTTGAGCCCTGGATCTGCATTGTCAGTGCAGAGCCTGCTTGGGATTCTCTCCCTCTCTCTCTGCCCTTTCTGCACGTGCACATATGCAAGTGCACATATTTATTTCTCTCAAAATAAATAAACTTAAAAAAAAGAGCTTTGAGTCACTAGTTGCTCTTATAGCCTTAAGTATACCATATGATTAATAATTGGTAAAACAATATTTGCAAGAGTAATTAGTGAGAAAACTTGTACATTACAGCAACTTGCCTTTAAAATAACCTTCATTTTCTAGGGTACCTGGCTGGCTCAGTTGAGACTCTTGATCTCAGGATCATGAGTTTGAACTTCATGTTGGGTGTAGAGATTATTAAATAAAAAATTAACTTAAAAAGAAACTTCATTTTCCAGTTTTTTTCATAAGATAAGCCTTTTGTTGGATTTTGAGTCTCAGAAAGTTATTTTTGCTCGGTACCTTTCTATGTAGAATGAAAATAGGAATGATATATTTGGACAGTTGCATAATGTTACTATACCTTTGATCTGGAATCTATTTGGGGATGGAGTGTGAGGTGAACCTCTAACGTTTTTCTAGGTGGCTTCCCTGTTCCATCATTTCACAAATTTTCCTTCTTTCTCTCTCTCTCTCTCTCTTTCTTTCTTTCTTTCTCTTTCTCCCTTTCTTTCTCCCTCCCTCCCTCCCTCCCTCCCTCCCTCCCTCCCTTCCTTCCTTCCTTCCTTCCTCACCTTCTTTATATTTTTTACGATTTTATTTTATTTTAAAGTTTATTTTTGAAAGAGAGAGAGCACGCACCTGAGCAGGGGAGGGCCAGAGGGAGAGAGGGAATCCCAAGCAGCTCCACACTCATAGCAGAGAGCCTGATGCGGGGCTCAAACCTGCAAACCATAAGATCACGACCTGAGCCAAAGTTGGACATTTAACTGACTGAGCCACCCAGGCACCTGCCAAGATTTTATTTTTAAGTAATCTCTATACCCAACATAGGGCTTGAACTCATGACCCCGACCGAGATCAAGAGTATGCACACTCTACCTATTGAGCTGGCCAGTGCCCCCATCATTCCACAAATTTTAAATGGCAGCTTTGCCATATACCACATTTCCAAATTTGGGTATTTTTAGGGATTTCTGTTCTGTTCCACTGATCTCTCTCTGTGCCAGTAAGGCACAGCTGTAAGTGTTATATTTTACAATAAATATTTTAATATTTGAGAGTCTAGTCTCCATTATTTTCTTCACAGTTTTCTTGGCTGCTCTTGTTTATATTATTATTTCCATATGAACGTTAGAATCAGCTTTTCTAGTTAATAAAACAGAAGACTCTAGTTTTTACTTTTATCATGCCACATTTATAGAGCAGCTGAAGGAGAATTGATCTTAATAATGTAGTGTGTCCTATCCAAGATTTAGCATATGTTTTTCCAGTTACATAAGTCCTCTTTTCTGTTGATGAGTAGAGCTTTAGTTTCTTCCTTTATATCTTAGGTTTATTCCTACTTCTCACCTGTGTGGCACATTGCATGTTTCTTTATATTTTTTATCTAGTTATTGTGTATATGAATTGTTTCAAAATATACCTTGGAGATGCTTTGGTTCCAGACCACTACAGCGAAGTGAATATCACAATGAAGCAAGTCAAATGAATCTTTTGGTTTCCCAGTATATAAAAATCATGTTTACACTATATTGTAGTCTATTAAGTGTGCAACAGCATTGTGTCTGAAAAAACAATATGCAGGGGCACCTGGATGGCTCAGTTGGGGTTTCGACTTTGGCTCATGTCACGATCTCATGGTCTGTGAGTTCGAGCCCTGTGTTGGGCTCTATGCTGACAGCTCAGAGCCTGGAGCCTGCTTCAGATTCTGTGGCTCCCTCTCTCTCTCTGCCCCTCCCCCGTTCACACACTCTCTCAAAAATAAACATTAAAAAAAACAGACAAAAACAATGTACAGGGGCGCCTGGGTGGCTTAGTTGGTTAACATCTGACTCTTGATTTCGCCTTAAGTCATAATTTCACCGTTCACGGTGTCGATAGTATGGAGCCTGCTTGGGATTCTCTCCTTCTCTGCTTCTTTCCTGCTTGAGTGTGTGCTCTCTCTCTCTCTCTCTCTCTCAAAATAAATAAATAAACCTAAAAAAATGAAAAAAAAAAGAACAATGTATGTACTTTAATTAAAAAGTACTTCATTACTAGAAAATGCTACCCATCATCTGAGCTTTCAACAATTTGTAATCTTTTTGCTGGTATAGGGTCTTGCCTTGATGTTGATGGCTGCTGACTGATAGAGGTGTTGGTTTCTAAAGGTCGGGGTAGCTGTGGCAAGTTCTTAAAATAAGAGAAAAAGTTTGCTGCAATGATTGGCTTCTTCTTTTTCTTTTTTTCTTTTTGAAGTTTATTTTGAAAGAGAGTGCACGTGAGTGCTCATGCCCAAGCTGGGGAGGGGCAGAGAGAGAGAGGGAGAGAATCCCAAGCAGGTTCTGCACTGTCAGTGCAGAGCCCAATGTGGAGCTCAATCCCAGGAACCATGAGATCATGACCTTAGCTGAAATCAAGAGTTGGACACTTAACCAGTTGAGACACCCAAACACCCCCTCTGTTGACCTTTTCTTTCGTGAACAATTACTCCTTAGCATGAGATGCTGTTTGATAGCATTTTGCTATCTAAAATTGGAGTGAGTCCTCTCATCCTCCCACTGCTTTATTAAATCAGTCTATGTAATTTCTAAATCCTTTCCTGTCAGGACCCCTGGGTTCCTCAGTTGGTTAAGTGTCTGACTCTTGATTTCATCTTGGGTTGTGGTCCCAGGGTCATGGGATCAAGCCTGCATTGAGCTCTGCACTGAGTGTGGAGTCTGTTTGAGATTGTCTGTCTCCCTTTGCCCCTCTTCCTGGCTCATGCATTCTCTCTTTAAAAAAAAAAAATCCTTTCCTGTCATTTCAATAGTTTTTTAATCCTTCAGGAGTGGATGCCATTTCAAGAAAGTACTTTGTTTACTCATCCATATAGAGCAACTCTTCATCCGTTAAAGTTTTATCATGAGAGTATAGCAATTCAGTCACATTTTCAGGCTCCACTTCTAATTCTAGTTGCCTTGCTCCTTCCACCACATCTGCACTTATTTCTTCCACTGAATTCTTGAAATTTCAATATGTAAAAGACAGTGAAGTGCAATAAAGCAAAACACAGTAAGGCAAAGTATGCCTGTATTAATTTTGTATCTAGAAACATTGTATTCCCTTTTATTTGTAATAGTGTTTCAGTTTTGGGGTTTCCCTTGGAAAGTCATTGTTCTTAAAAAATTTTTTTTAAAAAGTATTTATTTATTTTGAAAGAGAGAGAAGAACTAGAGCACTACTGGGGGAGGGGCAGAAAGAGAGGGAGACAGAATCCAAAGCAGGCTCTGGGCTCCAAGCTGTCAGCACAGAGCCCAGTGCAGGCCTCGAAGTTGTGAACTGCGAGATTATGACCTGAGCTGAAGTCCGACACTCAACCGATTGAGGCACCCAGGTGCCCCAGATATACTATTTCTGATTTTGGATATTTATTAGAATTTTCTTTGTGGCTTAAATATTTATTTAGGTGTTTGTAAAGTTTTCTGTGGGTACTGTATATTCTTTCAGGGTGCTTTTGATATTAGTTATATCTATCTTATTATGTATTTCTACCTAGTTTTGTTTCCTGTAGTTTTTGTGTTTCTTGTTTTTTTTAATGTTTATATATTTAAGAGAGAGTGTGCACTCGTGAGTGGGGGAGGGGAAGAGAGTGAGAGAGAGAGTCCCAAGCAGGCTTTTACTCACAGTAAAGAGCCAGAGGTGGGGCTCAATCTCATGAACCATGAACCATGAACCATAAAATCATGACCTGAGCCCAGATTAAGAAGAATTGGATGCTTAACCGACTGAGCCACCTAGGTGACCCCCTGTAGTTTTTGTTTTATGAGTAGTGATGCAGTGTTATTTGGAGCAATTCATAAGTTAGCTCTTCATCATGGATTGCATCCTTTATTAATAAGGTAAAACACCTGTTATACCTCCATGAAGTCTGTAACGTAGAACCATTTGTGTGGTAGTTTTACTGGTCTTAGAAACCACTGATGTATTATTTTTTTATTATATTTTCTTTCTCTGAGGTCACAGTCTTTCATTGGTTGCATACTGTGTTGTTTCTGTTTAGCCCTCTTATGTATCTGGGGTATTCTTTCCCTCTGCTCCCTAGGTTTTTGTTTTTGTTTTTGTTTTTGTTTTTTTCTCCTAATACAAGGTGTGTCAATTGAGAGATGTGCTCCATATGGAAAACCTGGAAAGCAAATAACACAAAAGAGAAAACCAAGGGCCCCATGTTGTAAACCCATCATCCAAATATAACCACCATTGTAAGACTGTGTCATACCTTTTTTATTTATTTCTGTATTCTCACAAACATACTCCCCTCATTTCTAAAATGGCAGCGCCCATTAGATCTTGTTTCTGCAGGTTAGTGCTTCAAATTTAGGTTTTCCATTTTTGCTCTCTGTAAAACAGTGGTGCTTAGGACAAACCTGACTAAACAAGCCGTATTCCAGCTGAATTGAAAATATAAATTAATGCAAAAAAAAAAAGCTTACTGGCGTTACTGAAATGCTCTTCAGTATGAATCTGTGTACTGTTGACCTCTATTGTTGACCTTCCATCTTAAGCCAAATATGCTCATGTTAAGGTGCTTAGTTTTGCAAACACAGAGCTTGTGGACAGTACTAGACGCTGAAGATAATGTCTCTGGCTAATTCTCAGACTTGAAGAAACTGAAAGTAGGATCTCATAAAAATTCACTTCAGTGTTCACACACAGCCATTTCTTCAGAATAAGAGTCTTATATTAGCATTCAAGTAAAAATCTACATTATTGTGTATATCAGTTTACTGGTAGGTAGTGTACTTGGCAAGTGGTTTACTCTCTTCTAAGTTATATTTTTACCAACCTTTCAACCTTGTTGAATTCATCAAGCAGTATGCAAAGATTTTTTTTTTTAATTTTTTAATGTTTGTTTATTTTTGAGGGAGAGAGAGAGAGACAGTGCAAGCTGGGAAGGGGCAGAGAGAGAGGGAGACACAGAATCTGAAGCAGGCTCCAAGCTGTCAGCACAGAGCCCGACATGGGGCTTGAACTCACGATCTGTGAGATCGTGACCTGAGCCAAAGTTGGATGCTCAACCAACTGAGCCACCCAGGTGTCCCTGTTTTTTTTTTTTTTTTTTTTTTTTTTTTTAAATAACCATACTCATTTGAGGTTATTTTTTATGTGGTAAAACCATTTCCAGACTTTTGGGTTTCATGGATCACTGACATTAAAAAGAGGGAGGTGGGATTAACATGGTTGCCAGCTTTTCATTTTGCCATATAGTTATCTGTTAAAAGTAACTGTGTATAGTAAATGATGATCTCACTTTTCCTGAGTACTAAATATTTAATTTGGAAACAAATATTTTTGCTTTATTTTATTCTGTTGTGATAGATTTATGGTGTGTTTAGGGTTGGCCAATTATTCAGTCTACTACCCTTATTTTATGGTTGAAGGAACTGAGGCTCCAAAATGTCTCTGAGATCTGTGAAAAAATAAAGTTTTTTTCTGATGAATATAGTATAGACTAGCATTGACAAGCTAATGGCTGCTACATGTGTGATTTTTGTCATATATATTGGTGTGAATGCTAGTTGTATGGATATTAACCTTGTTTTTAGATTTGAAATTTGATGATTTCCAGAGTCTTCTTTTTCTGTAAGTTGGAGAATTTTCTGGATTAATTTGTATCTTGGGAAATTCCTGATCGCATCTCTTGTTGCAGTATAATGTGTGACTGTGATAGCTTACTGGGATATTAAATTGGTATTGTGTATTAGGAAACTAAAGAATGTAATTTCATGTAATAGGAATTTAATGATATATATAAGAAAGGGTAAAAAGAAAATGAGAACATAATTATAATTGCCCTTGGGCTTTCTCTTCTTTCAGAAAGGGCCGCGCTGTGGCAGGATGTTTGCTTGCATTGTCTTCATTTCCTGCCCCTACCCTGCTCACCTTGCCCTTTTCCATTCCTTATCCCATCTCTTCTGTTTCTTGCACTCTAGCTCTTCTCCATGCAGCTCTCTTCCTTTTACCTATTACCCTGTCTCTTTTTGTTCTCGGGTGTCTAATTAGTGAGTTAAATTTTAGATTTTAAGTTACAAGGTTTTCTTTCCGTAGCATTTGAATTGAAGTGGCTCTGAACTGGTAAAAATAGAATGTTGCTGTTGGGGTGCCTGGGTGGCTCAATTTTAAGTGTCCGACTTTGATTTTGGCTCAGGTCAAGATCCCTTGGGATTGAGCCCCACTTTGGTCTCAGCACAGAGTGTAGAGCCTGCTTGGGATTCTCTCTCTCCCACTTTCTCTCTGCCCCCACCTCCATAAATAAACTTAAAAAAAATTGCTGTTAAGTTCCTGGGTGCTTCAGGGAGGTCTACATTTTATTAGTGTAAAAGTTTGTCAATTAAGAATGTGTGCTGTTCTTATTTACTTGATACTTTTCCTTTAAGTGCTTATATTTATTTTAATGGAAATTTAGATTACTTAGGATTTTTTCCCCCCTGTGAGCACTTATAATTGGGGGCAAATGTATTTTTTTCAATCTTGTTTTGTGTACATTTTTTACATAGTTAAAGTAATTCAGTCCAACTTGTAAAAACAGTTTAAAACTTACACTTATTTCCATTATATGCTTTTAATAAACTTTTTTTTTTTTTTTTACTTTATTTTTGAGAGACAGAGCATGAGATGGGGAGGGGCAGAGAGAGAGGGAGACACAGAATCTGAAGTGGCTCTAGGCTTTGGGCTGTCAGTACAGAGCCCAATGTGGGGCTTGAACTCACGAACCGTGGGATCATGTCCTGAGCTGAAGTTGGATGATTAACCGACTGAGCCACCCATGCACCCCTAATAAACATTCTTAATTGCATTTCACTTATCTTTTGAATTTTTCCATAATTTATTTAATTCTTTCCCCATAGTTAAACATTTAGATTATAGGAAGGTGTTGTAAGAAATAGTTATAATTAAATAAAATATAGGAAGCTCGTAAGGAAATATAAATAGCAATAAATTACCTATCTGTCTCACTTGACTTTTTTCAGACATTCCAGGAAAAAAAATACTGACCGAAATAGATACTAAAATCCTTTTCGTCATAGGCGCCTGGGTGGCTCAGTTGGTTAAGCGTCCGACTTCAACTCAGGTCATGATCTCAGTTTCTGAGTTCAAGCCCCACATCAGGCTCTCTGCTGTCAGCACAGAGCCTGCTTTGAATCCTCTGTCCCTCTCTCTCTGCCCCCCCCCACTCATTCTCTCTCTCTCTCTCTCTCTCTCTCTGCTCCTTGCTCGCTTGCTCTCTCTCAAAAATAAGTAAACATTTAAAAAAAAATTCTTCTGGTCTTTGAAGGACAGTGAAGTTTTACTGCATAGTTGATAGCAGACATTAGAACAATCTTTCTTACAAGTCTCCAGATAATGAATTTTCTCTATTCTTAAGGTTTGTGGAAAATGTAAGAGTTGAATTCAGTGAATTGTTTAAATATTTGAAGAAAACCCCTAGAACATCTACATTTTATCAGCTCTATTGAGGCATATTTTTAAAGAATTTATTCCCTTTTATTTAGTAATAAGGGTTACTGTATTTTAATTCTCACTTTTTTAAATAGAAATTTTGCTTTGTTGTAGATAGTATGCATGCTGTAAAATGGGGAATAGGAAGGGGAGTTTTTTATTTGCATTTCCCTGACTAATGAGTAATGATGTTGAACATCATCTCATGTACTTCTTGGTTATTTATATATCTTCTTTGGATAATTGACCATTCATATTCTTTTGCCCATTTTCTAGACTGGATTGTCTTTTTATTATTGAGTTGTGGAGTTATTATGTATTCTAGATACAAGCCCTTATCAGATGTCACTTGGAAATGTATTTTTCTCCCATTTGTGGGTTGTGTTTTGGTCGAGCTTTTTTTTTTTTCCCTCCTAAAACTATTAAAAATCCATTTAAGGGTGCCTGGCTGGGTCAGTCAGTAGAAAATGCAACTCTTGGTTTCAGGGTCATGAGTTCAAGCCCCACCTTGGTCTTGGAGCGACTTAAAAAAAAATCCATTTAAAGTTGGTGAAACTTATTTTATTTTGTTTTTTTAAAGTTTATCTGTTTTGAGAGAGAGAGAATCCCAAGTAGGCTTCACTCTGCCAGCTTGGACCCTGACACGGGGCTCGAACCCGTGAGCCTGAGATCATGACCTGAGCTGAAATCAAGAATCACTTAACCAGCTGAACCACCCAGGCACCCGTGGTGAAACTTTTTAAAAATGTTTGATGTTAGCTGCTTCTGGGGGTTGTTTGCAAAATTATTGTTGTTATTATTATTATTATTTTTTATTATTGTTTTTTTTTAAGAGAGAGTGAATGGAGGAGAGGGTAAGAAGGCAAAAAAGAGAGAGAGAAATAGAGAATCCCAAGCAGGCTCATTACACATGATGAAGTCTGATGTGGGGCTTGGTTTCACAACTCTGGGATCATGACCTGAGCCAAAATCAAAAGAGTTGGATGCTCAGCTGACTGAGCGACCCAGACACCCATTGTTTGCAAAATAATAATAATTATTTAAGTTGAAGTTTTATTTTGAGAGAGCATGAGAGGGAGAGGGAGAGAGAGAATCCCAAGCAGGCTTTACACTGTGAGTGCAGAACCTGATGTGGAGCTTGAACCCATGAACCATGAGATCATGACCTGTGTGGAAGTCAAGAGCTGGATGTTTGACTGAGCCGCCCAGGCACCGTTGCAAACTTATTTTTTTATTTTATTTTATTAATATTCTTTTAGGTTTTGACCTTTAATCTGAAAAAGTGTTGAGTGAAAGTGTACAATAGAGAGTGGGTGCAAGCAGCTGTGGGCCATAGAGCTGCCAATAAAAATTATCTTTTATTTATTATTATTTTTTAATGGGTTTGAACTCATGGAGTGCCTCTAGATCATGACCTGAGCTGAAGTTGGACACTTAACCTACTGAGCCACCCAGGCACCCCAATCCTGTCTTCTTCCACTTACCATGATGCATTTGAGGTTTGTCCATGTGGTGGACAAATACTGTGGTGTATCCACAGTATTGTGTGGTGTATCATATACTGCGAATAATTCATCTTTTTTTTTTTTTAAAGTATATGTGCTGCTGAAGTGAGCACCATCCATTTTTTTTAATTAAAAATTTTTCTTATTTTAGAGAGAGAGAGATGGGGGAGAGAAGGGCAGGAAGAGAGAGAATCTTTTATTTATTTATTTATTTATTTATTTATTTATTTATTTTAATAATTTATTGTCAAATTGGTTTCCAAACAACACCCAGTGTTCAGAGAGAGACTCTTAAGCAGTCTCCATACTCAACACAGAGCCCATTACGGTCTCAATCCCACAACCCTGAAATTATGACCTGAGCTGAGATCAAGAGTACCATGCTCAGTCGACTCAGCCACTCAGGTGCCCCACAATTCATCTGTTTAAAGTATACAATCTGGGGCTGCCTGGGTGGCTGCCTGGGTGGCACAATCAGTGCTTAAGCATCCGACTTCCGACTCAGGTCATGTTTTCATGGTTCAGGAAGTTCGAGTCTTGCATTGGGCTCTCTGCCGTCAGTGCAGAGCTTGTTTCAGATCTGCCCCTCATCCACTTGCATGTGCTGTCTCTCTCTCTCTCTCTCTCTCTCTCTCTCTCTCTCTCTCTCTCAAAAACAAACAACAACAAAAACCCTCCTATAAAAAAAAGTGCACAGGGGCGCCTGGGTGGCTCATTCGGTTAAGCGTCTGACTTCGAATCAGGTCATGATCTTGTGGTCTGTGAAATTGAGCTCCGCATCGAGCTCTTTGCTGACAACTTAGAGCTTGGAGCCTGCTCTGGATTCTGTGTCTCCCTCTCTCTCTGTCCTTCCCCCGCTTGTGTCTGTCTCTCTCAAAAAATAAACATTAAAAAAAAAGTACAATCCAGTTGCTTTTAGTATCTTTACATAGTTGTGCAGTCATCACCACAGTCAGTTTTAGAACGTTGTCACCACTCCAAAAAGAAACCCTGTACCCCTAAGCCATTATCTCCCCATTTCTCTGAATTAATTTTTATATATGGTACAAAACATGGATCAAGGTTTATTTTTTGTGTATGACTGTCTGTCTGGCACCATTTGTTGAGAAGATGATCTTTTCCTCTTTAGATAAGCTTTTATGTCTTTGTTGAAAATCAACTAAGTATACGTGTATGGCTCTATTTCTGGACTCTTTTGTTGATATGTATGGTATCCTTATGCCATTTCCACAATCCTAATTACTGTAGCTTAATAGTAAGCTTTGAAGTTAGGTGGTAAGTTCTCCAACTTTGTTCTTTTTGAGAATCATTTTGGCTATTCTATTTCCTTTGCTTTTCCATGTAAATTTTAAAATCACCTCGTCAATTTCTAAAATAATAATAAAATTCTGTGCAGATTTTAATTCTATTTTGAATAATTTTCACAAGACAGGTGCAATATACTTTTTTACTTTTAGTGGAAAATAGATTATTTTCAGTATGATGCTTTTCAGGGTATTGTAATATAGGCTAATAGACAAAAGACCATAAATTCATATAGCTAACTTAATTTTTTTCCTGCTTATGTTTTAGGTAAGTTAAAAGTATAAACACCATATCGAGGGCAATAAACTTTTAGGTTGAAGAGCGTGGATTATTTGTATAAGACAGGACTTCATACTTATATAGGGGTTGAAAATGCAAAGATGCTATTAAGCTAGATTATGTTTTTTTCCTTTATTTAGAAAAATTTCATACTAATTAAATTGTACAGAAGATGATATGTCATTCATTCCCCGCTTAAGAAATTACTGTTAGAGTTAGTTGCCAGCAAAAGGTTTATATTTGCATAACTGAAAAGTGCTTTTTAAAAATCTATTACTGACATTTGTAGTTTGTATCAAGAAGGTATATGTTTTGTAATTTTTTCCTTTTGGCGGTCCACATAAAATTGGTCAAAGGTTAGTATGCTGCTCTTCATATATGTAGTATATTTAGAACATGCAGTTTTAGAAATGTTTAATTTTTCTGTAGAAAACTAATATCTCTTCCTTTTTGCTTTCTTTTTTGAGACTTAGGGGCTGAGAAGTTTGAGGACTGTATCAGTCCTGGAACCTTTTAGTCTTTCTGGTTTCTTTTTTGTAGTCTCAATATTCTTTTTTTTTTTTTAATGTTTATTTATTTATTATTTTGAGAGAGAGAGCATGTACATGAGTAGGGAAGGGACAGAGAGAGGGAGAGAGAGAGAATCCCATGCAAATTCCATCACAAATTGTGAGATTGTGACCTAAGCCGAAATCAAGAGCCGACTGCTTAACCCTGAGCCTCCCAGGTGCCTCTGTAGTCTCAGTATTCCTATAATTTGTTTATATCCCCTCAGGGCATTGTGTGCCTAAAAATATTTCTTTGTTTTTCAGGTTCTAAATGGCTTCTAAGAAGTTGGGTGCAGATTTTCACGGTAAGTGAACTGTTAGATACAATGGTTTAAGTTACGATTTGATTAGAGGATTTGAAATCACTTAGCATTGTTTAAATAAGTGCCCCTTTTTATTTATTTAAATGAACAGTTTGATAAAAAATTGTATAACAGGGTAGCATATACATTCCAATGGATTTCAGTTAATTTAATATTTAAATATTTAATATTTAAATATTTAAGTAGATAAACTTCAGAGCCTCTGTGGTTACTGTACTTGAAACTACCAGACATGGATAGGGAGCCTATCTATTTTTATTATTCTTCAGGAGTATTTTGAAGTAGTTACCATTCCCTTTCTTAGTCCCTGGTCATAGCTCTTTGCCATCTCAAGTGTGAAAAATTCTAAACCTTTAGTTAACACTTAATAATGGTTTGGTTTAGTGTCCATCCCTCATCCTTCCTCCCCGCCCCACAATAATAGGAAGTAATTACTACAAATAAACTACGATCGGTGGATTGGTAATTACAGGAATGTCAGTAGTAGTAATTACAGTTTTGCATTTGAAACTAATAGTTTATCATTTGGGGCACTTGGGTGGCTCAGTTGGTTAAGCATCTGATTTGGGCTCAGATAATGGGGTCTGTGAGATCTCACAGGCTCATGAGCCCTGTGTCTGGAGCCTGGTTTGGAATCTGTCCCCCTCTCTCTCTACCTCTTCCTCGTCTGCATGCGCGCATGCTCTCTCTCTCTCTTTAAAAAAAAAAAATAAACATTAACAAATTCAAAAAATGAAATAGCTTATTATCCTTTTCTAAGATACTCCTTTCCAAAATTGAATACATTAGTAAGCTTTATTATCTGCATTTGGGAGGAATAGAGGTGCTGAGAAGTTAAAATTAGACCCTCTTTTCATATAGTAGAATTAAACAAAGGAAATATCCAAATGACACGGATAATTTTGGTAGGTTTTTAAAGCTTATCTTCCTTTTTTAAAATGTCATATTAAGAGTGGTTTGCCAGATTGCTTGGCAACATGTGATGGTATGCTCTTATGATCTACAAATGGTTGGTCGTTAGGATCAGTCAGCTGAGTCAGGGTGCTGGAGCAGTCACTGGGGTTCTAACTTGCTAATATATTTTATACAAGAACCTAATATTTTGAATTACTATTGTGTTTATGCTTACATACATCACTTGCATATATGTTTTGTTAAATCCTTCTGGAGTTAAGTCATTCAGACCCTGGAATTTGCATTTTGTGTAGCAGACTGGGCATCAGATCTGCCAGGTGAGCTGTTTCATATTATTTAAGGATTATTGTAGGGCTCTTTGATACTATTCAAATGATAGTAGAGAGGCAGATCTAAAGTTGCTTCTGGATAACTTTTTTCAAGGAAAAAGAGAGGCCAGCAAAGGACAGAGGAAAGGCCTAGGGAAGAGAAAATAGCAAAAAAGAAAACTTTTAACTTAGAATCTTATTTCAAAAGACAAGTTATATATCTTGGTTCTTTAGGAAGTCTTTTTTGACTGGAGTGTAAATAAGGTGGACTCTAGATTATGTGTTTCATCTAAACAATTCAGAGAGAAGATTCTAATTTTGAAGTTAATCTGATCAGTAAAGACTTGTTTTTTAGAAAGTCCTCTATCACTTTACATTCCTCACCAAAATTTTATTAAGTGAAACATTTTACCTGAGTAAAATTTGAGAATAGATTTTTTCTCTTCAGCTTCTTCTGCTTTAAACTGCTTAGTTCCTACCTGAATTTCCATTGCTTTAGTTGAGTTTTTAGAGTAAAGAGTCTTATTTTTAGATATCCTGTAGTTTAAGGAATAAAAATTAAAGGAAAATGGCAACAAAAAAAAAGTGGGAATAGGCAGTCTTCTAGGTATCTGAGTGTGAGACATCAAGTTCAGCTTGGCCTTAGAAATTAGGAAGCCAGAAAACTAAGGTTTCTACTCCCTCCATCTCTCAGAAGGCTACATAGCCTTTCCTCACTGCGTTTCTCTGCTGGTGTGCTCCATGTTTGTTCTTCTGTTTATAGACTTGCTTTCTTGGCCTGCTCGCCTACTTGTATAGAGTGCATAGGGCCAAAAACGCACCCCCCGCCCCATATGGTGTGGCTTGGTACTTAATCTTTCAGTTTCAGCGGCTAGCATCATGTCTCTTGGCCAAGGGAGAATCTGACTGGCACAGCCTAGCTTGTAGGCCTGTGGATTGATTCCCCCTAACTTAGGTGTTACCTGACTGGCTTATTGGGTTAGTGGGTGTATGCGTGTGTGTAATTCTTCCAAGGGCATTTGAGGTGTGGACAAGGAGATAACATCTGCTCTTGTGACTGGATACTAAGTTGCTTTTTTTCTTTTTTTTTTTGTTTAAATTTTTTAATGTTTATTTTTGAGAGAGAGACTGAGCGTGAGCAGGGCTGGGGCAGAGAGAGAGAGGGAGACACAGAATGTGAAGCAGGCTCCAGGCTCTGAGCTGTCAGCACAGAGCCTGACACAGGGCTCGAACTCACAGGCCGAGAGATCATGACCTGAGCCAAAGTCCAACCGACTGAGCCACCAAGGCGCCCCGCTTTTTTTCTTTTTAAATATTTGGCTTGACTAGATTTTTTGCTTTGCTGTCTTATGACTGGTGTTTAACTTACCTTCAAGTTCGTTTTTTTCAGCTGAGGTCGAACTTCTTCCACTGTCATTAATAACTACATATCCCTAAATAACAGAGTAAGAGATTTAGAAACAATTAATTCTCAAAGACTTTTAAAACTACTTTTGTTATAGGGGCACCTAGGTGTCTCAGTTGGTTAAGTGCCCGATTTTGGCTCAGGTCCTGATCTTGCAGTTCGGGAGTTTGAGCACACATAGCTTGCTTCAGGTCCTCTGTCTCCTTCTCTCTCTCTGCCCTTTTCCCGTTTGCACACTCTCTCTCCAAAATAAACAAACAGTAAAGGTGCCTGGGTGGCTCACTTGGTTAAGCATCTGACTTTGGCTCAGATCGTAATCTCATGGTTCATGGGTTCCAGCCTCGCATTGGGCTTTGTGTTGACAGCTCACAGCCTGAAGCCTGCTTTAGATTCTGTGTCTCCCCCTCTCTCTGTCCCATCCTTGCTTGTGCTCTCTCTCTCTAAATAAATGTTAAAAAAAAACAACATTAAAAAAATATTTTTCTTATATAAATTGCAAACCCATGGCTCAGGTTAAATTAGGCCTTTCCTGTGACTTTACAGGTTAATCCCCTTTAGTTTTTAACTTACTTTCCACTTGTTTCATCTAAGAAAAAGTTATTTTCTAGAAATGACTTTTAAAGGGCTTTTAAAAATGTTTCAACAAACAAAAATTGTTTTTTCACTATCTGGGAAAATGCCTTGAGATTCTAATTTGAGGGGGGAAAAGTCTGTATAATCAGACATAACTTATTAAAACTAAACTCTCTCCTTTGAAAGGCCAGGGTATCCTATTTATGACTATTTACCTAGCAAACTTTTTTTTTTTTAGATTTTATTTTTAAGCTCTTTCTCCACCCAGCATGGGGCTCAAACTCATAACCCAAAGATCAAGAGTCACATGCTCTACTGACTAAGCCAGCCAGGTGCCCTTAGCTAATTTCTTTTTCTTTCTTTCTTTCTTTTTTTTTTTAACAGTGTTTATTTATTTTTGTGTGTATGTGAGAGAGAGAAAGAAACACCATGTATAAGCTGGGGAGGGGCAGAGAGAGAGAGGGAGGCAGAGGATCTGAAGTGGGCTGTGCACTGACAGCAGAGAGCCCAATTTGGGGCTCAAACTCCCGAACCATGAGATCATGACCTGAGCTGGAGTCAGACAACAGTCACCCCTAGTTAGCTAATTTCTTTTTCTTTTTTTTAAACTTTTTTTTAATGTTTATTTATTTTTGAGAGACAGAGAGTGAGCAGAGGAAGGGCAGAGAGAGAGAGAGAGAGGCAGACGCAGAATCTGAAGCAGGCTCCAGGCTCTGAGCCATCAGCACAGAGCCCGATGCGGGGCTCAAACCCACAGACCGCGAGATCATGACCTGAGCCGAAGTCAGGCCGCCCAACCGACTGAGCCACCCAGGCGCCCCTAGTTAGCTAATTTCTAAGGGAGGTTCATTTTGCCCTCAGTTTAATTTCTACTAGGATATTGGCATACTTTTTTTTGCTGAGGTATAGAGAAAAATATTTTAAATTGTTTCAAAAGTTGCTCAGTTGTTGCTTAAAGTGTAATGTAGTAAAATTGGGCATCATCTAATCATTGCTGTTTCTCCCCTTCTTTCAAGATTTTCTCTTTATCTTTCTTTTTAACAATCTGACCATGATGTGCCTTGGTGTGATTTTCTGTGTATTTATTCTGTTTGAAGTTAGCTAAACTTTTTGGATCTGTGGGTGGGAATCTTTTATCACTTTGGGAAAATTTGCAGCCATTATCTCTTCTCACATTTCTTCTGCCCCATTGCTTCTCTCTTACGTGTATGAAACTCTAATCATACACGTATTAGGCTGTTAGGTAGTCCTAAAGCTTTCTTCTTAAGGCTCTGTTTCATTTTTTTCTTTTTTTTCCCTTTGTGTTTTAATTTGGTTAATTTCTTTTGACCTAACCTCAAGTTCTCTTTCTCTGCTAAGTATTGTCTTCTGATTATCACTATAGCCTGGTTATAAACTGTCAAATATTTTCTTTTCTGATATGGTATTTTTCATTTCTAGCATTATTGCTTTGTCTCTTTATATTTCTGTATCTTGTTGAAATTCCTCATCTGCTCATACATGTTCACCTTTTCCATTAGATCCTTTAACATATTGATTATAATTATTTTAAACCCTTCTGATACTTTCAGTATATTGACCATCACTCAGTTTGGGTCTGATGACTGGTGGCCCTCTGAATGATGGATCACATTTTCTTGCTTCTTTGTGTGTCTTATTTTTGACTGAATGACAGACACTATATTTAAAAGCTAATTTTATAGATTGTCCGGCTTTTGTTGTTAGGGTGTGAGTAACATTTAATTTTAAGTTTGTTCTTTACTATTCTTCTTTTTCAAAAACTTCAGTTTTAATCCTCAGTTTGAGTTTACAGTAAAACCCAAATTAAGCATAATCCAGTTTCTATCCTCCATTAAGAATTCATCCCACCTCCTCCCTGGAATTGTAACTTTGTTTCAGGGAAACAAGTAGGTCACAAGATCATCAGTGTATCAGCAATTCAGAAAGAAAGAAAACAGAATGAAGCCTTCCCAGAATTTATCCTGAGATACTACATTTTCAGCCCAGTCTCTTCTACTGTGGCGTAATGCAAAGCAATACACAGAACCTGACTTCAGAGAACTGCTACTGCCACAATCATCAGAGATGTACTTACTTTTCTTTTTCTAAACTAAACTTAAGAAAATGGGCTCAGATATTTTAGAAAGATACTCAAAAAAAGAAAGAAAGATATTCAGTAATAAAGACTGAAAGAGGTGCCTGGGTGGCTCAGTCGGTTAAATGTGGGATTCTGGGTTTTGACTCAGGTCATGATCTCAATAGTTTGTGGGTTTGATCCCCACATAGGGCTCTGTGCTGATGGTGCAGAACCTGTTTGGGATTCTGACTCTCCCTCTCTCTCTGCTCTTCCCTTTCTCATGCTCTCTCTCTCTCTCTCAAAATAAATAAACATTAAAAAAAGGACTGAAAGTAAAAAGTATTTGGTGTAAGCTAGAAAATTATTAGTCATAGTGCTTAATTCTCTGTAGTTAGTTGAGTTTTTATTGAACTATTTTATTTTATTTATTTATATATTTTTTAACGTTTATTTATTTTTGAGAGACATAGAGACAGAGTATGAGCAGGGGAGGTGCAGAGAGAGAGGGAGACACAGAATCTGAAGCAGGCTCCAGGCCCTGAGCGTCAGCACAGAGCCCGATGCGGGGCTCGAACCCACAGACCGCGAGATCACGACCTGAGCCGAAGTTGGCCGCCCAACCAACTGAGCCACCCAGGCGCCCCTAATGAACTATTTTAAAAATAAGATGTATTGAGAAAAGAAAAATATATATTTTGATATATTAGATAAAGGGTTGCTTGCTTTGTTGCCATCTCTTTAAATGCCCGTTTTAAAAAGGTTTTATTTTTAAGTAATATCTGCATGCAACATAGGGCTCAAACTCACATTCAGAGATCAAGAGTCTCATGCCTCACCAACTGAGCCAGCCAGACGCCCCTAAAAGATTTCATTTAAAAAAAGAATTATTTTATTTTAGAAAGAGAGAAAGAGCATGAACTGGGGAGAGGAGCAAAGAGGGGGAGAGAGAGAATCCAAAGCAGGCTTCATGCTCAACACGGAGCCCAGCTCGGGGCTCAATCCCACAGCCCTGGGATCATGACCTGGGCTGAAGTCAAGAGTTAGGTGCTCAACCAATTGAGCCATCCAGGCACCCCTTAAACGATTTTATTTTTAAGTAATCTCTCCCCCGAGGTCAAGAGTTATACACTACACTGACTCAGCCAGCCAGGTTTCCCAATAGAACTGTTCATTTAAGAAAATTTTGTTCAAGGGGCTTGGGTGGCTTCCAGCCTCAGCCGAGGTCATGATCTCAAGGTTCGTGGGTTTGAGCTCCGCGTTGGTCTCTGTATTGAGAGACCAGCTCAGAGTCTGGAGCCTGCTTCAGATTCTGTCTCTGTCTCTCTCTGCTCCTCCCCTGATCACGCATTGTCTTTCTCTCTCTCTCTCTCAAATATAAGTAAAACTTGAAAAAAAAAAAGAAAAAAAAATTTTTAATTTTCATGTATTCACATATTATGTACACTTGTACATTATGGGTAGGGTTTTTTCAGTGCATGTGTTATATAATTAACCTACTTGAATGGATATTTTTTTTAATGTTTATTTTTGAGGGAAGTGAGGGGAAGGGAGAGAGAAAGGACAGAGGATCTGAAGTGAGCTTTGGGGTGCTGACAACAGAGAGCCTGATGCAAGGCTTGAACTCCTGAACTGTGAGGTCATGACCTAAGCCAAAGTTGGATACTTGATGGACTGAGCCACCCAGGCTCCCCTGAATGAATAAATACTGTTAAACAAAAGACTTAATTCTGTGATTGTTAGTTTGACTGTAAATCTTTCCAGTGCTTCTTAGAAAATGGTAGTTTCAACTTTGTTTCCAGTTAATCAGGACACTAGCTAAAGTTAAAATTTAACTTTCAGTAAAAATTGAGTACCTTTGTTCATGGAGGTCAGATAAAAATTATTTTTATTATTTATATATTATTTATTAGAGAGCAGGGGAGAGGGGCAGAGGGAGAGAGAGAGAATCTTTTTTTTTTTTAATTTTTTGTAATGTTTATTCATGCTTCAAGAGACAGAGTGCGAGCGGGGGAGGGGCAGAGAGAGAGGGAGACACAGAATCTGAAGCAGGCTCCAGGCTCTGAGCTGTCAGCATAGAGCCCGACAAGGGTCTCAAACTCATGGACTGCAAGATCATGACCTGAACCGAAGTCTGACGCCCAACCGACTGAGCCACCCAGGTGCCCCGAGAGAGAGAATCTTACGCAGGCTCCACAGAGTCCAACGTGAGGTTCGATCTCATGACTCTGGGATCATGACATAAGCGAAACCAAGAGTCAACTGACTGAGCCACCCAGATGCCCCACCCCAATTTTTAAAATTAATCTCTGTAATTTAAAGCATTTTGTAAGTGACAGAGTTTTAGTGTTGTAACCAATACTTGGTTTTGCTGTCAAGCTGTGATGATATCTGATACTTTTTTGGGAGTGAGAGTACCTGGTATGTTTTTGTGACTAGCCTTGCCACTTTTGGTAAATCACTTTGAATTTTAATAAATATTAATTGAATGTGAGTTAGCATGGAGGTGAGAGTTAAATTTGAAAGAAGTATAAGAGCATGTATTCTTTGTTTTTTTACCTTATTGAGCATGTCTTCTGTCATATATTACTTTGAGATTGAGAGGTGTAAATATAAAACATTTTTATCCTTTCTTAAGGGACATTCAGATTCTCACATTCTGTAGGCGGAGTATAAGGAAAGTTAAGAGAGTCGTACAGCCTGAGGTGCTGGTATAAACTGGATGTTCTGAGATTGAAAAGGGAGTTGTAAAGCTCATTCTTAAAGGATTAGAAATAATCAAGTAAAAAAAAGGGTAGGAATGTGACAGGCATCGCCATCTGAGAAAACAGTACTTTTAAAAGTATGACCCACTAGGAAACTATTCCCTAGAAAAATTGTTAAATTGGACATTGTCGTGAATTTAATTTGCTAGCTGAGTGGGAGATACATAAAATGTTTTAATTCTGGCTAGGAGATACATTAGAGACTCTAGCCCCCAACGGTGGGAGCAGGGGCCTTCTTCCTGATGGAGGGTTTCAGGTGTATCAGAATAGTATTTACCTCAGGAAGTGGGAATGATGACAAGATTATAAATATATCTTGAACTTGTTAAGTCTTGAAATCTATCAATTTTTAGAAAGGAGAGAAGGCATCTTTAAGGAAGAGGTGTAATTGTCTTATTCTGTCCATGAGCACTCAAGAAAATATACTAGTGTCTCGTGTGAGACCCAGAAGCAATCCTTACAGCTACTAACAGTCAAAAAGCAGAATTAATTTTATCAACTGTTTCATTGTCCATGATGGTTCTGCCAGTAAGTTATCCACAAGTCCAGATAAGAAACCATGTACAATTTGGAGTGTATAGCTAGCGAGAGTCATATTTAAGAGCCACTCTCTTTTGTCTGACTCTATAAATCAGTGATAATGTCCTGGTCTTTCTGTATGATTCAGCTATTAAGCAGAGAACCTTTAGGGAGTTAAAGCAGTTCAGTTGTATGTGGCTTATGTCCCCTGATAATCCGATTCTGATTCCTATGGTCTTGTCTGGTTTTCCTTTTTTCGTAAGTGCTGTGGTTCTTGAATATTTCCACATCTGCTCCAGAACATAGTCTTCAAAAAAATGTAGAGTAATTAGTTGTATTAATTAAAAATGATTGTTTCTAAAGTAGAGAAATCCAGTCAAGGAGATTCTTTTGGAGGTTCTATTATTAATTCAGCAGATTTATGAAGTGCCTAATATGTGTAGGTTTTGAGACGACATCAATGAATAAAATAGACTTAAATACTTGCCTGCAAGGAGCTTACATTTCACTAGGCCAGGTGGACAGTAAATATCATTAAAAATGAATAATTTAATCTGTTAGAAGGTACTAAGTGCTATGGAAAAAAAGATAGACAGTAACATGGGAGTACTGCAGTGAGGGTCATGTAGGAACTTTAAATAGAATGGTCAGTAAGCCTCACTGAGAAAGTGACATTTGAACAAAGACTCGAAGCAAAGGAATAAGTCATATGGATATCTAAAGGAAGAACATTCCAGATAAAGGGAGTAGCCACTGCAGAATTTTTGAGGTCATGGTAGACCCTGTCATGGTAGAGGAACAGAGAATCACCTTGATTTAGTGCAGTTAGAGGTGACAAACGGTTGAGAGCAGAGGGTTAGTGGCCTTTGGGAAGGCCTTTTTGGCTTCTGTGAGTACTTTGGCTCTTTGGCTAAGTATAATTGAAAATAAACCCTAATAAGAGCAAGTAGGCTCAAGTAGGATTTCCTTCCTGCACAAAGATCTAGGGTTAGGAGAAGGTAAGCAGTCAGAGAAGCAACTCGCTAACTTCTAGTTTCAGGCTAGCGTAAATTATTGTTGTATCCTAGATGTGAGATTATACCAAAACAAATAATAAAGTTTTTTGCTGATATTTTCTACTTTATTTCTGATTGTAGGGACTTTCAGTTACCTTGATGATGTCCCATTTAAGATAGGAGACAAATTCAAAACACCAGCTAAAGTTGGTCTACCTATTGGCTTCTCCTTGCCTGATTGTTTGCAGGTTGTCAGAGAAGTACAGGTAAGTGGTGATTTTTAGTTAAAGTTTAGTGCATTTAAAAATTTAGAGTAAGAATTTGATGTATAGTGAAAGAGGAAAAAAAATTCTCTTATTTGTATTTTTTATAGCAACTGTTATTGCTTGGCTCACATTGTCTCTCTCTCTCTCTCTCTCTCTCTCTCTCTCTCACACACACACACACACACACACACACACATACACACACACGTTTATATATTTGTCACAGACCTTCTGCAGTCCGTTAGACTGTGTATTCCTGGGATTCTGTGCCTTGTCCGAAACAAATCCCCATTGCCATCTGACTTGCTCATTCACCTCTTTTCCTTCTCTCTTTAGATGTCCTCATTTAGCTTCTTGGTCACTCAAATTAGGTGGTATTTTTCTCTCTGCTGTGTCTCTCACCTTTACCATCCAGTTCATCCTTAACCTTATTTTTTCACCTGGACTATTGAAACAGTCTCTTTAATTGGAGACTCTGCTTGTAGCATTTTTTTCTATTTTCCATATTGTTTCTAGAATACTACTACTAAGTTAAAGTTTCAAATTGTCACATCTCTGTTAAAAAAAAAACTTAACACTGGTTCACCAGTCCTTCTTGAATCACGTATAGACATTAGGCTGTGGTAAAGCACCGCAGCTCATTATCTCCTCTGTGTCTCGTCCAAACCAGGTTACTACCAATTCACTGACTATACCGTTGTATATTACCCATCTCTACTACATTTTTTCTCCTGCGCTGTTACCTCCACTTCGAATATTTTCCTCTTTCTCACTGTATGACAAGCTGTCTACTTGTTAAAATCTGTTTATTCTTCTAGATTGTGCTTAAACCACCTCCTCAGTAGCTGCTTTCTTAACCCTTTCATCTTTAAAATTCTGTTATATATAAATGTACAGAATTGCTTCTTGAAAGCAGCAAATAATAGCCTTATGTTTGTGACTTCCTTTCTTCCTTCAGTACACATTCACTGAATGTTTTGAGCAGTGCTTCACTAGGACCGGGCATAGAGATAAATACCTTAATCACTGTCCTCAAGGAGCTTACATTTGAGAGAAAGAGTCGCATGGGAAAACAGAGTACACTGTCCACACTTCTTCCTGTGAGTTAAGGTTTTAAAAAATACAACTTTCTGGCAAAGGAGTTTTGTTTCTGGCAATTCTTTTAAGGCACCACCATGTCACTTGAAGAAATATTTATCTTCCAGTCTAAATGCAGTGAGTAATTATAATGGGAAACTGTAGTTACATTTTTAAAAAATAATAGCTTTATTATTCATATACCTTGAAATTTGCACATTAGTGGTTTTTAGTATATTCAGAGTGTATGGCCATCATTACTGTCTTAATTCCTGAGCGGTTTCGTCCCCTCAAAGGAAATGCAGTGCCAATTAGCAGTCACTCCTTTCACCCTAGCCCCCGGAAACCACTAAATCTACTTTCTCTTTATGGATTTGCCTATATTGGACATATCATATAAATGGAGTAATACCATATATAGTCTTTTGTGATTGACTCTTTTCCTTTAGCATAATGTTTTCAAGGTTTATCCATATGTAATGAATGAATTGTTGGTACATCATTCATTTTTATGGCTTAATAATGTCCCATTGTATTGATAACACTATGTTTTGTTTCTCCATTCATTGGTTGATAGACATTTTGGTGGTTTTCACTTTTTGTTTATTATGAATAATGCTGGTGTGAACTTTTGCATATAGGTTTTTGTGTGGACATACTCTTTCAGTTTTCTTGGGTGTGTAAGTGGAATTGCCAGTTGTCTTATGGTAACTACGTTTAACCTTTTGGGGAACTGCTAGACTGTTTTCCCAAGTGGCTGCACCATTTTATGGTCTTACCCACAGTGCATGAGGGTTCCAGTTTATCGACATCCTTGCCAACTCTTCTGTCTGTCTTTTTGGTTACATACATCTGTGGGGTTTACAGAGGTCTCTTAATGTGGTTTTGATGTGTATTTCCTTAATTGCTAATGATATTGAATATCTTATATATTTTCAAATACTGAATTGCTATTCCTTTTGTGTATGGAGAATTGATTGGGCCAAAAGAGACACAGATTTCCCATATAAAGTTTTACATTGTTCTGTTTGTCTGGTGACTTTAAAAAAAATGTTTATTTATTTTGATAGTGAGCGCATATGAGCACAACTCAGGGAGAGGCAGAGAGAGGGAGAGAATCCCAAGCAGGCTCTGCACTGTCAGTGCAAAGCCCGATGCAGGACTCAAACCCACAAGCTGTGAGATCATGACCTGAGCAGAAACCAGGAGTTGGACACTTATCTGAGCCACCCAGGCACCCTACCTGGTGACTTTTTTATTGGCAATAACAAGGATCAGTAAATACCTCTCTGTGTGTAGGGATACTGTTAACAATAGTTTTAAAAAACATCTCCATTTTCTTTTAATAGTTTTCATAGTATTCACTGCTTCATTGATTCATCCAGAAAACTTGTTTCAAATCTCAAATTGTTGCTGTTTTAGGCATTGCTGGAAATTTTCTATTTATTTGGCCATCATAAAGCATTAATAAGTGCATGGTACTGTGCTCACTATACTCGTAGCACCCACTAATAACAAAAGAGGAGATGTGAGCTCCATTCTTGTGTGGATAGTTGAAATATTTTTGTTCCATAATTGCATATAGTACCCTTAAACTTTGACATGCTGGGTCTTCATCGGGAATTTGGTTGTGATATTGGTACTGGTTTCCTTCCTATTTCAGAGAAGAGTCAGACTTAGAGTCCTAGACGGATACTTCATGCTTCCTATAACTTTGTCATATTTGCCTTTGCGTGACAGTACAAACTCAGTTTTTCAGTTAAACATTCATCGGAGTGAGCCAGTAAAATATACATAAATAATCCTTTCACCCTGAGTCTAGAAAGCTTTCATCGAATATCCTAGTGGTGGCCACAGTAGTGGGGAATGGCCCTCAGTGTTAGCAGAATCTGGCATCACTCATTCATGAGCTGGAATTCCCATGTAATAGCTGTGTAATCTTGTAGAGGTTTCTAACACTTTCCAAGCTTCCATTTCTTTATCTGTAAAATGGGGATAATTAGCATTTCAGGTTGTTAGGATTAAATAAAATAATGCATTTATAATGCTTATTCTGGTTTCTGATACTCCATAAATGTTTGATGTTATTATTTATACACTCAAATCACAGTCTTATTTTTTCACTGTAATATTTCTACTGTGTTTTCTTGTGTTCTAAGTATTCTGTATTTACTATGGTAATTAAAAAATGAAAGTTGATAAAAGTTTTACAACACAGGAGATAAACTTCCAGTTGTTCTTGAGAGTAAAATTTTAGGGACCTGTGTTTACAGGCTGTGGGAAGTTGGTTACAGCCTGTATTTGGTGGAAGAAGTGAGTTGCAGAATTGGATTTCCTCCACGGTTAGAAGCAGCAGTCTTTGCCCAGTGCTTTTTTTTTTTTTTACTACCGTTAGTGGCAGAAAGCAAGTTCCATGATCACAAGGTGCCTTTCTGGGGCTCAGCAACTGGCTGAGGGATATAAACGAACTTCTTTTTTTTCCTCTCCTCTCCTCTCCCGTCCCCTCCCCTCCCTTCCCCCTCCCCTCCCCTCCCCTCCCTTCCCCCTCCCCTCCCCTCCCCTCCCCCCTCCCCCCTCCCCTCCCCTCCCCCCCTCCCCTCCCCTCTCCCCCCCTCCCCTCCCCTCTTTCCTCTCCTCTTTCCTCTCTTCTCTCCTCCCCTCCCCTTCCCTTCCCTCCCCTTCCCTCCTCTCCCCTCTCTTCTCCCCTCTCCCCTCTCTTCTCTCTTCTCTTCTCTCTCTTTCAGATTTAAAAGAAAAAAAAATTTTAAAGTAACTTCTATACCCAAGGTGGGGTTTCAGATCAAGAGTCACATGCTTCACTGACTGAGCCAGCCAGGTGCCCAGGGGTATAAACAAACTTTTTGACATGTACATTTCCAAGCTGAAAGACTGGGGGACGGATGACCAGAGGCACTTTATTGTGTTTCTTGTACTCTAAAACTCTTATCTGGGCATATAGGCCCTTCTCCTCTCCATCCCCCCCCCCCCTTTTTTAAAATCTCTGCAGCCTTGAATGTGCACTTAGACATTGTTTAGTTCTGAGGCTTTAGAGTGAACACCAAAACTTGTTTTCTCCTGTCCAAGGTGAATTTTGTTTTATGTTATAAGTGTATTTTTTCCAAGTGTGCAAATGGAAGTTTTTGTAAATTGAGATATACTTGAAGGTACTGTTAAGGAACCAACCATGAAGTGAATCCTTAATGCAGTTTGCACTGTAAAATCTTGATTTGAATGTTTCTAGATTTCTTAGTAAGGAGTTTTCCTGCATTTGGAGCATAGTTTCTTCATTGGTAGTGGTTTAAGAACATAGAATCTGTAGTCAAATTGCCTGGATTCACATGCAGGTTCTACCACTTACCAGTTTTATGACATTGGGCAAGGCTCTTGTAAAGTGAGGCTAACAATAGTACCTACTTTAAAGCGTTGTTTAAACACCCAGGGTTAATACATACAAAGTGCTTAGAATCTTGCATGGTACCTGGTCGATGCTTCTTAAATGTTAGGGGCTGTTATTATTGAGCACAGGCTTTATGTAGGGCATTGTGCTAGATTATTATCTAAGAGAGTCTAAAGCCTAGTAGCTGCCCACAAGAGGTTTGTGATATTGTTGGGGAAAATTTTTAGGAAAAAATTAAAGATTAAATCTGCATGTGGTCACTTGTGCTTGGTGTCACACGATAGAGACAGATGCTATGGAAGAGTTCAGAGGAAGGAACAGGCCATTAGGAAAGCTTCATAGGTGGCCCTGAACTCTTCCTAGGCCACCAGTGAAGAATTGTAGAAAGGGAAATGATCTGAGGGGAGAGAAGGAAGGGAAATACTTGGTGTAGGGTACCTTTGGCCTGGTATATAGGATTAGAGGTGGTGGGAACTCTTTGTAGTTCTTTTCTAGATGTAATCTGGGAATGTAGTTTGATTAAGCCACATAAGGAGATTACGAAGCCTTAGTTTTCCTGACTGGGGATGGTCCCATACACCTTAAATGCTGCCTGGCATGGAACTCTTGCGCTGGTGTGAGGAAGAAATGAATTCTCTGGAAGAATTGAGTTGGGAGGGCAGTCACCTGGGTTCACACCTCCTTTCTCTGCTCTATCTTTGCAGTATGACTTCTCCTTGGAAAAGAAAACTATTGAGTGGGCCGAAGATATTAAGAAAATCCAAGAAGCCCAGCGGGAAGCAGAGCGTAAGGCTGAGGAAGTAGAAGCTAAAGCGAATTCAAAGAGTGGCCCAGAGGGCGACAGCAAAATGAACTTCTCCAAGACTCACAGTACAGCCACAATGCCACCTCCTATTAACCCCATCCTTGCCAGCTTACAGCACAACAGCATCCTCACCCCGACTCGGGTCAGCAGCAGTGCCACGAAACAGAAAGCTCTCAGCCCACCCCACACAAAGGCAGATTTCAATCCTGCTGACTTTGAGTGTGAAGAAGACCCATTTGATAATCTGGAGTTAAAAACTATTGATGAGAAGGAAGAGCTGAGAAACATTCTGGTAGGAACCACTGGACCGATTATGGCTCAGTTATTGGACAATAACTTGCCCAGAGGAGGCTCTGGGTCTGTGTTACAGGATGAGGAGGTCCTGGCATCCCTGGAGCGGGCAACCCTAGATATCAAGCCTCTTCACAAACCCAATGGCTTTATAACCTTACCACAGTTGGGCAACTGTGAAAAGATGTCGCTGTCTTCCAAAGTGTCCCTCCCCCCTATTCCTGCAGTAAGCAATATCAAATCCCTGTCCTTTCCCAAACTTGACTCTGATGATAGCAATCAGAAGACAGCCAAGCTGGCGAGCACTTTCCATAGCACATCCTGCCTCCGCAATGGCACCTTCCGGAATTCCCTAAAGCCTTCCACCCAAAGCAGTGCCAGTGAGCTCAATGGGCATCATACTCTTGGGCTTTCAGCTTTGAACTTAGACAGTGGCACAGAGGTGCCAACCCTGACTCCCTCAGATCTGATCTCCCAGATGCCTTCCCTCTCTGTCTTGTCTGTGTGCACAGAAGAATCATCACCTCCAAATACAGGTCCCACGGTAAGCCTTTTAAATCCCTCTAGGGGAAAAAATTCCCTCTGAATTAGAGCTCCAAAGATTTCTAAATTCTTTTTTGTTGTTGTTATGTTTATTTTTGAGAGAGAAGGAGAGAGAGCATGAGTTGGGGAGGGGAGGATCAGAAGTGGGCTCTGCACTGACAGCAGAGTGCCTGATGTGGGGCTCGAACTCACGAACTGTGAAATCATGACCTGAGCTGAAGTCTGATGCTCAACTGACTGGGCCACCCAGGAGTCCCCAAAGATTTCTAAGTTCTACCTAATAGTTGCCACGTCACATTCTTCTTTTGAAGGTTTAGGATAAGATGGGGGGAGCCTGGCTATATGGACTTTGCTTATGTATGTTGTTCTGGTTATTTTCCTGAGGTCGAAGGAGTGTTAGCTTTGCACCTAGCCTGGTTAATGTTTTCCTTGTTCCTACCCACATCTTTTTGGTCTTTACTTCGAAAAGATAATGTATATCATGCATGAATGGTGTTTTCTGATTAGTTACTTTGTTTCTTTCTCTGCTGCTTTTTTTTAAAGGTTTTCATTGTAACTTTTTATTTACTTTTTCCTACTTTATTCATTTTTTGAAGGTTGCTTGGTTTTCCTTATTATATCTTGTCCCTGCTTTCCTCTTTCTTTCTTATTCTGCCCGGAAGATTTGTTCTTGTGTGTACTATAATTTACCCCACTTGGGGTTATGATTCTTCAGACTGCTTGGTCCCTTAGTAACTGGGAGATAATGTGAATTCGGAAGTCTGAGCAAAAGGTAGAAATTTGTCACTTTTAAACCTGCAGGCTTCATTTATTTTTTTATTTAGAGAGACAGAGCATGAGTCGGGGAGAGAGGGAGCGAGAGAGAGAGATTGAGGGATTGAGGGAGAGAATCTTAAGCAGGCTCCATGCTCAGCATGGAGTTTGACTCGGGGCTCGATCCTACAATTCTGGGATCATGACCTGAGCCGAAATCAAGAGTCAGATACTCGACTGAGTCACTCAGTCACCCCCAGGACCTGCAGATTTAAATCCTGCAATCCCCACCCCCCCTTTTTTTTTTGCTCACTACTAAGCATTGTGCAGTTTTCTCCATAGGGAGAGAGAGGGGAAGGTTGGAATTCGGATTAGTGTTGAAAGATGGATTAATGACAGAAGTTGCAACTTTTATTACCCTGAAGAAAATCTGATTTTGTCATACTCAAAGTTGCAGGATCTTTGTCATAACGTGTAGGCTTAGCTTTTGATGTGGTTTCAAGCAGCACAAAACAATGCATTATTGCATTCTAGAATAGAAATCCTGTAAGTCCAAGAATTTTTTGCTATACCTGTTCACAGATGTTTTAAATGGCAGTGTATCAAGACACAACTTAGAGCCAGAGAGGAGCCTGATTATATTGGTGGGATATCTGTCAGAGACCACAGTGAGCCTGGTATTAGCTGGTAGAAAGATAGGTCTTGGCCTGCTTTATGGTAAGTGCCTAAAGTCCCAGCACTAGCATTCTTGGTAAATTATTGTCTCTCTGAGTGCTTCCGTTGTCATAGAACTCACTTTGGTTCATAAACTTCCACGGACCTTGTCCCAGATAAACTTTTTTTTTTTTTTAATTTTATTTTTTAAGTAATCCTTTGTACTCCATGTGGGGCCCAAACCCACAACCCAGAGATCAAGAGTCCTATGCTCCACTGACAGCCTGCCAGGCAGCCCCTGTCCCAGATAAACTTGGTAGTGCATGACACTCTAGTGTAATCTCCTAGGAATGGGCTTCATCCTAATTCGTTCTGGTCAGTTTTTGGGCCCTGGTCAGCAGGATACTCTTCATAACTGAATGTATGCTTTGGAGAAATTAAAAGCACTCTGGTAAAGATTAGGGATCTTCAGGGGCGCCTGGGTGGCTCAGTTGGTTAAGCGACTGACTTCGACTCAGGTCATGATCTCGCAGTCTGTGGGTTCAAGCCCCACGTTGGGCTCTGTGCTGACAGCTCAGAGCCTGGAGCCTGCTTCGGATTCTGTGTCTCCTCTCTCTCTCTCTGCCCCTTCCATGCTCAAGCTCTTTCTCTCTCGGTCTGTCAATAATAAATAAATGTTAAAAAATATTAAAAAAAAAAGATTAGGGGCGCCTGGGTGGCTCAGTCGGTTGGGCGGCCGACTTCAGCTCAGGTCATGTTCTCGCGGTCTGTGAGTTCGAGCCCCGCGTCGGGCTCTGTGCTGACGGCTCGGAGCCTGGAGCCTGCTTCTGATTCTGTGTCTCCTTCTCTCTCTGCCCTTCCCCTGTTCGTGCTGTGCCTCTATGTCTCTCAAAAACTAAATAAACATTAAAAAAAAAAAAAAAAAGATTAGGGATCTTCAGTCTCTAGTCCCTTAGCCCCCTTAAAATTACAGTGACCATTGAAAGACCAAAGCTTCTCAAACTAGAACACCTGTCATTCTTTGACCCACCTGATTGTGGAGTTTCTTTTGGGCCCATCCATTTCAGGGTGGGAAGGGGACCTGCTTCTTGCTGGCTTGGAATTTTCTGCCTTCAAAGGGCAAATAAGCAGAGCTGAAGTTCTGGTGTTTTTCAAAGGAAGTCATGGCCCTTATCCCCAAGAAGCAAAGCCTGGTTTCCATTCTGGCCCTGTATCTTAGTATGAATTTTTGAGGCCCATGGTGAGAACTTTTCCCAGTGAGCAAAGCATTTCTCTTGAGGATAGTGACTTGAGGATGGGGGGAGGGGAGTACGGGGGTGGTTAACTGGACTGTATACACTGTTTACATAGGAACTCAGGGAAGTGTTCTTGGAATTTGGTTCTTGTTGGCTATTTTAGGCCTAATGTTTGGGTCTCACTTTTCAGATTCTGATTCCATGTTTTAGTGTTTATATAAACTAATCTTAGAAGTTGAGAAGTCCATGAATATCTCGAGAAGAATAATCTTGTAATGTGCCTTTCTGAGACCAGCATAGAACTGCCTGACCTAGCCCTAACCATTCTTTCGTCACGGCATGTCAGCCTTTTGTGGGCCTGGCTCTGCTCATTGGTTAGTCTCACGCTGCCATTGTGGTTCTCTTTCTCCAGGTATGGATACATTTCTTACTCTTACACAGTTGCTTCGGCAAAATATTTCTGCCCTTTCCTTACACTCTGAGTTAGGAATTTACTAATTTGGTCAGTAAGCATTAGAGTAGTGCCAGTTTACTTTTGAAAGTGTATTTTTATTATTAAAAAAATATTTATTTGAAAGAGAGTGTGTATGTGAGTAGGAGAGGGGCAGAGATAGAATTCCAAGCAGCCTCTGTGCTTTCAGCAGTGTGAACCATGAGATCATGATCTGAGCCAAAAGCAAGAGTCAGATACTTAACTGACTGAGCCACCCATGTGCCCCCAAAAGTGTATTTAAAAATTTTTTTGACATATAGATTCTCTTAGCTTTTATGTGTTCAAATCTGTTTATCATTTCTTCTGTTGCCATTGCTTTAATACTTAGAAGTCCTTCTGTTATCTCTCGATTTTTTTAATGTTTATTTTTGAGAGAGCGAGCGAGTGAGCAAACATGAGCGGGGGAGGGTCAGAGAGAGAGGTAGAACACAGAATCCGAGGCAGGCTCCAGGCTCTGAGCTGTCAGCACAGAGCCAGACACGGGGCTCAAACTCCCAGACTGTGAGATCATGACCTGAGCCAGAGTTGGCCATTTAACCGACTGAGCAACCCAGGCGCCCCTGTATCTCTAGATTTTTTTTAATGAAATAAAAAAATTTTTTTCTTTTTTTAATGTTCGTTTATTTTGTGGGGAGAGGCAGAGAGAGAGAGGGAGACACAGAATCTGAAACAGGCTCCAGACTCTGAGCTGTTAGCACAGAGCCTGAAGTGGCGCTTGAACTCATGAGCTGCAAGATCGTGACTTAAGCTGAAGTTGGACGCTTAACTGACTGAGCCACCCAGGTGCCCTAGTTTTTTTTTAAAGTTTGAGAAAGAGAGAGTGCGTGCGTGTGTGCGCATGAGTGAACTGGGGAGGGGCAGAGAGAGAGGGAGTGAGAATCCCAAGCATGCTCTGCACTTTCAGTGGGGAGCCTGATGTGGGGCTTGATCTCGTGAACTGTGAGATCATGACCTGAGGAGAAAGCAAGACCCGGACACTTTAACCTACTGAGCCACCCTGGTGCCCCTATTTATTTTAAATTATTTATTTAAGTAACCTCTGCACCCCGTGTAAGGCCCTAACTCATGACCGACCTTAAGGTCATGGGTCGCATGCTCTACCAACTGAGCCAGCCAGGCACCCCAGTCAAGTCACGTTGAAAAACGGTAGCTCCCTGCCTCACCACTTCCCAACTACAGTTTTGCTTCCTTTAGTCAGGCACTTTTGACTCTTTAAGCTTTTTCTGTTGGAATTTATCTATGTATTTCAAAATAAAGTGCTTATGTTCCTTTTTCTAAATTAATTTTATTTTACTCTTTTTAAGTGTTTATTTTTGAGAGAGCACAAGTGGGGGAGGGGCAGAGGGGGACAGAGGATCTGAAACTGGGTCTGTGCTGACAGCAGCGAGCCTGATGTGGGGCTCGAACTCACGAACCACAAGATTATGTCCTGAGCCCAAAATTTGGACACTCAACTGAGCCACCTAGATACCCCCTAAATTTATCAATTTTAGACAGTTTTATATTTCCTGTTATAATTGCGGATTTAGCTTTTATCTAGCTCCTCCACCTCCTTCCTATAGCTTCCATCATAATTCTATCATAAATCTTGGCAAATTAATGGTACTGTTCACATTATTATGACTGGGTAAATATTGTCAAGTTCAGATACTGTATTGTGATTTTTTTTTGTTTTAATTTTGCAACTTTTTCTCATAAATGACTCCATTAAAAAAATTCGAAATAAAAATTCGCAGTTTGGGGCACTCATTTGGTGGAGCATGTATTTGACACTTGATCTCGGGATTGTGAGTTCAAGCCCATGTTGAGGTGTAGAGAATACTTTAAAAAAAAGTCATAGTACAGATTTTTAAAGTTTTTTTTTTCTTTTAAGTATTATCTACCCCTAATATGGGGCTCAAACCCACAACCCCGAGATCACACACACTATGGACTGAGCTAGCCAGGCGCCCCTGCGTAGTTTCTTTGTACTTGTTGCCAGTTTTGTCCAGAAGCTCCAAGAGAGCCATCAGAGACCTAATGATAATTGTCCCATTCAGACACATCCAAACATACTGGGTAACCTGTCAGTTTTGAGTCCTTGAGTATCCAGAAATGTTTTTTGACCTTTTGTGTGAATAATAGTTGGGATGGATTTAGATTTCTTAGTTGAAGATGCTTTTCCTTCAAGAATTTTCAAGACCTTGTTCCTTCTCTTTTTAAAGAAGCTTTATTGAAGTATAAGCTCCACTGATTTCTAGCATTCCTGTGCTTCTCTGTGTTCTTCCACCCACCACCTTCTCAAATAGCCTTTGGGACCTTCATTTCTGGAGATTTGAAGTTTACTCAGGGTGTGCTGTGCCCTTTTCATTCATTGTGCTCCTAGGCCCTCCTGGATCCTTTCATAAGGCTCAGTCCAGTTTTAAAAGTCTGAGATTTAAAAAAAAATTTAAATTCGAGTGAGTTAACGTATAGTGTAATAATGATTTCAGGAACAGAATCTAGTGATTCATCACTTAGGTATAACAGCTGGTGCTTATCCCAACAAGTACCTTCTTTAATGCCTGTCGCCCATATAGCCCACCCCTCTACCCAACACCCCATCAGCAGCCCTCAGTTTGTTCTCTGTATTTAAGAGTCTCTTATGGTTTGTCTCCCTCTCTGTTATTTTTGCTTCCCTTCCCCTATGTTCATATGTTTTGTTTCTTAAATTCGACATATGAGTGAAATCACATACTTATCTTTCTCTGACTTATTTTGCTTAGCATAATACACTCTAGTTCCATCCATGTTGTTGCAAATGGTAAGATTTCATTCTTTTTGATTGCTGAGTAATGTTCATTGTATATACACACCACATTTTCTTTATCTTTTCATCAGTCAGTGGACATTTGGGCTCTTTCCATACTTTGGCTGTTGTCGATAGTGCTGCTATAAATATCGGGGTGCATGTGTCCCTTCGAACCAGCATTTTTGTATCCTTTGGATAAATACCTAGTAGTGCAACTGCTGGGTTGTAAGGTAGTTCTGCTTTTAATTTTTTTGAGAAACATCCATACTGTTTTCCAGAGTGGCTGCACCAGTTTGCACTCCCACCAGTAGTGCAGAAGGGTTCCTCTTTCTCCACATCCTCGCCAGCATCTGTTGTTTGAGATCTTTTTTTCTTTTATTAATGTTCTGTTTTCTCCTTTTATGGAATTCCTATAACTGGATGTTGGACTTCCTTGACCGTTGTTCTAATGTGTCGTCCTTTTCTTTTTTTCTTCAAAAGAGGAGACTTTTTTACTTTTTAATTTTTAACAAATCTTTACACCCAGTGTGTTGCTGTAAGAGTCACATGCTACTACCACCTGAGCCAGCCAGGTGCCCCTTATCTCTTTGTCTTTGTTTTACTTTCTGGATATTTCCTTGACTATCTTATAATCATTTTTTTTTTTAAGTCTCACAGTCTTTTAAATAAAATTTTACTTTCTCATACTTTAAATTTCCAAGTGCTTTGTCTACTCTCTCTTTCAGTTTGGTGTCTCTGGCTTTCTATACACAGTTAAGAGTGAGGCACTTAAAAAATCAACGGGGGGAATGTGTGTGTTGGGATGTGCTTGCCAATCACTAAGCTTCACTGTAGGTTGAAGGTTAGTAGGCTTTGGGGGGCTGTGCACAATGTCAACATGTTAAGTTTTGGGGGCTTACAGTTTCACCTGAGAATTCTCCTTGAGGGTTAAGGAAGGTTGGGGAAGGCTGGTGTGTAGACTTTTTACTTAAATCCCCCTTTTGGTTCTTCTGGCTCATTTTGTCATATGCCATCCCTTGTATCCATAGTTTAGTCCTAGAGACTGAACCTTCTGCCACCTGAAGAAGGTGAGGGTCAGGTGGGGAAGATTTTTTTCTGAGGGTTTTATCGCTGTAATCACTCATTTTGTGTCCTTACCTTATCCCAACAGTACCTGGTGCTTCCAAATGCTGAACCCCTCTTAGGAGTTTTGAAGGGCTGGTGGACTGACTCTCCTTTCTCCTGCTTACTTATAACTTAATTGCTTCTGCTAGCATTCCCTGTTCTAAAATTTCATTGAAATATATTGTCCACTGCTGTTCCCTCTTTCTTTGACCTTAAAGATGAATAGTTTTATTATCATTGTAGTGGGTTTTGGGGAAGGAGAATCAGTGTCACTTTTCTGTGTTAAATGAAATTCCCCCTTTGAAATCCTAATAGACCAGGGCACCTGGGTGGCTAAGCATCTGACTTTTGATTTCAGCTCAGGTCATGATCTCATGGTTGTGGGATCGAGTCCTGCATCAGGCTTCATGTGGGAGATTCTCTTTATCCCTCTCCTTCGGCCCCTCTCCTGCTTGCTCTCAAAAAAAAAAAAATAAAAAAATAAAAAAAAAAATCCTAATAGACCTCCATTTATTCAACAACTGATGTGAGCAGGGCCCTGTAAATGCCAAGCCTAAAGCCAGGACCTGGGGATTCAGAAATACGTGTAACATGGTAGGGAGCTCACATTAGTATACTGTGGTGTGATAAGCACTGTGCCAGCAGTATGACTAAACTTTATTTGGCTGTTGGTATTCTCAAGCCCAGGTAGACCCTGCCCCTGAAGAGAGATTATCTTGGGACCTGCAAAGTGGCCATACTGGTTTGATCCAGTCTCTGTCCTGTTGTGACTCCTATAACTTAATGACTGAGCCCTGTGACTAGGCTGCCAGGGGTGTGCTGTAGGGGAGGTGGTAAGAGGAAACAGTGAAGTTTAGTATAGTTTACTATACTATAGTATAGCCTATAGTTTTGGCTTTTCTCAGCTGACTTTGAGAAAAGTATCTGGTTATAGCTATTAATTTGAATGTCTTTCTAAGATTTTGGGGGGTGGAGTTCCCTGCTTCCTCTCTCCTCCTAAAGGAAGTAAAATTCTGTTGAAATACGTTTCCTGGTTCTTGGGAGCTGGGCTAAACTGTGACCTTGTTCCATGGTGGTTTGGTCCTTTGGCCTTTGAGTGAACTGCCTTCATGCCTTGAGCCTGAGTCATTATCAGAAGGGATGGAAGGAGTTAATCATGGGAATCTACCCGCCATTCCGACTGAAGTTTAAATAGAGTCCTAGGGCATGTAGCAGGCTGCCTACAGAGCAGTAGAGGCAGGGCCCTGGAGTACACATTCCAGTTCTTGAGGGCCCAGCCTGGTGTGGCTAATAGTCCTTGAGTATTGGCAGCTGTAGCAGGGAATCGGAGCCTTGTCGCTTGTGGTGCAGGACAGAGGTGTAGTGCTCTCAAAGCTCTGAGCCACTGAACTGGCCATATAGGGGAACAGCACTCACAGTCTCTGCCCAGTCCAGGGATCAAAGAAGGGGTAGAGACATTGTTAGGAAAGAGTCAGCCCCTGAGTTCAAGGTGTCTGAGGTGAATGAACCTTTTAGGACTCTGAGGTACTACAACCTGAGAAAGGAATAATGGAGTCCCGCAGAGACATCATAGCAGCTATCTTGCCATCAGTCCCATTGGCAGCCTCAGAACTTCTCCAGTTCAAGCCCAAGGGATTTGAACACAGAAGGGTATCTGGCTCTTGTATTTTCTCATTCTGCAAGCTGGGATGAGGGCAGAGCACAGCCCAATTGCACGTGTCTTCCCAGCTTTGCTCTTCCTCATCTGGTGCTCCCTTACCCATCTTTAGGATGTCTGACCAGCAATCTGGCCCTTTCTTCCAGGCCGACTGGGAGTGGTAAGTTTCAGAAATAGCAAGTCCCTGGATTGGGCCACTTTGGGATGTCTTCTGGGGCCCCAGTTGTCTTTATTCCTGCCTGATCCTCTGGTTTCTTCACCACCAGGTCACACCTCCTAATTTCTCAATGTCACAAGTGCCCAACACTCCCAGCTGTCCCCAGGCCTATTCTGAACTGCAGACACTGTCCCCCAGTGAGCGGCAGTGTGTGGAGACCGTGGTCAACATGGGCTACTCATATGAGTGTGTCCTGAGAGCCATGAAGAAGAAAGGAGAGAATATTGAGCAGGTGAGTGGTTGGTTGGCCAGGGTGGGTGATGTGGGTGGTCAGCTTGGAGAGAAGTCCTAGACCTCTGGGGCTGGAGCACTGTCCTGCTTGTATCCTAGAGCGGCGTCAGACTCCTAGCCCCAGCATCCTTTCCTGTGAGTTGGTGGGACTCAGGGCATTTTGTTGGGAGAAAGTAGCCTCAGCAACAGCGCTTCTGTTTTGGGGGCTGCTCTGGGACCTAGGCTGGAGCAAAGCCTTGGGTGCACTGGAGCCATTGGACTGTTCTCTGCCCCTCCTGAGAGGGCACACCAGGCTTAAGCTATGGTTTGATGTCTCCTCCCAGAAATGTTTATCCTGTCATAGCTGCCCAGGGTGTCCCAGAATAGGGTACTAAGGTCCTAAACCTTAGCATTTTCTGATTTGGGCTGTTAGAATATCCTGCCCAGGCTGTGGAGTTGACATTCTCCGAGATATGAGTCAGCTGTGACAGGAACTCCTTTGAAAAATGGCTACTCACGTTTAGAAGGGTATGCCTACCTGTTCAGCAAATAGTCACTGAGGTCCTACTGTATTGGATACGGTTCACAATAGAAAATCAAGTCCTATCTAGGATCTAATAGGTGGGGAGCAGACATCACCCTTGGTGGCTTGTGCAAGACTCTTGGGAAATCACAGGCAAGAATGGCAATAAGCACTCAAACCTTTTTCTTTTTTTAAGATTCTCGACTATCTCTTTGCACATGGACAGCTCTGTGAGAAGGGCTTCGACCCTCTTTTAGTGGAAGAGGCTCTGGAAATGCACCAGTGTTCAGAGGAAAAGGTAGGACCCTTTGTGCTTCATTGGAACCCTCTGGGAAGGAGGGACAAAGTAGTGTCCCCTGGCCAGGAAACCCCCTTTCCCTACTAGTAAGTGCAAGCAGAGGTAGTCAAAATACATATCTTTAAGTGTCCAGACAGTATTTGGCTAGTTTGGGTTGTAAGGCTTGATGAAGCATTGGTTTGAAAACTATCTAGAGTCCCAGGGAAGGGAAGGTGAAAATGACTTGGGCAAAAAGCCATACTTCTGCAGGACTGGGGTGATTGCTACTCACTTTGCTCAGCCTGCTCCCTGGCAGTTTCTGGGTTCGGTATTGATTTGAGTGTAGATTTTGGTTCGTGGGATGCAAATGAGACAGCAGAAGTTGGGACTGGGCATAGTTCCTGAAGGATGATGAGCTGTGGCATCAACCTGTCTTCCCTGGCTTCCTCTATAGCCCGCTTGTGCTTGTTGGGGGACCTGAGAGAGACTCACAGGGCTCTGCCAAAAAAAATGTAGACTCCCCTAAGTAGCCCACCACACACACACATTCATTCCTCCACCCTGCCAAATGGCCAGACCTCCTTCTTCAATCTTTCTTCTCTTCTGTCCCTTAGATGATGGAGTTTCTTCAGTTAATGAGCAAATTTAAAGAAATGGGCTTTGAACTGAAAGACATTAAGGAAGTTCTGCTACTACACAACAATGACCAGGACAATGCTTTGGAAGACCTCATGGCTCGGGCAGGAGCCAGCTGAGACCAGGCGCTGCCTAGCCCCTGCCATGGAACCACCCCCACAGGAGGCCCTGAGGAGTCCATGTGTGGGGAAGGAGAAGGGACACACTTCCCGATTTCTTTTGGGGGTGGAAGGTCAGGTGTGGAGACTGTGCTTGCCGGTCTCTGAGCTGGGAAAGAAAGTAGGGAAGATTGGGCACATGAATGCCTCCAGAACTGCCCTGGCTCCTTCCATATTAAATGTATTTGTATTTTGAGAAGTGTCCTTCCCACCTTGGGCCCTCCAGAGAGACATCCCTGGTCCTTCTGGGGTCTGTACGTCCTCAGCCGAAACCTGGCCCAGCTGCCAAAAGGAGTCAGGGAGAAAGGGGTGGGAGGGCCAGATTCAGTGCTGCTTTAGGGCTAGATGTTTCCCTGCCCTGCACTGGTGGACTGAACTCTGATTCAAGTTGAGTGCAATTGAAAGGTTCTTCCAGGGTTTTTTTTTTTTTTCTTTTAACAAACTCTCTTAGTGTTACACTGGTTCTGCAATGTCTCTGAGGTGCAAAGAATGCCCTTTTCCCCATGGGGCGCTGAGTTTGCCTCTTCTGCCAGGCAGTTACCATGCTTCCCTGCCCTAGCCTGTTTCTTTTGGTTTGGTTTGGACCACAGTCCTCTACTACCCAGGATTTTAGAGCCCCCTGTTCCAGGAAGCAGTTGGCTTCAGAAAGCATTGGCCCCTTCCCAGCACATCGAGTCGGGGGGAGAAACAGGCTGCAATTTAGTAGCCCAGCACTAACTCCACCTCAGTTCTCCTTGGAGAACAGCCTCTCCCTCTAGCCCCCTGCTCTAGGATGACACAATGAGTAACACCTAGTCATAGAAATCAGTCTCTTTTGTTTGTTTTGTATTATGTTGTTCATCATTAAAGATCTAAATACAAAGGATATACATACAGTCTTGATGAATCTAAAGTAATTTGCTAACTATTTTGATTCTTCAGAGAACTACTAATAAAAATCTAAAAGGTATGTCCCGCTGTAATTTATTGCCAAGTGCTACTTTACTGAGGGGTTGGGGTGGGTGGTGAAGGGGTTCGTGCTTAGATTTGCTGGGCATGAAACAGAAGCTAACCATTTTCTGTCTTTTTAGTACTTTCTTCCCACTCTAGGCCTCTGGGACCCAGAAGCTGGCCCTGCATTCGGCCCTGGGTTCTGGTTTGCAGAGGCGGGCCCAGATGAGGATCTGTAACAAACCTGATGTAGCTCAGTCTCTGGAACAAGGACATATGCCTTCCTGCAAGACTGGAGGTGAGACAGGCTGGGCCTGTGGTGCAGTCACTCAGAAATGAGGAAGTACCTTTTCCTGTGAGACGCACCAAGCGTTTATGTGCTGTGCACCACAGGCAGGACTAGATTCAAGCTATTTCACCAGCACTCAGTGGTGCTTTTGTAGCTGAGAGAACTAGATTCCTTCCTGAAGTTTCTTGTCTTTATACTTAATGCTGTCCTACAATCCCTCCCTTATGCTCTTGGCTACGAATGGGTCTGTAATTTTTTTTAGTGATCATGTAAAGAGACTGCGAACCTTTTGGCCAGGAAGCTGTGGAAAGAGGCTGCCCTCTAGTGCTCAGATCAGGCAAAGGGCTGCAGTCTTGTTTGAAGCCAGTTAGTGCTTCTTTCTACTCTCTTAATTAAGCCATCCTTTTAAAACCTTAAAAAGGTACCTTGCCCTGTAAGAAATTGAAGATTCACACATTATAGTAGGCGTCAGGGCCAAGGCTGTGACACATGACTCTCAGTTTGACCTGGGTGGCCCTAGTAAGTGACGGACCACTTTGTATTGGTCTTGAGCTTCTTCCTGATGAAAAGATACACAGCAGGCAGAACTCACATGGAGGGGTGTGTAAAAATTCTGCTTCAGAGTCTCAGACTACTGACTGGAGCACTCAGTGCCAAGATACTACTGAACACAGACCCTTGAGAGGTAGTGGACAGCTAGGGTGATGTTAGATAAAGTTAAAACTGGGAGATGAACTTGCCTGAGATCCTCCCTTTCTTCAACTTTGCCTCGAGAGGGAGTGGCAGGTGAGTCTCAGGAGCCAGGAACTGCTGCAAGCATGGGCGCTGTTAGGGCTTTTAATAGGCCAGTCATCCCAGCATAAGGCAGAGATGGGAACAGAATAATGCAGTGAGGTAGGCACTCTCTTCTATGTCTGGATTGCAGGAAGGGAGGGGAACTGGGGGTATAAAGCCTGTCCTACATATGCATCCTAAAGCCCCAAAGCAATCTCCAAGGGCTGAGGGGCAGAGCTCACCCAGCCTCCACCCCGCAAGCCACCAGTGTTTTAGTTTTTGGCTAAATCTTGAAGAGCAGAATTCAGCTAACAAAGCCCAGGAGTTCAGCATGTTTTCTTCCCCTGCTTGTGACCTCTGACCTCTACATTACCACAGACCCCATCCTCTGAGCCTCAAATTCAGAAACATCTACAAGGTTATTAGACCCAAGTGTGTTTCCACAGACAAGAGGTCAGGAGACTAATTCTCTTCTAGCCCCATAGAAAAGAGTTTTTTTTAGGCTGCTCTGTCCTTCCTTATAGATGGCCTTGTGCTTGGAACTGAGGGACAGAGTCCTGGCCCATAGAGGAGCTGGGACCCAGTCAAGGCCATGTGTGGCTGGGGAAAGGGTAGCCTGGGAAGGACCAGGGAGTGGGTCTGGTATTTGCAGGGAGGACCTGGCAAAGCCTCCTTCAGCACAGGCTCCTGAGCTGCCCCCATCACCTCACATAGGGTCTTTTCTAAGACACCACTGTCCTCTCAGGGGCTGTGGCTGGCCTGTGGTAGGCCAGATACAGCTGAAGCTGGCTTCTCAGACTCTGGATGCACTTGGATTTCAGAGCCATGATTTCATCCAGCTGGGTCACAAAATCTTCAAAATCCTGAGAAAGGAAACAAAGGACAAATGGAGCTTTTGCTTTTGCTGACTTTATCTCAGGATCTGCTTTTCTAGTCCCTTCTCTGGCAGGAAGTTTTCAGAGCCCAGGTCTGTCCTTCAGCTGGAAAATCTGCAGGATAGTCACCAAGACACAGGGTGAGGCTCTTTTTCTCTGCATTTGAGAAATTCTTTTTTCTTTTCTTTTCTTTCTTTTTTTTTTTTTTTTTGAGATTTTATTTTTAAGGGGCACCTGGGTGGCCCAGTCCGTTATGCATCTGACTTGGCTCAGGTCATGATCTCAGCGGTTCGTGGGTTCAGGCTCCACGTTAGGCTTTGTGCTGACAATGCAGAGCCTGCGTGGGTTTCTTTCTCTGCCTTCCCCTGGTTCAAGCTCAGGTTCTCTCTCTCAAATTAAAAAAAAAAAAATAGTATTTTTTTTTTTTAACATTTTAAAATTTATTATTGAGAGCAAGACAGAGCATGAGCAGGGGAGGGGCAAAGAGACGGGGAGACACAGAATCTGAAGGAGGCTCCAGGCTCTGAGCTGTCAGCACAGAGCCTGACGCCGGGCTCTAACTCACAAACTGCGAGATCATGACCTGAGCAGAAGTCGGATGCTTAACGGACTGAGCCACCCAGGCACCCCCAAACAGATTTTAAAGTAATCTCTTCCCAAAGTGGGGCTCAAACTCACAACCCCAAGATCCAGAGTTGCATGCTCCACTGACTGAGCCAGGTGCGTGCCCCTGCATTTGAGAAACTTCTGAGAGAGGTATTCTGCAGGACAGAGGGGTGTTTTTGTAAAAGTACCCCTGGTCTCCATGTGGTAGGTCATGTACTGTCATAGGGAGGGGCCCCAGCAAATCAGGAAGAAGGCAGAATGGCCAAGGATAGAGGCTGGAAACATTTTAGCCTGGAAACAGGGAGGGTAGCACCATCTCCCACCTGTCCTTGCAGCACCCCCTCAAGCTATGTCAGAGGAATGGCAAGAGGCCTAAGGCCTCTTAGAGTAGCACAGCAGACCCTTACCCCACAGGTAACTGCAGCAAACAGGGATGATCATCGCAGGCTAATTCCCAAGAGCCCCTGAGTGTCTAGTCAAGGCCACTTACATTAAGAACCATCTGGCTCATTAGGGTCTCCTCCTTGAAGCCCAGTTCTGCCATTTCATCCAGCTGTTCCTGGTGTGCTCGGATGACCACCTGCCTGGGAACACCAGAGAGGACAGTGTGATCCTCTGGGCCTTCCATCTCTCTTAGGCAACTTTTTGGAGCTAAGCCTCATTTCCAGGCTAGGAACTGCTTCTGCCCACAGTGGTCAAAGCTTTGACCAGGGCCAACTCACCACATCCTTCCTCCTCCGCTGTTTAGGCACTGGAGTATACCAAGAAGATACCGGGGGAGGGGGTGCTTCTCAAACTGTCCCTGCCTCCCCAGCTACACTACAGGACAGGGATGAGTGCTCTTCTCTCCAGGAGCTACCCATAGCTTCCCTGCCAAAAGGTTCAAGGCTGTGACCACTGGAGGTGACACACTTGGCACAAGGTAGAGCCTGCTGCCTTGTCTGCCATCATCTCTCCTCCCTATAGGGAGTTCAGGGACCAAAGCAGGAGGTTTAAGCTAGAAACTGGAGGATCTGCCAGGCTCCTCTCATCTATGCATCCCTGCATGTCCTTTCTTTTGTCCATATCCTTGGCTTGAGCCAAAGCAAGCAGCAGGCACACAGCCAGCCTAGATATCAGGAGCCCTAGCAAAGGGCTGTAGCCTCTGCTCCCACACACCCTCCCTGCCCTCCATCTCTCAGCCTCTAATGCTGAGAGGGACCCTGCTACATCTCTCTTCCTTTTTCCTCTATACCTTTTGTCTCATCTCTTTCTGTTGTACCATCCACAGCATCCTTTGGGGGAAAGTACAGATCACCAGTCCCTCTATTTTTGACCTTCACCATTTTGGAAGGTGCCCAGCCTGTCTTGGTTCTGGAGGCACAAGGCTACAGCTGTCGTGTCCCTGGGCAGCACCTGACAGAATGAAGAGGATGCGAACTCGCCACAGGTGACAGATCCTTCCTTCTCTCCCAGCTTTCCCAGACTCAGGGTTCATTCACCCTGGTGGGCCTGGCGTGCTCCCATATATTTTATTCTTGCTGTTCATGCCAGGTGCATCTAGGCAGGCTCCCTTAAAAAGCTGGACCAAGCCTCTCAAGTCGTAGAATAGCTCTGACACTGAGCCAACAATAGCTCTTCCCAGAACAGACAAAATGTTAACCTGGGGTTGGAAGTAAGGGTGCTGAGGGGCTCATGTCTCGGGGAGGGTGTCCAACTTACTGTGCGTGCCCGAGGGTGAGCTGATGGACTGTTCCTGCCGTCTCTGGAGAGCAGCTGGGCGTCAAGGGAGAGCCTGGCCTTGCTAAGCATGTGGGGATCAGCCTGTGTTTGAGCCATGCGACGTCTCTACTGGAGCAGGGCAACTTGATGGGGTCTGTGGACAAACTCTGCTCCTGCCAACCAAGCCCTGTTGGATATTTTCTTCCGTGGGCCCAGGGCTGGTCAGCCATATCACTATTTTCTGTTTGTGGGGTAAATATAGGCCCAGGATGGGGTCCTCCAGTATGTATGGTGGGGAAGGGCTTTCCTGGGAAACCGTGGGAGCTGTTCAGCTCTGTCTCCTCAGCATCGGCATCATACTGCTGGCTATCCACTTGTTCCTGGGAGAAGAGTGCAGTCTCTCTGCTCTCGCAGACCTCTCCTAGGTCAGCGTCACTTATGGGCAGCTGGTCAGGTGAGTGCTGACGGATGGGTGACGGGGACAGGGCTGGAAGATCACCACCAGGCTTATTGTCAGGGGGAGATGATGAGAGCCACAAGTGCCCAGTTGCTGAAGAGATTGGCAGGAGTGCCTTTTGATTATCAGATGACATTTTGTGGTCCGCAGCTGGGCCCCCTGTGTCCGCTGCCACTAGACTGTGCGCAGGCCCATCCTGGGCCAGCTGCTCCAAGGAAAGAGAGCCCTCATTGTCCGTATTCTCCAGGAGGGACACAGTGAGGGGAGCCATCACTCCAGAAGCATATTCAGAGCATGAGTCTGATTCCCTTCTAGAGTCGTCTTCTTGGTAAGGGTAACTGTTTTTCACTGTTGGGCTGTCTTGGCCGACTTCTCTCAGAGGTGTGCTGACTGTGTCTCTTTGGTCTGGAGATCCTGGAACTGCCGTGTGGGATAGTGAGGAAATGAAACCATCTTCCTCCAGGGATGGTGAAGTACCCTCAGCCTGCCCAGGAACCTCACTTCTGAAGGCATTCTGTCTGAGATCGAAGGCTGGGCTGCCACTTCTTTTCTGGCCATATACAAAGTCCACCTGTGAGCAGTAAGGCTTCTCTGCCAGGTTGTCTCTGGGAAAAGGCGCTGAGGAGGTAGAAGCCTCCTCCTCTCTGCTCCAGTCCAAAGGCACCTTACTTGGGCTATGGCCGTGATTAAGTGCTGCTCTTCTGTGGCTTGTGGGGTCCCTGGAGTACATCCAGCTTCCAGTTAGACCCTTCTCGTCACCATCTGTCCTAAGGTTAAAAAGCAAACTTCGCTGCCTTTCAGCCACCTGCTCCTCAGGTCCTTGCTCCCTCTGATGAAGGAAGAATGAGCCCTCGCTATTCTCTAGGGTGTTTCTCTGCTTTGTGGTCCTCTGACTGGAGACATGTGAAAAAGAATCTTCACTGAAATCGCTGTCATCAAGGTCCTCAGCTTGGGCTCCATCCTGGCTCTCAGAATAAGAGCAGAAGGGAGGGGTCTCCTTCTGGAGCTGTCCCTCTGGGGGCCTGTACTGGCATAAAAACCTTTTCAGTGGTTGGTACTTTAACTTCTGCTGGAGGAGAGGTGGCTGCTGGAACTGCTGGTGATAAAAGCGCAAATGTTCCTCCCTCTCCTTCTGATGTGGAGGGATGTCTATCCAAGCTTCAGAGGCAGACCTGGCAGGTGTGCTGCCCTGACTGTATTCTGCTAAGTGGTGGAGGTTGCCAGCAGAGAGCTCAACTCGTGACACAAGCTGCTTCTGCACCGGCTGCACGGTCTGCACTTTCTTGCCCTTGGAGGGCAGTTTGCCGTGCACCGGGTCTTCTCCTGGGCCGGGGGTCCTGCTTCCCCACCTGCGGGCAGCTTTGTTGCTGATTTGATTTTTCTCAGAGCACAATGACGCAGACTCTTCTCTTTTTTTGGATGACTGTCCAGACCGCATGGCTCCTTTCACAGGGCTAGTGTCAATGACCCACTCTTGGGGAAGACTCCCTCTGGATCCACTCCTTTTATTGGGAACTTTAGGTATAGGAGCAAAAGGGATGTTGGGTGGGTGGTTGGCCAGAGGATGGGCCTTCTCTCTTGTGGAGCCAGGAGCTACTGTGGATGGCTGCTGAAGTCCCAGCTTGACTTTTTTGGGAGAACATTTGTCCCCTGGTAGGGCCACAGGGGAGCTCTGGATTCGTTTTGGAGAAGAGTTTCCAGAGGTCTGATTTCGACTGGTAGCTGAAGCACAACATTTAATGCCTTTCTTTAGTTCTTTGACCCTGTAAATTACCATTTTATGTTAAATGTGCATTCCTGCATGCTCCTTAATTCCTTTTCTGTACTTTTCAAAAACCAAATAAGAAGTATTATAAAAAAGACAAGTGTATTCTCTGAGGATATAAGCATATATCCAGCATTCTGTGATCAAAAGTTTTGGGATATCACCTCAGTCCCATGGGATGGGCCAGGGAAGCGAGTCTCGGAACTGTACTACATCCATGTAGGGCCCATGCTGTACTTCCTGAAGGTGAACCAGCTCAGGAGCCTGGTGTCTACCACTCATCTTTAGTCCACAGCCAGAGCCCACTTCTCCAGCAGTCCATCTCCTTTCAGGCTTCTCTAAGAAAATGAGTTCCCTCAAACTTGCTAGAACTCAGGAAGCAAAACCTTCTGCAAATAAGCAGGCTTGTGCTAATTCTACTAAAGGAAAAGTGACCTGTCTATTCCTAGGGTTTCTCAGCCTTAGCACAGTGGCATTTGGAAAACCAGGTAATTCTTTGTCGTGGGGAGCTGTCCTGTGTTGTGCTCTGTGGGATGTTTAGCAGCATCCTTAGCTTCCACCTATTAAATGCCGGAAGCACTTCTAAGTCATGACAATCAAAAATGTCTCTAGACATTGCCAAATGTCCCATGGGAGGCAAAATGCCTCCTAGATAGAGAAACAGAACCATGCTCTATTCCAAACGGGAATTTTAGAGAAGATGGAAAAACCAGAATTAGGTCTCTGCTAGGATTTGGTTTTCAAGATCAGTCTCTTACTCTGTGATATTTAAAAACGCTGTAGGAATTTAGAATTACAAGGTACATCAAGTAAAAATGTGACTCTCCAGTGGTTTGTAGATTCTTCATTACAATCCCTTAGGAGGTGGCGTGCCCAGCTGGCTCAGTCAGTGGAGCATGCGACTCTTGATGTCAGGGTCATGAGTTCAGGCCCCATGTTGGGCATGGAGCCTACTTAATTAAAACAATAAAAAATCCCCTAAAAGGGAATAGTACTTCTGCTTTGGGGGCTCCCATAAAATATCTTTTTCACTATTATTATTATTTTTTAAGTGTATCCGTTTTGAGAGAAACAGAATATGAGCAGGGGAGAGGTAGAGACAGAGGGAGAGAGAGAGAGAATCAATCCCTAGCAGGCTCCACACTTGCCAGCACAGTGCCTGATGCGGGACGCCAGCACAGTGCCTGATGCGGGACTCAAACCCATGCAACAATTGTGAGATCATGACCTGAGCCAAAACCAAAAGTCAGATGATTTAACGGACTGAGCCACCTGGTGCCCCTTTTTAATTTTTTTAAAGTTTATTTATTTTGTGAGAGAGATAGTGCATGAACAGGGGAGGAGCAGAGAGAGAGGGAGAGAGAGAATCCCAAACAGGCTCCACTCTGTCAGCGCCGAGCCCGATGGGGGCTCGATCCCACAAACCAAGAGGTCATGACCTGAGCCAAGATTAAGAGTCAGACATAACCAACTGAGAGCTACCCAGGCACTCCTCCATTGTTTTGAGGTTTTTTGTTTGTTTTGTTTTTAATCCAATCACTACTGGTAGCCAAGTGACCCCTGGCCATTTCTGAAAACCAAGATCATAACCTTGACACTGAGGCTTGATTTAAATCTTTAAGTCTGAGAGCCAAGGCAGGCAGGTAACATAGCTAAGCAAAGAGATGTAGGATGTGACTAAAGACATACAAATTGTGTCCACGGGCCTTTGGTGAGGTGTTGGAGTAGGTCATATGTATAAGCAATGGGCTGAGAGATGCCACAGTAAGTCTAGATGGTTCCAAAGTACTTCCTGTTATAAAAACCTTAAATATTTTAGTTTCATTAAGAGAGAAACACTAAAATTTCCCCCAGGAGTCACAGTAAGTAACTACAGAAGGCTGAGTGCCAGAAGGAATTACAGGTAATTTGGTCATTGATGCTAAATGCTTCCAAAGTATTCTTCCTGTCACCAAAATCACAACTCTCACTGAGCTCTTCTGATACACCTATTAGAGGAGTCCAGCTGGAACTTTATTTTTGGACTAATTAACACTCTTCTAGGCATCATTTAAACACATAAAACAAATGGCTTTCATTTTTTTAAAATTTGAGAGAGAGAGAGAATGAGTGACTGAGGGGCAGAGGTAGAGAGAGAGAGAGAATCCCAAACCCCCTTCCATGCTCTCAGCATGGAGCCTAACTCAGGGCTCAATTTTATGAAATGTGAGATCATGACCTGAGCCAAAATCAAGAGATGAATGCTTAACCGACTGAGCCACCCAGGTGCGCCTCATTTATTTTCAATATATATCAGACTGCCTCAAATGAAGAGAAACCTACTGTGCTTTTTCCATTCTTTTTAAAGCCAAAATTATTTCAAATAATTTTGCGATTATACTTAATATATTCCCTATGAGAAAGGGTTATTTTCATCTTCCTTTACTGAGTCACTAAGTGAGGAGATGGTCTTTTTCTCTGCTTCTAATGATGAAGTTCTTACTTTAAGCGATTGATAACCATGTCTATGATTTGGGGAGTGGGTGGGGTTATTAAACAAGTTCAGCTTACCATTAATAACTGTTGAAGCTGGGTAATGGATACATGGGGCTAAAGAATTTCAAGCCACACTGGGTTTTTGGAAACAAGTTTGGATCATCTCATATCTTCTACCTGATCTCAATTCATGAAGTAGCCTTTCTTCTCGCAGTGCTAGTGTGCAGGCATTAGGAAACCATGCAATAAAGGAAGCCTATTTTGGGGACTTATTACTATTGCTTAAACTAACACCTATTGAGTAATCACTATACGGCCAACATGTTGCTAAGCCCTTCATACATATTTTCCTCACTGGTTCCATGCAACTGTTGTATGATGTAGATGCTAATATCACCTGTCAGATAAGGAGACTGGACCCACAAGTTTTGCCCAAGACCACTCAGCTATTTTGTGGCAGAAGCAGGGTATTGGCCCAGATGGTCTTGACTCCAGAGCTCTTATAACTACTGTGTAAAGTATCTCTCTCATTTAAATGAGATGGTACACAGAGTGCCAGGAAGAGCTGCTCCTTTCATTCACAAATATTTAATGTGCATCTACTAGGTACCAAGCACTGTCTGAGCAATAGATATGGTAGAGAAAAAGATAAGATTTCCTGTTTTCATTGAACTTAAATGATACCTCACTTTTCCTTCGCAATCAATTTCATAAAATGCCACGGATACTAAAGATTCTTCAACGGTAGTAAAAAAAATAGCTTTCCTTCAAATGGTTTGTTAACTTTGGAGACAGCTTCTGGGAGACCACAGAAAAGGATGTAAGACAGGACCAGGCAACAAAGCAGCCAGAACAGGTGGAAATGGTAGCGTCTTGAGCCAGGGTAGGAAACATATGTGACCACAGAGTAAGACGGTGGAGGAGGGGGGGCACCCAGATATATAGTCGGAGGTGCTAGCTTTACCAACTCCCAATGTGCCTTTTTATGGTTCCTGCCCTTCTCTGGGCTCCATTTATCTTCCGTAACATGTCATATCTGGGTTGGTCTCTTCTGGACCTACATGGCTCTAAGTAACTCTATATTCTGTCCCTTACGATTGAGGCTTCCACTCCAAAGAAAGATTTCATTTCCCACTAGCCATTTAAAAATCACTGATGGAGTTGTCTCCTGAACCGTGTCCTCTTCCTCTCGTCACATTCACACTTGTAAAATGGCAAGGCCTACCAGGTCACATTCTTCAAATGACCAATTGTACATTCCCCTGGTACTAGGATCACTGCCTTAAGAACAGGCTTCTGGGGTAGCTGGCACTGCCTTAAGAACAGGCACCTGGGTGGCTCTGTCAGTTAAGCATCTGACTTTGGCTCAGGTCATGATGTCGTGGTTTGTGAGTTCAAGCCCCACACTGGGGTTGCTGCTGTCAGCACAGAGCCTGCTTCGGATCCTCTGTCTCTCTCTGCCCCTCCTCTGCTCATGCTCTCCCTCTCTCTCAAAAATAAACATCAAAATAAATAAATAAATAAATAAATTAAAAAAAAAAAAAAAGAAGAGACTTCTGGAGCTCAAGATCAGACCCCTATGTGTGTATGAGACCTGCACTGAGAGCAACTCACCGGTCAGCGTAACGCAAGGTATTCAAAGTGTGTTCAGCGGCCACATGGCTTGGTGAGATGTTGGCAATCATGCAGGTTTTGGCATCACCGATGAAAGAATCCTTCAGGACCTGTCCAAACCAGAAGGCAGGTCAACAAAGTCAACTAACGAGGGGCATATTGACTACTTATTCTGTGCAGGATACTGGGCCAGGGCTGCCCTCCCCCTTACGGAAGGCAGTTTACAAAGAAATACAAATGATCAAGCACGTCAAAAAGGTACTCACTTCACCACCAAAGGAATACAAACAATCCATTAAAAATACTAATATTTCTCACCTATAAGATTAAGACTCATGATAACTGTCCTGGTGAGGGTCCAGGGAAATGGGTACTTTACTACATTGACTGCTATACCACTCATGTAGCATGTACCATGAAATGGTATATGCTTTTGGGAAGGCAGTTTGGCAATATGCATAAAAATGTTAAGAAAAGTGCACAGTTCCAGAATGTTATCCTAAAGAGAACTGCTCAATTGATAAAAAAAAAAAAAAGAAAAAAGTACATATAGAATATGTATTACAACATAATAGCTAAAATTGGAAAATCTAGGAGTTTATAAACAGGGAACAAATTGTTAACTAGATACAATACAACCATTAATTATGTGGGGCACCTGGGTGGCTCAGTTGGTTAAGCATCTGACTTGACATCGGCTCACAGTTTGTGAGGTCAAGCCCCATGCCAAACTCTGCGCTGTCAGCACAGAGCCTGCTTGGGATTCTCTCTTCCCACCCTCCTCTCTGTCCCTCCCCTGCTCGTGCTCTACGCTCTCTCAAAAATAAATGAACATTAAAAAATTATGTTTAGCTGTACTTAGGTACACGAGAAGATCTAAAACTTAATCTGAGTGAAAAAGCATAATACTCCATAACTCTATAAGTAGATCTACATGTAGATATATGGGCAGAGAAATATCTGAAAGACTGTTCACCAAAACACAGGAGTGATTATTACTGGTGATTTCTGGTACTTCTATCTTCTTTGTACTTGTATATATGGTCTGAATTACTATTATTACTTAAAGATTTTATTTGTAAGTAATCTCTACACCCAACATGGGGCTTGAACCCACACCCCGAGATCAAGAGTGACATGCTCCACCAACTGAGCCAGCTAGGTACCCCTGAATTATTACTTGTTTAAATTAAAAAGGAACACATTTTCTGGGGATGGTGAACTTGTTTTAAAAAATAACAGAGCCAAGGGGCACCTAGGTGGCTCAGTGAGTTAAGTGTCTGATTTCAGCTCAGGTTATGATCTCACAGTACCAGCCCCGCGTCAGGCTCTGTGCTGACAACTTGGAGCCTGGAGCCTGCTTCAGATTCTGTGTTCCCCTGCCCTCTCTGTCCCTCCCCTGCTCACACTGTCTCTTTGTTTCTCAAAAATAAACAAACAAACAAAAAAATAACAGAACCAATGTCAGAATCAGGATTAAACACCTAGAAGAAGGGTTTTCTAAGTTTCTGGGTGAAATGTATTCGGCTAGTAAGTAGTTATGTTATAGGTTCTGCCACAGGCCCTGTGGAGCCATTAGGTAGCTGCACAGTAAAAACCTCCTTTCAAATACAAAGATCCTCATAGACTGCCCTCTACCCTAGTCCACCCTCCACTGGGCACAGGACTTGGTGCAGAAAGGAATCAGAGGCACCCGTAACTGCCTTCACAGCAGTTTGTATATAGGTAGACCCCTTCACGGGTCACTATTTTGTAGCCATTACAATGCTGACTTACTGGCATTTTTTGTTAATAAAGCACAGTTTCATGTCAGAAAAACGGAGGAAAAAAATTACCTATAGTTTGACCACTCAGAATAATCAGTTAATACATGCAGAATTTTTTTGTGTAGGTTTTTCCTCTCATTACACATTTTTACACTGTAGATCTTGGTCATTTTTTTTATCAGTACAAGTCAAAACTCTAGCTCATCCAGTGCACCTGGCTGGCTCAGTCGGTAGATAGAGCATGTGACTCTTAATTTCAGGGTTTTAAGTTTAAGCCCCATGTTGGATGTAGACATTACTTAAAAATAAATTAAAAAAAAATTTTTTTTTTGAAAGGGAAGAGAGCAAGCATGTGAACAGGGGGAAGGGGCAGGAGCGAGAGAATCTTAAGCAGGCTTCACACTCAGTGCAGAGCCTGATATGGGGCTCGATCCCACAACCCTAGAATCATGACCTGAGCTGAAATCAAGAGTTGACTGAGGTACCCAGGCACCCCAGAAATAAACTCTTTAAAAAATATGTCTATCTTATTCTTTTTAACTCTAGCTATTATTTTCTATCTTGAAACACTAAGTCTTATAGCTTAGAAAGTACTTAGTACAGTCACACCACCCCCGTTCGAAGGCTCAGAGGCTCCACTAAATCAAAAATATTTCTTTATGTTAAAAATCGACAAAAAGCTGTTGGGTGATGACCAGAAGAGTGCTGCTGCCCCGAAAAGGCACAGCTGCCTCCCATCGCAGGCATCTCTGCCCGAGGATGCCCCTCTCTGCCTAGGATGAGCTCCTGGAAAGAATATAACTCTTTCCTTCCCTGGACCCTCAAGCTTAACATCATGCATTGCTGGAGGTGGATGCTTTGCTGAATGAAGAACTGAATGCAAGAACAAATGAATCAAACAGAACAAACTCAAAGCTCACATTTAACTTTACCTGAGTTAATTTGCTTTGCCTGAAAGGAGTGTGGCTGTGTTCCTGATCCAACGCTCGGATACATTCCTTCAGCTGCAGAGTGGTAGAATAACAGCAAGCACATCAAATATCACACGCAAAGAGAGAGTTAACAGATCAGACTTTTCTTAAATAAGCCACACTCGGGCAATCCTCCAAAAGAAGTCAAATGCCCTGGTGGTTTCTTGTCCAACAGGAAAAATGAAGCTAGCCTGGGCAACCTCATCTTGTGCTACCTGTGTCTAGTTAAGGGTTCCCCAACATAAAGGCTGTGATCCTAGGATTAGCCCTGATAGCGGGGAACAGACAAACCAGGAAACTTCCCACAGGCCCCAGAGTCCAAGTTTATGTGGTGGCTTGGTGGTTCTGGCTTGCCACCTCCCTTTTTCTCACCTCCTCTTGTAGTATTATCAGCTATGGATGTGCTGAAGTAGAATATCTACACCACTCCCCCAACCTCCCTGCTCCCACATGCACACCTATAGGTGGAGATTCAGGTGTAGACTCAAGATAAAAGTTTTCTGAATGGGACAGAAGGAATTCTAGAGTCAGAGCTGGAAAAGAACTGGGAAATCACCCAAGTCTACCTTCTCATTTTATTCTTTACCTTTTTTTTTTTTTTTTAATTTTTAGCGTTTTTATTTTATTTTTTGAGAGACATAGAGACAAAGGGTGAGCAAGGGACGGGCAGAGAGAGAGGGAGACACAGAATCCGAAGCAGGCTCCAGGCTCTGAGCCGTCAGCACAGAGCCCGATGCGGGGCTTGAACTCACAGACCATGAGATCATGATCTGAGCTGAAGTCGGACGCTCAACCGACTGAGCCTCCCAGGTGCCCCTACCTTCTTATATTAAAAAGGCAAGGACTGTGTCCCAAAGGCAAGGGCATATCACTTGCTCCTGGACATAAGCCCCTCAAAAAAGTGCACATTTGAACATCACTAGTGCTCAGAGATCCAGAGATGTAGACCTCCAGAGGCAACATGCTCATCAAAAAGAACAGGAATGGCAGGGGTGGGGGGAACAGGATGAGGGAGAAGAGATCTTTTATTTCTGAGTCATGCATCTAGGTTAAAAGAAAGTAAAGGTAAGGGAAAGGAGGAAAGAGGATGGCAGGAATTCTTGGAAGTACCTATGCTGGGGTTCACCAAGAACAGGTGATTAGCCTTGAGAGTTTGCTATGGCTGTTCTTAGTGATGCCCACAGCTAAGTCCTCTGTCCAAAAAACTGCAGTGTATAAGAGGGAACAAGTATCCTGCACTTGTCAAAGTTCAGATTATGCCATTTCACTTTTACAAAAGGCTTATATTAGTACCTGTCTGTGCTAACTGAAAGAAATTTAAAGAGGATTTTCACTCTTATTTAAAAAGGTGAAAAGTAGGGGTACGTGGATGGCTCAGTTGGTGGAGCATCTGACTTCGGCTCATGGTTTGTCAGTTCGAGCCCCGCGTCGGGCTCTGTGCCGACAGCTCAGAGCCTGCTTCAGATTCTATGTCTCCCTCTCTGCCCTGCCCCGACTCGTGCTCAGTTTCTCTCTCTCTCTCAAAAATAAACATTAAAAAAAAGTTAAAAAAAGTGAAAAGTAAAAATAGTATTCAACATTTATTTTGCAGCAAGCCTTTACAGTGCGTACCTTGAGCGACGAGAGTGGCACTGTCCAGCTCCTTCCGAGGGAAATACATTCAGCATCTCAGCAGAACTGTGTCTGCATCTGTGTTTAATTAATTTATTTATTTACTTATTTAATTAATTTAGTTTTGAGAGAGGGAGACTGAGCAGGGGAGGGGCAGAGATGGAGAGAGAGAATCTCATGCAGGCTCCATGCTGTCAGCACAGAGACCAACAACAGGGCTGGAATTCATAAGCTGTGAGATCAAGACCTGATCCAAAATCGAGAGTTGGGTGCTTAACCAACTGAGGCACCCAGGTGCCCCTTATCTTTTCCTAATAGTTTTTTTTTTTTTAAGTAAATTCTATGCCCAAGGTAGGCCTTAAACTCACAACCCCAAGATCAAGAGTCACATGCTCCACTGACTAAGCCAGCAAGGCTCCTCCATCTGTGGTTTATCTTGATTTAGTTTGTACACCCATTAGCAAGATGTGTCTTAAGGTATCAGAAAAGCGTAAGACAGGTTATTTCCGGTGTTTTGGGAGTGCTCACATTTTCCCCATATGAATTAATGGTAATCACTTCTTTGCCTTATGCCATTTTGGTTTACAAAAGGTTTCATGGGAAAATTCTATTTTCAGATAGCGGGAGAAGCCTGTATAAGGGAATTTCCTCTTTTATTACAAATATCTCCAAACTTTAGCACTAGGACAATTCTCCAAAAGGGACACACAGGTAGCCAAATCCTGCCCCCGAGTTACACCTGCCCCTTACATACTCAAATCCAAGTGTGGCCACCAATCCCTATGAGCCCTTGAGTCCCTTTAGCCCTGTAGAATCAGAATGGGAAGTTTACTTTATTAAACATTAAGGGAGAACTAAGGGGGAATACCCAAGAAGGAAACAAGGGGCACTTTTGTGAACCTTACAAAGCACAAATTTTTTTTTTTTAAATGTTTATTTCTGAAAGAGAACGAATGCAAGAGGGGGAAGGGCAGAGAGAAGGAGACACAGGATCTGAAGCAAGGTCAAGATCAGATGATCTCAAACTGTGAGATCATGACCTGAGCCAAAGTCAGACGCTTAACTAATTGAGCCAGGCAGTCACCTAGTCCTCCATCATTTTTGAGCATATCCTTGCCTTTTGGCATTATAAGATGTCACACACTCATCTTTATGCTTTCCCTGCCCTAGATCAGCCACTTCTCCAAAGAGCCCCAGAACCAATAGCATTTACAGGTTAAGATTCTAAGACTCAGATGGATTAAGTGAATTGGCCAGAGGTCCACATCCTCTAGCTACAAAACTGTGATTCTCATAGGTAAAATTATGGTCCAGGAATCAAGTATAAAACCTGGGAAGAAGTCCTTGTGAAGTCATACAACCTCTTGAGGTTGGACTATGTCTGTCTCACAGGGGCAGTAGCATGCAAAGGAGCCTAGAAACAAGTCTTCTAGAATAGCATCATTATCTTGTGCTTTTTGGGGCACCTGAGTGGCTCAGTTAGCCAAATGTCTGACTCTCGTTTTCAGCTCAGGTCACGATCCCAGGGTCATGGGATGGAGCCCCACATCAGGCTCTGCACTGGGCATGGAGCCTACTCAGGCTTTCTCTCTCCCTCTGCCCATCTCGCCTGCTTGTGCTTTTTCTAAAAAAGAAAAAAAAATTTTTAAATAAAAATTTTTTAAATCTTCATTAAAAAAATCTCGGGGTGCCTGGGAGGCTCAGTTGGTTAAACATCTGACTTGGGCCCAAGTCATGATCTCATGATCCGTGGGTTCAAGCCCTGTATCAGGCTCTCTGCTGTCAGCACAGAGCCTACTTCAGATCCTCTGTAACCCTCTCTCTCTCTCAAAATACACAAATAAACAAACAAAAATGATGGTGGCATATCAAAATGATACAGGAGGCCAACTTGAAAGAGCTCCCAATGGCCAAATCTGGCACAATCTGAGCAATAAAATGATAGAAATGTATTATGATGTAGCAAATAAAATAATTATCCATTTACTGTTATAAACAATCGAATAAATAGATTAATTAGAGAAAAAGGACAGTTCTTTCTTATAGCAGAATTCCAACTAATTAATGTAAAAAGAACAATAGGAACAGGAAATCCTACCAGGTAAACACTACAGTAATAATTGTTGCAGATTAAGAATCATCAATGGATGCCAAAATTAGGCAGCAAGAGTGTGATGTAAATAGGATATCTGCATAGTTTCAAAATATCTCTCCATAAGATATTTATCAATTACAAAAGGAAAAATGGTAACATTATGGTGGAGAAACCTAGCACAAACCACCTTAAGTGATCAAAGTTAACATCGCCAGCAATAAGACGTATCGACTTCACGCACCATTCTGATATGATCCACCAAACACAACTTACGTGGTGTTCTTGCTAAGAATTCTTTACCTTAATTTAATCTGAGAAAACATCAGATAAACCCAAATTCACAGACAATCTGCAAAATAAAAGGCCAGCACTCTTCAAAGGTGTTAAAGTCACAGACAACAAAAACTGAGGAGACTATGAAGACAGGACAACTAAATGTAATATAGGATCCTAGCCCCAAAAAAGGACATCAGTGGGACTACTAGTGAAATTCGAACAAGATTAGTTGATTAGTTAACAGTATTATTATTTTTAATATTTAAAACTATTTTATTTTAGAGAGGGAGAGACAGAATTTCAGGCAGACTCCATGCTCAGTGCAGAGTCTGACACGGGGCTCGATCCCATGACCCTGGGATCATGACCTGAGCCAAAACCAACAGTTGGACATTCAACTGACTAAACCTATGAACCTCTTTTAAATTTTTCTTTTTTTAGTTAATAGTATGATAACCAATGTTAACTTCCTGGTTTAGATCATTTTACTATGGTTATGTATATGTTAGTATTATGGATGCTGTGCGTTTGTTTTTGCATCTTTTTGTAAACTTAAAATTATTCAAAAATTAAAAAGGTAAAAATAGAGGCTGACTCTCTCTCTCACCTTTCTAGCCTCACAATTTATCCTTCATGAGGCCTGGAAATGAAGTACCCAGCTAGAGACTTCGGTTCTAGTCAAAAGGACTTAAATAATATGGAGGGCACAGGCAACACTGTGCAGCTGCAAAGAGGAACAAGGAAGATCTCTATATAGAACCGTACAGAGCACTATCAACAACAGCCAAAGTATGGAAAGAGCCCAAATGTCCATCGATGGATGAATGGATAAAGATGCAGTATGTGTGTGTACACACACACACACACAATGGAGTATTACTCGGCAATCAAAAAGAATGAAATTTTGCCATTTGCAACTATGTAGAGGGTATTATGCTAAGCGAAATTAGAGGAAGACAAATATCATATGACTTCACTCATATGAGGACTTTAAGATACAAAACAGATAAGCTATAAGGAAAGGGAAGCAAAACTAATATAAAAACAGGGAGGGGGGACAAAACATAAGAGACTCTTAAATATAGAAAACAAACAGGGTTACTGGAGGGGTTGTGTGTGGGGGGATAAGCTAAATGGGAAAGGGGCATTAAGGAATCTACTCCTGAAATCATTGTTGCACTATATGCTAGCTAACTTGGATGTAAATTAAAAACAAAAACAAAAACAAAAACACCATATTAAATAAAATACAGAAAAAAAAAAAAAAAGAACTGTGTAGTGAGCTCCAGGATACTGGTCAGGGAAAAAAGCAAATTGTTTACAGTATGCCACCCGTTTTCTTCTCTAAATGCCATTTTCTTCTAAAACCAAGGTTTGTTGAAGAATTGGCAGATTCAAGGTCTGGAAAAGGAAATGTACAAGACAAGCCTAGATTATCTTGTCATGGCAAAAGCCAGGAAGCTATTCAAGACCAAGAGGTTGGTCAAAAAAATGCAAGGACAGACTTGAAAAGGCTCCCACTGGCCAAATATGTGCAATTTAAATAGTAAAAAGAATATTGATTATCATGAGCTAATGATAATACAAAACAAATAAAAGTAGTAACAACAAACTCATTGGTCATGTTTACTAGGACACCAATCATTCAGAAAAATGGTGAGTAAAGAATTTATCTTGTCTCTACTGTATGAACTATATTTCAGAATAATCAGATAGTTGAGGAAAAGTTCTTTTCAGCTAATAAAAAAGAAGTATTAGAATATTGCCATTTTGGAATCTCTAATAAAACAACAGATACAGGCAATGCTCATCAATGGCTGCTGAAACTATTCAATGAAAAAGTCTGCTAGGAAACTATAATGGAGGAATTAAGCAGACAACACTTCAATTTTTCTCAATCCTTAAAAAGTTACAAAAAGGGACAACCGGACCTTCTGTACCTCCTAACGTGTTCCTATAGAAAGTCTAAAAAATACCCATGAATTCTTGCCAAAACAACAGAATCTCAATCTCATCAAGCTTCTAGAACAGTGCTTTCCCAATAGAAATGTTAGCCACAGTGCAAACCACACATGTAATTCATTTAAAAAAAAAAAAAAAGAAATTAATCTTTTTAAGTTTATTTATTTTGATAGAGAGAGAAAGGGAGAAAGAGTGAGCGCTCACAAGCAGGAGAGGGGCTGAGAGAATCCCGAGCAGGCTCCATGCTGCACGCGCAGAGTCCGACACGGTGCTCAATCCCACAAACTGCGAGATCACGACCTGAACCAACATCAACAGTCAGATGCTTGACTGACTGAGCCACTCAGGCACTCCAAATTGATCTTAATTATATGCTTATAATTCAAAACATCCAAAATATTATTTCAGTGTGTAATATGAAAAAATATTAATGATATTATGCCTGCTTGAAGACTGAGGGTGTATCTTACACTTAGAGCCTATCTCAATTCAGACTAGCTACATTTGAAGTGCTCGACAGCCACATGTGGCACAGTGGCTACCATGCTGTACTGCACAAATACAGACCTTACCGCTCTATAGAAAATACAGAGAACAGAGTACCATGATAAACAGCAACATGGGGATGCAGTCAACCTAATCCAGAATGCAGGAAATCTTACAGGACAAGTGACTCAGTTTTCTTGAACAAATACAATGATAGTAAAGAGAGAGAGAGAGAGAATGGAAAAACTGATATGGAATAAAAGAGACTATCAGAAGTGATCCAAGGGTCCTATTTGCATCTTGGTTTGAACAAACCAACTGTAAAAAGACATTTATGGGACAACTGGAGAAGGGATTATATTTACTAGATAACAGATGATATTACATAATTATTTCTTTAGGTGTGATAATGGCATTATAAGTATATTAAAAAAAAAAAGAGCCCTTACCTCCTTGAGATAACGAAATATTTGTGGCAGAAATGACAGGATGACAGGATTTGCTTTACAATAACCCAACCAGGGGAAGGGAAGGGTTGGTTAGATTTTTCACATGTTGAAGCTGGGTGCAAATATTTGGGAGTTCATTATATTATTTGTTCTACTTTCATATGTTTGAAAATTTAATACAATCTAAAAATCTGATGAGAAGAAGAAAGCTTACCTAAGTTAGCCATTTAGCAGCTGCAGAAATACTTGTCTGTTCCTTTGCTGAGAATCTGACTGGGCAGCCTCCATCTCCAACCTTGGAATTCCACTGCCAGCCTCTAAGAGCATGCCCTTGCTCGGCTGATTCCACCCTAGCCCACCCTCACCCACTCTGGCTGCATGGAAAGAGGGGCAAATTCTCTCCAGAAGGATTTAAGAAAAAATTTTTTTAATGTTTATTTATTTTTGAGAGAGGGAGGGAGTGGGGGAGGGCAAGAGAGAGACAGAGACACAGAATCTGAAACAGGCTCCAGGCTCTGAGCTGTCAGCACAGAGCCCGATGCGGGGTTGGAACTCATGGACCAAGAGATCATAACCTGAACCGAAGTCAGACGCTCAACCGACTGAGCCACCCAGGCGCCCCTCAAGAAGATTTTTATATTAAAGTTTTCAAACAACTTACAGCCAGAAGACTCTGGTTTATTTCTGCGCCTTCCATCTTTGTCTGTCTATCTGAGTCTCTGGCATCTGCTGCTCTTTCACTGCCAGCCAAGTCAATAAAAGAGATCCTAGAGAAAAGACACAGCAGGGATAACTTCTTTGGGGCTTTGGTTTATTTTTACCACAGTCAGCATTTTGTGGCAGCAGGAAGAAATTAACACTGGCCCATCCTCAGGAAAAAAAAGACATTACTGTCAGCTTTCCAAAAGAATTGTAAGATTCTGATCTGTCAGCTGTTGCTGGCACTTGTTCACCCAGACACTTCCGTTGGTTTTAATCATTTGTGAGAAAGTATGACTGAAATTAATAAAACATTCTTCCCATAAAGCTAAATGACTACAATGCAAATCACATATGTGATCACTTAGATAATTAAATAGAAACTTCTGTGGGCTGCTTTCCAGCCAAAAAAAAAAAAAAAACAAAAGAAAGAAAAGTTAAAAAAAAGAAGAGAAAAGAAAAGAAAAAGACTCATTACTCGGAGGTGAGATAGGCTCATCCATCAGTGTGGCAGAGTTTTTTGCTAAGATAGCACCAGAGAAGCAATGAATGTACTCCATTGTCTTATGGCTTCTTTCAAGAAGGATAGATTAATTTTCTCTACCCACCCCCCTTTTTTTTGGCCTGTAAGCTGAGATGCATTTCCTACTATTCCTTTGCTGATACTGTGTTTCACGTTAGAAGCAATCAATGTCCCTTTTAATAACTTAGGCCTGACCAACAATAGGTCATTACTTCATGGTTAATCAACTGATGGCACTTTAATACAATGATTTATTTCAGGGCTAACAACTCGACTCTGTATCCCTGATATTTATTAAGAACTCCAAGGTGGCACAGTGTCCTGTTGTTGATAACACATATTTCAAAGTCACATTAGGGAAAGGCAGACAATGCAGTTCCCTGCATATTTCCAGCTCACCTGCCAAATGTCCTCTTGGCGGAATCCTTGATCTGAATTTGGATGATAGCATGGGAGCGGGAGGAGTCTGCGTTAACTCCGGTGGCTCCGGTGCTGCGCTCCTTGCTGCCTTTCAGAATCACCTGAAAATAAAGTCCATAGGCTGATTTCCCTGAGAAATAAAAAAGTCCTCTGGTTTCTAAGAGTTGGCTGAGAGCAACAGAGACCAGACATATACCTTTGTCAGTACACTGCAGTCATTTTCCTTCTTTGCAGAAAGCTGCCTAAACATTAAATCATACAGAGTAAGTACCCAACAGCAATGCAAACAATGTGGAATACTAACCTTGGGGGAGAACATTTAATAGCTGAAGGGCTAATTTACTTCTTGATCTCATAAACTCTTTTTCATATCTTTGATAGATTTAGCCTGACTACAATCTCCAGGGCGTGACTTGTCTCCAAAGCAAGGTCCCATAGTACCTACCCATCTATCTTAGTAACTAAAGCAAAGGACAAAAATGTGTATCACAGAATGACTAACACACAGGGCAGAAAAAGAGGGAGAAAGAGAGACAGAATCCCAAGCAGGCTCTGCACTGTCAGCCTCTCAGCTCAAAGCCTGATGTGGGGCTTGAACTCACAAACCGTGAGGTCATGACCTGAAATCCAGAGTTGGCCGCTTACCTGACTGAGCCACCCAGGCGCTCCTAGAATTGTATTTTAAAATCAAATTTAGCATATTTTAGATGCACTCATTTGTAAATAGCTTGCTAAAAGTGTAATAGGTCTATATGATGAGTCTTTTTACAAAGAGAAGAACCTATTGATTTATAACACTGGATTATCAACTGCAGAGCTAGTATGTTATTGGTAATTAGAAATCATAAGAGTGAGAGCAGTAGTCCCTTACACTGGGTGGGAGGTGCCCTTGTCCCGCACTACTAAGCTCAGATGCTGAGTAGGCCACTTAAGGCACGTCTGTACCTGAACCACCGAGTTCAAATGTACTTCTTCATCCTGGCCTCTCTTGTCACTCTGACTTCCTAAGTACTTTGGCTGTAACACAAGAATGATGTGTAATGTTCTTTTTATCAAATTTTTCTTTTTTTCTCTATTAGAAAAGGAAGACATGCTTACTGTTAAAACATAGGAAAATGCAGGAAAAGTATCAAGAAGAAAATATATACCTCGCATAATCCCAGAGTGTTTAACAAGATTCTGGTGTATTTCCTTTTAGTTTTAGGGTTTTCACATCTCTTTTTATTTTTTCGCTTATTGTTTTTGGTCTTTTACAAGCCCATGAAGAGACAGGGGAGATCCTTTAGGTCTTTACATTTGTATAAACAATATGCTTGATAAGGGAAGAAATGCAGAGAAGTTAGTGACTTACCCGAGGTTGCATAGGTCAAATATGGCCAGGCTAGGGATAGAAGCCAGGTGGCCTCTGCCACATGTGACAGTAATGATGCTAGGGACACAGAGCTGAGAAAGGCCTCAAGGCCATACTAGCTAGGCACAGTTAGTACAGACAGATGCTCAGAGAATGGTTTGTCGTTCGCCCCCAGGGGAGTCAAGAAAGGTTGGCTTCTGGTGTTGTTATAAAGTTTTACACTTGGTTTTTCATGCGCCTTGTCCGCCTTATCCATCGTGATGCATTAAGTACCTGTGAATATGTCTCAGAAAACCTAATGTGTTGAAGATACCTTTCCTGACTAAGGCCTTTTAGGGAAAGCATGAAGCGATTTCTGGTTCTAGTCCAGTTTCCTCAGCTTCAGAAACAGACTGCAATCACCATGCCTTTCAGAAACTATGAAATAAAGCAGCTGAGCTCAGAGGAGTAAAAATGACTCAGTTTGTGAAGATCATCAAACATTTTTTTAATGTTTATTTTTATTTATTTTTAAACATTTAACTTTTTTTTTTTTTGATAGAGGCAGAGATAGCACAAGCAGGGGAGGGGCAGAGAGGTAGAGAGAGAATCCCAAGCAGCCTCTGTGCTGCCAGCAGATAGCCTGACACAGGGCTCAAACCCATGAAACCGTGAGATCATGACCTGAGCTGAAACCAAGATTCAGACGCTTAACCAGCTGAGCCACCCATGTGTCCCAATGTTTGTTTATTTTTGAGAGAGAATGGGAGTAGGGAAGGTGCAGAGACAGGGGGACAGAGGATCAGAAGTGGGTCATGCTGATAGCAGAGAGCCTGATGTGGGGCTCAAACTCACAGCCCGGAGATCAAGATTTGCACGATCCATGACTGAGCCAGCCAGGTGCCCCAAGAACATCTTTGTGAAAACTCTAAATCTTTATTTCTTTTCACTTTGTAAAGCAATCAGAGTTTCATGGGGAAACAGAGCTTTATAGAAAAACATGAGACTCCAGGGGATCCCCAGAACAAGTGAACCAAAAAAAAAAAAAAAAAGGAAGGAAGAAGGAAGAAGAATTAAAAGGAAAAGCAAAACATCTGGGGGAAAATGGAAGTCTAGGAACCAAGCAAAAATAGTGCAATCAACTTAAAAATCACTAGGCTTCCTTTTCCTCTACTACCTCCTTCTTCTCGAAGTCTTCCTTCCGTAATTGAAGTCTATTGGGCAAATTTCAAAATCTAGGTCCTTTAGACAAAACGTATTATGTAAGTAGTGAAATGGGGACTGCCACCAAAGAAACTAAAGACAATTGCTGAATTATGTCACCTGGGAAACATTCGGGGACATTATTAATAAACATTATTAATAAGAACATATGTGGCAAATTGAATGTCACACCAACCATTTTCTCTATGTTACCTCATTTCCTCCTCTATCATCCAACCCAATCATCCACTATCATTCACATGTTTCAGGCTCAGAAAGGAAAAGGACATGCTGAAGGATATATGGCACCAGGACCCAGCTCTGCATGGTTATAAGGCTTTAATCACTAAGGTTTCTGCGCATATACCGAGGAGGGCTGGGAGCACGTCAGTAGCACAGGCACTGTGTACACGGTAAGTCACTGACATACAATCCAGGCTCATCTAGGGGTAGCTTTTGCCATGTGGGCCTCTGCTACCAATTACAGTCAGGGCAATGATAAAACATTAAACAGGTTTATGAGAAGTTTGAGAATGGATCCCCATAAGTACATAAAATAGCTATTGAAATGACTTAAAAATATGTCAATTTCTACAACTGAAAAAATACTCAATTCCCTGACAGAAGAAATCTTGATTCCACAACTGAAAATGTGAGGAGTCAGTGCGTCCTCTGTAAAGGCAGGGAAGACCTGGTATCTGCATTGTTAAGACCAGGTAATAAAATACACTTGAAGGAGAGAGTTCCTGGAGGAAGGATGATCCTGTGGGGAAAATACGGCTGCTAGTTGTGCAGGCAGACAAGTGGTCATGCCTGAGTGAACCTGAGGGTGATTTGTGAGGGTGACACTCAAGATGACACCTGAGGGTGACACTTGAGCAAACACATGGGTGATACCTGAGTGAGCATGTACAGTAACACCTGAGAAAGTGCGACACCTGAGTTACCAAGTGCTGTTGTTTCGAGTCAGTAAATGTTTATGAGGGTGTCCATAATTTATATCAACTTTCCACCTTGATCTCAGCTGATTTCTTGTGCACCATCATATATATTACAGACTGAGGGTATCGATGGCAATGATGAGATAACATGCTAACAAGAACCTTCTGCTTTTTCTTTTGGTTTATTTTTTAAGAGAGAGAGAGAGAGAGAAAACAGGGGAGGAGCAGAGAGAGAGAGAATCCCAAGCTGGCTCCGCAGTCAGCACATAGCCCAATATGGGGCTCAAACTCATGAACTGTAAGATCGTGACCTGAGCAGAAATCAAGAGTCGAACACTCAACCAACTGAGCCACCCAGGTGCCCCTTCTTTCTGCTTTTCTTAGGAAAGATATCTTAAGACAGAGCAGTACCATAAACTCCTCCAAAGGTAGAGGGGGTGATGTGACACCAGACTGCCCTTTAACACAATTATGGCCCATAGCTAAGGAAAAGGGACTTCCTCCTAACTGTTTGCTCCTTCCCCTTTTAGTTGGTTTAATCTTCAGAGATAAAGGCATCATGAGCAACTCTCCTGTCAAGAAGACCACAGGGAACAGGAGTATAAGAAACAATTCCTTAGGACTCTATAATGGAGGGCACTCTGGGCAGGTTAAGAATGGTCACAATCTTGGGGCACCTGGGTGGTTCAGTCGGATAAGTGCCTGACTTTGGCTCATGTCGTGATGTCATGGTTCATGAGTTCGAGCCCCGCACCTGGCTTTCTGCTGTCAGTGCAGACTCCATTTCAGATCCTCTGTCCTCTTCTCTCTTTACCCCTTTCCTACTCATACTCTCTCAAAAATAAACAAACAACAAAAGAATGGTCACAATCTCAGGGAAGTCCCTTCAACACATCCCACAAACTTTTGTTCTGCACTTGATTTCACAATTCTTAGAAAGGGGCCCTTGGCTCTTAAGTAACTCTGAAATAGACACACTCAAGTGCTACCCTCAGATTTTTGATCCCAGGACTCAAGAATATAACAGTCACACAAATATGAGGTCTCAGCCCTTAAGCAAAATTTACTTATTTTTCGTAGGAAAAAGAAACTCTTAGAAGACTTTGATGGTGGGCCACTCTGTTATTTCACACACCCAAGTCCCTGGAAGAGTATTGTGCAGCTGTTCTAAAGGTAGGTCTTGTCTGTGCTTCTAAGCCTGGTCTCTTTGACTCTAGCCAGGTTTGCTACTAAAAGAATACTATGAGAATGATTATAATGGCTGCAGGCTGCATGTTAGAATCACATGGTGAGCATTTAAAGTAATACCTACCTTCATACATTGCTGCTGGGAATGTAAAATGGTGCAGCCACTTTGGAAAGCAGTTTGGCAGTTCCTCAAAAAGTATGACCCAGCAATTCCACTCCTAGGCATAGACTCAAGAAAACTGAAGACATATGTCCACACAAAAACTTGTAAATGAATGTTCATAGTAGCATTATTCATAATAGTGGTTTCTATAAAAGTGAAAACAATCTATGTGTCTATTAACTGATGAATGGATGAATAAAATATGAATAATATGGGGCACCTAGGTGGCTCAGTCTACTGAATATCTGACTCTTGATTTCAGCTCAGGTCATGATCCCAGGGTCATGGGATCAAGCCATGTGCTGGGCTCTGAGCTAAGTGTGGAGACTGCTTGAGATTCTCTCTCTCTGTGCCCCTCTCCCCAAGTCACAAGCTCACTCTTTCTTTACCTGTCTAAAATAAAAAAATATATATGAATAATGTATCCATAATAGAACGTTATTCAGCCATAAGAAGGAATGAAGCACTTATATATGCTACAACATGGATGAGCTTTGAAAACACGCTAAGTGAAAGAAGTCAAAGACAAAAGGTTGCATATTTTAAGATTCCATTCATATGATATGACCAAAATGGGCAAATCCATAGAGAGAGAAATTAGTGGCTACATGGCATGGAGGCAAAGGAAATAGGGAGCAACTGTTAATCGTACAGGGTTTCATTCTTAAGAGATGGAAATGTTCTGGAATTACATAGTGGATATGGCTGCACAACTTTCTGAATATACTTTAAAAATCACTTAATTGTATATTTTAAAAGGGTGATTATTATATGTGGATTATATTCTAATAAGAAAATTCTATTTTAAAACACTCAAACATACACTTTAAAAAGGTGAATTTTATGGTATAGGACCAATATTTCAGTTCAGGATAACAATAATATCTACATCTGGGCCTGACCCCAACAGATTCTGATTTAATTGGCCTCAGAGGGACTCAAGTAAGCATTAAAAGACACCGTGGTAAACCAGAAAGATGAGCCACAGAATTAGACAACATGTTTATGACACAAATAACTGACAAATGACTCACATTCATATATACACATCAGTAAGAAAAAGACAGACAACCCCCAAATAAGGGAAAGACCCTAACTGGCATTCCCCAAAGAGGAAACCCATAAGATAAATTAAAAATATGAAAAGCTAGTTAACCGAATTCTCAATCAGCAAAACGCAAAATAAAGCTACAATCTGATATAATTAAACAATTCCAGAATGGCATAAATTTGAAAATCAACAGGAAGCGTTGGCGAGGATGAAGAACAATGGGACTGCTCACACGCCACTTGTGGTAGTGTACACAGCTTTGGAAAGCTAGTGAAGTGGAAGATATGCGCATCCCCACAACGAGAACTGTACTGGAATACACGTATAAGGACATTCACAGTTACGACGTTCAGAATAACGGAAACAATCCCAACTGTCCATTAACAGAATGGTTAATTGTTGTATATTCATATGATTGAATACTACATAGCAAATAAAAACGAAACTACAGCCATATGCATGCAAAAACGTAGACTGGACTCAAAAGCATAATGATGAGCAAAGGAAGACAGACAATACAGTGTGATTCTATTCATACAAAGTTAAAAAACAGGTGCACACTAAGTTATATAGTTAGCGGATGAATACCTAAGTGGTAAAACTATAACGAAGAACAAGAAAGTGATTAGCATAAATGGCAGGAGTACAGGGGACTGTGACTGGCAAGTTGTGTGCAGGTTTATGGGGTGCTGAAATGTTCTATTTCTTAATCTAGATAACTGATTATGAAGGTTCTTGTTTCTTTATATTCTACCATACTACACTACATAATACACATTTAGGTTTTATGCATATTTCTGTATAGGCTATTTTTCACAATAAAATGATCTAATGTAAAGCCAGGATTGTGGACCACTGCATTAAAGGAAGATTCAACAAAAATATATTTGTACGTAAGTTAATAAATTCCCAGAAAAGGAAAAAAAAGTTAACAATTTTAAACCTTTAACAGTGGATATCTCGGTGAGGATTAAGGAGCTATATACAGTAAGTTGGAGGTGGGTGGCCTTTATTCTTCTATCTTCTTACATATTTTTGCAAGGTTTATATCTAATAACGAGCAAGTGTTAAAAGATAACTTTTTACAAGTTTTTTAAAATTTATTTGAGAGAGAGAGAGAGAGAGAGACAGCACCCCTAAAAGATAACTTTTAATAAAAGATTTGGAAATGCCTTTGGAAGGATATACCAAAAAAAAAAAAAAAAACCTAATAAAAGTGTTGCCTCAGTTTGAAAAGGGAATGGAAGGGATATTTTTGTTGTACCTCTTGAATTCTGAATCCATGTGGAAGTATTACCCATTAAAAAAATTTTATTTTAAGTAATTTCTACATCCAATGTGGGGCTCAAACTCATCACCCAGGGATCAAGAGTCACATGCTCTACTGATTGAGTCAGCCAAGTGCTCCTTACCCATTAACATTTTTACTTAAAAGTAAGAATATTTTGGGGCGCCTGGGTGGTTCAATCGGTTAAGCATCCAACTCTTGACTTCAGCTCAGGTCATGATCTCACGGTTTGTGAGTTCAAGCCCCACATTAGGTTCTATGCTGACAGTGTGGAGCCTGCTTGGGATTCTCTACCTCTCCCTCTCTCTGTCCCTCCCCTGCTGACTCACTCACTCTCTCTCTCTCTCTCTCTCTCGATATAAATAAATAAACTTAAAAAAAAGAATATTTCTCTCCAGCAGCTTTTCCCACCATCATAGAAATACACATTAGCAGTCTGTCAAACTAGCCTCAGAGTAGCCTCTCATGCACGAGGTTCTCCCACACACTCTGTGGCACTGAGACAACAACACTGCAGGGAAAGGAGCTATCCTCTTAGAGGAATCATTTCACTAATGTGAAGTAGCATGCTGGCTCTCTGGCTAAATTTGAGTCCATTATTCTTGCTAGATAGCAAAATGAATTTCTTCCCTGTACTTAGGTTGCTACTGTGGGGTAGTAAGGACGAGTTACCTCTAAGAGGAGCTCCACACTGTCCACCTGAAGCTCTTGCAGTCCCACTATCTGTACCACGTGCTTGCTATCTTCTCTTGCAAAGAGCCTGCAGATACAAGAACATGGTTGGTACGGCAGATCTGTTAAAATGGACTTTGTTCTTGCCTCCCTAGAAACCTTCCACCATTTTCCTATTAGGTAGCAGTTCTGTTATTTGAGTGAGATCGATGCGTATCCTCCCTGCCCACTCACACACCTCCTGACCACAGCCCTGGGCTTCAGAGATGGTCTTTGATTGTGGTAAGCAAATCAACATCTTTGGCTACAATTAAAAGAATCATATAATTCAGACCTAGGCCAATCAACAGATGGTATATTCCTGGCTTCAATGATTGGTTCAGGAGTAGATATGAGATCTCTGCTGGTCCAATCAAAATAAAATCCTTGTCTCTGGTTGTTAGGTGCCTGGGGGTGAGGTGCTGGTGCTCACTGCTCACTCTTTCTAGAAGTGAAAGTATGTGGCCCTGGGAGCACTGGCAGCCATTCTGTATTCACTAGAGGGCCAGTTTTGAAAGCTAACATCATAGAAGGTAGAGCAGAGAGATGCACAGAAACTGCATACTTGTAACATCCCCGAGCTGCTAGAGAAAACGGACCCTAAGGCCTGATTCTCCTCTAGGGTTTCTAGTTATATGAGCCAATGACTTCCCTAAATACTTAAGCTAATGTAAGTGGGGTTCTACTCTATTGCCAACGTAAGGAGTCTTCATGTATCTTCCAAGAGAGGAAGGAAGAGCTGGTGCTGTAACTGAATTTCTCAGGGCTATGTATAAGGCTATGGTCTATCATCATCATTAAACCAGATATTATCATGGGGCATGTATTGAATCTATGAAGACTCTAAGATTATTTTTCTCCCTTAATAAGATACTGATTAAGGTTAAGAATGGAATTCCACTTTATAGCCAAAAAAGGAAATAATTTTATCAAAAATTTTTGCTTAGTTTATGTTTCATCCCCGATTTCCAAATTTTTACAGAAGTAAAAACAGAGAAAAACAGCTTCACCAATCCCCACGACCTATCAGAAAATAACTCTATTGGAACAGTCAAGCTTCCAGAATAAAAAAGGGATCAAGCTTTCAGAGCCTTCAGGTCATTCCTAAACATACTTTGCTAGGCCCTATGCCCTGAGCTCACCCCAGAAAAGTTCCTAAAGGACAGTCCAAAATGTACTCCTAGATTTTTAAATCCTATAAGCCAGAAGTGTATATCTATCACTTTTTATGCAAGGATATAAAAACAATTTATCCTCTACTTTTAAGAATTGATTTGCGGAGGGGTGGCGCCTGGGTCACTCAGCTTCCAACTCTTGATTTCAGCTCAGGTCATGATCTCACCATTCCTGAATTCGAGCCCCTAGTTGGGTTCTGTGCTGATAGTGCAGAGTCTACTTGGGATTCTCTCTCTGCCCCTCCCCCACCTCTCAAAATAAATAAATAAACTGAAAAAGAATGCAAATATATACGGCAATACGTCTGAGTAATGCCTTAAAGAACCGCAGTCACAAATAACTAGATATCCTGACCGTCCCTTCACCCAAAGAAACCAACCAACAAACCAGACAGACAGACAGACACACACACACAGAGAACATAACAGTTTTTATTCTCATGCCAACTGTTCTTTAAACCAAGAGGGCTTCAACTACCTGCATTTTGTCCTCAAACTTCTAAATGATTACGTTCATTCAGCATATCATACTCTTAACTCTGGGAAAAGATCCTGCAGGCAAAGCATCCCCAGAAGGGAACCCAAACTACCCCTCCAGCAATCAAGGACTGCCTCGAGACTGCAAGACCCTGCCCATGATTGGCTCTAAGACAATGATCAATTTGACTTCACTGTCCATCTGCACAAACCCATCGACCTTTGTCCCACATTCTCCTTATATAAACCTGGAAGTATTTTTGGCACTTTGGAGGCAGTCTTTGAAATGTTAGTCCACTGTCTTTCCGTTGTTGGCCCCACTGAACTAAATTCCTTTCTTGTTTCACCACAATTTTTTTTCTCTGCCTTTGGATTCTGTTGGTGGCTAGTCGTTGAACCTGGTCTGTTTGAGACCCCAGGAGCCAGATGCTCTTGCATCCCAGTGCCTGGCTACATTCTGACCGGAAAGAGCTTCCTAAGGAACAGTGCTGGGGCCTGGAAGAGAAGAGTGATTGAGCTAACTTGAGGGTTCAAAACCAACAAAGAGAGAGTAATAAAGAAAAGCCACTCTTTTCCAAAGCAAACCCAGTGCAGAATCCTCCTTTATTTGGCAGTTACTGTGTCAGGACCGAATCCTGAACACCTGTACATTCTCTGAATTGTGGCATACCCAAAGGTTCCCTTTTCTTTGGAATAGTCCACAGATGCTGGTCTGCCTAAGCCCAGTAGATGGCTTCTCCAGTTTCACTACTCAGTACTCATGTGGGAAAGAAACAAAGGCAAGCTGAGGGCAAAGTGCAAGCTAACACCTCCCCCACCCCCAGCCCCCGGGTGGGATTTGTAAGACATTCCTCAGGCACTCCTGGCTGCCCAAGAACAAAGGGAAGGGAAAAACAAATGGTTAATTGATAGGGATCACTGTCATGCAGGACAAGAGTTTCCATCAGTTTGCAACAGTCTTAATGATTTACAAGAAAAAAGGCAATCTCCAGAAACCTATAGACTCAATTTCCTGGAGCCCTAACATCACTCTTCCCTCCATAAGATAGAAAATCTTATATAATCAGTCACTCTTCACAACCCCAGTGCAGCTCTTTCTGACCACAGGTCCTGTCCTCATGCTTTAATAAAACCGCCTTTTTGCACCAAAGACAGCTCAAGAATTCATTCTTGGCCATTTCAGCTCTGGACCCCAACACTTCAAACCTCATCACCTCTAGCATGGGGGCCTGGCCTATCACACTCACTCTACTGAACTCAGCTGCTGTTCTAGCCCCAAACTCCCATTCCAGTGCTTGCCTGGAATTTGCACATCCTTTTGGAGAGCTCTGTAGGGGCTTGGATACCTTTGCTGGGGGATAGTTTCTGTCACTGATTTGGCTTCCCCAGCGTTCCACCATGCTCTGCCCCAACTCCCTTCTCTCCACTGTTCTCAAGTGCAGCCTGACACCCTTTTATCCTTCCACCTCCCCTATTCCATCTCTCCTCCTTATTCTCCCAGTTGGTACCTTCACGACTTAGTTTCCTGCTCAGTTAAAGTCAGCTGTTTCAATCTAAACAATACTTTAGGCCAGAAAAATACAATAGGGATTTAAAATCAGAGTTACTGAATCCATTTCTAAATTACCGTATTATGTTGCAAGGGCAACAGTTTAAGACTTACAAGAATTAAAAGTCTAACGTGAAGAAGAGATAAGTATTTTTTTTAACTGATCTCAGAAAACTATCACTAAGTTTACCCTAAGATTTTTGAGAGGGATAAAAAAAAAAAGAGAAAGCAGGAAGCATTATTTATAGTTCTTCCAGTGTAACAATGGGCAAAGGAATAGGAAGGCATTTAAGTACATGTTGATATCCTGACTTCCTGAAATCATCACCCTTTTCGCAGATCAGATCAAAGTAAAAGGGATAGTCTTTTGATAAACCTAAAGGTACTGATCACTTAAAAAAAAAATACTAGTGGCAAGCTAATTTGTATTTTTCTCTAGCTGAACCGATTTAAAAAAATATTCATCTAATTCAGGAGACCCATTGTAAGGGCAAATCGGGACTGATTCCATTTTGCTTAAGGGCAAACTGGGACTGACTCCACTGTGTTTCCGTGTCCTCCACCTTGAGTCCCAAGCGCCTGCACAGAAGCTTGACCTATGGAACAGGACCTTTGACCCTTCCTCAGCCAATCGGCTAGGGTCACGACCATCACCCCTCCCACTGCCCCAGACCCCTTTAAAGCTATTGTGTTTTTGGACCGCGCCCTCTCTCTCGACCCACCGCTGCATCGGTGCAGGTAGGAGATTGAGCTCGAGCTAGCTCGAATAAAGGCTCTTTGTTCTTGCATCGGACTCGGCTCCCTGGTGGTTTTTGGGGTCCCCGAATTCTGGGCATAACACCATCTCAAAAAAGGGCACTAATAACAAGGCCTTGCATCAAATCCCATGATTCAGTAATTCTGTGGGACCCTGGCTTAAAACAATGGCGAACAGACTTCTAGTTTCCCACTCATAACCAGTACCTTTTTCTTCTATTTAAGAGGTCATAAAGCTGTCCACAGTAGATTTCATAGAAGCTGATCCACACAAAGAGATGCCTTCTTGGCTGGGACACTTCTAGTTGCCTGAAGATATCTTTGGCAGCCAGAGCATAGAGTCCTGGGTTCTGATGAGTTCCTATCATGGTGTAGGTCTTGCCAGCACCTGTCTGTCCATATGCGAAACAAGTGGCATTCCCTCTAGGGGAAAAAAATCATTTGTATAACATCTATAATAAGAGAAATGTTAACCTACACACAGATTTTTCATGACAAAAGTCAGGTAGAAACAGAATCCTGTTTATAGCTGACAAAATTCAGCTATGAGCATACAATCCTTTAGGGAAAAGAGGGCTTTACATTATAAAAACAGGAAGGAGAAAAAACATTCTCAAAGCAGCACATGAGTTTTTTAATAGGAATTTTTCATGAAACTGGTTATACCATAAGACAACTCTGGAAGATTAAGGAAACAAGGACCCCATGCTAGATGCCCTAGAGAATCTAGGAGAAGATGATTTTGTCTTAATCCGAAAGGTAAGTTTGATGAAAGAAGTAATAGAGTATTAAAATAAATACAAAAATAATAGAAGACCATATGATGAACAGGGTAGTAGTGACTACTTATATAAATATTAATGAAGTTTAAAGGTGAAATCAGTGTAAGCAAGCTATTTGAGGAAGGACTCACAGAAGGGTTTTTCTAAGAGCCTCAGTTTTCACTTTCATTAATAAATTAATTAGTTACTTGATTTCTAAGATCCCTTCTAGCCCTGACACCATGTGGTTCTAAGTGAGAATCACTATTCTTGCATATGAGTGGGTATGTGTGTAGATACGAGTGTGAAGAACTGCAGAATGAAAGCTGCAGAGGAGAGTTGGGAGACTATTCTGCCGATCACCGCATGTTTTTGGAGGAGCTAGAGGCCAAGGTTATCTGAGTACTGGAACCTCAACTATGTAGTACAGAGTAGAAAGTGAACATAATGTTAAGTAATAAGCAGCTACTGCAGACTCTTGAACATGAAATCATATGGATTAATGATAAAAGTAGCTGCTTGCAGTAAGAAAAAAAGTCTGTGTATAGACACAGAAGTAGGGGAACACTAGAGGTACGCAGAGAGAAGAATATGAAGAGAGGGGCCTGAAGCCAGAAAGAAACCCAAAAACGAGTAACAGGACAATAGCAAAGGAACCATGGAAGTGTGAGAATAAAGAGATGGTAGCTACTCAGCCTCAAACTTAAGCTGTTTGAGCAGAGACCAGTTACTCCTTGTCTTTTGAATCCAGGCTCCCAGTAGTGTGGGCACTTGAATACACTGGCAGAGGCACAGTCAGGAAAGGGTTAAAGGAAAAGACACAGAGAGGGAGGGAGACAAAACATAAGAGACTTTCAAAGACTAAGAACAAAATGAGGGGTGAGGGGGGTGTGGGAGGAGGGAGAGTGGGTGACGGGCACAGAGGAGGGCACTGGTTAGGATGAGCACTGGGTGTTATATGGAAACCAATTTGACAATAAATTGTTTTTTAAAAAAAGGAAAGGGTTAAAGGAGGAAAATGTAAACACTTTGCAGAGGATTTAACAGAATGAGGGGCACCTGGGTGGCTCAGTGGGTTGAGCGGCTGACTCTTGATTTCTGTTGAAGTCATGATCCCAGCATCCTGGGATCAAGCCCTGTGCTGGGGTCCGTACTGAGCATGAAACCTGCTTAAGATTCTCTCTCTCTCTCTCTCTCTCTCTCTCTCTGCCCCTCTCCCCTGCTTATTCTAAAATTAAAAAAAAGATTTAGCGGAAGGAGAGTAAAGAATATTATCTACCTTATCTTTTGAACATTTTAAGTGATGATCTTTTTGAAAAACAACAAAAAGTTGTTGTTTAGTACTCCCTAAACTTGATACGTAAGAAATCAAACCTGAAAGGTATTTCACTTTTTCAGCCTGCTCAGAAATAAAAAAAATTTAATGACTTGTATGAAACAATAAAAAGAAAAACAAAAAAGGGGGCAAATGAAGATATCTGAATGGCCAATAAGCACATGAAAAGATTCTCAGTATCATTAGGCATTCTGGAAATTCAAATTTAAAGTGCAATGAGATAAAGTTACATACCCATCAAATTGGCTAAAATAAAGACTGACAATACCAAATATGGCAAGGATGTAGAAAGGCAATTCACGCACATTGCTGTTGGGAATATAAAACGGTGTGAGGAAAACTGACACTTTCTTATAAACACACATGTATCCTAAGACCCAGAAATTCCATTTCTAGGTTTCACCCAAGATGAATGAAAACATGTCCAAGAACCAAAGACTTGTACAAGAATATTCATACAGCTTTATTCACGAGAGTCCAAAACTGGTACAACCCAAATGTCCAACAACAGGAGCATGGACAAATTGTGGTATATTCATAAAAAGGAATATTACTCAGTAATAAAAACTACAGATACATATACTAATATCAAAAAACATGCTAAGCCAAAGAAAGCCAAGCATAAAAGAACATATATGGGAATGATTCTATTCTGTGACATTCTAGAAGAGGCAAAACGAAGCTATAGTGACAGAAAGCAGGTCAGTGGTTATATAAGACCTGAGGGTGGAGATGGAGATTAACTAAAAGGGGACACATGAGAACTTTCTGGGGTAATGGAAATGTTCTGTATCTTGTTCAAGGTATTGGTTACTTGGATATATACAACTACTAAAACTCATCAGACTTGAATACTTCTTAACATCTGTGCATCTAACTGTATGTGAATTATACCTCAATATTTTTTTTAATTTTTTTTTAATGTTTATTTATTGTTGAGAGACATAGAGGCACAGCGTGAACAGGGGAAGGGCAGAGAGAGAGGGAAACACAGAATCTGAAGCATCAATATTTTTAAAGTTATAAAAATTATTTTTTAAAAAGTCAAGGGGCACCTGGGTGGCTCAGTTGGTTAAGCGACTGACCTCGGCTTGGGTCGTGATCTCACGGTTCATGGGTTCAAGTCCCACATCGGACTCTGTGCTGACAGCTTGGAGCCTGGAGTCTGCTTTGTATTCTGTGTCTCCCTCTCTCTCTGCCCCTCCCCTGCTGCACTCAGTCTCTCAAAAATGAATAAACATTTTAAAAAAACATAAAAAAGAAAAAAAGTCAAAATACTCTGGGGCACCTGGGTGGCTCAGTCGGTTAAGCGTCTAACTCTTGATTTTGGTTCAGGTCATGATCTCATCATTTGTGAGTTCAAGCCCCATATTGGCAGGTAGAGCCACGCTGGCAGTGTAGAGCCTGCTTAGGATTCTCTCTCTCCCTCTCTCTCTGCTCCTCCCTAGCTTGTGTGCGCTTTCTCTCTCTCGCTCAAAAAAAAAAAAAAAAACAACAAAAAAAACTCACAAAAAACAAAACTTAAAAAAAGTCAACTAATTTAAAAAATAAATTAAAAAGTCAAAACACTCTAGAATCAGTGATTACAGCAGACTGTTTGGCATCTTCTATTTATACGTGCCTATATTTTGAATATACAACAGAGCTCCCTAATGCCTTTTCTATCCCATTTATATGTTATCGAGTGTGAATAATTATTTCAAAATTAAAAAAAAAAACACATCTATCAAGAACAGGTGATAGTCACTTATCTATCCCACTCCAATGAAAAAGGTAACTGAACTATATAGCCAGAATACATAATTCCTGTTATCAAAAGTTCAAACTACAACCACTTAAACCTTTTTATTCTGAGGACTTTGGTGAAATTATATTGTTGACAACTTACATTTTTGCTGAAAATTTCTCAATGCTTGGTAAATCACAGAGACAAAGCACTCTTTAGCGGAGTCTAAATTTATCAGATTAAGACACAAATTCATGTTTAATTAAAAAACTGAAAAATATGATGTTTATAAAGAAATATGATATGGAGAATAGAAAATATGAAGCAAGAGAAACAAATAATTACTATCATACCCATTGAAAATATGCTGAATGAGTGGGTGAGTAGTCTTCATGTATACATCCCGATTGGTGCATGCTTCACCAAAGACTTCATCAAAATAAAAAACATGCTGAAAAAGAAATGTGATTTTTATGGAGACATTTTCTGGATTTTCTTCCCCACTATTCGAGGTGACACATAAAAAAGGTGTGAATATGTTTTTAACGAACTACTGACTGTGACAAATTTAGAGATAAATAAGCCATCAATAACTGTCAAATGACAGAGCCTTCTTTTACTTGAGATCTCTGTAGACAAGTTCTTATAATGTAAAAACTAAGGCACACAATTTTTGCTCTCTCTTAAGTGAAGTAAACTGATGAGTACAAGAGTGAGCCAACCCTCCTTAGGTCCAGGAGAACTGAATTCTATGGGGATTATCCTCGCAGCCCAGCGAGAGCCAGCATATTTGGAATTTGGGGAAATTCTAGTGGAAGGTTTCCATTTCATAGACTACATAGCTGAGCTTTTAATTCCATAAACATTTACTGCTCAGCTGGTAACCTGTTTAACTTGCAGTAGGCACTTCAAAGGGCCCAAAGATATTGACACTACCCTATTACTCCACCCCACCAACTAAACGTGTGAATCCAGACAAGTATACACATGACTCTAAGCTAGAAAAAAATGTGAGAGATAAAGTGCATGTAGAATTCAAAAGAAAAACATGTTCCTTCTAATTAGAAAAGAGATTATGAAAGAGACTATACAAAGGGCCATGGGGGAAGAAGAGGAATTTGAGGTAGAGATGGGGGGAGGGAAGACAGTCCAAGCACAGGGAAACATGAGCAAATAGTCAAAGCAGGAAAACACAAGGAACATTTAGGGAACGGGGAAGACTCAACGTTGAAGTACAAGATTTGGTAGGTAGAAAGGTGAAATAGAAGGCTAGGATAATGAGTTAGGATTATGTTGTATAGGTATTGGGACACTAGACTTAAGATCAGAATGTTTGTATATAATTTAGCAAATAGTGGGAAGACAAAAAACTTTGCAAAGGGAAGGGATGATCTGAGCCATTTTACTGGAAGACTAACCTTGCTTCACTCTGTGAATGGACTAAGAACAGGGACACTGGTAATCCAGTGGCGAGGTAAGAAGGGTCTAAATTAGATGATGACAATGAAAATGAAAATGAAAATGAAAAGGAGATGGACACATGAGAAATTTGGCAACTCCCTGGATTTGGTGGGGAGAGAAATTGGTCCAAGATGATCCCCAAATGAAAAACCATGATACTCTGGAAAAGGATAGATGACCCTATTAAAATGGGTCTGGAAAGCATTAATTCAGCAGCCATAATCACTTGCAAAATTTAGAGGTTTATTATGTTGGCAGCCCAGCTATCTCTGAGTAAAAATTCTAATTGCAAGCCTGACGGCAGCGTCATAATGGCAGTCCAGACACAACAAGGGGACAGGAGGCCCTATCTTCTGCTACCTCTTGGGCCTGCTCTAAATATCCAGTTAAGGAAAAATTGCATGGGAAAACCCAGCAAGGTAAATTGGTACAGTTTATTGTAGGTCACTCTAACCATGTTTGATTCTGTTTCATGTGCCATTACATTAAAATGGAAATCTGTTAGGTCACCTGAGCAGAAATTGGGGCCACAAAGATGAATTTACCAGTTAGAAAATATCTCCAAAAGTTAGGAGGTGAGAAAATAAGGAATCTTATTTTCATGATTTTCATTTCCATATCTTGTGATAAAGAGATCTGTGAACTTTCCGTGGCATAAAATATGTGATATGTTTTTAAGAATAAAATATCTCTAACTGTTGAATCTCGGTGATAGGCACATAGGAGTTCAATGTACTTTTGAATAAACTTGAAAATGGCAGTAATAAAAAGTAAAATTTATTTCTAAAATATATTTTTTGGTGTTTCTCAGGAAAATAAAAAAGTGAAAATAAGCAAATGTGGGAGTTTTAAAATTTTTTCTTTTACTTCATTGAATATATGGCTATTCTTCACCTCCTTCTATAAGTGCTCATGAATAACTTTAGCTCCTGAGTAAACACCTTAGAAAACACTTATTGATTAAAGGCATTAGTATCTTTCCTTCCAAGAGAATTTAGGTATTGATTTTTGCAGTACTTCTGGAAGTATCCTTAAAGAAAGATATGTGAACATGCAAGATTATTCTAATTATAATGCTATTATATAAATATAATAAATGCTAGCACAACATATAAATCCACATATAATCCATAATGTCCTGTGCATCACAGATACTTTCATGCGATCACACTTTATCAAGGAGGTTGGATTAATACTCACTTTAGCCTTAGTATGATCAGAGTTCCAAAATTTATTTTTTAAGTAAGTTTTTTTCAGATTATAAAAGTAATATGTATTTATAGACTATCTCTGGAAAGATAAAACAGGTAATAGTGGTTGTCTTCAAGGAGGAAATGGGATTAGCAGGACTTCACTGCATACCTTTTTATATGTTTCGATTTTGAAATAGGTGACTATCTTACTCAAAAGTTTTTACTTTTTATATAAAAGTAACATGCTGATTATAGAAAAATTTAAAAATATGGAAAACAGAAGAAAATCATATTACCTATATATCTTACTACATACACAGAGCCACTAGTGACTTTTTATATATTTCAGTATCATCTCTTTTTTCTATACACATTTCTTTATTTAAGAAATTGGAATGAAACAGAAACAAATTTGTTTCCTTGTTCTTTCACACATTATGTTGATATAAAATTTAATGGTAAGACAGCATACTACCTGTATATGATTATATATACTAAGTAACAAAAGAAAATTTGAAAAGATAGGGTATTTAATAGATACATAAACCTATTGTCTGAATTCCTAAATAAGTTTAAAAATAAAACCCAAGAATCTAGGATCAGTATTTACTTGCCATATTTGCTATGAACCTCCCTTTACTTCTTTCCGTTGAAGGAAAGAAAAGGGGGTAAAAGCCCTCCCAACACTTGTATTATGGCATTGATAGGTAAGGATTCTGACCTATGAGAGCAAAGGTCCAAAGTTCAAACTGCAGAGAAAGTGCTAAGAAAACTATGGGTATTCAATAAATATCGACTAATGGTAACGACAAAGAAGGAAGGTTATTGTGTTTGGGGATAATGGAAAAATACAAAAGGTAAGACGATGCTTCTTCGAGGGAATTACTGAGACAAAAGTATCATTAAGGATGTCTTGGGTAGATGGTGACTGGCCAGGGCTATTACTATGGTTATAAGTAGGCATGGAACTAGATAACGTTATAACTAATTGACATTTAGATCGTCTTCAAAATAAGTATCTCCCACCTAGACCTAATAGATTGTGCATTGATCGGCAGTCAATAAGGCTGTTAAAGTGATTAGGTTGGTTATACAGTCACCTACTAATTTAGGGCCCAAACAAAGACTCAATGGATTACTTTGAATGTTGCTGTGAAACTCAATTTTGATAACCAGAGAAACAGATGAACGATGCATGTGTAAAAAAGGGGGGAAGTGTTAATTTGACTTCGGCATTAACATATTTATTCCAGGAGGGTAAAATCTCAGCTGACTAAAGTGAAATGCTAGCACAACAGATTACTCACCACTTTTTATCTCTCTACCAGTCACTGGGTTTTTGAGGCGAGAGAGAGAAGAATGAATATAACATGAATGTTTAGGGAGGCAGATTCAGAGAAAGAGAGACCTGAAGTGCCAAATCTTAACATCTGGTGGATTATCCTCTCTCTCACTTACAATGCTTCATCATTTTAAGAGTACCTAAATTATGAGGTCTTCCACCTCTGGGCTTGCTGCTTCCATAGGAGACTGAAGAATTACTACAAGGGTATCTATCTACTTTAAGTAAGTTCCCTTCAATACCAAACCTTTCTCCTTGGAGTCTTTGTGATCTTTCTGGCAGGGAGTGAATATGTTTTATGTGTCTATGTTACTAGTGTTTTATTTAGATCCTTATAAGTTATATGTAAAAATTATATCCCTGGACTACATTTACTGACACTATAATCTAACCTATACCAAATGGCCTGCTCCAAGAGTCCAATTTCCACCAAGTTAAATCCTAGCCCAAAGACAGCTGAGAATTGACATAAGCAGTTGAGTGGCAATCTGGAACCTCGTTGCTCAAAAACATATCCTCCATCATTAAACTCCACACACACTCAGCAGAATAAGGTCACACAGTGAGACACAGGCAAGACTTGAGACTAACTATGCAATCATCTCAGAGTCACTCTGGGGCACACCTCAGTGACCTGTCCTACCAACCACCAATTCATTACATTCTTTTTATCCCCTCAGGCCCCACTTTTTGCCAAATAGGCATAATTACATTCACATAAAATGTGTTAAGAGAATGTATGATGCAACTCTATTGCCCTGGAGTGCAGAAATTTTGTTTGCCCCACTGCACTATACTTTTTTTTTTAATGAAGGCCCAGGATATTAATGATTTACATCAAGAATGAATGCAGGGCACCCGGATGGCTCAGCAGGTTGAGCAACCGACTCTTGACTTCGGCTCAGGTCATGGTCTCTTGGTTTTTGAGTTCGAGCCCTGCATCGGGCTCTGCGCGGACAACGCAGAGCCTGCTTGGGATTCTCTCTCTCCCCCTCTCCCTGCCCCTTCCCTACTCTCTCTCAAAACAAATAAACTAAAAAAAAAAAAAAAAAAAGACTGCCAACACCCAAAGCAAACACTAGATTTTAGAATTCGCATGCTGCTATTCAAATAAAAGCAACAAATTGACACACTTGATAATATTAGTTCCAAACACAAAAGGAAAGCATCATACCTGAAGAATATATTGTGTGAGGTCAACTGCTTCTTTCTTCTCATGAACAAGTAGAGTTTCTTTGTCTTCTACAGTAATAATATTAATTTCTCCACGACGTACCTCCCTCACACCCAGAGGGCGTTTTCGAACACAAACTCTGATTTTCTCCATCTCAGTCCAAGGATTCTCTTTCTCTGAGGTATTCTGTCTGATACATATTTATAAGTGGGCTTTAACTTTTAGTAATAGGATGACTACTTAAGAGGTCACAGTATGAACACATTTTGTTATTTTGTATATACATTATGCTTAATATATATACACACCTCATACATATATATTATATACAAAAAGCTTTCTCACAGTGTCAACGCTTTATTTTTAATTTTTTAATGTTTATTTATTTTTGAGAGAGAAAGAGAAAGTGTGAGCAAGGAAGGGGCAGAGAGAGAGGGAGACAGAGGATCCTAAGCAGGCTCCGGGCTCTGAGCTGTCAGCACAGAGCCTGATGCAGGGGCTCGAACTCTGAGACCACGAAATCATGACTTGAGCCCAAGTCTAATGCTTAACCCACTGAGCCACCCATGTGCTCCGTCACTTTAATATGTAACATTATATGGGGTGCCTGGGTGGCTTAGTGGGTTAAGCAGCCAACTCTTGGTTTCAGTCCAGGTCATGATCTCATGATTTGTGAGTCAGAGCCCCGCACTGGGCTCTGCACTCATGGCGTAGAGCCTGCTTCAGATCATCTGTCTCCCTCTCTGCCCCTCCCTCCCAAATACGTGTAATTTTATACATACTATGTGTACAGAAAGTTCTCTTATTAACTAAATCCTTCTGATTACTCCTATCTCTATCCCTACTCCACCCCATCCACTGTCCTGCCAAAAACAAACAAAAAGCCCCAAAATCTCAGGAGTTGCTTTAGCTCTAAGACTTGTGTGTTTGGCCTCCAGATGTGGTCTTCCAAAACTTCTAATGATGGATGTTCATCATTTTTGGTTAATCCTCAAAATCGAACACAGTATGTTGCTACCACTCCTCCAAGCCCTTTTTAAGACCTAAACCTTGTTTCTCTCTATCCAATTATTCTTACACATTTACTATTTTCTTGACGATTCAATCTACTTTTTTTTTTTTTCTTTTTTTAAAATCATACCTGGTTTCACTGAATACTTTGAATTAGGCAGTAGGTTTCAATGTACTTTTCCTCTGTTCTAACCAGGTATATTCTGCACCTCCCTTTGTCTTGCTCTCTTACTTCCTTTTTTTGTCCACCTGATATGTATTTGTTAGAACACAATCCTGTATTTTTTACTCCCAGGACACTTTTATGACTGGTGCTGCCCACCACTATCACCATTCTATTCAGACACACTTCTCCGGCTCTGGCTTCAGTGAACTTATCAACCTTAACAGCTAGAATATTTGATGAAATACTCTCTGAGTTAGGGATACAAAATTCATCATTTTTCTTGCTGAGCCTAATGGGGGTATATATGCCTATCTCTAAGAACTGACCATTTTACTATATAGAAATTCCTCTTAACCTAAGTAACAAGGAAATAGAATTCTTGAAAGCAGTTACCAGGGTCAATGCCTTTGGTCTATATACTTGGAATGTGCTGGCAAGCGAAATTATTCCCTTCCTTTACACTTTAGAATTTAATTAATAGCTCCTAAAAAGGCTTTTATAATTGATTTTACACAGGACATTTCACTATATAATTGCTTCATATCAATTTCAATTTTCTGATCCCTCCAACTGGCTGGAAAATTATTTTTTGTAGGGATCTAAATTAATAAAAAGGAACAAATAAAATTTCTAATATTGTGCACAAAGGACTGCTCCAGGCTTTTAAAGCATGCTTTGTTTTTTTAACCAACATAGAGCAGACTTTTTGTCTGGAGCACCTGGGTGCCTCAATCGGTTGAGCGGCTAACTCTTGGTTTTGGCTCAGGTCAAGATCTCACAGTTCATGGGTTTGAGCCCCACATCAGCCTCTGAGCTGACAGCACTGAGCCTGCTTAGGATTCTCTCTCTCCCTCTTACTCTGCCCCTCTGCCACTTGTGCTCTCTCAAAATAAATAAATAAACTTAAAGTAAAATAAAATAGAAGAAAACAAAAATGTACCATTTTGAGGTTAAGTGTGGCAAAATCCTGATAATTAAAAGTGGATTATGGGTATATGGGGGATTCATTGTTTTATTCTCCCTTCTTCTGCATATGTTCAATTTTCTTTTTACAAGAAAAATAGAATTTTAATGCATTATTTTAACAAGGGACTTGTGTCAAAATCTCTAGTTATTGGGGAGTATTAATATACTAATCATATCAAGCTAACCAAGGTGGACAGAAAATGTCTTTTTCAAAATTGACTAGGGACTCTAGATGGGTCATGTGGTCAAAAGGACTGTAGTTTTCAAGTTCAAGGGGCAAACGGCAATGAATGCTCTTCTCCTATAAGGCTTCTCCTAAAAGTCATCCCTAAAAGGCTCTGGTTTTAATGCCCAGTGTTCCCTGGAAGAAATATGCTGTATCTATCTGACATGAAAAGAGTCTGGACAGCTGGAGTTAGGTCTATTTAAAATCTTAAATAAGTCAGGGCAACTAGTTCTCTAAATGCATTAGACTTTTCTTAAAATTCTGAGACCGGGGGCGCCTGGGTGGCTCAGCTGATTTAGCATTCGACTCTTGATCTTGGCTCAGGTTATGATCTCACGGTTCCTCGAGTTCGATCTCTGCATCTGGCTCTATGCTAACAGTCCAGGGCCTGCTTGGGATTCTCTCTCTCCCTCTCTCTGTCCCTTCTCCGGGTATACACATACTCTCTTGCTCTCTCTCTCAAAATAAATAAGCTTAAAAAAAAAAAATGTGAGGGGCACCTGGGTGGCTCAGTTGGTTAAGCGTCCAACTTCGGCTCAGATCACAATCTCACAATTTGTGAGTTCAAGCCCCACGTCGGGCTCTGTGCTGATAGCTTGGAGCCTGGATTCTCTGCCTCCCTTTCTCATGCTCTGTCTCCCCTACTCATGCTGTCTCTCTCTCTCCCAAAAATAAACATTAAAAATTTTTTTTAAAAATCTGAGACGAGTAATTTATTCTGAGCTTAACTGATTTGAGGCACCTGAAGAGAATGCTCTTTGGACAAGATGACATCCTAATAGCAAGCCTCAAGTTCATGAGGGAGTTTCTGAGGGCTATGAAACTCCGACCCCTACTTAGAAACATTTGGGTAAGAAGACAGTATGAAGATTATTGGGGAAAAGGTACTTTTTAAAATCTCTACTTCTCTAATAAAATAAAGAGTGGGAAGAGAGATAAAATAATGATATAAAAAGTAAGAAAGCTCAATGGAATAGCTTTTGCTCTGGGTCTGTCATGTATAAACCTCTATAAGAGCACTTTTCTCACTGTATCATTGTTTATCTTCCCACTCACCCTGCCCCCTAAGAGTCAAAGAGCCTCCATATATCCTAGTTACCTTTATATCTAGAATCAGTCTTGGAAGAGATGGTACTTAATATGTGCCAAATAAATGAAATAGCATATTTAAACTAAAATATTCATTTTGTCCAAATAAATAATGCAAAGCAGTGTCTTTATTTACAAATAATTCCAATTTAGATCTTTATGTATTGTTCAAAAAAAAGACTGTAACACTCAAGAAAATATCTGTTCTTTCACCACAGAGTTAACCAATAGGACAGCCATAATCCTGGCTTTGATAGTCATGGAACAATCTAGTTCTCTAACAATTAAAAGAAAAGAGGGGTGTCTGGGTGGCTCAGTCTTGGTTAAGTGTGGACTCTTGATTTCGGCTCAGGTCATGATCTCATGGTTTGTGAAATTGAGCCCTGCACTGGGCTCCATGCTGAGCATGGAGCCTGCTTGGGATTCTCTCTCTCCCTCACTCTCTGCCCCTCCCCTGCTTGCGCATACATACATGTAGACGCAAGCTCTCTCTCAAAATAAATACACCTTAAAATAATTAAACAAAAGAGTGCTACATGTTACTCTGTGCTCTGCTAAACCAAATAAAGTTTTCAGAAACACTATAAAATTCACTATGTATTTCAAATTACTGATAGTACTTTTACCTGTAAAATTGGGTCTTCTACTTTCTTTTGGAATAAAAGAACTGGTTGGTTATGAGATCCTCTGAAACCCTAGCCAATATGAAGCCAGATGTAAATATATGCCTTGTTTTAAGATATGAATAATAGCTTAAAAAAATAAAAAGAAAGAAGGAAAATGTGTCTTAAAAATGAATTTTGTGGGGCGCCTGGTGGCTCAGTCGGTTGAGCGGCCAACTTCGGCTCAGGTCATGATCTCACGGTCTGTGAGTTCAAGCCCCATATCTGGCTCTGTGCTGATGGCTCGGAGCCTGGTGCCTGCCTCGGATTCTGTGTCTGCCCCTCTCTCTGCCCTTCCCTTGCTCACACTCTGTCTCTCTGTCTCTCAAAAATAAATAAACGTTAAAAAAATTATTTAAAAAAAAAAGAATTTTGTTGGGGTGTCTGTGCGGCTCAGTCAGTTGGGCATCCGACTTTGGTTCAGGTCATGATGTCACCATTTCATGGGTTTGGGCCCCATGTCGGGCTCTGTACTGACAGCTCAGAGCCCAGAGCCTGCTTCAGATTCTGTGTGTCCCTGTCTCTCTGCTCCTCTCCCCAACTCTCACCTCTCTCTCTCTCCAAAATAAACATTAAAAAAAAAAAAAGAATGTATTCTGTTTCTCTATAACTCACCATCTGTAACTTTTACAATAACAAAACAACCAATACATGTTATTTTTAAAAGAATATGTTTTCTATTATACCAATGCTGGTATTAGGGATTATTCAATATTTAGGTCTTAGGGATCTTATTTCAACATTTAACTTAAAGCACTAGGTAAAAATAACTTATTGTCACCTTGACTCTCAAATTCTCAACTACATCAAAAGTGTCTTAGTCTTTTGTAATCACCAAAATCATATGTTCTTCCAGGGTTGGACCTGAAGAAAGCACTCAAAATCAGGACCGTATTTCAATGTGTGTCAGTGAGCTAACTGCACCCAAGATCTATTTAATCCAACTACATGCTCTTTGTTTTTAAGTAAGCTTTATGTCTCCTGGTTAGTTTACGTGAATTTGATAGCCTTAAAAAAAAAAAATCCTGTGGAATACACACACACACACACACACACACGCACACATACACTTTTTCCATTGCAGAATGTTAGTTAACTATTTTACCTTCAACGATGCCCCGGATGTATCAGATATCAGGTTACGCTATAATAAATAATAGAAATAGGTCTGCTAACGGAATAATAGAAAATCCTGGCAAGTAGCAGCTGTTTGACATCCATGAACAATATCATTTGTCTCCCATCTGGAAAGTCTCAATTCCTCATGAACTTTCCCTCATCGAGGTACTTCTATTATTGGTGCAGAAGCTGTTCACTATAACATTCTATAAATAAGGAGCAGTTGCTCTCAGTCATGGAGAGGCTTACCCTTGCCTGAGGCTACACACTCCCCCACACCCCAAAGAAAGATAACAAATTATTACCTGATACAGGACTGAGGGATTCCATAGTTATACCCTGAAACATGAGAGACTCTTTGAATAATGGGAATGTCATAATCCCCCAGTACTGGAGAAAAGTGATCTGATGAAAAGAGTGAAGTGTGCGTTTCTGTTTGCACATAGGAACCAGCAGCTGTGGCATTCCGAATTCCTGTCTTCGTATGGTGTTGGGAATCATCCGGCAGCATGCGCTCCAGCGCTTTTAGGTAACTCGACTTCTGTTTGTTTGCAGAAGAATCTGATAAGCTGCACATTTCACACCCATTGTTGCTGGTAGTTCTGTCTTTGTTGTCAGCAGGAGAATCGAAACGCAGTTGCCTGCGAGGGCCAGTTCTGGATTCCTGAGGGTTAATATACAGGCTGTTTGTCTGAAGAGGATGCTCTGGGCTACTGATTGCTTTATCTTCTTCCTGCATAATCTTAATGATTTTGATAAGTTGGAAGAGACGTTTGCGGTCATTCATGTCATGGACTCCCAATTTGGAATAGTCCTTCATTGTAACCTTGGCTAATTCATCTATTTTCTGAAGGCCAAGGGCAGTGAAATGAGGATAATACTGTGCAAGTTCAGCTTCACAAAGACATTCATACAACCAAGATGTCATTTTTGTGAATGAGTTTCTATAATTTCTAAAGGAAAAAAAAGCCATTTACTTGAAATATTCCTTTCAAAAATGAAAATCACAAAACATGAAGAAAAATCCATTCTAACATACCAAGTTTTCACTAAATATATATTTTCTTCTGAAATAATTGAACAGCACGGTGCACAAGATGCTTATGATGCATTTGTACTAACAGATGTAATTTGTTCATCAAAAAGAACTTCAATTGTATATATACATAGGTACATGCGTACACACAAACAAGTTACTTACTTTTTTCTAGGGAGTTCCTTCCAATCTTGCAATGTCTATTTAACACATGTCACAAACTACTGAAATGTTGTTCCCAACCACTGATTGTAGCAGGACTAATTTTAGATGTTCAAGTTAATGTCAAAGCATGTTGCACAACTGTTTCCTATGATTAATGAACAAAGGCTAAGAAGTCCTTCAGAATGGAAAGCAGAATTAAATAGCAAACCATAGAGGATTATAAACTAACATAACTCAGAGGAAATCACATTCGTATCTGCTGTGTGTACATATTATTTAAAAAAAACAGTATTTAAAAAATAAAAAAAATTAACAGTGCTTAAAAAAAATTTATATGGTTGCTGGGGCACCTGGCTGGTTCAGGAGGAAGAGCATGTGACTCATGATCTCAGGCTTGTGCGTTTGTGCCCCACGTTGGGGATAGCAGTTACTAAAAAAAATAAACTTAAAAAAAATAAGATTTTCCATGGTAGAAAACTAAAATGCTTAAAAAAATTTTAACACAGAGGTATTTAATTAAATCCTAACAATGTGTTAATAACACATAATCCACATAATCCTGGTGTATTACGAAAATCAGAACCCTGAGGAATTCTTCACACACATAGCTCAGGGCCAAGTAATAAAGGTGATTAAAGTACCTTATGTAATTAACTTTGGAGGAAATGTTACTTAGGCTAAGGAAAAGGCCAAAGAAGCTTAAGTAATATATCCTAAACTCATCCTGACCTTTTCCATTTGTGGTACATTTGGGGGGAGTCAGGGAAGGCTGCAAATTCTTTGCAGGTCCTTTCACATCAAGAGGCAGTGTCTGCAGTGCCTGGGTGGCTCAGTCGGTTAAGCATCTGAAGTTGGCTCAGGTCATGATCTCCTGGTTCGTGAGATCAAGCCCCTGTCTCGGTCTTTCAAAAATAAATAAATGTTAAAAAAAAAAAAAAAAAAAAAAAAGAGGCAGTGTCTTTTTCCTCCCATTGCATCTAGGCTGGCCTTGTGACTTGTTTTGCCTGACACAATGTAGTGGGAGTGACCCTGTGTGACTTCCATGCCTAGGCCTCAAGAACAATTGCAGCTTCTACCGTTCTCTTGCAACTCATGTGTCACCAGGGGAAGCCCAGCAAATGGCCATCATCAAGGCAGACATGTGAGAGAAGCCATCTTAGACTATTCTGCCCCAGTGGCACCACAAAATGACTGCAGTCCCACGAGCAGGCTCAAGGCTCTGAGCTGTCAGCACAAAGCTGGACATGGGGCTTGAACTTACAACTTTGAGATCATGACCTGAGCCAAGCCGAGTCAGATGCTTAACCTAAGCCACCCAAGTGCTCCCAGAATTTCATTTTTAAAAACCTGCTGGAGGGGTACCTGTGTGGCTCAGTTGGTTAAGCATCTAACTCTTAATTTCAGATCAGGTCATGATCTCATAGTTCAGAAGATCGAGCCCTGTGTTGGACTCTGTGCTGACAGCACAGAGCCTGCGTGAGATCCTCTCTCTCCCTCTCTGCCACTCTCCTGCTCGCATGCTAGCTCTCAAAATAAATAAAACATTTAGAAAAACCTGTTGGAGTGAACCCCTAAAATAATGTTTATTGGTTGTCATTTTAAGTTTATTTATTTTGAGAGAGAGAGATCTGGGAAGGGGCTGAGAGAGGGAGAGAGAGAATCCCAAGCAGGCTCTGCACTGTCAGCACAGACCCGATGTAGGGCTCAATCCCCAGAGATCATGACCTGGGTCAAGATGAAGAGCTGGACGCTTACCCAACTGAGCCACCCAGGCGCCTGGGTTGTCATCTTAAATTGACAATACTAATGCAAATGTAAATTACTCTTAAAATCATGTTTTATCCAAATTGTATTACTGGATTTATCTTTCAGTGGTTAAATAAGATGGAAACAAACTTTTTTTTTTTTTAATGTTTATATATTTTTAAGAGAGAGAGACAGAGCACAAGCAGGAGAGAGGCAGAGAGAAAGGGAGACACAGAATCTGAAGCAGGCTCCAGGCTCTGAGCTGCCAGCACAGAGCCTGATATGGGGCTTTAACTCACGAACCATGAGATCATGACCTGAGCCGTTTAAAGAGTTTGTTTAGTAGTAACTAATATTGCCATTTAAAGAGTTTGTTTAGTAGTAACTAATATAGCAGAAAAATAACTGGATGAGGCGTCAAAAAAATCCAGGATCCAGTCAAGCTCTGCCAAGAATCAGATGCTACATGCGATTAAATTATTTAATGTCTCTGGGCCTCAGCTTCTTCAACTAAAATCATAATTTCTACAGGTATTGACAGTAGAATTAGATATATTAAAATACTCTATACATGTATTGGTTGTATAGTAAACAGATTCTGTAAAGCACCTACTAACTGCTTGGCAAATGGCAAGCATAGTAATCTACCCCAGCATTTTAAATTATAAAAAATTTCTAACATCACAAAAATAGAATTGTACCATAAACTCTTAGATTCTTCAATTATCAAAATTTGCCATGCTTGCTTCCTCTATCCTTTCTTTCCTTTACTAAAATATCTTAATTTTTTAATTTTTATTTATTTTAATTTTTTAAAAATGTTTTATTTATTTTTGAGAGACAGAGACACAGAGCATGAGCTGAGTAAGGGCAGAAAGAGAGAGGGAGACACAGAATCTGAAGCAGTCTCCAGGTTCGAGCCGTCAGCACAGAGCCTGACGTGGGGCTCGAACTCACAGACCGTGAGATCATGACCTGAGCCGAAGTCGGACGCTCAACCGACTGAGCCACCCAGGTTGCCTGCCAAATTTTTAAAAAAATTTTTTTTCAATGTTTATTTTTGAGAGACAGAGAGAGACAGAGCACGAGGCAGTGAGGGGCAGAGAGAAAGGGAGACACAGGATGGGAAACAGGATCCAGGCTCTGAGGTGTCAGCACAGAGCCCGACGCGGGGCTTGAACTCGTGAACTGTGAGATCATGACCTGAGCTAAGTCAGATGCTTAACTGACTAGGCCACCGGGGACCCACCAAAAATATTTTTTAAATTTTTTTTATTTTGAGAGAGACAGAGAGAGAGAGAGAGAGAGACTAACCGGGGAGGGGCAGAGAGAGAGACAAAGAATCTGAAGGAGGGTCCAGGTTCTGAACTGTCAGCACAGAGCCCAGTGTGGGGCTAGAACTCACAAACTGTGAGATCATTACCCAAGCCAAAGTCAGAAGCTTAACTGATTAAGCCACCCAGGCGCCACCCACTGTGGTTTTTCATTTGCATTTTCCTGATGATGAGTGATGCCGAACATCTTTTCATGTACTTTTTGGCCATCTGTAGGTCTTTGGAAAAATAACTACTCAGATCCTCTGCTCATTCTTGTTTTCAGATTATTTATTTTGCTATTGAGTTGCAGGATTTCTTTATATAGTCTAGGTATTAACCCTTTATCAGATAAACGATTTGCAAATATTTTCTCCCATTCAGTAGGCTGCCTTTTCATTTTATTGGTTTTTTTTTGTTGTATAGAAACTTTTTAGTTTGATGTAATCCTGCTTATTTTTGCTTTCGTTGCCTTTGCTTTTGGTGTCAAAGCCAAAAAAAATCACTGCCAAAACTGATGTCAAAGAGCTTACCACTTATGTTTTCTTCTAGAGGTTTTATGGTTTCAGGTCTTACATTCAGACTTGAATCCATTTTGAGTTAATTTTAGTGTATTTGCATGTTGCTGTCCAGTTTTCCCAACAATAAAATAATAAAATTTTTTACAAAAACATTTTTAACTCAGAATCCAAATAAAGTGCAAATATTTGTTTGTCATGTCTCTCAAATCTTTTTTCTTATAGAGCAATACCCCATCATTTCTTTTTTTCCTTTCTATTCCAATGACTTGTTGCAGAAACCAAGTATGTTCCAAGTACGAGACCTCTTTATACTAAAAAACAAAAACAAAAAACACTCATTGTTCATATGAAATTAAAATTTAACTAGGTGTCCTGTTGTGTTTTGGCCTAATCTCACAACCCAGTATTAGAATTGAGTTCTACATTTTGGGCAAAAATACTTCATAGGTGTTACCATGTGCTTTAAAATACATCATATCAGAATATATGCACATGTCTGCTAGAACTGCAGGCCGATTCCTTCATTGTAAAGTTTTCTCATCAGCCCATCAATTCAATGGTTTCATCCAATGATTGCTACCTGCCTTAATTATTTCATTAGGGGTTGCAAAATGGTAGTTTTCAGAATATATCATTGTTGGTAGAATTTTCTGATAAAGAAAAACTTTCAGTCAACAACTAGGGCTATTTGATCATCCAAAGTAGAGTTTGTACATGAAGGCAGCAATAAAGGTATTCTTCCAATTTCCAATTTTCAGAGTAAGTAGTAGTGCCCTAGTTATTTTGGATGTTATGTAATGAGTTCCTTTAGGATTTGGGTTTTGCCTTTTTTTGAGGGGTGGGTGCTTTTTAAAAATTCACTTAACTCAAGTTTTGGTTTTTTAAATATATATTCTATGTGTTTCAGTTACCTTAGTCTCTATCTTAAGCTTCATCCTATTTCCTGACCTTAAAACCTAAAATCAGTTTTCTGCCAAGAAACAGGTCTCAGAAGTTGCTGCCCATTGTCCCATATCCACCTAAAGATTATGCATTCCCTGCAAGTCTTAAGCACAAAGGGCCTGAGCATCAGGAATAGCTGTATACAGCCACAACTAATCCAAAATGGTCACTACTTACTTCACATTTGAGTTACTCAATATTTTCCCTAGGTTAATTTTCAACTTCAGTGTCAACTCCTAACAATTAGTTTTGGCTTCTGGAAGTATTTATTAAGAAAGATTTTGAGCAGGGATGCCTGGGTGGCTCAGGTGGTTAAGTTTCTGTCTTCGGCTCAGGTTATGACCTCATGGTTCATGAGTTCGAGCCCTGCATGGGGCTCCCTGCTGTCAGCACAGAGGTTGTTTTAGATCCTCTGTATCCCCCCCCCTCTCTCTCTCTGCCCCTACTCCATTCTCTCTCTCAAAAATAAACATTTAAAAGCAAACAAAACCCAACAAAAATAAAACAAAAAAGATTCTGAGCATTTAAAACCATTAATAGAATACAGGATGAAAACTGGGGTAGAGGATGGTGTCATTTCCATTTTGTTTCTTGGGCTCCTCATAAATTGGACTTAAGAATTTACCACTGACACCTTTGTCACACTGTGACTACAAGGATGTAAATAAAGGTGGCAGGATATAAAAACCACTAATGAGGCAAAACAATCAAATGGAATACAAGACCAAAATCCGAGTAAATTAAGCATTTCAAATATTTTAAGAAATTTGTCTGGGGCACCTGGGTGGCTCAGTCAGTTAAGTGTGCAGCTCTTGATTTTTGGCTCAGGTAATGATCTTGCGGTTCTGGAGTTTGAGCCCCACGCTGGGCTCCACGCTGGTGCAAAGCCTGCTTAGGATCTTGTCTCCCTCTCTCTCTCCCTCTCCCCTGCTCACACTCTATCTCTCTTTCAAAATAAATAAAATTAAAAAAAAAAAAAAAAAAGAACGCAGAACATTTTTATTACTCTCAAAAGATTCCTCAAGCCTCTTTGCATTCATTCCTTTTCTCTGCCCCTGGCCGTAGGCAACCACTGATCTACTGTCTTTATATATTAGCTGCATTTTCTGAAGTCTTCTATAAATAGAATACAATATAGTCTTTTTTCTATCTGGCTTTTTTCATTTAGTATAATGATTTTGAGATTTATATGTGATGCACATACTACTCCCTCATTTTACTTAGAAGAAAGACTAGAATGAATCAGAGAGTGGCCCAAAGTAATACAGCTCTCAGGTAACAGTTCTAAGATCGGAACTTATGTCTTCTCATGGCTAGTCCCATGTTCTTTCCACTATTCCATGCTGCGTCCTTCACAAGCGGTGGCAGAGGCAGCCACACTGCCATCCCCCCCATGACAGGCCTACTATCTACACTGCTTGGCAGACCAGCAGCCTCCTGCATCTGTGCTGCGGCACGGCACAGCTCAGTTCACAGCTGCCACCACCATGAAAATGCCCTGCAAATCAGCGACATCAATATGGGGCCAGATGGCAGGTTTTTATATGTAGGGCCCACTCACATTCAGTGCCACAAGTATGCAGAGTTCTTCTTTGTGACACCCAGCATCTACTGGGTCTCAGCTGTTGGGGTAACAATCAGAAATAGTCTTGGAAGAAATCCAAGAAATTCAAACTTTCTTATCCTGGTGTTAGAGAAAATCAACTGGAAGGGGAATACGTGTAACTTTATATACAGTTAAGGAAGTTTATTCGCATTCCAGGATGTGGATAAGATCCAACTGTTTAATATACTCCCTCAAACTCTCCATTCACCTACCTGAACTATGTAACTTTATCTACCTAAATTGCCTGAAACTGAACCTGGAATCAGATTAACTCTCAGTCATCTGCGTAAACTTGGGCAAAGTCAGTTTCTCGGAGTTTCATTCCCCTCTCTAGAAGGATGTAGTAAGATATTTATGTAAAACTCTTTTGAAAACTATGAAGCACTCCATAAGGATGAGGCCATGCTCTCTGACTCAGCACTGGATCACTGTGCCTGGCAGGTAGAAAGTGCTGGCTGCCTGACTTAGATACAAACAGATGCAACATATGAAGACTTTCAACACTGTTAAAAAATTATTTGGTGAAAAGCTGAATATATAACATAGAATGAATACATGACATAGAATCAAAAGGTAAGGAATTAGAGCTACTAAAGTAGACATATTATACTTGCAAAATACACTAATTAATAGTAATACTATGTGTAGGCTTCTATTCAAACTATTTCATCAATGACAATTATACAAATACTTTGCTCTCCTTCACTGGCATAAATAGTTAACATAAATGTCTAATTATATACACAATAGGGAGATATTAGATGATGCTATATATTAAAAGATCAACACTTGATACAAATAAAAGTCATGTGTATGTGTGGTCTTATTTGATTTTTTCTTTTAATCAACTTTATTTATATATAATAAATAGACCCATTTTAGGAGTATAGTTCTATGAATTTTGACAAATATATACCCCATGTAACTACCACATCAGTCAAAATACAATCAATACAGTCCCATCAATCACCTCTAAAACTTCCTAATACACCCTTGGCAGTCAATCCTCTCCACCCTGGGCCCAAGGTAATCATTAACCTGCTTTCTATCTCTACAGAGGATTTGTATTTTCTAGAATTTTACATAAAAGAAAATCATATGGTGTCGTTGTTACTTTAAATCCATATAACATATAGAGACAAGAGGTTTTCAACTGTGTGACTTTTATTTCTTAGGCCTTTGGAATTAAGTTAAAATACCAGTTTCCATAACTCTTTTTTCACTGACCTAGATGACATCTCCTAATAAAAGAACTTTCTTAAACGAGTCTAATTTTTTTTTAAGTTTATTTTGAGAGACAGAGCATGCATGCAGGCAGGGGAAGGACGGAGAGAGAGAGAGAGAGAGAGAGAGAGAGAGAGAGAGAGAGAGAGAGACAGGATCCCAGGCAGGCTCTGCACTGTCAGCAAGGAGCCCCAGAGCCCTATGCAGGGCCTGATCTCATGAACCATGAGATCATGAACTGAGCCGAAACCAAGAGTCAGACACCAAACCAACTGAGCCATGCAGGTGTTCCCATCAGTCTAATTTTTAAAAGTCAACCTGAGAAAAACAAAGAGTTAGTGAAACAAATATACATATAGTGTCAATGACTTGAGAAAAAATAATACTTATAAAAAAATTCTTTAAAGCAATCCTATGGGTAAAGAGAGTATCTATGCTAAAAGAGTTCTGTCTTCCACATTTAGGGGAAGACAACTGAGTAACATTCACCCAGGAGCAGGTATTATAATTTCAAAAAACTTGAAGAACATACCAGAACCCACTGTTGTCTGCTTGTAAAATTGTCAAGATTATTCAATCTGTCTAACAACAGTTTTGATCACTGGGGCACCAGGGTGGCTCAGTCAGTTTGGCATCTGACTTCAGCTCAGGTCATGATCTCGCGGTTCGTGGTTGTGGGTTCAAGCCCCACATCGGGCTCTGCGCTGACAGCTCGGAGTCTGAGGCCTGCTTCGGATTCTGTGTCTCCCTCTCTCTCTGCCCCTCCCCCAAGTTGTGTTATGTTTCTGTCTCAAAAAGTAAATAAACATTAAAAAAAATTAAAAACATCAAAAAAATCCTTTTTTAATTTCGATCTCTATAAAAAAGTAGAAAACCTCAATGTAATGTCTATGTATTCGTTGTCAATCAGAAAAACTAGAGAAAAATGGTTCAAGTTCAAAAGCATCCAAGTTATTTTTAGTTTGTCAAATTCCATGTGACATCCCATTTGATTATCAAAGAAGAAACAGGGAAAAAGGGTCAATAAATCCCTCCAGGACATCATTAAGTCCTAACAACTTTATTGAGATATAATTCACATACCATAAAACTCACCCACTTAAAGTGTACAATTCAATAGTTTTTAGTATATTCAGAGTTGTAAGACCATCATCACAATCCAATTTTAGAACATTTTTATTGCTCCAAAAAGAAACCTCGTACCTAAATTTTAGATGTTATGCTAACATCTAAAAGGGAAAAGCAGGGTGCCTAAGTGGCTCAGTTGGTTAAGTGTCTGATTCTTGGTTTCGGCTCAGGTCATGATCTCAAAACTCCTGAGTTCGAGCCCCACATCCGGATCTGCGCTGACAGCACAGAGCATGCTTGGGATTCTATCTCCCTCCCTCTGCCCTTCCCCCTGCTCATGCTGTCTCTCTCACAAAAATAAATACACAAACATTTAAAAATAAATAAATAAAAGCGAAAAGCTCTTCCCATAAAGCATTTATTTCTTTAATTATAAAAACCAAAATTAACCATGGAAGAAATGATAAAATGTATTGAAATTTTCTATAGAAATTTGAGCTGTGGGGGTACCTGGCTGGCTTAGACAGTAGAGGGTGCGACTCTTGATACTGAGGTCATAAGTTAAGAGCCCCATGTTGGGTAGAGAGTTTACTTAAAAATTAAATTAAAAAAATTTTGAGCTGTGATTAAGAGTTGTCAAGAATGCACATACTGGGGGTGCCTGGTTGGCTCAGTTGGTACAGCATGTGGCTCTCAATCTCAGCGTCGTGAGTTCAAGCCCCACGCTGGGCATAAAGCTTACTTTAGAAAAAAAAATACATATGCTGAACAAGTTTTTAGACTTTTCAAGCAGAGGACAAAAATCTCGAGTTTTACTTGGATAAATTAGAAAGGCATAATGAGGGGTGGCTCAGTCAGTTCAGCATCCAACTGTAGCTCAGGTCGTGATCTCACAGCTGGTGAGTTTGAGCTCTGCTTCGGGATCAATGCTGTCAGTGCAGAGTCCACTTCAGTTCCTCTGTCCCCCTCTCTCTGACCCTCCCCTGCTCACAGTCTTTCAAAAATAAACAAAACATTTTAAAAATTAAAAAAAAAAAAAAAGCATAAGAAACATTCTAGGAGGGTGTGGTGGCCATAGTTTTTAAAAAGTAATTCAAGCTGTGCCTGGCTAGCTTAGTCAACAGGACATGTGACTCTTGAGCTCAGGGTTCTAAGTTTGAGCCCCATGCGGGTGTAGAGATTATTTAAAAATAAAATATATTTTAAAAAGAGTAATTCAATATAAGCTTCATAATGGATAAAACAAAACCTACCTCATTTTATTAAGATGCTTAGGAACCCTATCCTTATTTATTTTAAATAAAGTAAACCTGCCTTTTTAGAAAAAGAAAAAAAGCCTGACTCACTTATACATGGACTTCACAATATCACTATTTCTGTTATTTTGATAATGGTTAATTAAATAATACTTTATAATAATTTTTTTCTATTATAAAAAATGCAGTGAAGGGGCACCTGGGTGACTCAGTTGGTTAAGCATCTGACCCTGATTTCGGCTCAGGTCATGATCTCACAGTTAGTGGGATTGAGTCCTGCAGCTCAGTGCTGACAGCGTGGAGCCTGCATGAGACTCTCTTGCTCTACCTCCTCTCCTTCTACCCCTCTTTCCTTCTTGCAATCTCTTTCTCTCTCTCAAAATAAATAAATAAACCAAAAATATTCAGTGAAGAGGAAAATAAAATGTTGTTTGGGGTAGCTTTTATAGTAGCTGAAAACATTTGTGTGTTCAGTCTTTTTAAAAGAAAAATATTTAAATTGATTACAGAAAAATTTAGGTTCCCAAATTAAAAAATTCCCCAGCAATAAAATTTCAAATTATTTATGCTGAGCAACTCCTGAAAAAACTGAGTTCATAAATGCCAGAAATATCCAGATCATTTGTGAGGTAATTAAAAGAACACAGCCACACAGTAAACAGAACTTAAATGTAATCCTATATAGAACCTGACGAACGTAATTTACCAAGTTCTTTAAATGATCATTAAATTTTTTTTAAATGTTTATTTATTTCTAGAGAAGAGAGAGAAAGGGAGAGAATCCCAAGCAGGCTCCATGCTGTCAACACAGAGGTTGACACAGGGCTCGATCCATGAACAGTGAGACCTTGACCTGGGCTGAAACCAGGAGTTATACACTTAACTGAGCCACCCAGATGCCTAAATAACTATTATCAATAAATATTTCTGTATAGAAAAGCTTTAAAAAAAGGCTCCTTTAGCAAGTTACATGTATCAAATGTGAAAAGATAATACTTCTAAATATGATTCTATTCTATTACAGTCCTTTTTAAAAAATTTTTTTTAATGTTTATTTTTGGGGAGAGAGAGAGAGAGAGACAGAGCATGAATGGGGGAGGGACAGAGAGAGAGGGAGACACAGAATCTGAAGCAGGCTCTAGGTTCTGAGCTGTCAGCACAGAGCCCGACGCGGAGCTCAAACTCAAGAACCGTGAGATCATGACCTGAGCCAAAGTAGGACACTCAACCGACTGAGCCACCCAGGCACCCCAGTCCTTTTTTTTTTTTTTAGAGAAAAAGTTCTTAATGAAATGAAGTGGCAGAGAACATATACTTCTTGAGAAAAAGAAAACAGAGGAGCAGTGAAGCAGGTTATCTTCACCAAGAGAAAAGAAAGTGTGGAAGAGAATACAATAAACTAGAGAAGGCAGAGCTATGGAGAACTTTTAGAGTCGATAATCATGGGGCTAAGTCAGTAATACTGAAAAACAGTTTGGCATTGTGTTACGAAGTTGAGTCTTCATTTATCGAACAACCAAGCAACTCAGCTCCTCGGTATATACCCTCAAAAACTGCTGCACATGCTTCAGGAGGCACATACAAATATGTTCATAGCAGCACTCTTCCCAAGAGCCAAAAGCTGAAAATAACCTGAATGCCTACTGGCTGGAGACTAGATAAATAAATTTGGATATATTCATATAATGGAATATTATACAATAGTGATAACGGAACAAACTACAGCTATACTCAATTTACCAAATCTCAGAAACATCATTAGAAAAGCAAATCCTAGAAAACTATGTTGTTTTTAAGGCTTGGGCAAAAGCAGGCAAATCCATTACTATTTAAGCATCTAATCCCAAAATATAGAATAGTGGTTATCTTGGAGGAGTGAGTAGGGAAATGAGGAACGGGAGGAGAACAAAGGGATATGATGTGTTAGGCCTAGATATTTATTCATTTTGTATTATGCCTTATAACCTACATATATGTTTCACATAGATTCTTTGGTACACACCACACTGTATTTCTATAAGATTTTTAAAAAAAAGAATCCTTTGACTAGTCAGGTCAAGAGCTGATATAATCTAGAACATTTGGCCTATGGAGGATCCCTTCATCCTTCATACTTTGCAGTTTGGCTTGCATAGTGTTTAAAATTTCTCTAGGATTAAGCTGCACTATTTAAAAATCAAGAGCAATTAAAAATCCAGCTTCTACTTTTCTCAAGAATCAAAAGATAGTTACATTGAGCCTATAAGAAGATAAGGCAACAATAGACCAAAACAGAGTTGTGGCTGCTCTCTTTAGAAGAGCATGTACTGCTCACGTGCTCTCTCTCAAAATAAATAAATAAAAATAAGTAAATATTAGAAGAGCATATTCTATTCTATACGCCATAGTCTCTCTGCTCTTGGTTCCTTCAAGCGAACCAAACAACTTTATTCATTTACATTAACAGGTTAGCCCTGTGGGGGTTTGAGTTCAAGAGCTAGGATGTGGTCCAACATCGTCATTTTATGTGGGAACTAGAGCTAGCTCTGAATAATTAAGTGACTTCCCCAATGGTCACATAGCTTTCATAGGCTAAACCACCATGGACTCTTTAAACATCTGTTTCCCCCTCTCTACATACTCAGTTGTGTATGTTTTAAATGAATATGCTGTTTCTGAAAGTAAGGGAACTACACAGGAAGGTCAGCAGGCATTAGAGCATATTAATTATTAGTAAAGAAGTAGTATGAAAATAAAAGGACTAAAATAGCTTCTGATTGTCAAGAAATACTTCTTCATCTGAGTTAAATTATGATGACGCTTTTAAAAATATATAAAACAGTTACTGAAATCTAATTCAAATAGCATACAACTCACCCACTTAAAGTGAATTCAATGGCTTTTAGTATGTTCACATACTAAACTCCCACCCATCCAGCTCTAGGACACACTCCCAAAGATCACTTTTTTAAGGGACTGCTAACAAAGTCAATGGGCCCACCGTACCATCAGGTATACAACACAAAACCAATATTCTCAATGAATTTTCATTAAAATATTTTGATACCCCATGTTAGGGATAAGTTTCCTAATTAGGAACATAAGAAATTTAGTATTATTACTGGAAGATTAAGAGGTGGATGACATAGCATATACTTTTCTCTCAACAAGGGAGCTAGTTATTTCAAACTCTAGGGATTATTCTATCTATAGACTAGTGATCTCAACAGAAGACAAGTGATACTAAACAACTGCTCAAAACAACAGCTGCAAAGGAATGAGAATATATGCCACTTAATGGAATTCTTAAGGCTAGATGTGGATTTGGGGATACCAATCATATGAGTTATACCCAAAAGCAGTTTTCAAAAGATTCTCTTTTTCACTGGAAAAAGATAAGTTTCCAGTTTATGGTTAGGTAGCCAATACTTTGCAATTACTTCAGTTTCTTTCAAAAGCCCAACTATGAGCTTATTAAGTTTCTAAGTTTGGTGAAAAGCATGGGAGCAATCACCTATAAATAAACATAACAAAATTGTTGAACCCAGTTAACTTTTTCTTTTTAATGTTCTATTTTGAGAGCGAGAGAGACAGAGCACAAGGCGGGGAGGGGCAGAGAGAGAGAAAAGAGAGATAGAGATAGAGAGAGAAAAGAGAGACAGAGAGAGAGAAAAGAGAGACAGAGAGAGAGAGACAGAGAGAGAGAGACACACACACACACAAAGAATCCGAAGGACGCTCCAGGCTCTGAGCTGTCAGCACAGAGCCTGACTCGGGGCTCGAACTCCCAGACTGTGAGATCATGACCTGAGCTGAAGTCGGACACTTAACCGACTGAGCCACCCAGGCGCCCCTGAACCCAGTTATCTTAAAATAGTAGAGTATTACTCAAACATAGAGGCTTAATTTTTAGTATTTATTTTTGGGAGAAGGCAAGTGGGGAAGGGGCAGAGAGATGGGGACAGAAGATCCAAAGCGGGCTCTGTGCTGACAGGCTGACAGCAGTGAGCCCAATGTGGGGCTCAAACTCACACACTGCAAGATCAAGACTTGAGCTGAAGTCAGATGCTCAACTGACTGAGCCACCTAGGTGACCCAACAGGCTTAATTTTTAAAGATTCCCCAGGAATAGATGGTAGCCAATGCTGGGTTTAAATCCAGTGCTCTAATTTTAAGATACTGGTGTAATCCAATTGTAAGTTGTCATTTGCAGATTTTTGCCATTTTGCAGTTATAAAATACTTTCAACAAAATATATGTTCATGTACTTCACTGGAAAAATAACTATTATAATCAGTTTTTATAAATTACTAAGATGATATAGACTCTTTCACTCAAGGTTATATCCTTTTGGGAACTGTTGCCACATTGGCATCAGGAATTATTTCTAAAGGAATGATGCAGAGAAAGCAAAGAAAAATTCAAACAATAATTCCACTCACTGGGATCTAAGTTATTAATAGGTGATTAATTGTTATTAATTACTAAGTTATTAATTAGATCTAAGTTAATTGTGCTACCTGACTCTTCCAGAACTTTTTGTGATAAATGGCAATTATCATCACCTCCCTTTTTAAAAATGAAAAAACCAAGGCACAGAAAATTAAAAACAACTATATGGATTTGTTTCACATGTTGGCTATGCAATTCCATGCCACTAGTTTCAACTAATCAAATCTCAACACGAGCAGGTAATTAACTTAAAAGACTGCTCCTCATTGCTGATGAAACCTCTCCTAGAGTTTTTTTGGCCTGAATACTGTAATATTATTATTAACTTCTAGAATTCCAGTGTAATTTTAGTTGCAGCAAAATCATGCAGGGATCGTTATCAAAATGTTTCCATGATTAAGCATCTGAACTACTTGTCAACAACCAAACTCATGACCTCCCCACAAAACTGGCCCTCTACCTTCCTCTTCCTTGGTGAGGGGACGGGGGTGTGTGAGTGACAGTATCATCTACCAATGACTCAGAGCTAAACTGGAAAGCATTCTAGATTCTTTTCCTCTTCTTTAATCCCAAATCTAATCAACAGGTCCAGTCAATAGAGTAAATATTTGTCAAATTTCTCCCCTCTATCCTCATTCCAACCACCAGAGCCTTGGTGGTTTGGTCCTAGTATCTTTCACCTAGATAATTATATGTCTCTCAACTGCTCTGCCTGCCTCCAGTTTTGCCCCCTCCAAACCATCTTCCACTCCAGAGTCAAACATTCTTTTGAAGGCACAGTTATGATCATGCTGCTCCTTTATCTAAAATCCTTCAGTGTCATCCTGTCACCTATCTAAAGGACAAAGTCCAAGCTCCTTACTTAGCATGTCCTACAAAGCCTCCTGTAGTCTAGCCCCTTCCTCTTTCCAGTTTAGTCAACTTCTTAGACTGTGTTATTTCTCTGTGCATTTATTCACATTGCACTTTATTTTTAATTTTTTTTAATGTTTATTTATTTTCTTTCTTTTTTTTTTTTTTTAAATTTTTTTTAATGTTTATTTATTTTTGAGAGACATAGAGACAGAGTGTGAGCAGGGGAGGGGCAGAGAGAGAGGGAGACACAGAATCTGAAACAGGCTCCAGGCTCTGAGACATCAGCACAGAGCCTGATGCGGGGCTCGAACTTACAAACCGCAAGATCATGACCTGAGCCGAAGTCGGACGCTTAACCGACTGAGCCACCCAGGCGCCCCATAATGTTTATTTATTTTCGAGAGACATAGAGACAGAGCATGAACAGGGGAAGGGCAGAGAAAGAGAGAGACACAGAATCAGAAGCAGGCTCCAGGCTCTGAGCTGTTAGCACAGAGCCCGATGCAGGGCTTAAACTTAGGAACCCTGAGATCATGCCCTGAGCCAAAGTCAGATGCTTAACCAATGAGCCACCCAGGCGCCCCTGCATTGCATTTTAAATGGCCTCCTTCCACTCACATCAAAGGTCACTGCCTTAAAGGTCTATTATTCTAGTGGGAGGAGATAATATCAAAAAAGATAATTTTAGATAGTGATGTGTTGGGGGGGGGGAGCACAGTGAAAGGTTTATTTCACATTGGATAATTACAAAAGACCTCACTCAGAGGGAACATTTGAGGTGAAATCTGAAATACTATCAATGAATCATTCATGTAAAGATCATGAGGAAGAGCATTCCAGGTGAGTGTGTTGGCCCTAACTGGAAATGAGCATGGCATGATCAAGTAATCAAAAGAAGACCAGTTTGGCTCTAGGACAGCTGGTGACAAGGAGAGCAGTAGGAGATGGCAACAGAAAGGTAGGGGCCTATTGGGCCAAGTAAAGGCGTCTAGATTTTAATTTAAAATGAAACAGGAAGTCACTGGAGGGTTTTAAGAGAGGAAAGGACAGATCTTTAAAGATCACTCTGCCAGTTCTGTGGGAAATGGATTATAGGGGAAGAGCAAACATGGAAGGAGGGATATCATTGAGAAAGCTGCTTACTGTTGAACAGGCAAAAAATGACAGTCACTTGGGAAAGATGTTAGTTTTCTAAGAATTGGGATAACGTAAATAAAATGCTATAGTGCCTAATACATAAGCACCCAACAATAAAATGGTGTAAGATAGGGGTGCCTGGGTGGCTCAGTTGGTTAAGGGTCTGACTTTGGCTCAGGTGATGATCAACCATGGGTTTGAGCCCCGCACCAGGCTCTGTGCTGACAGCTCAGAGCCTGGAGCCTGCTTTGGATTCTGTGTCTCCCTCTCTCTCTGCCCCTCCCCTGCTTATGCTCTGTCTCTGTCTCTCAAAAATAAATAAAATATGTAAGATAATATAAAATATATATTGGTCTCTACCCATGGTTCCTGACAGAACTCCTAAGACCCTGGTAAATTCCTAAATGATAAGAGCACTAGGAGTATCTTTTGTTCTAAGGAGGCAACTCTGGGTGGGGTTTGGCCACCAAAAAGATCAAGCCACCAGCCTGACAAAGTTTTCATAAATATACCAAAAGTATGGCGTTCAGAGGGTTTCCGGGTTGGTGAACACATTCACACCAGAAGGGTGACACACCCCAAATCCATAGGCCCAGAAGCTCCTATCCTCAACACCCTCCCCGACCTTGCCCTAGGTATCTCTTCTGGCTGCTCATCTACATCCTTCATCATAAACTTTAATAAACTGGTAAACTTCTTTGTTAAGTTTATTTTTATTTGAGAGAGAGAGAGAGACAGAATCTCAAGCAAGCTCCATACTGTCCGTGCAGAGCTCGATATGGGGCTCAAACTCCACAAACCGAGATCATGACCTGAGCAGAACCACCCAGGCGCCCCCAACTGGTAAACTTAAGTAAGTGTTTTCCTCAGTTCTGTGAGCCACTCTAGCAAATTAATTGAGTCCATGGGAACTTCTGATTTGTAGCCAAATCTGACAGAAGTTGTGGGTAACTTGGGGACTTACTACTTACAGTTGGCATCTGAAGCGAGGTGCAAGCAGTTTTGTCAGACTGAGCCCTTAACCTGTGGGATGGGACACTATCTCCAAACAGGTAGAGTTAGATTGAGTTCAATTATAGGACACCCAGCTGGTGTCACAAAGAATTGCTTGGTGGGGGAAAAGTCCCCACACATTTGGCCAGAAGTGTCAGAAGTGAAGTCTTCTATATGAGTGGTAAAGGAGACACACAGGAGGGTAAGAAATGAGATTTTTTCCTACACAGGAAAAGACATATAGGTAGAAAACGGAGTTTTCCCAATACAAATAGTATCTATTGTTATTAGTTTATGCCTATGGAAAGGTCTTCTTGTTCAACAAGATATGAACATCAATATCCTTGAGACATTAACTGGGCAAGTATACAATGACCACGACAGTCATAGTGTAAGTAGAACTCTATTACTTATTTTACGAAATTTGTTGAGGATTTTCTCTGTGCAAATTATGAACATGTTTACTGAGCTAGTACAAGAAATTGGATTAACTGATGAATTCATCTGTAAGGGACTAAGAGGACTTCAACCCCTTACTTTACCAACAATAAAATGGCAGCCCAAAGAAACTGCTATTTCTCTTAAACTGGAAGATGAGAGGATCATGCCCTAGTTTGCACCAAGGACATTGCACTAGGACATACAATAGCTAAAGATTTACATTAACAACATAAACCAAAAGCTTTGGTATGCTCTGTGGGCAATACATGGAAGTACTATGCTAAGAAAAATTTAATATTTATATAAAGCCCTTAATATGGAGCTTTGCACAGAGTCAATGCTCAATAAACGGTAGCTATCAGTTTCAACTGTATAGTTGTTGGAAGGCTGACCGTGTTATGTTTACTTGATATCAATAACCAATTGCTTGGGGTGCCTGGGTGGCTCAGTCGCTGAAGTGTCCGACTTCGGCTCAGGTCATGATCTCATGGTTCGTGAGTTCAAGCCCTGCACTGGGCTCTGTGCTGACAGCTCAGAGCCTAGCGCCTGCTTCTGATTCTGTGTCTCCCTCTCCCTCTGCCCCTTCCCTACTCATGCTTTCTTTCTCTCACAAAAATAAACATTAAAAATTAAAAAAAACAAACTACTAGAACTGATTAAAAAAAAAAAACCCTGAAATTTTGCTATCTGCAGCAACATGGATGAATCCCGAGCGTAAAATACTAAGTGAAATAAGTCAATCAGAAAAAAGAGAAACACCCTATGACTTTACCCATATGTAGAATTTAAGAAACAAAACAAATGAACAAAGAAAAAAAAGAGAAAAACCAAAAACCAGATTCTTAACTACAGAGAACTGATAGTTACCAGATGGGAAGTGGGGGGGTGGAGGTGGGGGGACAGGTGAGGGCGGATTAAGAATACACTTACCACGGGGGCACCCAGGTGGCTCACTTGATTTCAGCTTAGGTCATGATCTCACAGTCCAGGGATTGAGCCCCATGTGAGGCTCTGCACTGGATCATGGAGCCTGCTTGGAATTCTCTCTCTCCCTCTCTCTCTGTCCCTCCCCTGCTCACGCTTGCTCTCTCTCAAAATAAACATTTTTTAAAATAATAAAATACTTTTATACTTATATATATAATATACTTATATGTATAAGTAATAAAATATTTTATACTTTTATACTTAAGACGAGCACTAAGTAACGTACAGTATTATTGAATCAGTATATTGTACACCTGAAACTAATACAACAATGTTAACTACACTGGAATTAAAAACAAACAGCTGCTTGACTAAGTTGAGAGTAGAGCCACAGGAATTCTAATCTAATTCAACACTTTGATTTTCCAGATGGAAAAAGTGAAATCTAAAAGGGCTAAAGACTTGTAAAGCCAGCCACAGTGAGTAGAGACAGAGTCAAGGCCAAACCCCGAATCCCCAATTCGGTTTCCATTACATGTCACAGATCTAGAACTTAGCTATACAGTTGTGTTTCAACATTTATAAGAGCATAATAATAGCACTGCTACTATACCTGACTTTTTCAATCTTTTCATTAAAACCATCGCTGAGAGGCACCTGGGTGGCACAGTTGGTTGGGCGGCCAACTTCGGCTCAGGTCATGATCTCATAGTCTGTGAGCTCGAGCCCCGCATCGGGCTCTGTGCTGATGGCTCAGAGCCTGGAGCCTGCTTCAGATTCTGTGTCTCCCTCTCTCTCTGCCCTTCCCCTGCTCATACTCTGTCTCTGTCTCTTAAAAATAAATAAGACGTTAAAAAAAATTAAAAAAAAAAGATTATTAAAAAAAAAAAACCATCGCTGAGCTATGAATTTGACATGAGAATCATCAACAATCCAGATTGGCAATATTACAGTCTTATGAGTTGACGAAACTAGGCTTTTTTTTTTTTTTTAACTTTATTTTGAGAGAGAGAGTGTAAACAGGGGAAGGAGAAAGAGGGAGAAAGAGAACCCCAAGCAGGCTTCCTGCGGTCAGTGCAGAGCCCTGATGTGGGGCTCAATCCCACAAACCGAAAGATCATGAGTTCAGCCGAAACCAAGAGTCAAATGCTTAATTGACTGAGCCACCCAGCAGCTGCCCCAAAACAACAGTCTTGGTAATGCAATTCTATCATGGCCACCCGATGATTGGATAGCTACAAGGGTGCAGCTGTTACATGCACTTGAAGCAGAGAGACCACAAGTAAAGTACAAAGGAGAAAATGCTTTAAAACAGTTTCTAAAGCACTCTTAAAATGTGACAATAGCTGTAGGTCACTAAGAAACTAAGAAACTCTTCGCATAGGTAATTTGTTTTAAGCAAAGACTCACAAGGAATTTAATAAAAGTACTGGGAGAACAAGAGTAAAAGCCACAATGCCAGAAGAGTTCTAACAAGCATTAAAAAAAAAAAAAAATTCCCTTTCACCAACAGTGGAATGGCCAACCGTGGACTTTCAGGTCCTTCTGAATATGAATTAGGGTGCCCTCCCACTACTCTCATAAAAATAGAAAATAACCTCCAAATCCGAGGGGAAACAGGACAGGCCATAGAGTGGAATCCAATCTATTTGTGGTGAATTAAATTCAACTCAACACATAATTCCTGCAAACTCTGTAAGACATGTGAATGAAAGGTGCTTGCTCTGCCTCAAAGACCTCTAAATTAAATGAGAGCAAAGAGAAGAATGAGGTTCGCGGAAGTACACAAAAAACTCACGGCCTAACAGAAGCGCTTTTTAAGAAAGGTTCCAGTTAGGCCTACAGGTTCAAAGGCAGGAAGATTTCGAGACTCAGAGAAGGCTTCATGGGAGAAGTAGCGCTCGAGATAGTCACAGAAAAAAAAGGGGAGATACTGGGATGAAGAGAAGAGCAGGTGAGCGTTCGAACAATCAGCAGAAGCCAACTCCCGCTTTCCTTGCAACCGCCGCCTCCTCACGCGCTCGGCGGGCGTCCCAAGTGCCATCTCCCGCCGGGCAGAGGCCCCTCCTCCCGGCTGTCCCCCTCGCCATTTCTCACCTCAGAGTCTTCAAAGTTCCCCCTCGGTCAACCCTGTCTGAGGACAGAAGACAATGCCGACGGGAGACAGCCCCAAAGCTGGCGGGCGTGCTGTCAACTCACCAGTTTTTGCTGCACTGGCCAGGCCGCATCGCCATGGTAACGCGGCAACCACGGGTTCGAACGCCCGCGCCGGCGCCCGCGCGCAGTCAGGGTCGCATCATACACCAATGGGCATTCGCGGAACTCGTTGACGTTAGATCCCTTCTCCTCTAGAAGGCCAATCAATGAACCGAGAAAACAGTGGGCGTAACTCTCACTTTGCGTCGTTCAACCAATCGTACAGCGTGAGTGAAGATCTCGCGACGTTCTAAGTGAAAGAAAGGCATCTTTGAGGCGGGGGGAGGAGCCTTCTCCCTGCACTGTTGGTTGCTCTAAGCCCAACCGAGCCCTCCGGATTGGTCGACGTACTCCCCCTTTCTGTTCAAGGCCCGCCTCCTGCCTCCCTCGGCTTTGGGTGAGTAGTCTTAAGGAAGGAGTTCTCTGTTGAATTGTATACTAAGGAACTGAGGTCGCAGCGATAGGGATCTGCAGCTGAATAACCTCCCGTCGATGCACTGTCAAAAGTGGACGCACTCTTCTCCAGGCTGGCAGTGAGGCGTGGGCAGGCCGCTTCTTCCCCTCAAACCCCCCCCACCCCCCCAGGACCTCAGTTTTCTTTTCTCTTGGAGAGGGGAGGATTCAATGGCTCTGAGCCTTGCTGGCCCGCAGGCGGATGGTGATGGGGTGGTGCATCGGAATTCCAGAGTTGGCGTTTAGGGCCCAGCGGCAAGAGCGCCATACCTTCCCCTCCTTGGCCTCAGTTTCACTTTGTTGTTGCCCTTTAAACCCTGTCTGCTTTCCAGAAGAGATTTTATGTTTTCTAATGGTTTAATCTATTGAGTGAATAATATCGTGGCAATTATAGTAGAAATAAAGAAAGAAAATCACAGGAGAGTCCCACCACCTAAAACGTAACTTACTTGTTCTTTGTTGCGGTCTGGTTTGGGCCCTATGTGTTTGTTATTTGTTATTATATCTCTTAAAAATATATATGTATATACATACACAGTAAAACCTTGGATTGGGAGTGTTCTGCAAGAGGAGCAAACATTTCTAATAAATTTTAACTTGATAAATGAACAACGTCTTGCAGTATAAGTAGTACCTGACGCCGGATGTCACATGATCACAACTGAGCCAGTGGTTCTTGAAATTCGCTTTGATATACAAGTGCTTTGGATTATAAGCATGTTTCCGGACCGAATTATGCTTGCAAACTAAGTTTTTACTAAAACGAATGCAATCCTGTAACCAAATGTTAAAGCGTAATACAGAGTCAGGTTTAAGAGCAATGTTGTTGGGAATAAGGCAGACCGGTACATCTTTCCTTTTTTTTCCACTTGAAAAGTCATGGTAAAGGCTCAGAGGGTTGTTGTGAAGATTAAATGAAATGATGAAAGTAAAGCACTTGGCACAATGCCTGGCAAGCAGTAACTCCTCAAAAAATGCTACCTCTTACATTCATAATAGAAACAAATATACTAGCCAACAAGACCAGTAGACTTACTGTGTGCATCCAGTTTAGCCCAAAACTTGTCAGAGAAATAACTCAAAAAAGGAAACCATTTTTCAAAAGAGTGAAATTTCTTCCTATGACCTATATTGAAAGGAATTTGTCTTGTGGTAGTTTATACATAAAGAATATACATGGTGAACAGTGTGTTCACCAGCAGTTTTGCTAGAAATATGAAAAGCCATTTTTTGATTCAACTGTCAATAGAATCTAAGAGCATGCTATTAGAACATAACACAGAAGCTTTTCTGATGACCTTTTATGACAACAGGGGTAATAATGACTCATATATATTCAGTACTTCTAATAGATCTGATCTTATGTATACATTATTTTAAGCTCTACCATGTAAAATAGAGGTTACCCTCATTTCACACATGAGGAAAGTGAGGCTTAAGAAGTATTTTGCTTAAAGTAATCCGACTGTTGAATTTGGGACTTAGGTCTTTCTCACTGCAAAGCCAGCCATGCTCTTCCATGTTGTTTCGGACTGAAAGGATGGAATGCTTTGGGACGCCTGGGTGGCTCAGTTGGTTAAGTGTCCGACTTCGGCTCAGGTCATGGTTCGCGAGTTCGGGCCCCGCGTTGGGCTCTGTGCTGACAGCTCGGAACCTGGAGCCTGCTTCGGATTCTGTGTGTGTGTCTCTCTCTCTCTGCCCCTCCCCTGCTCATGCCCTGTCTCTGTCTCTCTTTCAAAAATAAACATTAAAAAAAAAAAAAAAGAAATGCTTTGACTATCAGATGCACAGGCAGACTTACCCAAGTGGACGAGGTGGCCTGCAGAGGTACCTAAGTGGAAGCAAAATCTTTCTCCAGAAAATTTTCACCTTGGGCAATGAGAGGTGGGATGAGGTGATCCCATCACTGAACCCAGTTCCATCTGTTCGTTTACATTGCGGGTAGTCTACAGCTCTTCAAATTCATCTTGTCTCAAGCAAATCATTATTTTACATCCTACTTCCTATTCCACTGTCACCGAAACCAAACAATCTCTCTCCCCACTCTCTCCCTTGAGCAATGAAATATCAAATACTGTTGGTTTTCTTTTTGAGATATTTCTCAAATTCATCCCTTCCTCTCCTTTTTCAGGGTCTCTGCCCTAATTTAGCTCTATCATTTGTCATCGGGACTGTTGGCGACAAGCTTGTAGCTCGTTGATCTCCCTGCCTTCCATCCTAATTCATTCGCCACCTTCCTTGCTGGCAGAATGTCTTTGTAAAATGTCAATCTGACCATATTACCAGCCCTGCCTAAAATCAGTCAAAGGCTCCTCATTGCCTTCTGAATATAAACTAAGTTGTTTATCAATGGAATGCATTTTGTGCTTAAGGCTCTTTGCCCACATTCCTCTCTGCCTGGAATGCCCCTTGCCTCTACCTTTATTCTGCCTTGTGAATTCCTAGCCATCCTTCAGAATCCTTATGGGGTGCCTCTTTGACTTAAAGATAATCACTCCCTCTTCTTTGCTTCCTTTCCATTTTACACATACTCCAATGATGCACAAAACACACTGGCAACTTGTCTAAGTACCTTCCACTTTCACGGGACTGTGAACCCTTAGAAAGCTGGGGCTTTTTAATATTCAGCTTTATATCCACTCTTCAGTTCTGTCATACTGCTTGTCGAGTAGGACACACTCAACAGATGTTAGATGAATAAGTAAATCCCTCCAGGCCCTAATATTAGAATTCCCCATGTTTGCTTTCTAGAATTGTACAGCAGATGGCACTAATAGGCCACTTAACAGATCCCCTTTACTAGAAATGATTTTTGTCCCAACCTTGTCTGACTTTGGCCCCATCCTAGAAGCCAATATTCATGCCATTACAGGTGAAATCTCCGGTTTCTGCCCTCAGCCAAATAGCAAAGATAGCAAGATGACTCAGCAGCTTGGTCTCTGTGAGAGAAGAGAGGGACAGATGCCCAGGGAAAGGTGCAATTAAGGAACATTTGAGCAATGAAATGTCTCAGTGTATTCACAGTAGTTGGGAGCTTTTTTTTTTTCTTTTTCTTTTTCTTTTCTTCCTTTTGTTATTGTTGTTACAAAAGAGAGCTTTATTCACCGATGGGCACCTCAGGTCCATTCAATCCTTTGAAAGGGGGGGAGGGGAGTTGAAGAATCAGAAAAGACCATTATGATAAGGGAAGAGAGGGAAAGCTGAGCATTCGGAGTTGCTTGTAGGCAGGCAGAATTGGCCTTCCTCCTCACGGCGGAGTGGCCTGGGCAACTTTCCTGGATACCAGTGCCCTCCCTAAGTTAGGTGTTTGTGTGCTTGTTCAAGGCTAGCATTAAGAGTATTCCCAACACTTGGTGCTTAGGAACCCCCAGGCTACTGGCTATGGTTTTGAATATGTGGTTTTAGGTGCCTACTTCCCAGAGAAAAAGCAGAGGATACCTAGAAAGACAAAGTTTAGGGGCCTAAGGCTACACTTTACCTCTTATCCTTGGGCATCAGGACCTGTGTCTCCACTCCCTGCCCGTCAACTAAAACCTTTTCTATGGAAAGGATTCCAGCTGGGCACCTTAAAAATCCACCTTGTATGGGAGCCTGGGTGGCTCAGCCAGTTAAGCATCAGATTTCGACTCAGGTCATGATCTCATAGTTCATGGGTTCGAGCCCCACATTGGGCTCTGTGCTGACAGCTTAGAGCCTGGAGCTGCTTCAGATTCTGTGTCTCCCTAAACGCTAAAAAATTTTTAAAAAAAATCCTCCATATGAATATAGATCAAAGACTGGGAATTTTGGAACTGGCAGTAATTTTATAAATTATTTGCATGTCCTCTGTCAGGGCCACTTGTGCCCTAAGCCCTGCTCTTTCATGACAAGCAGAGCTGTATAAGGCGGGAAATATACTTTGGAGTTAGACGTACTTGTATTCAAATCTCGCCTTTCACAGACCAGCTATGCCTTTGGGCAAGTATTTTCACCTTTTTGAATCTTAGTTTCCTCATCCAAAACTGGAGACAGTCATGCTTATCATGAAGGTTTGTCTTGAGCGTTAGAAAAGATACATGTAAAGAACCTTGCACAGTATAGCTGGCACAGTGCAGATGCTTGATTGATGACATGGTGGCATGATACAGTTTCTGCTAAAGGGATTTTAGATTATAAGAAACAAGTTGTGGAGGAGATTTGGGGAGCTTTCGTTCTGTATCTAAAGGTATATTTGTGAGGGCTTTTGGGGTTGAGCTTTGCTTGCAATAGCACTCTGATTAATTTGATGAAAACACTGGAACACAATACATCAGTACAGCCATTTGTCTGTGAATTATTTTTTGGCACCTAGGTTCTGAACCTCCTGAGCTGTAAGGGAAATGTATATATAGAGAAAGGCAAGAGCACTTTTCCTTAGCTTCTGGAACCTTCTGATGACATTGAGGATTTTTTTTATTCAGGTTTTTTTTTTAACCACCTAAGGCACTTTGCCACTTTTCTGAAGTGTGAATTGCCTGCTGTCAGCCTGGAGTTCTCATCTCTGCAATCCTGGCTGCAAGCACATTTGCATATTGGATGCTGTGTTCTTTAACCCCCTGAGGTTTGAATCTACTTGGAGTCTGGTGTGTGTGTGTGTGTGTGTGTGTGTGTGCGCGCGCGCGCGCATGTGTGTGCATGCGTGTGTGTCTATCTTTTTCTATAAGCTGACAACTTTCAAACCCCAGGACAGTTTCCCTTCATGGTCTCCAGAAAAACAGAAAACCTACAACAATAGCTCCATTGACTTTTATGTAAATGGCACTCTTCAGGAAAACACTGGGCTGTTTCCCAAAATCCCAGATCATACCCCAAGCATTTGTTTGAGTGGGATGTGGGGAGAGTGTTCTGTTGAGCCGATGAACATCTGTTGAAAGCTGCTGTGCTGGGTCCTATGGAGACAGAGTGCATAGTCCAGCTCTTCCCTGCCAAAGGTATAGACTGAGATTTACCAGACTAGGTACTGTGCTTGTGGTGGCTTTGTTCTGTGTCCACGTAGCTAAGCTGGAACTGTGTTTCCCAGGATTCCCTTCCTGTATGGTTCCAAGTTAGAGTCAACCTCAAGAAAATTTTATTCGAGATTTGGAAAGCTTAAGCGAAGTAGCAACCAGTGCACTGTGAAGGACAGAGCAGGATGCCAAGCATGTGGCAGTGCACACCTTTTGACACTGATCTGCTGGTTCACCTTGTTGGCGTAGGATATAGCACCCAGGCCGGCAGCTCCCCAAATCCTGCTGAATGTCTTCCTTCAGCTACTCTGAGTGCTGGGCCAGGTGTTCATTCAGCTCTATGACAAAGGGCCCCAGCTCCTCCTATAAGTTCATGAGCTTGGAAATGGCGAAAGAAGTCACAGGTTTCGGTTTGTCCTCAGGAGTTCTCCTTGTTCTCATAGGATCTGGTTTGTTTTCATAAGTTCCAGTTTTCCTTGCTCTCCTCCACTTCACATCCAGCTCCCCTTCCCGGCTGCTGGCCTGGCTGACTTCAGGCACAACACCAGATGCAGAGGTGACAGAGTTGCATGGATTTCTCCATCAACTTCCACAACTGCACAAGATGTAATCCCTGCACTGAATCCTTAATTTTCTCAGAGTGTTCTGCTTCTCTGGTTGGACGCTACAGAAGTTTATTCAAGCCATGTTAAAAGCCCAGAAGATGGAATAATTAGAAGCCGGAAGGCTTCACAGAAGAAGTGATACTGAGCTGCTTCTGAAAACATGAGTAGGAAGTAACATGTATGGGGAAGGAGAGAGAAATTCTAGAGAACAGCTGGCTCATGCCAAGCAATTGAAAGGGTAAACAGGAGTTTTGCCTTACAAGAACAGCTGTCCTCTCCATAGGTCCATAGGATAGGTAGAAAGTGAACATCTGATCCTAGCTCTTCTGGTCCCATTAAGATGAACCATTGGTTGGTCTGGTTCTTAGATGTGGTTACCCTTACACATTGGTGTCTACTAAGATACATTTTTCCAGGATGCACCCTTGTCACTACCCTAAGCCACTTCCCCATAGGAAAATATTGGCCTGCTCCCCTTTCCAGTGGCTCCACATGGCCACACCAGGCCTGTCTTTCTTGGCCCCCCATGCAGGCAGTGTTGTTTTCCCCATGATGCATTGGTGATGGCAGTGGTGTAGAGCAATGTTCTGGGGCTTCGTGTCCAAGGCAGGGGACTGCCCTATCGTCTTAGATCCCTAAGCTTATCTTGGGATCCATCTTTCATTCCATGGGACTCAACCTAAGGCAGGAACAAGGTGTCCTTCATCAGTAACTTGCTAATACTTTATAGGCATCTTGATAGGAGGGCATGGAATCTGGTATCCATTTATGCCTAAACCTGGAACCACTAATTTGAAACCAATGTGTCGACAGGGTGCTTCCTTCTGGTTCCAGAATGGGGAAAATTTTTGGCTTAAATAGGGAGAGCAGGGAAATAGAACATGGTATTTAAAAAGCCTGCTACCAGTTTACATGTAAATTTTAAAACTCAAACAGGGGGCGCCTGGGTGGCTCAGTTGGTTAAGTGTCCAACTTCAGCTCAGGTCATGATCTCACAGTCTGTGAGTTCGAGCCCCACGTGGGGCTCTGTGCTGATGGCTCAGAGCCTGGAGCTTGCTTCAGATTCTGCGTCTGCCTCTCTCTCTGCCCTTCCCCTGCTCACGCTCTGTCTCTTGAAAGTAAATAAACATTAAAAAAAATTTGTAAAAAAAAAAAAACTCAAACAGGATAGCATTATACATTCTATTCTGAATCATACATTTTTCACTTAGTATGTCCAAAAAATTTTTTTTAACGTTTATTTATTTTGAGTGAGCAAGATCATGAGGATGAGAGTTAGGGAGGCGCAGAGAGAGAGGAGAGAGAGAGAATCCCAAGCAGGCTCCACAATGTGAGTGCAGAGCCTGAGGGCTCGAACCCAGGAACCGTAAGATCATGACCTGAGCCGAGATCAAGAGTTGGAGGCTTAACCGACTGAGCCACCCAGGCGCCCCTGACTGAAAACCCTCTTAAAAGCAGCACATTTAGCTCTACCTCCTTTTTAAAAGTGGCTTCATAATATTCCATTTTACAGATATACTATATACTTTATTTAACCTTCACATATTGATGGATATTTGTTTCTGCCTTTTTTCCTTTTTGACATTGCAAACAAGGTTGTGCTAAATATCCTTATGTGTATATCTTAAACATGTATTTGTGTATGTCAGAGTGCCTAGAAATGGAATTGCTAGGTGTAAGGGAACGTGCATTTTATGTTTTGATAATTATTACCAAATTGCCCTCCTAAGGGGATATGCTAATTTTCTCTCCTACCATTAGTACATGAGAGTACTAACCCCTTTTTGAGGGGCACTTGGCTGGCTCAGTTGACAGTACATGCGATTCTTGATCTCAGGATTGTAAGTTCAAGCTCCATGTTGGGTGTAGAAATTGCTTAAAAATAAAGTCTTAAAGGGCGCCTGGGTGGCTCAGTTGGTTAAGCTCCGACTTCAGCTCAGGTCATGATCTCATGGCTTGTGAGTTCAAGCCCTGAGTCAGGCTCTGTGCCGACAGCTCAGAGCCTGGAGCCTGCTTCAGATTCTGTCTCCCTCTCTCTCTGCCCCTTGCCCACTTGCATTCTCTTTCTGTCTCAAAAATAAACAAACATTAAAAAATAATTTTTTTAAGTCTTAAAAAAAACCCACTTGAAATTATTTCCAATTCTTAAAAACTCATTATAGGTTTAGAAATATTTAGAAAGATCAAGTGTTGGGTAGATTTGGGTTTTTTGGTAAACCATGTGTTAACAGTTCTGAGAATTATCCTGGAAAGAGTTTCAGTTTGGGTCCGATTTGTGTGCCTTTGACAGATGCAGGCTCATCTTGATTGAGTACCAGCAAGGGGGCTGAGGAAGCTATCACCTGCTCCAGCCCTCCTCTCTGCGTTAGCTCTGCTGTCCGGCATACCTGCTCCTTCTTTGGCTCTGGAATATTCTCCCAGGCCTTTGCTGCATTTGAGATACCTGATTTTCTTACTGTTCTGCCATCCCACCTCAGGACCTTTATTCACGCTGTCCCCTTCTCCTAGAACACACTTTTTTTCCTCTTTCCCGTTGCCAGTCTACCTTTTACTTGTCCTTACTTCTCTACTCAAACATCCCTTCTTCCAAGGAAGCCTTCCGTGATCCCTCAGACAAGGTCAGGTTACCCATTACACATTTTCCCCTTGTAGCACAGACCTTATTGGCAATTATTTTTTAATTCATGTAATTATTTGATTAAAATCTGTCTCTCCCACTAGAATATAAACTGCATGAGAGCAAAGGCCTAGCATGTACTTAGTACATGGTAGCTACTCAGTAAATACTGTCGACTGAACAAATGACAAATTTTCTTTAGCAAGGCCTTGCATAAGAGATCTTCCATATATTTTGTTACCTTGGTTACATGTCCCCCATCGGATGAGTTGTTTTTTCACTTCTGCAGATATTTCTACTCTTCTCCCTTTCTCGCTTTTGTTGTTGTTGTTGACACTCTTTTCTGAAATGGAAAGAAAAGTAACTGAAATGGAAAAGGCTAAAAAATTATAGTCTTCACTGAATTGCTGATTATAAAGTTAATAAATATTTTCTGTAAACTTCCAAATAACACAGAAATATAGGGACTGGAAAATTAAAGTCTCCCCATAACCTCTTCCTTCAGGAAATACTACTAATGATGTGTCCCCTTCCAGACATTTTCCTGTGCATATTGAAATCTTTTGAATGCTTATTACATGCCAGGCACTGTTCTAAAGCACTTTACAAAAGTTAGGTCACAGCAAACCCTTTGAGGTAGAACTGTTATTAAATTTTCTTTAATGTTTATTCAGTTTTGAGAGAGAGAGAGAGAGACAGAGCATGAGTGGGGGAGGGGCAGAGAGAGGGAGACACAGAATCTGACGCTGAGCTGTCAGCACAGAGCTTGGGACACAGGGCTCGAACCCACAAACCACGAGGTTATGACTTCAGCCAGTCTGCTGCTTAACTGACTGAGCCACCTAGGAACTGTTATTATCCTGTCTTAGAGCTAAGGAAAATGAGACTTAGGAGCTAATCACACAGTGAATAAGTGGCTAAGTCAGAGCTTGAACCCATGCTGCAGATTCACACTCTTGACCGTTATACTAGCTTGCTTCTGATGCGGTAGGAAAGAGATGATCCTTTTTGTACTTTGAATTTTGAACCATGTGAACATGTAACATTCTAAAGCATGGATAAAAGACTAAAAATATCAATAACAAAAAGCTTTTCCAACAAAAAGCTTTTTAGTACCCCAGACTACCTTCCCTGAGTGACCCCTTGAGCCATCTGAAACCACATGGCAGGGGTCTCTGCCCCCTCCGACTTAGGCTGGAGGCTGAAGGAAATGGGACCATGGGTTTGTTGAGAATGCTCCTCATCTCTCCCATTCCCAGCATCTCTCCAGTTTCAGTGGGTTTGCCTGTGAGGAACTCCAGTCTCTTAATGCACGCACGCCAGCCCCAGTCCCTGTGTCTTAACAGGGAGACCTGGAGGAGTTGGGATAGAGCCGCCCTGACAAGGTAGGGGCCAAGGTCCTACCATCACACACAAATCAGCGTCTGATTCCTGGTTTCCCCCAAGTGGTCTTCGGTACACTGCCTTTTTCTGTAGCTGATGAGGTCACTGTTAACTGGTCTGTGCTGCTCCCCAGCACCAGAGTGCAGCCCCCAGGATAGGTCTTCCTGTTTTGTGTAACTTCCCAATGTCTCACATCTTCTTAACTCCTCAGATAGACCATGGCCCTCAGAGCATGTGGCTTGATCATTTTCCGAAGACGCCTCATTCCCAAGGTGGACAGCCCTGCGATTGAGTTTCTACTGCTGCAGGCATCAGATGGCATTCATCACTGGACTCCCCCCAAAGGTGCAAGGCAGAGGGGCTGGCTCTCGGGAAAATGCTGAGTGTTGCTCAGAAAGCCACCCTGCCTGCCCTCCACAAGGCTTATGTTCCAGTGACTGTGCAGCAGGAGGGAGAAGGGGGGAGTGGGGGTGGGGGCAGGAGCCCTTGATCCTTTCTACATACATGGTCTCCATGCGGCCAGAGCAGAGCTGGAAATAGAACTCTGTGATGGAATCCCAGGACAGAAGCAGCACCTGTTTTCCTGTGTGCGACTAGAGTGCCAGTCTCTGTGGGAAATGGCTGGGTGGGAAGGCACTGGGCTGGGAATGGGGGGCCTTGGGGTCAAGTCGTTACTGGGTTACAGGTCAGGAGCCCAGAGTGAACAGCCCCCAGATAGAAAGGAGCAGGAACTTTAAAGGGGAGTGTCGTGGGGGAAGGGTGAACAAAGATCCAGGTTGGAGGAAAATAAGGAAATGGGAACAGGAAATAAACTCTGCAGTTTTGCATTTCACTAAGGAGAAATGAGGTGAAAGAGAGGGACAGAAGTGTCACAAACACTATGAATAGAAATCTTCACACTTGTCTCCTGATCGCCAATGTCATACTGCATAGTACCTCTCACTGAAAGATTTCAAAGGACCTGTCCAGATTCCGTCCTGCCTGGACCTGGAGGAGAAGTCGCCCTGTTAACACTCCTGGGCAGAATGCAGCACAGACACAATTGGGAAGGGCATGTTCAGAGACTCCCCACACTTCTGAGGGCAGGTGGGGATCGGTGTCACCTCTCACCACCAACATCCCTCTCCCCTTCCTCCCCCGATGCAGTACTTACCTGGATTTGTGCACGTAGCTACATGAAGTACTATAGAGAGAGATTCTCAAGCCATGAGCTAGATTGGTTTTTTAAGCCTCGACTCCTGATTGCTTTCTGTGGGAGCTGTGCAGTAACAGCTGATTCAGAGCACTGCTGGGAGAGCCCCTGGGAAGGAGGAGGGCTAGGATGTCGCCTTGTCCCTGAAACAAGAAGGGAACAGCTAACAATTCCTGCTCCCCATGAGCTCCTGAACCGGGAGGCCCCCAGCAACTTGCTGGAACCATGTGTCGACAGAGGCTGCCAGACCCCTCCCTGTCCTTCCTGGCCCCTCTGGGCAAGCTGAGAATTTGCAAGGAGGGCCTAGAGGCAAAATTGAGGGCAGCTCCCAGTCTGCAGAGCTTCAGGCTCTCCTACAACAGTTTCTTGGCAGCTGTCTGCTTGGGTTTGAGTCTTGCCAACAAATTTTCTTAGAACTGGCTCTCAGCTTGTCCTTAGTCTAAGTTCCCATCAGGATTTTCCCTATGAAACTGGAATCTGGCCTTGCTCAGTTAGAAAGATGAAAACAATTTGGAAAAGCCTTGATAGCTACTTGGAAACAGCTGCCGGTGCTGCAGTGCAGGGTTTGGAGCCTGTCTGTTGGTCCTGGGACTTCAGGGACCAACTAAGACAGTGTTAAGTCTTCACTGTGGATTGTAGGCAAAGCGCTCCCTCTTTAGCCAGCTCTCACCTGCCAAGGAGGGACTGCCCTTCCTTCGGAAAATCGATTTAAGGTCTCCAAGGGAAAAGTCACCCTGAGAACATGGGATGAGGAGGGCTCCAAAGACTATGAAAGCGGAGGTCTGAGGGAGGTCATCTTCTAGACCGGACTTGCTAAACCCATGGTCTGTTAACTCTCTGCAGAGCAGATGGGTTGGGGGGGGGATTGCCCAGACATTACCTGTTCTGTACCCCATTCCTAGGCATGTTAGGATATTGCCAATCCCTAGACCCCCTTTAGCCTAGCAACATCTAAAAAAGTCACCAAAGACCCGCATCTTTAAATCATCTGACCTGAAAATTCCACCTTTGTTGAAGATCATCTCTTCCTCTTTTTTCCTAACCAGGCCATGTGGAATCAGGAGAAAATGACTTAGAAGCAGCCTTGCGGGAGACTCAAGAGGAAGCAGGCATAGAAGCAGGCCAGCTGACCATCATTGAGGGGTTCAGGAGGGAGCTCAATTATGTGGCCAGGGAGAAGCCTAAAACAGTCATCTACTGGCTGGCCGAGGTGAAGGACTGCGATGTGGAGATCCGCCTCTCCCATGAGCACCAAGCCTACCGCTGGCTGGGGCTGGACGAGGCCTGCCAGTTGGCTCAGTTCAAGGAGATGAAGGCAGCGCTCCAAGAAGGACACCAGTTTCTCTGCTCCACAGCCTCCTGAGCTGACCAGAGCACAGTCATTTACCTCAGTAGGATCCTTGAGGGCCTTCTGAGAGGAACCATTGTCAACTCCGGGGAAGGTTGTGTTGGTCTTTGGCTCATCATAGCAAAGAGCAGATAGGTTAGTAAAATCAGCTGAGGCCTCTCAGAGGAACGCAAACAAAAATCTCAGCTGGGTGTAAAAGAAGGCAAATGAGGAGTTAAAAAGAAAAAAAGTCTAGGTGCAATAAGTGCATCCTTGTAATTTACAAATAAACTTCAGGGAGCTTATCTATCCATCTAACCTGTTGTCTTTATTTCTTGGACTCTTGCCCTTGGTGGGGAGAAAGCTCAAGTGAAATGGAGCTCTGACCTTAGCCAGAGGGAATCCTCTGTCCATGCACTATACCCCAGAGAAGCTAAGGGAGGAGTCAGGGTGACTCTCCTGCTCTGGAACTCCAAGCACTCTCACCCCACCTGCCCAGCGTTCCTGAGACTTTGTGACCTGTAGTTGGACAGGACATACAAGCGAGTGGGACTAGAGCGCAAGAATTGTGTTTCTTCTGCTCACTAAATGTGCCTTCTCCCTGGCACCAGGCACATATGTTGTAGGTGCTCAGTAGATGCTTCCTAAAATAGAGACCCAAGGAATTTGTGACATATCCCAGGTCACAAGAGGGAGATGAGGGACAGACCACACTGGCTCACCAGGTCAGTGGCACATGGACCCCAACCTCTCAGCCCAGTCCTGCCTCCCAGAGTCAGCATGGGCCTTGTCAGCATGACTGAAGTCACTGGCAAGAGGCAGGCCCAGGCCCGGGGGACTCTGCTTGGCTACCCAGCAGCCCTGTTACTACACCTGTGCACTCCTTGCCTGCGGCTGCGTTCTCCACCCTTAGCAAGCTCTCATCATTTACGTTTCTCTCTTCCTACCTACTCCTTTTCACTCCAATTCAACTGTAAGACCCAGAGGCACAAGAGTTGGGTCTCAGCCCTGTTTTCCCGAGCTACTAGGGCTCAAGGAATGCAGGGCAGGTGTTAGATCCTACAGCCCTTCCAGGAGCTGTTAGCAGATGGATTCATGTGGATTTTATTAGAGGGTTGTTGCCCAACGAAGTGCAGAAGATTGGATGCAAAGGGGCGTTGGCAAAGGTCAACTTGGATTACCAAGGTCGAGAACAGCCACCCCTGAAGGAAAGAGAGAGAAGTCACCCAAGTCTTTAACAAGCTTCCAGATGTTTTCAGTCACTGGCTCTCCGTGTAGACAGGGCAAAAATACTAGCGAACAGGATCTTGGAGCACCGCCAAGGACCTGAATGGTTTTGTTCCTCACCCCTCTGAGCAGTGCTCTCTGAAGGAGGCCTACTGCAGGAAGTTTTTGGAGCTTAATGTTCTCTTTCCAGGCCAGAAGGGACCACATCCCACTGATTTAATAAATGCCGGCTGGGCAGTGGTGCCAAACCACAGACTAGCTGCCTCCTAACAAGGGCTGGCCAGCCCCGTGCTCTCAGCATGGGAGGCTGTAGGAGCTCAGGATGCTAAAACCTTATATGTCAGAGTTGGAAGGGACTGGAAAATGACCTAATTTTGCTGCTCATTTTTACAGCTGGGGAAATTGAGGCTTAAGAAGGTAGAAGGCCCTGGCAGTTGCCTATATGTGGGGTGCTTTGAGGATGAAGTACCCAAGAGAAGACTCTACTTTAGAATATCTTGTATAGCTTTGAAGTCATTCCTCTGGACCTTACAGAGTTTTCCATTAAAACACAGGTACTTTGGAGACACCTGGGTGGCTCAGTCGATCAAGCGTCTGACTTCAACTCAGGTCATGGTCTCACGGGTCATGAGTTTGAGTCCTGCATCAGGCTCTCTGCTGTCAGCACAGAGCCGGCCTCAGATCCTCTGTCCCGCTCGCTCCCTGCCCATCAAAATAAATAAACTTAAAAAAACAAAGGTACTTTTAAAAAATGTTTATATATATAAACACACACACACACACATATTTATATATATATATATTTTTTTTTTTTTTTTGAGAGAGAGAGCAGGCATTAGTGGGGGAGCAGCAGGGAATGAGTGGGACAGAGGATCTGAAGCGGGCTCTGCGCTGACAGCAGAGAGCCTGTTGCGGGACTCGAACTCATGAATCGTGAGAGCATGACCTGAGTTGAAGTCGGATGCTTAACCGAATGAGCCACCCAGGTGCCTCCAAAGCACAGGTACTTGGTGAGAGGACCCCATAAATTATTTTCATCTACTCTCTGCAGGAGGAATTGGTGGCAGGGTGGGACCAGGGCATGTTATAGGAGGTAGATGAGGTGGGGGAGAGTGGGACTGAGACTGGGACATGACAGGTGAGTAAGCTTTGTCATCATCCCCACTTTGCTTCTGGTCAGCTTGTTCAGAGGTGTGGGACCAAGATCACAGTTCGCCTTCGATCTGAGGCCCTCCACACTCCAAGCATGTCCTGGAAACCTTCCCTAATAAGCACCCGTCCTATAAATACTATCCTGTTCCCCACCTATACCTGAAGAGGCTTCTCTTGGAACTCCACCTGTTTTCCCCAGTACCGCCTCTACCACCCAGGGTGGAGAAGCATTTAACAGACTTATCCCCACCAGAGTAGGCTCTGGAAAACGAAAAAATGCCCTGTTGACTCCGAAACGCAATACCTTACACCCCCAGAGTAGGCACTTTGCTGAATTGAAGACCTAAAGAAATGAGGTTATAATGGTTGTTATTTGATGGTAGAATTTCAATTGAAATACTTGTATGAGACCTCAGGTGGTCCCCCGTGTTTGGGGAACAGAGGCTTACATCTCCACTAGTCCAGATTGTGGCCCAACCTGTCCCTTCTTTTTTAGAGGGCAGCACCAGCCCTGCTGCTGCCCCCTTGAGGCTGTGATATAGGTGCCCAGGGAGACCTTTTCTGTGCCTTTCTGGAACCCTACTCCTTTCCCTTCCCTTCCCTTCCCTTCCCTTCCCTTCCCTTCCCTTCCCTTCCCTTCCCTTCCCTTCCCTTCCCAACCTCCTGCTCAGGATAGTGTAATAGGAAGATCTCAACTGGACAGCTTGAGGAGGGAAAAGGGGGCTAGGGAGGGAGGGAAAAACAAGGATACAGAGTACAGAGGCACAATTTCTTCCTATTCTTTAGACTGGGGACTCCCAGGGACAGGACCTCCTCTTCTGTCTTTTCCCATTCCTTACCCAACCCCAAACCCAGCCAAACTCAGGGCTCGCAACTTAAGGTCATGAATTCTCCCCTCCCCTAATGGGTGAAGGAGCGAAAAGATACAAATTTCCAGTTACAAAATTAGTAAGTCAGGAGGACGTAATGTACATCATGGTGACTGTTGTTAACAAAACTGTATTGCATATTTGAAAGTAGCAGGGATAGGAGATCTCGAATGTTCTCATTGCAAGAAAAAAAATTTTTTTTGGTAACAATGTATGGTGACAGATACTAACTGGACTTACAATGGTAATCATTTTGCTACATACACAAGTATCCAATCATTACATTGTATACCTGAAACTAATACCTGAAAAATGTTATGTCAATTATATCTCAATATAAAAAAAGATGTCAGCCTCTGTTTTCCCCTATATTCCATCAAAATGGTAAAGTACGTTGAAAAAAAAAAAAAAAGATTTTCCCCTCCCCTCAAGCTGCTGGAAAAATCTCTGGGCATGATGAGGTAAATGGCTAGCCTTAAGATAAAAACCAGGTTGTTCCTTGGGAACAGGGGTGTGTGCCAGAGAGGGGAGGGTGTCAGCAGAAGTCCCACTGAGTCAGACAATAGCAGGAAAGGAAATTACCCAGTTGCCTCTGTGGTTTTCTTCAAGGCTGGGTCAAGGCAGGCCTCCCTTCTCAGGGATGGGCTGTGCAGCTGTTCCCAGAACAGAAGGTAGTATTTCTTCAAATGCTTTTCAAAATATACTCATAAGTATGTGTGTGTGAGTAAAATAGAAACAGGGGTGTGAGAAGTATTCAGGAAGTAGAAGCCTTGAATATCAGAGCTTGGATATTTTCCTAAGTGATTTGATTAAATTTCAAAAAGATTTCCTTAGCTGCTATGTGGGTTACATTGAAGGGTCCAAGAGTGAAAAAGTTAGAAGGCTACTGCAGTGGTCCAGGCTAGAAGTAACAAGATAGTAGGGGTAGTAGCCAGGGGATGGAGCATTGACCTTGGGCTTGAGGAGGGGAGAAGGGATCAGAAACTTGGTAAAGGGAACCAGCAGAAGACTTGCTCTGGAGCCAGCCAGGGTGAGAGATACTTTACCCAGATCTGGGGGGACAAGGTCAAAGACCCTCAGAAAGCTCACATCTTGGGCTTGACTAGGATTCAGCTGATTCATATGGTATTAGAAAGGAGACTAAGACTTTCAGGGTGTACAGGGTTACAGAATGGGGGCATCACCCCAGTTCCAGATTTCCTGCAGTGGTCACTCTGTCCCCATCCATTACCTCTGGAGGAGTTCCCATTCCTGAATATCAGCCCCCACCAACCAGCCCAGGGGTATAGGGGAAACCAATGAGGAATTCTGGTCATACAAGGCAGCTGGAAGTTCTATGGAGTAAGGACAGCCACCCCCATCCAGATATGCAGAGAAACATAAATTTGGAATGCACAAGAGGATGGGGACGGATGGGGTGCAGGACAAGGCTGGAAGGGGTCAGAAGAGGGGTAGAGGTAGTTTCCAGCTCAGTTCCCTCACCTTCCCCTATCTCCCAAGATCTAGCTCTTTCTCATGACTCCTGCCATTCCAGTCCTCCCACCCTCTTCTCGAATCTCTCTGTTTTGGTATCAATAGAGGAAGAGAAAACACTTCTTGACCTAGAAACAGTGGGTGGCAGCTTCAGAGACACACATTTCGGCTGGCTCTCCACCCTTGGTGGTATACAGGCCAGGGCTGGGCCAGGCTGATGAAGGGTGGGTAGGAGATTCTAGGCATTTGGATGCAGAACACCACATTCCAGTCCAGTCTTGGTTACCAATCTTCTGCCAATCCCCTCCTCTCTCAGTGCTTCAGTTTGTTCATCTGTGCTTTGTGATTAAGAAAATGGCAGAAGCCTGACTAGAAACCAGATCACAAGCCAAGGGCCAGTGTGCTGGCCAGAAAAGGGCACTCTTCCCTTTGGCCCTGTCCCAGCACACAGTGAATGCTCAGTGGGTATGGTGTGCCCCCTCCCCCATCTAGGCTGTAAGAGGCTGCTGCCCGCCCTTAACGCCCTTCTGAAGGGTATACGCCTCCTCCTCCACGCCAGATAATGTAGGTCTTACAGATTGTTTTATCCCTCCCCATGCCATCTCAGACAGCACATACTACTTCATCTTGGGCTGTCCACTAGAACTTTCTGCAACTATAATCCATCCTGTCCAATATATTAGCCACTAGTCACACATGGCTTTTGAACACTTGAAATATGGCTAGTGTGCTTGAAGAACTGTATTTTAAATTTTATTTCATTTTAATTGATTTTAAAATTAAATTTAAGAAGCCACATGTGGGTAGTAGCTACCACATTGGATAGCACAGGTTCTAGGCAGAGCTTTTCTTTGTTTCTTGTTTAGTGTGCCTTGTTTAAAAGAAGAATTGATAGGAGTTACCATTTATTGAGCCCTTACTCTTTGCCAATTTTTGCATAAGTGCTTTACAGGTACATCTCAATGAATCCTAGAAATTCCTTTCAAAAGATGAAGAAGCCGTGACTTAAGAAGTTAGTTAAACTGGCTTTAGATTCCAAAGAAAGCTGGAGGGCCATTCGAGTGTGAGTCATGCTCTCCAGCCACTTAGGGAACCTTCCAGAACCCAGCCTGGGTGTTCTGCCTCTATAGTCACTCTACAGACTATTGATGGTTGTCGGGCCCCAGGAGGTTCATCACTGAGTACAGATTGGTGGATGCTCGTGACAAAAAGGAGAAGGAAGCTCGTTCATGAACTCCCCACCTCCTGGGGACACAGGAATCCTGGCTCCTGACATCCCACCTTCAGATATCTCTCCTCTTGCCTTTCTCTGGACCACAATGTCCCTTGGGTCACAAACTCAGAGCTCAACTGGGTGCTATGTGCAAATGTTTGGGAAATGTGTGTCACAGGCAGGCCCAGAGAAAGCCAGCTGGGCTGGGAGCTGGGGCCTAGAAAAATCCTTGTTGTTTTTATGCAATAAACCCCACAAAGATGAAAACAAAAAACAAAAAGCAAGAAATAGTATAATAGCTACCTTTTATTGAGCACCTACTTGTGCCAGGCACTTTACATACATCTGTGCTTTTAATTCCCACAACAACCTGGGAGGTAGGCATTATCATCACCATTTTACAAACGAGGAAACTGAGGTTCAATAAGGTTAAGCAGCTTGCTTAAAATCACACAGCTTGTAGACAAGTGGTAGAATCAGCACTCGAGATGGACATCTGTGAGTGCCCCCAAACTTTCATTCGGCATTCTTCACACTGGGGAAATAGAGGGGGTGGGAGAGTGGACAAAAGGATGCATTCTTTAGGGGTTGAGGGAAGCGGAGCCCTGCCCTGTTCCCTACCTCCCCACTCTGGCAAGCCACTTCTTCAGACTCAGCTGCAAAGTCAGGGAGATTTACTCTGGCTGAGGTTGCTCTTCTCAGAAAGGGAAAATGGCTGAAACGAAAGACCTTACCCTGTATGTGTATTTACAGGTGTTGATGTGCAGATGTAGTTCACGTGCCGAAGCACACCACCACCAGAAAAAGAACACCGCTCCCTTTTAGGCCACACCCCTGCCATGTATGCAGGGAGCGGGGCAGCTGAGAAATCTTGAAAGGGCTGTTTATTTCCTACTACAGTCCTAGGGACGTCAACCAGGAGAGGGCCAGCTCAACAATCAAAACCTCAAATTTGCTTCCTGTCCCCTCCTTCCAGGCATATCCAGCTTCAGAAGTGTCATGTTCATTACACAGATCCAGGAACACATGGTGCCTCTCTCTCTCTGTCTCTCTCTCTCTCTCTCTCTCTCTCTCTCACACACACACACACACACACACACACACAGGTTCTTGAGTTAAGGCACCAAGTCAGGCCTGCAAGGCCTTGCAAGTCCTTGCCCATTAGGCCATGGCCCTGGTTCCAGGGCTGAGCCCATGTGTTTACATAGATGGGTAAGTGCAGCATTAGGAGTCTCTTCACAAATGAGGGACAACAATGATAGCTCGGTGCTGTGCCGAGTCCTCCTGTCCTCAGGGATGGGACCTCCTTCCTCCTTGTCCGTTGGCCAGACACCTCCAGCCCATCTCCTTAGCTGGGGTAGGACCAGGTCAGCACACTTCAGGCCAGTGCTGGGAACTCAGGGCCTGGCTTCCAACACCAAGAATGTGTCCTTCGAAGTGTGGCAGGGAGCTATTTGGGAACGTTAGAGAGGGTCCAGTCCCCTCCTCAGAAGGACAAAGATGGCCATTCAGGCCAGGATGGACGGTAAGGTTTCTCTCTGTGCTTTTAAAACACAATCGTTGTAATACGAAGAGAGCTGGACTTTTACCTCTGAGTTCTCTCACTCCCACCTCAGAAAGAGGTTTCTGCAGACTGCAGTGAGCACGGAGGGAAAGAGTGTCTTTAGGATTGTGCGTTGAAATGGAAAGCTGCTTCAGCGCCCCCTCACCTGGCCCTACAGGAGCTGGCTGCAGCATATTTTATGTCAGCGTCCACTTAGTGGGAATTGCAGAGGTGGGGACTTCCTGGGGATGCACGGCGTGGTTGTGATGGAGGGCAAAAGGCCTGCATGAAGACAGAGGTGAGGGCTGTGAGGTTCCCAGGTCCTGGGTTGGGTCAGGATGCCCAGATGAAGTAGGCGACTTCATCCAGGTCGACGGGGTAATCGGTAAGCAGCACTGGGGTTTTGTCAAAAAGCTCGCCCTTATAGCTGCGCCACTTGCCTGCGGGCAGGTAGACGTCTCGCTCCTGCTTGCCTGGCTCCAGTACTGGCGCCACCAGCAGCGTGTCTCCGATAAGGAACTGCGAGTCGATGCGGTGTGCTGTCTCATCGCCTGGCGCAATCCACCAGAGGGGGCGCACGATGGGGTCGCCTGTGTCGGTGACCTCACCAGCCAGCTCAAGCAACAGCGGCGCTACGAGTGTGGCCCTCAGCGCGGCAAACTTGTGCGCGATAGCCACCACTTCGGCGTCGTACTGCCAAGGCGGGACTGAGAATTGCATAGCGGGCATGAAGGCGGCCACCTCTAGCCAGCGCACGTAGAGCTCACGCTCGGGCACTTCGCTACCGCCCACTGTGCGCTCAGACACTGCGTTTCCACCCACCATATCCGGCAGGATGAATGGGTAGCCCAGCATGCTGACGGTGAGCACCGCGGGGATGAGCGAGCGCAGCCCCAGATCATAGCCCCACACCGAGTCGCGGTCCACTAGGCGGAAGAAGCACGAGATGTTCTGTGACTGGTAGCCCACGCGGACCTCTGCCAGAGAGAAGAAGGGCAGCGCCATTTCAGTGTAACGTCGGCTCCATATGCTGGGGTCGGACAGCGGCCTGTAGGTGCTGAAGTCCCGTGGCAAATAGCTGACCTCTCCTGCGTCAAACTTGAAGGAGGCCACAGCATAGCGGGAGCGCAGCCGCCGCAGGTGTCCCTGGAACCAGTCGCGCGCCTCGGGGCGTGTGAAGTCTAGCACCGCGCCGATGCCATTCCACCAGCGCACAAGCGCAGGCAGCCGGCCAGTGGGTTCGCGAACGAAGAGTTCGCGTTCTACGCCCTCACCAAAGCACGATGAGTTGTAGTTCACAAAAGGGTGAACCCACAGCGTGACGCGAAAGCCGGCGTCACGCAGACGGCGAAACATGTCACTGGCATTGGGGAACTTGGCCTCGTCGAAGTCGAAGTCTCCATAGGCAGGTGTGTACATGTCGTCTATTTCCAAGTGGCTGCTGTTGAATCGGTGCTGGCGGATCTGCTGGGCGAAACGTTGCACTTTGTCCTGGTTCACAGCGCGCCCATACAGCACCCAGGTGGACCAGATGGGGTCCCTGAAGGCCTCAGGTGCTGGCACCCTTGACGGTTTGTTGAAATAGCGTCGAACCATGTATTTGTGGATTGAAGTGACATCGGAGCCGACACACACACGGTAGCTGAGCTCTGGCGCTGCGGAGCGGCCGGCAGGTGGCTTGTAGGGCGTGTCGTGGTAGCGTGCCTGCAGCCGCAGGGAGCGCTCAGTGCTGTTCCAGCCCAGGTGGAAGGGCACTGAGTCGTTGACCTTGATGGCAGCTGCACGTGACGACAGCCAGTAGCGTTCAAGGATGCCTCCAAATGCGGCGTCGGAGGAGTAGACATCACTGGTGACGAAGGGCTGCGGCTCCTGCTGGCCATCCAGGCGGATAGGCCAGTGCTGGGTCCTCATCTCAGCACCGCCGTACCAGTGTGCGGCCGCATCGCCCAGGAACATGGCGTGTTCCACCGCGCGCCCCGGGGCTGCCTCCTCCCAGCGCACACGGTAGCACATCACTGTGTCCTTGGGCCTCACCGTCTGGATAAAGAAGTGCAGCGGGCGCCCATCGGCTGTGCGAGAACAGCCAAGCAGGGCACCATCGCGGCTGCAGGAGTCAAGGTCCAGCATGCCTGAGCGGAAGGCCAGTCGGAAGACTTGCTCACCCTTCTGGTTGCGGATGGAGAAGCCGCCTCGATTGAGGTCCAGCAGCTCTGCGCGCAAGCGTTCTGCTTTGCGTAAAGAGGCGCTGTAGTAGCACCAGGCCACCACTGCAGCCAACACCAGTAGCAGCCCCAGCACCGCGGAGCCTAACAGTGGTTTCAGCTCTTTGGAAGGCTTGGGCTTGGCAGGTGAGAAGTTATCGGGCAAGAAGGTGTACATAGCTGCGCCTGCGATGGCCTTGGGACTCTTACAGTCTGTGTGACTCCCAGGGCGGCGGCGGGGATAGGCTTGGCTCTTCTCCTGAGGGTTCTGGCGCATCAGCCCCTAGTTATGGAATGAGTGGACAGTGAGACCACCCAACAAAGCGCGTCTGAACCTGGCCTGCCGGATTCTGGAAGGGGAAAGAGAGAAGTAGAACTGAGCTTTCTCATGCGGCAGTATTTCCCTTTGCTGCAGCAAGAAAGAAGAGGTGTATACTTTGGGAAGGTTGTATTACTGGGATGTAAGGTCTGGGACTAAAGGCTTGACCCTTAACAGGACCATCTGTCTGTATCTTACCTACTCTTCCTCACAAACCCAGTTTTTGCCAAAATTAGTCAGGACTCTGAATGGGGAGGGCCAGGTGGCATGCACCTCCATTTCCCTGGTGGAAGAACAAACCTAGGCAGGGTCAGGGAGCTGTCTAGAATCACAGAATTAGTCAGGCCTCCCTGGGTCACACATGGGTGCAGTTCAGGCTGAAGAGAAGGGGAGGGATCTGGGGAGGGCCATGGTGGGAGAGGGAAGATAATCCAAACAGCTCCTTCAGACCTTTAACAAGGCAGTAGGCTGGCTTTCCTGTCCCCAGAGGGGGAGAGGAGAGAAGAAGGGGGAACATCTCAGGCATGGAATTTAATCTTGAGTCAAAAGTCAGATTAAATCTAGAGATTAGAGAAGATACCCAAAAGCCAGACTCAGTTTGGGGCCTGGTTTGAGAGAGGCAGGGTTGAGTCTGGACATTAGGGCTGGGGTAAAGAGTCTAGCCTGGGGGCCATGGTGACTTCTCAGACCACCCTTTCTTTGCTCTCTCAAATTCCACCTGTTCTCAGCAATTGATTACCAAGTCCATTTCCCTGCCAACCTTCCTGCTCTCTACTCCTGGCAACACATCTGTGGGCCAGCTACTTCCTGGATGTGTCTCTACCACTCACCGACTCTCCTGCTGCCCCTGCCTAGTTTGGGCACTGTCATTTCTCCCCTGTATCATTGCAATACGTATCCCCCTAGGCCTCCCTGCTTCCAACTTCTTTTTCCCCCAGTGCCTTCTGCTCATGGCAACAATGGTGATCTTCTTAAAGCACTTATGAAACTATATATCTGCCTAGTTTAGAGAGCTGCTCATGACCCCCAAAACTAAATTCGGGAGTGTAAGCTTTGCAATCAAGAGTCAAGGCCTGCCGTGGTCTCATCTGCCTTTCTGATTCCATTTCCAGCCAGACCTATCCTGTGACCACCAAACTCATTCTTTTCCTAATCTAAATCCTTCAACCATAGGCTCTAGAAAATTTCACCTAGCCACAATGGGCCAATGTCTCTCCCCCATCTATCAGCTCTTCATGGAGCAGACACCCCATACTGCACACATACATTCTCATACAGTGTATGCTAAACATCCAGATATGACTGCAAAAAACCCATAAAACCCCGTAGAGGTTGGGGGGAGGTGTGTGTCCCAATCTGCTACGCGAGGCCACTGACCCTTCGTATCTCAGCCCTCAGGGCAGAGTTCAACAAATAGCACCAGCTAGGTACACACACAGACATAAACAGTGCCAGCCAGCCTGCTGCCCACCTGTTCCAGCTGGGAGGAAGTCGAGAGGGAGACTGACAAATAGTAATTAGCCTGCTCCTTGGTGCCAGTGTCTGTCTCTAAGTCCTCAGCTATTTCCGAGGAAATGCCAGAACTGCAGGGGGTCCTCACTTCCCCCACCTCTCCCATGAAGAAACTATCAAGAATGACAGGTACAGACCAGAATTTGATCCCAGATGTCAATATAGAGCTCCCTACAATGCCCCTCCCCTCCAGGGGAGTGTTTCAGGACCTCATTCTCTTGCTCCCTCCCCCCAACTCTCTCAGCTGGTCAGTTCCAGCTGGTCTGGAACAGCCTCTTACTCTCTTTCTCTCATCCCACACAACTTAGCTTTCAAAACTTCCCTGTAGGAACAGGTTAGAAAAGCCCTCCTGGAGAATGATCACAGTAGCCTTTAGCTGATGCCCTCAAGCTAAGCAAAACCCAAAGAAGTAGCCGCGGTACATTTATATTCATTCATTCAGGACAACCAAGGCCCCATTCTGGGCAATGAGAGAATGAGGGGAAAGGGTCCATATCTGACTAGGACAGAGAACCTCTCATCCTCAAAACTTTCATAAAAGTCAGCCCATCTCATGACACCTGGAGGCATAGAGAGGTTCCCAAGATGACCTCAAGAGCCCTTTCCAACCAGGTTCTGAGAATCTTAATGTTCTAGGATTCCAAGGTGTTTTCTTTTTGTGAAGGACAGGAACCCACAGGCCTGGGCACCCACTCCATGCAGGCCCTGTACTGGTCTCCCAAATGCCACCACAGCATCCAACTCTAACAATAATGCTAAACAAGAGGCATAGCTATAGTGCCTATTTTACATATGAAGAAACTTGCCCAAACAGAAAAAGGAACTTGTTTGAAGTCATCAGGTAGCAAGGTTGCCTAATCCAAAAACCCAGCTTAACCTTCAACAGCATAATTTTCAAGAGATGGGAGATAATGGTCCGACTGGCTGAATGCAGCAGAGGAAAGGAGCTTTGTGGGCCAGAGGGTGGGACAGGCTCCCATCGGGTGAGTATGTGCATAGTGAAGCCTATCTTTTCAAGGGTTGATGCTGCTACTTGCTCCAGGAAAGCTAGTTGGGGGTAGGAAAGGGGCAATTTTAGTGGCATCTGGCACCGGGGCTGTGGAGGAGGAATTGTGGTTCCTGTGTTAACTGCGTTAGAGACCCCTGTAATCTGCCGCCTCGGCCATCTGGCCAACCACAGGCTACCCAATGCCGGCAGGTGGGATTTGACCTAGCCAAGCCTTTCCCCACTTGACACTCAACCTCAGTCTTGGCTGCCAGCCCCTGGCCGGATCTGAGGGGTAGGGCCTGGCCTGGGCCCAAAGAAGGGAGGCCATGCCGAGTTGATTCGTTTGTCAACATAATTCCAGGGGGTTGGGGGAGGAATGTCAAAGGCAACTCGATCCCGCCCATCTCCCTGCCCTCCTCAATGACAGGATCCGAAAGGATCGAGTGACTGCGCCTACAGCTTGGAATACTCCGCCCCCACCCCAGCGCTACAGCTATAGTGCCCGAAGGGACAGAATGAGGTCTAGGGGCCAACCGCCCGCTGGGAACCGCGGCTTGAGGAGAGGCCCAAGTGTCCAGGCTCGCACCCCCTACTCATTAGTAGGAGCTAAAGTTCAGGAAGTGTCCTTCCTCAACACCCCCCACCCCAAAATCCTCCCGCTGGGCTCACTCACGGCAGTGACCCCAGAAGTGGGGGTGAAGGGAGGCTCCCGAAGATTCCCTCCACGCTAGCCGGGGTTGGGCTGCCACAGCACAGCGCGGGGCGCTGCCTAGCTGGGGAACAGCTGAGGCCCTCCTCGGGACCCGCCCTCTTCCTCCTGGGCCACGCCCCGGTCGTTCTGTCTCACTTCAGGCTTCGGAGTCCAGCCCCGCCCCTGGTGCTTGAATCCTCCGCCTACATTGTCACGCGAACATGAGGCCCCACCCCTTAGCCCCCGCCTTTCTTCTGTTTTGTGCCCACCTCCGGGCCACTCTGGCCGGCCACCAGTCGGAGGTCTCCCGGCTCCGCCCCCTACCTTCAGGCTCGCCCTCGCCGGGCAGTTGCTTACTGCATGCAGGCAGGGCTCAGCCCTAAGCCTTCTGGGAAATGTAGTTCTGGAGGAAGGAGCAGTTGTAGACTGTTGGATTCTTGCACCTCTAGGCTAAATTTGGGATGTGTATGAGGAGAAACAAGCCACAGGGTAAAGAGGCAGGGTTGGCTCTTGGTATTCCTTTCCCTCCAGAATTGGACAGATTAAAGTCATCTCGGTATAACGCTCCCTCTAGCTCTCCATGTAGAAAAAATTTCCCATATGGAAAAAATTCTTTCATATAGAAAAAAGGTAGCGGAGTTCCGGGAGGATCTCAGAGGCTCGGTGCAGGAAGGTCCTATTAAGGACTCAATGGAAGGAGGCTAGTTTCACCAGCCGGGAGGCCCAGGTTTTTTGTTTCACTGGACCAGACCAGTAGTGTCTGAGGTTGGGGACGTCAGTATTGTGCAATGCCCCCTCTGTCTTCTTCCACCCCCTGACACCTGTGGCGGCAGCTGTTAAGAATGACCGTGCTGTGAGGTGATGGTCGTGACCCACTCTACCCCTACTCCGAGGAGAAGTTGGGTGCAAAAATGCTAAAGATCCCAGAGATTCCAGAACACCCCAACCGTTACTTCTAGAGGGACAGAGTAACAGGGCTTTGCTTTGTAATTTGAAATTTCTTAGTCATGAAACCCTCTAAAGTTATGTTTTGGACCCTTGGACTTGGATAAGGCAGAGCAGCAAGGGTGTCTGAACATAGACTCTTGGGGGGCTATGATGGAGACTCTGGGAGAAGAGATCAAGAGCTTTGGGTATAGGGAAAGGTCTCTGACTGCAGAATGGAAGATTCTGGGTCCGCTGAGATGTGGTGGTGAGGGAACATCTAGGTTTGGGGGATTACTGAAGAAATATCAGCTGGAGGGCCCTCCTGGGTGTGAGGTCATTGGGCCCTCCCTGCATGGCTACGTAGACCCATCTGTTTGGGTGGAAAGATCACCAGCTATTGTTCCGTATCAGGAGGACACTCAGGGCCACCCAAGGGAAACCCTGAGATGATGGGGGCAGGGAGGGCTCAGGGCAGGATGACAGAAACTGCACCTCAGTTCAGGGGGCCTGGCAGAGGCCTGAGTGACTAGCTCCTCACTACCAGATCCTGCTGGGTAAGGATGCAGGAGGCAGCCTCTGGCGTGAAGAGTTTATTTACTGCTCAGCCCCCTTGGCCCTGCCAGCCTGGGCTTTACCAGCAGTGGCAATCAGGATAGGTTTCAGACACAAACTCCGGGTGGATGACATAGTTGTTTCTTTGGGGGCCACCAGTCTTCTTGAAGTGACTTGTGTCCCATCTGTGGAGAGAAATGGGTCAGTCCTTTTAGATCCTCATAGGTCTGATTCCAATTCTCAGTGCTAATACTGAGTGCCCCTAATACCGATCCCATGCTCTAACACTGACCTCTTGACCTGAGATTCTATTGTTACATTTCTGTTTCCCAGTACGCGCTCCCTAACATTAATTTCTTATCCTTTATTTCAAGCCCTGAACCTAATGCCTTGATCTCCTGAGTCTAAGCCCCGCTGCCAACCTGTGAACCCTTCCATGCCAGCCTCAGCTCCTTCTCATGGGGTTCTCCATTCCCTTGCCCGCTTTGACGTCCCCATGGTACTAGCGCCCCCTGGTGGTATCTTCCAATCAGTGCATCGCAGCGGACAACCTGTGGCCGCGTTCCCCGCTGCGCCAAGCGAATTTGCAATGTGTTTGCGCCAAACTTACCTAAGGTTCGGATAAGGGTAGTATGACGGCGGGGGAGTTATAACAGCACAGTGCATTCCGGACCGGTGCTCGCAGGGAGATACACTCCTGGAGGAGGAAGTGATGGGCAGGAGGAAGTCGGGCCTTCTGATTTAATCCTACCCCCAAACCCACACCAAGGCTCCGAGCGGCGCTTCAGGTGTCAAGTCTTATGGCTCGGAGTTCGAGACCCCATTGAAGCATCTCCTCTGGGAAGACACCTGAAAGTCCCTATCCTCTTTAGGCCTCATTTCTGCCGCCCAGGCTGGGCCATTGGAGTACGCTGGACTCTGGGGAGGGTCGGGCTCCAGTCGCTGAAGACCTAGGAGCCCCGCCCCCCCCATCCTCTCCACTGAAGGGCAGTTATTCCAGCACTAAGATTCAGACACTTCCTCCCTCCGCCCCTCTGCCCTTGTGAGGGATGAGACTCGGCCTCGCACAATGAATCAGACTCTGGGAAAGGGCGGCGAGGTGGAAATCACCATGAGTTAGGAACAGGATCCAGGACTGCCCACCCCCCTCCGCCTTCCTCTTCCAAGCTCTCTAGACCCACGCGGACTTTGGAATTCTCCCAGGCTCAGCTCGCCTTGACTGCCACCCGGTGCAGGGAGAAGGTTGCGCTGCAGTTTGGGTTGTAGTTGAGCGCTCAGGCCTCAGTTTCCTCAACAGTAACACGCTAAGTTGTCCACTTTCAGAGGTGGTGTGGGGCTTGGAGGCCAAGGCCCCTCTGGTAATGTGGTTACGATTTCCTTGCTCACATACAAAACATGGGGCAATGACCCTGTCCATTATCAACAGTGACCGAGACCCAGGAACACAGGCCGATTTTTTTGAGGACACGTGGCACTCCGCAAGCTAGAACCTGAGTCTCCAGGACCGGGTGTCCAGATAGGGAACAAGGCGTGGGAAGGGGATGCAACCGACTGGTGTGCAGAGGATTTCTTCCTCAACACAACACAAAACAAAACAAAACAGGGGCGCCTGGGTGGCTCAGTCGGTTAAGCGTCGGACTTCAGCTCAGGTTGCGATCTCATGGTTCATGGGTTGAGCCCGGCCTCGGGCTATGGGCTGACAGCTCAGATCCTGGAGCCTACGTCTGATTCTGTTCTCCTTCTCTCTCTGCCCCTCCCCCGATTGCACTCTGTTTTTCTCTCTCAAAAATAAATAAACATTTAAAAACAAAAACAAAACCCACAGCCTTCCAGTGGGGCCTTTAGAACAGATATAGGAGCCAGGTTGACCTCGAGCCCAGTTCGGGACGGATAGGGCCAGGAACCCGGGGGGAATCTTCGTGCAGGTTCTCCAGTCTCAGGGCTAAGCTCAGGCCCTGGGGCCTGAGGACAGGACAGGACGGGGCCTAGTAAGGGAATAGAGGCAGCTGCAGGTGGGGTTAGGTCTGGCATAGGGGTAGGGCAGAGCTGGAAAAGGTGAGGGATAGGACTCGCACCGCCACTGTAGGCTGGACCCTGGGGGGCGGGGCTTGTTTGGGGGCGGGGCCTGTCCAAGGCTGGAGCGGCCCAGCGAACCTTACAGTCGGGTGCTCTGTACACAAAGGCCGGTGGCGGCGTTCCGTGCAGGGTGCTCTGGTGGTGCAGTAGTCCATCCCACGTAGACAGTAGTGGCGGCCTGAGCAAGCGCTTTCATAACCCCGGAAGGGCAGGCGGCCCGGCAGCGGGTCCAGGCACCCGCATCGGGGCATGATCTGTGGCAGCGGCTGGTTCCGTGACAGCGAGTTCAACATGTTGACTACCACCTCACGCTCTACGCCCGCGGCCACAAGCCCAGGAGGCCCACAGAGTTACAGGAAAGGGAAGAGACAGGAAGACATGGAGACAAAAACAGGGACAGATAGAGACAGGATTATACCCTCTACAGGATCTTTATCCTCTGTCCAGTCCCCCAGGTCCCATCCCGCCGTCCTTCTGGTCTACCCCACCACCGCCCCACCGTCTGTTACCGTAGGCATTGAGTCGTTCCGGTTTAGGAGGGCACCGCAAGGGCATTCCTCGAACAGCTGTCTCCATTCCAGCCTCCTGGAAGTGGCACACATGGTACCTCAAACTCTGACCTGAAGAGTTCCTCCTTTTGGGGGTCCTCCCTGAACCTCCAGACCAGTCCCAGGCCATAAGTTCTCCCGCTTTCCAGATGATCCCCTACTGGCCCAGGCTCTGAGTGTTTAGGAATGTCACCAGGAAACGCATTTATTCCTCCTCGGGGAAGGGGAAAGGGAGGGAAGGAAGTGGAGCTGTAGGTAGCTCTGGCAACCCTGCCTCAGCCTTTGCCTTTGATTTTACCTCTGCTTAGCTTCTGTGTGGTTGTGCCTCTGTGTGTCTTTAATTGAGAAGAGGGAGTATCAATACTATAATATTGCCTGTCCATCAGAATCACCCGGAGAACTTGTGAAAAATTCTGATTCTTGAGGAAGTTCTGATTCAAAAGTGTTCAGTAAACCTGAAGTCAGCCATTAGGCTACAGTTAAGAGCCTCTGCTCTGGCCCCATCCTCTCAAATTCCCTCTTTCCTCTGGCCTGGGCTCCTTCCTATTTCCTTGGAAGACTCTACTGTATCTATCTACACTGCCACTGGGTGGCCTTGATCTCCCTCCAATTGTCCATGCTCACATCACGAAGGGGAATCTATCCCCTCACCATCAAAAAGGAGAGGAGAGTGGAGCAGGTCATTGACTCCTTGGCTAGACCTTGTGGGAAGGGGTCAAGAGGCAAGCTTGAGGAAGGTAGCAAGTCAGGCAGTACACACTAGTTGTGTCCCCGCAGAGCCCGGCCAGAGTTTGGGATCCAGGGGACCAGGAATTGTTCATAGAGTTCCATTCCTGGGCTCCTTTGTCTCCTAGGAAATACAAACCCGAGTTTCACACTTGGGAAAGAGCCCTGGAACATTGCTGGTGGGAAAGGGATGAGGAACTAGTGGTGAAATATCAGTCACTGTGGTTTAGAAGTGGAGGAAGGTATGTGGCCCAGACCCCAGGCATCTGTTGGTCACAGTAGATACCTTAGGTAGCCGGGGAAGGCATGTAGTATATTTGTTCCAGTTGGTACAGTTGTAAGGTGTCATCCTCCATGTGTTACACCGGTCACCACACAGGTAGTATGGGTTGCATTTGTCTACTCGATCATAGGAGTGGAGACATAAAACATCATTACTCCTTATTCTACCCCAGGATCCAGGTTTCCCTAGATGTTTCTCCTCTGATCCCCAGCACAAAGCTGGACTTTTAATATCCCTCAGGCCAGTCAATCCCAGCCTGTCCCTAGATTTAGACACTGAGATGTAGGCCATTTTTCACCTAAGGCAAGCTTCTGAGTGGGGTCAGATCCTTTGAGCTGATCACTTCGCATTCTGGCACTACCCTCTCTGAATCAGCCAAGCTGAAAATGGATCCTCCTCCCAATTCCTCCCTCTCATCTTCCACATCCAGCCTCCAAAATTTGCTTATTCTGCCTCCTTAAAATCACTTGAATCTTCCCCTCTTCCAGCCCCCCATGATCTCACCCCTGTATCTCTGCAGCGCCATAAGCAGGAGACAATGTCATGTCGTGGTTAGTAGAATGGACTCCACAGACATTTGGGGTTCAAATATCAGCTCTGCTAAATATTAGCTCTATATGACCTTGACTGAATTAATTAATTTCACTGTGTCTCAGTCTCAATTTAAAAATGGGGTAATAGTATGATCTACCTCACAGGATTGCTGTGAGATTTAAGTGAGTTAATATATGTAAAACACTTAGAACCATGCCTGGCACATAGAAAACTATTATTAAAATTAGCCTACTAACCTCCCTACCTCCTCTTGAAATCCTAAAATCCAATCTCTACATAGGTTTTCACAAATGAAAATCTGACCAAGACACTTCTCTACCTAAACATCCTTCAAAGCCCCACTCACCCAGTCATCTAAGTCTGTCCAAAAGGCCATCTGTGATCTACTACCCTAACACTCTGAAAGAACACATGTGAGAGACACCAGAAAGGAGGTGTATATGTGTGGGACAGCGTGTTGGGATTTGGAGTTCTGGATTGACGAGTTGGACATACTAAGTTTGAGGTGTTTGGGGACATTAAGGCAAAGTTGACTATAATCAGATGGAGAGTAGAATTCTGGTGAGAAGTCAAGGGTAGAAATAAAGACTTAGAGTTGTCAGTTAAGATGTCATTAGATAAAATGGTCTTAGGAGAGGAGTAAGGAGAGAAGAGGGCTCAGATTAGCACCCCGAGGAACCCCACATTTCCAGGATGGGGGGGTAAGAGACCCAGGCAACTGAGGCATCAGAGAAGCTGAGGAAGGAAGGACTTTCAAGAAGTAGAGAGTGGTCAGAGAGTGAAATGCATAGTGTAGATCTCATAAGGTAAAAATCGAAGAGTCCCATCGATGTGGTAATCAGAACTACATAAGAGCAGTTTTCATGTTTGAGTGTAGGAGATGCAGACTCTCAATTTCAACTGGATAAATATTTACCATCAATCAATTCAATAAATACTTATGAGGCCTGATGGTGTTCTAGACGGAGGGGCCCAGCTGTAAATGAATCAAGACTCTGCTCTTTTGGAATGTACAGGGAGACATCATAAGCATCTAACCGAATGGGAAAGATAATTTGTCATAAGGTGTAAGAAGGAGTGAGGAAGTAGAGACATTGAGTATAGACTATGTTTCCAAGAATCTTGGTTGAGAAGGGGAGGACAAAGAGAGAATTTTTAGGAAAGGCTACCAGGTTGGGGGGAAAGAGGTGTGGTAGAGCAGAAGATGCAGCAAGATGGGGACAGTGATAGAACAGGGTCGCTAAGAAGATGGGAAAAGATGGCACTGGAATATACCTGGAGGGATTTGTTTGGAGGAGGTTAATATTCCCTCCATCTCTCTAGGGGTATGACCCAAGTGTCTTCCAGTTCTTTGGAACAGATAGGAAACTCCCAAAAGGCAGGGCCTGGATCTCCTCCTCTAGGTTCAAGAATAGGGTCAGGTCAGGTGGTTGGGAGTCAAGCTGGAATGGAGGTGATTGGGGAAGCCCAGATTATGGGTGGGGATAAAGTTGATATGGGATCAGGGTGGACACATCAGGATCCAAGTTGGGCTAAGGTTAAGGGTCGTTGTTGAGGTCACTGAGTGGGGTCAGAGTTGAGTAAGGGGCGAGGCCCTACCTTCCTCTTGACAGAGCCAGTATTTCTCAGGAAAGTAGGGGTGGCCTGCTATGGAACCCTTATAGCTGTAATCCTGCACGGCACATTTGACCATCTTCTGCAGGGCTTCAGGATCCACATGGCGCTGCATAGTCTGAGTCAGGCCCTGGGCAAAGGGAGAGGGGAGGAAATAGCTAGGTGTATAGAGGCCCCAGCCTTGGTGTCCTTCTGGACCCAGATCCAGCCCCTATTGAGCACGTCAGCCCAGGTGGGTCTCTCAACACTCCGTCCTATGCCAGAGGGATCCGCATGCCAGTCTTGGCCCTCTCTGCGAGTTTTTTGTTTGAATTACACTTTCCTCCTTTCTTTCTATCTAAGGCTCTGGCTTGGAGCCAGGCATTTGTCCTTCCGTCTTTTCCTTGACTGGGTGCTCTTTAAGGGCAGATCTGGGTGTTCCTGTCCTCTTTCTTCCTGATTGTGTGCTATCCAAGAGACCCACACGCCTTGGTGTAACCTGGAGCCTCAGGGAAAGCTGGCTGTCCTGGGGTCTGGCTACCTTGTGCAGGTATTTTGGACAGGAGTGCTCTTTGGGAATCTGGCACCTTGAAGGATATGTAGGATGGGGGTGGAAGAACATCCAATTTAAAATTGAATTCCCTGATTCCAACCTACCCTGATTCTACTGTGGCTCTGATCTTGACACTGATATTACCCTTGACCCTGACATTCACTTTGCCCTGGTCCTTATCCTACCCTGACCTTTTTCCTGATCTTGTTTGAGGTCCTGGGTCCCTCTGCTTCTTGGGGTTTCCTTCATCTTAGTCTTATCTCCTTCAGCCCTTTGTTGTGCTAGATCTGTGGAATTCCTGATTAAGACCTACCTTTGAGACTCCCTTGTTCTCAGCTGAGGACAGAATATCAGGTGAGTTGTGAATCAACTAACTTGATCTCTGCAAGCAGCTGGTGTGAAAAGGCAGCTGGGTTACAGAGGTGGAACAATCAGCAAAGTCAGAGAACAGAAAGGACTTCCTAATAGTGGGCAGTGAGGTGCTGGGACGTGACACTTCTACCCATATTTCCCCCTTATGATCTGAAGAGCGAAGTCTTCTCTCGGCCAAGATTAGACCTGGTGCCCCTATTGCCCTGAAAATCTCTCAGCTGAGGGGTTTCTTGGATCTCTGTGCCCAGCTGAGGTTTCGTTTTGTGGACAGACCCCTGCACAGTCATACTCCATATGGGTGAAAGAGCCCCGTGGCTTGGCATTCCCCTGACCTTTACACACACACACACACACACACACACACACAGACATTTAAAAGAACTCATTGACATCATCAATTTTTCCCTTCGAGGCTTTACTCAGATGTCTGTATTTTTAATTATCTGCTCATGTTTATGAGTAGGAGACTAAAAAGCTTACTGGAGGCTTTGAGCTGTGGGTGGGCTTTATCAACCATCAGCATCATTGTAGGATGACTTGGCTAAACTACTTTTGTCAAATTCTGCCAGTATCTGTAGGTCTTTCCTCTTGGGCTGATCAGATCTTTCAGAAGAGACTCCGTCTCTGGCCTGTGGGTGGTGACCTAGCCGCCAGTGTTCTGAGAACCTAGTGAAGAAGAGGCCTGCTGCAGAGGGGCAGGGGGGAAGTTAGCATTCAGTATGTAGAGGTTCACCTGTTTTCAATATGGTATCCTTCTCTCAACTGGGCCTGGTATCCCCAGTCCTGAGATCCTTGCCAAAAGATAAGCCTTCTAACTTTTGCAGAGATGGGGCAGGCAGTCACCCCATGGCATGGAATAGAAGAGGGGATTAGTGGGTTTAGCTGTGGGTTTTTCAGATCTGCTGTTAGGTACTACTTATTTATTGTACTTTCAAGTTTCTGAAATTTTGCAACAATTGTCCCTTCTCTCTCACTACTCTTGTGAGTTTATGTGTTAAATATCCATTCACAGGAGTTTTAGAGAGTTTCAGAAGACAGTCAAAATACATATGTGCAGTTTCAACCCAGAGAATTATAGGTGTATATTCCATATACTAATCCTTTGTTGATTACATGTTGCAAATATTTTCTCTCTGTGGCTTATATCTTCATTTTCTTTACAGTGTCTTTTAATGAACAGAAGTTCTTAATTTTAACATATGTAAATTTATTAACCCCTTTTTTATGTAGTACTTTTGTAACTTAAGAAATACAATCAGGGCGCCTGGGTGGCTCAGTCGGTTGAGTGTCCGACTTCGGCTCAGGTCATGATCTCGAGGTCTGTGAGTTCGAGCCCCGCATCGGGCTCTGTGCTGACGACTCAGAGCCTGGAGCCTGCATGGGATTCTGTGTCTCCCTCTCTCTCTGCCCCTCCCCCACTCATGCTCTGTCTCTCTCTGTCTCAAAAATAAATAAACATTAAAAAAATTAAAAAATAAAAGAAATACAATCATATTCTCAGATAATGGAGATAATGTCCTATATTTTAAAAAGCTATAGTTTTACTTTCCATATTTAAGTCTTTAGTCTGTCAGGAGTTGCTATGGAGTTTGGTGTGAGTTAGGAATCAGTTTTCTTTTTATCCATGTGGACAACCAATTGTCTCATTGAATAGTCTATCTCTCCCCCACCCACCAATTTGTAATGCTACCCCAAGTCTGATATATCTTTTCCCATAGCTTTACTTTCAATCATCTCTGTTGTATATCGTTCCCATATATATGGTTCCGTATCTGATCTGTTTCATTCTCTATCAATCAATTTGGCTATCCCTACAGTAATACTATGCTTTACAAATTTCTGTAGCTTGATAATATTAATATCTGATTGGGTAAATCCCCTTCTTCTCTGCTGTGTTTTAGTTATTTCTGGAGCCTCTGCTTTTCTCTATAAATTTTAATGCTTTAAAAAGTCATCTCTATACCCAGTGTGGGATTTGAACTCATGACCTCGAGATCAAAAGTTACATTCTCTACTGACTGAGCCAGCCAGGCACCCCTCTATAAATTTTATAAACAGCTTTTCAAATTCTTCAAAAAATTCTGTTGAGAATTGCTTTGAATTTTTATGTTGGTCATTCTTCCTATCCAAAAGTATGTTATACCTCTCCATTTATTTATTTTTTAAGTATTCAAAGTTTTATGTTATCCATACAGTTTTATACACATTGTTAGATATATTTCTACTTACTTTTATATCTTGTTGCTAGAATGATATACATGTATGTATGCATGTATCTGGGTATATATATTTGAATTTTTATTTAAAAATGTTTATTTTTGAGCAAAAGAGAGAGAAAGCATGAGTGAGAGAGGGGCAGAGAGAGAGAGGGAGAGAGAGAACCCCAAGTAGGCTCAGTCCAGAGCCTGATGGGGGGCTTGATCTCACAAACGGTGAGATCATGACCTGAGCCAAAATCAAGAGTCGGACGCTTAACCGACTGAGCCACTCAGGCGCCCCTATATAGATATATATTTTAAATTGTGCTTCCTGGGGTGCCTGGCTGCCTCTGTAGGAAAAGCATGCAACTCTTGATCTCAGGGTCGTGGAGTTTGAGCTGCAAGTTGCGTGTAGAGATTACTTAAAATGAATAAATACGTGAAAACTTTAAAAAATAAGATAAAATAAAATAATGCTTTCTAAGTATTTCCTGTTGCTGTAAAGAAATGTCACTGGCTTTTTATCTTATATTAACCCAACTTTCTAAATTCTTATTCTAATAATTTGTAGATTCTATGTATAGAAATATCATCTGTAAATAATAAGGGTTTTGTATTCCTTTCTTACCTTTGCATCTTTCATGATATTGTTTTTCCAACATACAACTTATCTCATATTGCTTTCCAAATTTTGGCTCTTTCCTTAAATTTAACAAATTAAAAATCATAATTATTTTCATTGACATTGGTTGCTTAAATTTATCTCATGTTTACTAATTTCTTAGCTCACCATTCCTTCTTGCATCTCAGAACTTCCTTTTGTGATCACTTTCCTTCTCCCCAAAGTATGTCCTTTATTACAGGTTCCTTTATTACAGGTCTGATGGTAATAAACATTTTAGTTTTTGTTTGCCTGTAAATGTCTTTATCTTTCTTTTGTTCTTGAAAGGAAGAGGCTTTGAAAATAATTTTTCTCTGCCTGTTTTTAAAGTCATCTCTTAAGCTGGTGTTAGGAAGTTCCACTGTGAGGTATCAGTGTGAAATTCCTTCTGTTTAATTCTATATCTGTGGATTCATTTCTTTCATTAGTTCTGGAAAATTTGGAGCCCTTTTCTCTTCAGATAATGCCTATTCTTTCTGCTCTTTCCTTCTGAGACTCTGAGTAGATGTGTATGGGATCTTCTTTTGCCTTTTCATATTGCTTAATGTTTCTTTTATATTTTTTAACACTTGGTCTCTGTGCTGCATTCTGGGAAATTTCTTTTGCTCTTTATTTCACTGACATTAAAAATTTTTTTTATTTTAATTCCGGTTAGTTAACATAGTGTTTTATTAATTTTAGGGGTACAATATAGTGATTCAACAATTCTATACATTACCCAATGCTCATTCCAACAAGTGCACTCCTTAATCTCTTGTGTTGATTTTAGCCATTCTGATAGGTATGAGGTGATAGCTCATTGTAGTTTTGATTTGCATTTCCCTGATGGTAAGTGATAATGAACACATTTTCATGTGTCTGTTGGTCATTTGCATGCCTTCCTTGGAGAAATATCTGTTCATGTCTTCTGCTCATTTAAAAATTGGGGGGCACCTGGGTGGCTCAGATGGTTAAGCAGCCGACTTCGGCTCAGGTCATGATCTCACGGTCTGTGAGTTCGAGCCCCACATCGGGCTCTGTGGTGACGGCTCAGAGCCTAGAGCCTGCTTCAGATTCTGTGTCTCCCTCTCTCTCTGCCCCTCCCCTGCTTATACTCTGTCTCTATGTCTCTCAAAAATAAATAAATGTTAAAAAAATTAAAAAAAAATTGGATTATTTGTTTTGTGGGTGAATTTTAAAAGTTCTTTATGTATTTTAGAATCTAACCCTTTATTGGATATATCATTTGCAACTATCTTCTCCCATTCTGTAGATTGCCTTTAAATCTTTATTTTATTTTATAAATAAAAGTTTGTTTATTTACTTACTCCGAGGGGGGGCATGCTGGGGAGGGGCAGAGAAAGGGGGAGAGAGAGAATCCTACTGGAGTGTGGAGCCTGATGTGGGGCTTGAACTCACGAACCATGAGATCGTGTCCTGAGCCAAAATCTAGAGTCAGACGCTTAAACGACTGAACAACCCAGGTGCCCCAATTTTTTTTAATTTTTAAAGTTTATTTATTTATTTTGAGAGTGCGGGAGGGACAGAGGGAGAGAGAAGAGAATCCCAAGCAGGCTCCACACTGCCAGCGTAAAGCCTCCCTCAGGGTTTGACCCCATAAACCATGAGATCATGACTTGAGCCGAAAACCAAGAGGAGGAAGCTTAACTGACTGAGTCACTCAGGCATCCCCTGTAGGTTGCCTTTTAGTTTTGTTGATTATTTCCTTCCCATGTAGAAGCTTGCTATTTTGATGTAGACATAGTCGTTTACTCTTGCTTTTGTTTTCCTCACCTCAGGAGGCATATCTAGAAAAAAACTGCTACAGCCAATGTCAGAGGCTACTACCTGTGTTCTTTTCTAGGATTTTTATGGTTTCAGGTCACACATTCAGGTTTTAATCCATTTGCACTTGTTTTTGTATAGTGTAAGAAAGTGGTCCAGTTTTTTTCTGTTCCATGTTGCTGTTACATTTTCCCATTGGAAAGAGACTGGCATTTTCCCATTGGATATTTTTTCTGCTTTGTCAAAAATTAATTGACCATATGGTTGTGGGTTTATCTCTGGATTTCCTATTCTGTCCTATTGTTTTGTGTCTATTTTTGTGCCAGCACCATACTGTTTTGATTACTACAGCTTCTTAAAAAGTGTTTCTTTATTTTGAGAAAGACAGAGCCAGCACAAGCTGCAGGAGGGGCAGAGAGCTAGGGAGAGAGAGAATCTCAAGCAGGCTCCATGCTGTCGGTGCAGAGTCCAACATGGGGCTTGAACCCACAAACCATGAGATCATGACCTGATCAAGAGTCTGTCGACCAATAGGCTGATCCACCAAGTCGCCCCTGATTATAGCCTGTAATATAATTTGAGTCCAGAATTGGGATGCCTCCAGCTTGCTTTTCTTTTTTAAAATTGCTTTGGGGGCGCCTGGGTGGCTCAGTCAGTTGGGCGTCAGACTTTGGCTTAGGTCACGATCTCATGGTTCGAGAGTTCAAGCCCCACATCTGGTTTTCTGCTGTCAGCTTGGAGCCTGCCTTGGGTTCTCTGTCTCCCTCTCTCTGCCCCTCCTTCGTGCTCTCTCTCTCTCAAAAATAAACAAACACTAAAAAATAAAAAAAAAGATAAATAAAATAAAATAAAATTGCTTTGGTTATTTGGGGTCTTTTTTGGTTCCATACAAAGTTTAGAATTGTTTATTGTAGCTCTATGAAATATGCTGTTGGTATTTTGATAGGGATTGCATTAAATATGTAGATTGCTTTGGATAGTAGAGGCATTTTAACAGTATTTGTTCTTTTAATCCATGAGCATGGAATGTCTTTCTATTTCTTTGTATCATTTCACTGATGCTCTTAAGCTGTGTCTAATCTGCCCTTTGACCCATCCACTGAGTTTTTGGTTTTATTTTTTTTCTTTTGAGTTTTTGGGGTTAACACATATATTTTTATTTCTAAAATTTCCATTCAGTTCTTTTTTACATTTGTCTGGTCTTTAAAAAATATAATCACCTCTTGCTTGCTCATTTTGATGATTTCACATTTTATTTTAATATTTCATAATAATTATTTTGTATTCTTTAACTGTTAATTCCAATATCTGAAATCCTTGGAGGTTTTAGTCTATTGTTTGTTGTTTCTGCTGACTCTCATATGGTTTGTTTCCTTTTGTCTCTTATTGTGCACTCAGATTTGATTGACTTTACTCTGAAGGATACTTGGAAGCCTGCATTCAGGATATTTACCACTACAGAAGATACACATTCATCATGTGTGCATGTGTGTATGTATGTGTGTTGTCGGGGCAAGGAGCCAGAGATCACTAAATTTTCTGGTTCAGTTTGGAGTTTAAGATTTAGTTTCATCACCTTTCAGCTAGCTTAGAAACTCCTGCTTGTAGTGCTGATATAGGCATTCATACTCAGGATATCCTTCTAAGAATACTTACCAGTCACCTCCATGAGAGTCCAAAACAAAATAAAAATTGCTACATAAGACCCTTTAGAGTTTCCAGGTCACCATACTACCAGAAGGAGAAGCCTTTCCTTCATTTTTAATCTCACTGCTGTCTGGCTTTCACACCTCTCCACTCACTGAAGCTGTCTAGCCAGATTACTAAGCGATCTCCAAGAGATCCATGTCTGGGTCGACATTTGACTCTGACCTTTGTCTAACAATGCTGCCTTTGTTAGTTTCTCTTTGATTTTCCTCCTATCACGCAGTCTCCTTTTATGGCTCTTCTTCCTTTACTTTCCTCTTAAATAATCAATATTCTCTAAAGTCCACCCTTGACATCCTTCTTACGCTTCCTTGGCAATCTCATTCACTCCTATGACTTTAGCCACCACTAGTATGTTGATTTCAAAATCTGTATCCGTAGGCCAAACCTCTTCCCTTTGCTTCACATAAGTATATCCAACTATTCACCAGATAGCTCTTGGAAGTCCTTGAATATTTTTGTCCCCAAGTGAACTCTAAATCTCTTTCTAATCTACAATTCTAAATCTCACTTGGTAGAGCTACTCTTTCTCCAGTTGCCAGAGTCCCAAACCCAGGAGTATTCCTTATCTCTCCTCTCTTCTTTATACCCGGATGGTGACCAAGAGCTATTATTCTACTTTTTAAAATTCCCTCCTATTGAATGTCAAAAAGCAGCCAGGCACTCTCATTTTTTTCTGGTGGGCATGTAAATCATTATAACCCTTATTATAGCAATTTGAAGTGTATATCAAAAGTTTTTGAAGTGTGTATATAATTTCTTCCAACAATTTCATGTTTGAGAATTTATCCTAAGGAAATAGAGTCTACAGATGTACACAAATGGTTATACTAGCAAATTTTATAAATAATATCAATTTCCATTAATATTCCTTAAATATATTTTGGTGCATTCATAAAATAAAATACCATACATTATAGAATAGTTTTACACAAGAAAATGTACCTGATATGTGGTTACGTGAAAAGAGCAAGATTCAAATGTTAGTATACAATGTGACACCATTTTCATAAAAGATATCTGCTTCCTGAAAAGGCATATAATAATAAATTAACAGTAGTTAATTTGGATAGTGAGATTATAGGCCTTTTGTCTTTGTGCTTGTCTGAGTTATCCCAATTTTCTGCATTGAGCATGTATTTATTTTATAAACATTATTTTAAACATTCTCTCCTATTCAAAAAATTCCTTTTTCACTGCCACAGTGTCTCCTTATCTCTCACCTGCACCCTCCTCCCTCATACTTCACCACCTCGCTGTGCTTCCAGCCCTGAGCCCCAACTCTTCCTCCAAATCTCCTGCCACTGTGGCTCCTCTCACCATAGGTTAGCCTCTCTCCCTGCTTTGGTTCTCAATTCCTGGTGGATCCCTGTCCCCAGGTTGCCCTTTCCCATGACTCTTTTCTGCTGGAAGCCTCCTCCTTCGTATCTCTTAGTAGACCTGCCCTTCAAGAACCAGGAATGCTTTCTCCTTTTCAGCTCTGGTACCAGTACATCCACTGGGCAACCCTACTTTGTTCCCTTGTTTGCTGAGAGCTCTTCAAAGGCACAGCCTGGGCTTTCATTGTTATACCTGCATTGTGTCTGGCAAATGTAGACACTCACCATTTGTTGGATGGTACACACAGATAAATCGCCTTAAGCAGGGCCACAAGTAGACTCACAGATCTTGTCTCCATTTTGTGAAAGCTGCACAGACCCACTTGACCACTTGTCTTCAAGCACAGACATACAGACACAAGAAGATTCTGATACACATGCAGGAAAATGCCTATAGCACATTTCCTGGCATATTCCACAGGCAGCCTTTGTATTTTGTGATCACTCTGCCTGGAACCCTATTCTTTGAGCTCTTCTCAGAGCTAGTTCTTCTCTCTTATCTTTCCAGTCTCAGTTCAATGTCACCACGAGAAAGAGGTCTTCCATGACCTCTCAATTTAAGTAGTTCTCTCCATTTCCATTACTCTGTTTATTTCCTATACAGCATTTTGGATAATTTATAAAGCTTGTTTATTTGTTGATAATTATCTGTCTTTCCCCTCCTATCCTGGAGTAAGAGGGCACCATGAGGGCAGAATTGTGTACTATTTTATATATTATCATAAATTCCATGACTAGGCAAATGAATAAAACACGCACGCACACACGCACGCACACACACAGCTACAAATAATTACAAACACATAATGACAATCACACACTGCCAGTCATTCAGACACACATGACCATACACTCTGGCCTGCCAGCCCACCCAACCCCCACTTACCGGGGTCACAAACTTGTTGGCTTCCCAGGCCCACAGAGGTGGGTCTTTATAGACCTCCTTGATAGAGGTAGGAGCCCTGTAGGAGTCACTGTAGGTGCTGATGGGGGTCTTGGTCTTACGGGAGAAGAGGAACATAGTGAGGTCTAGGGGATGCCGTGGTGGGCTTTACCTACCAAGGACTCCTGTAAGACATCAGGGACCACCCCCTCTCCCAGATAGCCCACACCTCCAGCCCGGCAGGTGCCGCTAGCTGCTGTAACCCTTTCCAAAGTGGATCTCTCAGCTTCCCTTCCCTACAACCTCCCTGCTCCTACCCCACCCTGCTTTCCCCTCTAGGATAGGCACTGCCCATTATGATATCACCTGGCTCAGCCCCATCCCTGGAGAGGTGAGGAGATCCAATTCCCTTCCCACCCCCGGCCTCTTACTGCCTCAAGACTCTTAAAAAAGCCCAACGTCCAAGAGTTCAGAGGGTCCCTGGAGATCTTCTAGGCCAAACTTCTCACTCTGATGAAGAGAAATGGAGGTTACGAGGCATCAAGCGACTTGTCCAGGGTCATGTAGAAGGTCAGTGGCAGGCCTGGCCTGGGAACCCACGAGTGGAGGCAGAGTGAAATGTGTATTCAGAGAATCAGTTCTCTCCCCTTCCCAGACCACCTGCCCCTTGCCCACAACCCAGGTAGGGAGCTGAGGCTGGCTTATTTGATGCTTTTAATATCATTATTTGTGTTACACGATACACAACCAAGGATGATGGTCAATACTGCGATGGAAATGTTAAAAAAAATATTATACACGGCTCATGTCTTCCACACACCTTCCTGGAAATAAATTAGTGAGCACGGAGAAACCTGGCTTGTTGGCAGCCAGAGCTGAGGGTGGAGGGAGTGTTAAGGCAGTATCTACAAGGGGGAAGGATGATAGGGGGGCAAGCTAAGGCCTCAATTCCTCCCCTCCAACATCCCAGATAGGGAAAGAGGGAACCACACACTCTCCTAGACCCAGAAGGTGCTGGCTGCCAGCTTCCTATTTATCTCCACCACTTGTGCACTGCCTCAGTCGGAAGCCCTTGCCTGCCAGGGAATTAGTATGTCCTGTGGGTAGGGAGCTTTTCCCTGGTTTCTCAGGGCCAGAGAGGTTGAGCAGTGGGCCAGTCATAGAGCAAGTCAGCAGCAAAGGCAGTAGTCTATATGGGCCCTCGTGGGGGCCCTGTCTGGAAAAGAGGAGGTACCCATGTTCTAGAAGGGTGAATCAGGGAGCCCAGGGTGATGGTAGTAGTGGTAGGAAGCTTGGCTCTGAGGACCAGATGACGGGATGGGGATGTTGACCAGGGTGGGAAAGATAGGCTCAGATGGGGCCAGTATGGACCCCGTAGGCCCTGCAGGTGCTTTCTTTGTCCTTGTCTCCCTTTGGCATTTTCTCATCACTTAACCAGTGTCCCTGCTAGAGGAGGTAGGGGTGAGGTGGAGGAACTGAGGGTAGAGAGCTGCACCTCAAAACTTTGTGGAGTTGGCAGCCCATAGGTGTGGTGCGTGGGGAGGTGCTACCCTTCCTAAGCCAGCAGCCTCATTCTTTCTTCTCACTACCTTCTCCCTCCTTCAACTCCCATCTCCCAGGAATGGCGTCGAGGAATGGCTGTGCGTGTATCCTTCGCATGCTTACAGCATGCGAGTGGTATGTATGAGAGTGGATACACCAGCATGTGTTGGTTGTCAGCATGGAGGGATGGGGAGTGTATGCCCTGGTCCTGGGATATGGGGTTTGTGGGCATGAGACCTGAGCAGTCTTAGGCTATCTGTGCTTTCATTTTTCTTCACATGGAGGCAGGTCTATGTTGCCCAGTTGGCAGGGGGTGGAGAGAAGGGCGTGGGCCTGGTTACCTCCTCCCTCTCAATTTTCATCCTCAGCTTTTCTGCCCTCTCCTCCACCACCAGCACCAGCAGCAGAAGCAGCAGTACACCCATTCTGACTCACAGACACCACAGAGAGTTACACACACAACATACACCCTCCCACACGTACATGTTCACAGACACACAAACATGTATTGCCAAACATACACGGGTCCCTTAGGAACTTCCCCTCTCCTTTCCACACAGACATACAACTCAGGAAGCCCCTTAGGTGCATTGAAAGACACACAGAGACCTTCCTACACAGCTCCATGGAAATTCCTATGAAGAAATTCCTTCAGGTTTGAAAAGACCTTAAAAATAATTTCAGACACTGCTCATTTTACAGTTGGGGAAACTGAAGCCCAGAGAGCACAAATGGCTTGCTGAAGATCCCAGAAAGGGCGCCAGAGCCAGGGCTACAACCCCAGCCTCTGACTCCAGGTCCAAGGCTCTCAGTCCACTGCTCAGCAGCCCCTCACATTGCTAACAGACCACACAGTCACTTCCCCACCGTGGACACTCACATCTATGACAGAAACAGATATCTCCCAACACAGAGACACAGATACACACCCTGCCAGCCTCAGACACACACCCATTCTGCCAGGTTCTCCCTACCGTACACATGCAATGCAACCACTACATTTTCCTAAACTTGCTTCCTTCAAGATTCTTACTAGGAAGCACCGTCTGGGATCTTGGGCTGGAGAGAGATGGGAATGGGGCATTCAGGGCCCAGCCTTACCTCCTGCTTCCAGTCTGGGATGGAGACCAATGAACAGAAGTGTAGGGGCGGGGGGAGGAGTCGGCAAAGAAATAGATGCATTGGTTGGGGGTGGTGGGTGAGGATAGATCATATCACCCCACCTTACCCTCTAAGGCCCACCTTACCCTCCTCCATGACCCAGAGAGCAAGGAAGGGGGTGAATGGGACAAAAACGAGGAAGAAGGCAGTGATTCTATGGGTGGGGGGCAGTATCCCACTGGACAGCTTTGCCAGGCTTCCCATCTGGAGATGAGGGGGAAACACAAAAAGTTATATGGGCCGGCAGGGGGCATGTGGAGGGGACTCTGTGGTGCTGGGCCCTGCTCCCATTGCCCTGGGCCTTTCTCCCTCCCAGCCCCTTTCCTTGTCAGGCTGGGCTAGGGGACTCATGGCTTCGCTGGGTTGGGGCCAAGCCCCTGGCTTCGTGATCCCTCCCCCACTCATTAGTGTTGTCCTCCCTGCTGTCTAGTCCTTCCTCTCCCGCACGCGACTGCAGCTTTGGGGAGGGGAGGCAGGGTGCTGGGCAAGGTCCCCCAAGTAACTGAACAAACAGCCCCCACCGCTCCTCAGCCTCCGGGGTGGAGAAAGACCCGGTTTTGGTTTCTCCGGCTCCATGAACACACAGAGGTACACGTCCTACCATAGGAGGAAGCAATGACTGTTACGAGGTTGGCGGCTGTAGGGGGCACGGGGCCGGGGGCAGGCAGACGAGCTGGGGAGGGGTTGGCCCCTGCCCTGTCCAACCTGACCCCGGGGGCCCTGCCCCGGGTGGCCGCAACGGCCCCGCCCGCTACTGAATATGGCAGGCGGTGGAGGACGTGGCCTGGCAGCACATGCAGGTGGGGTTCACGGACTTGGGGGGGATGAGGTCCAGGTCCTCGTCATCAGGTATCTCGTCTAACCGGTAGCCATCCTTCAGCAGCTGGATGTTCAAATCTTGGTTGATCTGCTGTAGACAAAGGGGAGGGAGGTCAGGCTCAGGGCAATCCCGAGGCACCACCCACAGCCGGCTGCATCCCCAGACCATCTCCCCCTCGCTCATTCCCATTCTAGGTCACCAAAAGGCCAGGCTTTGCTGCTCCTTAGGTCTCAGCCTAAGTTCTGGCCTCACTTCTTACAGGTTCATCCTCGAGGCCCTGCCTCTCTACAAAAGGCATCCCATTCTAGTGGCAACTTCTGTCTCTATTTGGCTGGCTCCTATTTGGCTAACCCCCATAAAGTATTGCCTGTGTTTCACACTCCGTTCTGTTTAAGAACCCAGTTCTAACCCCAGGCTTAAGCCCTGCCCCTAAAACTGGGTTCCTCGCACCTGAGGCCTGTGATTTAACAGCCTCCAGGTTCTTGTAGACACTGTCCCACCCCAGGCCCTGCCCCATTATGCCCCACCCCCCTGGGGCTCCCCACCTAGCTTTGCCCACTGCTCCTCTCAGGGTGTGATTTGGTGTTGGCCCCACCCCCTTTCCTTGGATGGAGGTGGTCCTGCTCAGGTGCGTGTAGGGCCCTAAGGAGTGGGGCCTCACCTCAGCAGAGGAGTAGCCAGAAGAGGAATATCTGGACATGTCGAAGTCATCATCACTGGTGGTGGAAGAAAGAAGACAGAGAGGTAGTGATTCCCTGATATTAAATAGAAAACTCCCTGCATCCCACCTCCTACCCCATTAGTCAATACCTTCTCCCTCCTCTACACTTTCAAATAACGGCAGATCTAAATAAAACTGAGCTTGCCATGCAAATGCCCAGCTTCCCTTGCCCCACCCTTCTAAAATTGCCACCCTTAACCTCCTCCTAAATAGCTGTTATACCTTTCACCCCTGTCCTCTCAGACTAGTCTCAAATCCTTCTTTTGTCTAGTCTCAAATCCCCCTGACTTGTTGGGTTTTCCCAAAGTTCAAGTGTAGCCAGGTGTGTTCCCAGCAGTAGGGAACACCAAATCAGGGCCCATTCAAGGGGCAGCTGTTGGATCAGTTGTCCAGGATAGTATCAGACTGTGCCAATCCCCTTTTCCTCTTTCTGCTCTTCCCACCTCCAGGTTAAAAAATTCTATTCCCTGGAGGATTCGTCCTTGGCGAGCTCCTGGCTATCTGAGGAACAACCCAATTGTTCTGACAATATAGCAGGTGTGGCCTATACAGCCCACTTGTATGTTCACACAGGTTTCTGTGGCTTGCCCAGCTGCCCCAACATCCCTGTACACACCTGTCTGTGTCAAGAGCGACCAGTGGCTTCTCATCTGGGCTCTGGTCAAGCGAGGAGTAGCCTTTATTGGGGACGACAAGCCTGGGTAGAAAATTTAGGGGACTGGATTGGCAACTGGAGCACACAGCCTGGCGAGGAATGGGGTTGGGCCCTAACCCACCACTCCCCCCTGTCCCTTGGATCCTGCTGAGACTCTCTTCTCAGAGAGGAACTGGGTCTGAGGAGGGAGGGAAGAAGGAGAAGCGTAGGACCAGCAGAAATAGATGTTGACTGGCAGGGTCCAGGTGGGATTGGGGGGCCTCTACCTTGTCCGGGCCATGACATTGTTCTTCTTGGGTTGCTGGTTGACGGGGCTACCCATGCTGCCATTCTTCAGGGAGCCCTTCCGGGCCAGCTCCCGCTGTTTCTCTGTAGAAGAACATGGGAAGGAAGCTGTGTCCTGCTCCCAGGGCCGCCCTACCTTACTGCTTAGGGCTGTCTGGGCTGGGCCTCCATTGTGAAACCCTTTGCTTGTCTAGGAACTGAGGCAGAGATCCCAACTCCAGGCCCTGCTGCTTGGTGGAGACAGTACTTGGCCCTGCACAATCTGAGGCAGATAGTGAGGGGCAACAGGAAGAGGCTGACTCCTGTCTTCCAGGAGCTGTACCCCAATGTGGGGGCAGTTAGTGTGTGCTTGATGCCAAAGAAAGGCTGGAGAAGGAGTGAAGAAGCAGAAGGATGGAGAAGTCAAGGCTTCTTGCAGAGGAGAGAGGAGGGCATTCTAGAAGGAGAGATAGCATACACAAGAATGCATTTAGAAGTGAGGAGAATAAATATGGGTCCAAATGGGATGGAGGAGTGAAGTTGGAGGGAGGTCAGGTTAGAAAATTAGGATACATTTACTCAATCATTTATTCAAAAATCATCTATCACCATTATGTCTTAGGTCCTGTGCTAAGGGGTTGGGGGCTCTGGTTACAACCCAGGGCATGAAAGCCTTGAATGCCAGGCAAAGGAGTTTGGAATTAATACAGAAGCCAAATGAGCAACTGAAGTTATGGAGTGAGAGGGGCAGAGTGTGGCCTGTCTACCCTTTCCTACTCATCTTAAGCCCCAGGTGTGGAAAAAGAGACTGATGAGTGGAGAGGGATGCTAGGGGAAAGCTCTCATAAAATAACCACTAGCTCCAGAGAGGAAGGATGGAATGGGAATTTCCAGCTACTGTGACTCTGAAATTTCCCCTGACCTCCATTCTCTTAGTCTCTCATCTCTCAGTCTCTGATCTGACTTCTCTGTGCCACTGGTCATCTGATTCCAGTTTTTTCCCAGCTTCTTTCCAGCGGGCAGCAGCTGCCATTACCACTCCATGACTCTAGGGGGTGCAATTTGCCTTAAAGTTCCCTGTGGTGATTATCCTGAGTGCAACTGGGACAAGGTTGTGAATTTTCATGAGGAGCTTTGGTGGTAATATAATGGGGAGGGAAAAAAAGTGTTATTTTAAAAGCATGTTAGAATTGCTTGAAATAGTGAAAAAATGCAAATAATAAACTGGCAAAACCAAACTATGGACTACTATGCAAGCATTTAAAAGTGTGAAGTTAGGGGCACCTGGGTAGGTTAGTCAGTTAAGCGTCTGACTCTTGATGTTGGCTCAGGTCATGATCTTACAGTGGTGAGATAGAGCCCTGCATTGGGCTCGGTGCTGAGTGTGGAACCTGCTTGGGATTCTCTCTTTCCCTCTCTCTCTTCCCCTCCCCTGCTCATGTGTGTGCATGTGTGCACACTTTCTCTCTCAAAATAAAAAACTAAACTAAAAAAAAAAAGTGTGAAGTTAATCTCTATATCCTGACAATGGCAGGGGCTCCAAGGGATTAAGTGGAAAACAAAAACAAAAAAAAGTTTTAGAAAAAGTGTGTACAGTGTGATACCACTTGTGTTAATAAAAAAAAATAAAACAAGAAAAACTAAGAAAAAAGGCTTAGAATGATTGCCTCTGGGGAGGAGTATGTGGTGGGGGAGAGTAAAAGGAGAAGTTACACTTGTTAAAATACTTGTTAAACAGTAATAAACGAATAAAACTGGTTGCAGTTTGAGTCTGGTGTCTTGGGAAGATGAACAAATTCCACTGAGAGAACTGTTTTCTTGTTTAAGGAAAACAGCATGAGGAGATCCCTGGATGTAATCTGGAATGACAGAAGTAAGGTAAAACAAAAACAAACCAATAAAACACCAAACACACACACACACACACACACACACACACACACACACACCCCACAAGAACAACAACAACAGATACCAAATCTGAATAAAAGAATAGTATTCTGTGAAAAGGAGCTCTGGCAGCTACAGAGGGAGAAGTTTTACAACCAATGGGAAAAGGCTCTTAGGACTGAGGAAAGGTCCAGTATTTGATGGGCAGCTGGAGTCTGAGGAGAAAATGGCCAAGAGGAGGGCAGGGATGGCAGAGAAGTTTTGAAGCATACTGATGTGTTGTATTTAATTATAAACTCCTTCCTGGATGCACTGTGTTGTAATTCCTCTTCATGAAACCAAATTTTAGTAAGTCTGTTATATGCAGTAGCCTTTGGTGAGCAAAATTTTGGTCCCTGAAGAAAGAAGGGCAGTGTTAGGTATAGGGCAAAATGGGAACAGCGGCTGCAGGAGCTATGGGTAGTGGTTGGGAGCCAAGTGACTTCAAAGAATCAGGCTGCGACAGAGACTGATTTCAGAGTGGACATGAAATAAACCTCTAAGGGGAAGGTGACCCCAGAAAGGGGGTAGGGAGATATTTGGGCTTACTAGAAAAACAAGAGAAAGCTTGCCCAAACAGGAGCCAACTAGGTCCTGAGATCTCCAGATGGGTCAGTAAGAAATGGGGAAAGGATCTCAGTTTCTAGATTTTGGGATCCTTACTCCTTTCTACCCCTTAAACACAGTAACTGACACCCCACTTCTAAGGCAGCTTCTTCCCAGCCTTGTCCAGTGTTTAATGGAACTTCTAATCCTCTCTCTGGGGTTCCATAGTTTTATCTTGGAAGCTATCCCCTGGAACACCTGGAGTCTTCTTGGCCTCAGAGATGCCTCCTAGAGCTTCAGGCACTGCAGAGGACTATGATTTCCTTCTTTGCCTTGCAGGAGATAAGGTGTCTGGTAGTGCCAATGACTTGGTGGCTTGAGTCTTGGAATCATCTAGTCTGAGTTGGTTTATTTGTGCCACCTCATTGCAGACCCAGCCCAGAGCACCTTGTCCACTCCCCACATCTCCCTCACCCCCCAGACACACTCACCCAGCTTCACTTGGAGCGGGGATGGTTTGTAATTCATGGCTACTGACTCACCCTCCCGGGCGTCACAGTCCCCGTCTGAGATGGAGGCGGCGGCTGGGTCCTGTGGGGAGAGAGCAGAGAGAGAATTGTTACAATTGAAAAGGGGCTGCTCTCAGCCCTGAAGCTGGTCCTCCCACCCATCCTCTGGGTACATTAACCCCTGGAAGTAGGCAGGCGATTTGAAGAGGGAAGGGCAGACCAATACATCCTGAAAGGAAGACCCTGAATTGGGTAAAGAGCTATGGATCTCAGCCCCACTTACACCCACCTGGGTGTCTGTCTTCAAAGTCCTGTGTGATCCAGCCTCCCCCTAGAAAGCCTACCATGATTTCTTAAACTCACAGAATCTCTTTGTTCAACCTCCTGTACTAGTTGCCATGGTCCTCAGAGCCCTTCTTGTGCACTTGTTTGGTAAGGCATTTCCAGGTTCCTGTGAGTTTAAGTCTGGATAAAGGTCAGAGTAGATGCTCCCTAAGATAGACCTTCTTCTTCTGTTTCCTCTAGCATTGGATGGGTCTTTTCACAGGATCCAGAGAACTGACTGGCCAAGCCGGCCCAGACTTCAAGGCTGCAGCCACTGGACAAAAAGAGTTCTCACGAGGACTTCTCCATTTCACATATAAGTCCTAAAGAGTATCTCCTGGGAGAACCTGAAAGGTTGGCTGGGTATGGTAGGTTAAAAGATGAATAACGGCAAATCAGCTGGTGACCAGTTAGTCCTGTGCTGCTTAGTAATCCAGCCTCACTGTTTCCTCCAAAACATGCTAAACCTCTGCTACAAGGTCCGGGGCACTGGCTCCCCCTGCTTTGGACAGTTGGAAGGGACTGGAGCCATTCACATTCTCCCTGAGAAACTGATGACCAACCATCAATAGGGGTCCCACCACTCTAAGGCGTCCCGCCACTCTACTAAAGACTGGTAAGCCCAAGGTCTGAGAATTGCAGAGTGGACTCAACGCTGTACCTCTTCTGCCTCTAGAGAGGCAGACAGCAGACAGACAGGTAGAATGCCCCAGGATTGGCCCCACAGTGTCAGGCCCAAGGATCTGAGTGATCCAGTAAGGGAAGGACATATAACTCTTATGGTGGCTTCTGTTCCATTTAGAATGAGGCAGTGGGGATGAAAACATGCTTTTCATCAAGGGGAAAGGAAAAAGTCTAGAATGTTTGGGAGGGAAATCTTGGCCTTGCCTGTGTTCCTTCAGGCCATCCAGAGTGAGACCCTGGGTGGGCTGCGTCACCACAGTGATTTGTGAGCTCCTGAGGGCAGAACCTGGGCCTTTGTCCTCTTCTCTGATCCACACCCCTTAGCTGGTATTGTAGGGGACAGGGCTCAGAAAAAGTGGGGTGCTGCAGTGCCTGCATCTCAGGCAACTTCTTATGCCACAGTCCTCTCCAATCCTTTATTCTCTGCCTCCTTGTCTCAATTCCTCCTTGAGAGATTCCTTATGGATAGCACTTGTCCCCTGCAAACTTGGAGAAGCAGGCCTCTAGTGGCCCTGACATACCTCTGCAGCTAAAACAGCTTTGAGGTACTACCTGCAGGGGGCATGAAGTCTTGACAGCTGGGTTCTGGCTTTCCCCTTAGGCCACAGTAGGACTCACTCTCAAAGCAGCCTGATGGCTTCTTAAAGGGTAAAGCTCAGAAACATGCGTAAGGGATCCTACCAGGGAAGCATTGGTACCTTTCCAATTTCCTTAGTTACATTACTTTTTCTGTAGCACTTCTCACATGACACACATATCCCATCCATTTGGATATGGTTTCTTCTTCTGGCTTTGAGGACACTGTGCTCCTTCTCTCATTATTGCCTCTTTAACTATTGTTTTTGTCTTCTCCCACAGCCCTTTGTCTCTTCTACAGGGTCCTGCCCTCAGCCCACCTCTCTCTCCTTAGGGATCCTTGATGTCTTCTACAGTTTTGATTAACATTCTAAATCTATGGCCTTCCCAATTTTAGTATAGGTGCTGCTGAAGCGAGCACTATGGCCTTCTCGATCATGCATCTTCTCCGTAACGCTCCACCCCAACCACCCAGATAAACCTCACTGTCCTTTCCTGGGTTCTGACTTTAAACACATGAGCCCCTCAGGCATTTGGGGCTAACCTCTCCCTTCTCAGTACAGATGAGTTCATCGGAGTTGCTTCTCTCAGGCTGGAGTTACTGGGTGGAAATCGTAACATTGGAGGGAGACTATGCAGAAAGGATAGGGCTTGAGTGGGGCCTGGGAACCTGTTGAGAAATTCTGGTCACAGAGACCCAAAATTTGGTCCTTGGCACCACTGGGAAAGTCTTGGTGGCTTTTGATCCCAGAGAGAAACCTCCAGTTCCTTTGGATCATAAGTCAGGGTTCAGAACCCTAAGCTTGAGAAGTCCCATCCAAAGCCCACCATACAGTATCTCCCCTGTCACTGGCCATGATAGAAGGCCATCTTAGTGACAAGAACAAAGATGTCTGGCACTGCGCCTGAAAATTCAAGCCTTTAGTGTGGGCTTCCTGTATGTCTTCCCTGAGAAACACAGCCAATGCACCATGACCATCACATGGAAATGTAATCAGGTTAAATGTGAAATATTCATGAATGTTAAGTATCAGAGAGAATCCAGGCAGAAGGAAACGTCTGGCTCCAAGAAATCAGGGAGAATTTTAAATGCCCCCCAAGGACATCTGACAGGAGTTAGCTAGATCCGGGAACTAGAGTGAGGATTAGCAAGATTATTAAACACTCAGCAGAGACAGACATTGAAATGCATCTCTAACAGCAACCTGTGTTTCTGCAACCCTTCAAACAAATTCTCCACAGACTGCAGAAATGATTAATAGCTCAGTCTCACTGTTTCTGGGACAGGATATATAGGCTAATGGCCAGTGCAAAGCCAATATAATTAGAGGAAGGCAAAAATGCCAGGAGAATCCTTAGAGTTAGTCTGGTCCAGTGATTTTCATTAAACTGTGTTCCCTCAACCTTGTGCTGTGGGTGGGGCTGAGTCCAAGAGGGAAGCAAGAGTAGGGAGAATGGAGATCCTCTTTTATTTCATTTATATACCAGCCTTTCTACAAAATTTTGGTTAGAGAAAGGGTTCTGCTCCTTAAATAAAAATTAAAATCCATTAATTTGAGGTGCCTGACTGGGTCAGTTGGTAGAGCATGAGACTCTTTTTTTTCTTAATTTTTTAAATGTTTGTTTATTTTGAGAGAGAGAGAGAGAGAGACAGAGCATGAGTGGGGGAGGGGCAGAGAGAGAGAGAGAGAGGGAGACACAGAATCTGAAGCAGGCTCCAGGCTCTAAGCTGTCAGTGCAGAGCCCTAGGGCTCAAACCCACAAACTGTGAGATCATGACCTGAGCTGAAGTTGGACACTTAACCAACTGAGTCAACCAGATGCCCCTAGAGTATGCGACTCTTGATCTCGGGGTTGTGAATTCAAACCCCACGTTGGGTACAGAAATAACTTACAAATAAAATCTTCAAAACTCCATTGATTGAATACAATCTGGTCTTTTAAAAATGTTTTATTATGGAAATTATTAAACTTACACAAAAGCAGAGAAAATAACGTAGTAAGATCCTGGGTACTTATCATTAGCTTCAACAAATTCAACCCATCAACTCATTTTTCTTTTTAAATAAATCTTGCCTCTTCCATTTACTGGCTGTGTAATCTGGGCTTCAGTTTCCTTATTTGTAAATGGGACTAATTTTAATACCTATGTCAAAGATTTTTGTGAGGCTAAAATGAGTTAATATATGTAGGCACTTTAGTATAGTACATATTGGGCAATATATCTGTGCTAGTTATAAAGTTATTAGTACAAGTTCCATAAGGCCCACACAATCATGGACAGTATGCTCTGGGAATGACCAGCTCACAGCTGCAGGCCTATCATCACACAGGTTAGGGCCTAGATTACGTGGGAGGTATCTATGGAAAAGCTCCTTCCACAGGATGAGGAGGGGCCTGACCAGGGGCATTCTGCCTTCTCTCTCTCCTTACTTCAATATGCTACATTTTCTTCATCTATTTATCAATGGCAGGCCTGTGGTTCCTAAAGAGAAACAAAAAAGTGTCCTATCCTTAAGGAGCTCCCAATAATTATCAACAGCGTCAAAAAACCAGATGAGTCCCAAAAGATACAGACAATATTTAGAAATAAGGAAGTCATAGGTGGTCTCAGAAAACAGTTTTAGTTGAAGAGGAGGAACAGAATCAAGATTAGAGAGGATTTAGGGGGGAATTGGAAAAGAGAAAGCAGAAAGAGTGAACGTGAACATTTTTTCAAGGAGCTAGACTGCGAAGAGAAGGAATGAGAATAAGTGACAGCCAGAGGGAACTCTGGAGTTAAAGAATTTCTTTGGACCTGTGGAACACCTGACCAATGTCCTAGACTGAGGAGAGGAAAGCTAGGTAGAAAGGAGATGTTTAATAGGTCATGGTCTTTGAGGAGGAGATGGAAACAGAGCCTTCGACCAGAGAAGGAACGCTCCTTACTGAAATGGTAGGGAGGTGAAGATGGGTGAGGGACATAAATAACACGGAGGCAGAAAGGTGGGTAGAAAATTAAGGGAGTTCATTCCTAAAAGCCTAGTTAGGTAAAGGAAGGGTTTGAATAGTAAGAGGCTGGAGAGAAAGGGGGTGCTTGGTGACTAGCCAGAAGTGTAAGGAGAACAGACCAGCTGGGCTTCTAGCTACATACAAATCCTCATCTTTCACCTGCCCTTGATCTGGTCACGAGGATGAAAGACGCTCTCCATGGTGCTGAACAATTTTGCCTTTGTCTTGTAGACTGCATGAGTGATTCAGGTAGACATACGATTCAATTTTAGCTTTCCCACAAGAAAGGTAACCTCTGTCTTCACCCCCAAGCACTAATTCTTGGGAAAACGAAAACTGAAATAGATTCAATGGGGCAAGGTGAAGTTAACCAAAAAGAAGGAAGGATTTTTATGCTACAGTTAGAGTTTGAGAACTTAAATTGGTCCTGTGATTAACTGAGACATATCTGTCTTAAACAGCTTGATAGAATTCATTACCAAAAACAAGCACCACCAAGCTTTAGTATCTTTGTGGTGGCTCTCATTGGGAGAACCAAAATGGAGAAGAGTCCTGCTGATCCTAGGACTAATAACAGTTATAAGCATGGCAAGCTTAATAGATTTTTCTATTATAAAGTAATATATGCTAAAATTTTTAAAAATCATTTCTAGTCTCACTACTTTGAGACAACCTCTCATGTTAATGTACTAGTGTATTTAAGTCTTGTGTGTATACCACAGTAGCAATATTCTGGGGTTTCCCTCTCTGGAAGCTGATGTTTCTCCTCATGGTCCACAAAGGTGGGCTCCAGGTACCATGTTGGTTCAGTGTGGTCCCACTCTTGCTTGGACCAGGTGGTGCCAATCAGGGTCTCCCCCAGAATAGGAAGTGGGACTAAGAGGAGATGTAAAGCTCAAGACTGTAGATTAGGTAGTAGAGAAAGCCTCTGGGTAGGGAGATAAGAATAAAACTGATATTCAGAAAGAAACAAACACAAGAGGTTGAGAAAGTCCTTCCTAGGCTCTGGTTCTAGAACTTCCTCTGCCCTTCTAAGGCTTGTAAAGTATATCTACCTTTGAATGCAATGAGAAATCCTTGTGTCCTTATAGTCTAGTCTCCTTCTAAAAAAAAACTGGGGGGACACCTGGATGGGTCAGTTGGTTGAACACCTGACTTTGGCTCAGGTCATGATCTCACTGTTCCCAAGTTCGAGCCCCACATCAGGCTCTGTGCTGACAGTTCAGAGCCTGGAGCCTGCTTTGGATTCTGTGTCTCCCTCTTTCTCTCTCTCTGCTCCTCCCCTGCTCGCACTCTGTCTCTTAAATTTATTTTAGAGAGAAAGAGAGAGAGACAGAGCACGAGCAGAGGAGGGGCAGAGAGAGAGAGGGAGACACAGAATCCAAAGCAGGTTCCAGGCTCTGAACTTTCAGCACAGAGTCTTGATGCAGGGCTTGAACTCACAAACTGTGAGATCATGACCTGAGCTGACGTTGGATGCTCAACAGACTGAGCCACCTAGATGCCCCAGTCTAGTTTCCTTTTTAGCTTAAACTAGTTTGAGTTAAATTCTGTTACTATAACATATGCAAAGAACAACATTTATAGAAAAATAAATTGTATCTTATAATCTGTATTTTTGAAAATTAGTATCAGAATATAATCAATTGTCCATGTTTTTACATAGTTTTTGAAATCATCAATTTAATGACTGTATAATATCCATAGAGGGGATGTATAATAACTTTTTAACCATTCACTTATTTTGGACATTCAGGTTTTTTGCAATTTTTCACTATTACAAATAATGCTAATGCTGAAATCCATATATATTTGCATTTAGGGTAATTTCTTAAATAAAGTAGAATTACAAAGTCAAAAAGCAGGAGTACTTTTAAGATTCTTGATACATATTGTCAAACTGCTTTCCCAAAGGATTGTTCCAACTTACAGTGCCTCCAGTCATGACCAAGGGCTATAGCTGGTTTTTAATATTTTATTTTTCGCTGTGTGCCAGGAAATTTCAGGTCATCACATCTATCCATCATCTTGCAAGACAACTGTGCCTCAGTCCTTACTTACCTGGTTGCCTCTGGGGAAGCTTCTTTCAAAGAATAGAATTCCCTCTGGGCATCACCTGCCAGACAAAATATGCCTGACTTGAGGCCACCAATTAAGAACAAAAGGAGATAAGACTTTGTTACACTAAAGCTTGGGAAAAATTCTAAATGAGCACAGTACTGCCTGGTGGTTGGCCACCGTGTTTCAGCTGGTCCTTGGCTTGTGCCAGTACATCAGCTGTAGGAACCATGACTAATTGCAGAGCCAGGAGGCAAACACAGAATGAGAATTCCTTGCTTTCAGACTTGGGGTAGGAGAATTAACCAAAATGCTCTGGAGTTATCCCAGTGAGAATGGCAGCTCCTACTTCCTTACCCATTATTTAGTTTTTAAAAATAGCTCAGAAACTACTAAGGAGGGGGGGCGGGAAGGATGGCGAAAGATATGAAACTAGTACTGGGATGGCAAAGAACTAGATTCATCTTTTAAACGGGGAGACAAGAGGTCAGCGAGTTTCTTAACAAGATTTAGAATCCTCTTCTGCCTCCTTCATGGTTAGGACTGCTTGTCCTAGATTGATGTTCTGCTATTCCTTCCCACTCCTACTCACCTGGAAACCCTATGACTAAAAAGTCTTTGTTTGGGAGATAGGACAAGTACCTCAATTCAGAGACACCTGCTACAGCAGCTGTGGTTTTGAGGGAAGCCTGTGCATAAAGGTCAAGGGGACAAGCCTCATGACCCAGGAGGTAGGAACCAGAGCCAGAAACTGGGAAATCTTGGTTCCTTTGGGAGGCCTGGCCTCACCTAGCTCCTGACTTTCATTCTTATCCTTAAGCTTATCTCCTGAGCCAGATGTTCAGATGCCCTATTTGGGATCAGCTAGAGACACAGGTCTTGGTCTATACAGTCTCGTGACCTAGCAGGTTTTTTGAATTTCCTATCCTGCCACACCTTCCCTCATTCAACGTCTTTAGGGAAAGACTATCTCACTTAATAGAAAAAGGGATGAAGGTGTAAAGTTCTTTAAAAGTAGATCAACAATGGTTAAAATGACTAATTTTACATATTGAAAAAAATTGAAGAAAATATAAGATGAACTGGTAGGACCTAAGGCAGAAGGAGAAAATGTGTGAGTGTGGGCAGTAGATAGAAGGAGTCCTTTTTCTCCCTCCCTCCATCCATCTACCTTCCCTTCCTTCCTTCCTTCCTTCCTTCCTTCCTTCCTTCCTTCCTTCTCCTTTCTGTCCCTTTCTCTCTCTCTCTCTTTTTCTCCCTTCCATCCTTCCTTCCTTTCTTCCTCCTCCCTCCCTCCCTCCTTCCATCCCTCCCTCCTCCTTCCTTCCTTCCTTCCTTCCTTCCTTCCTTCCTTCCTTCCTCCCTTCCTTTCATTCAATTTCAGCCAACATAGACTTTGGAGATGAGGCATTTCATAGGAGAGGGTAAATGATTCTAAAATCAAAGGAGTCAGAAGGGCCAAGGGATTCTGAGTTGAGTTTCTGGGGGCCTTCTGCTTAGGCAGGACCCAGAGGAGGGGAAAAAAGAAATCAGATGTTCAGGGCTAACAAAGCTTTAGGGAGCTTGTCTAGAGGATCTTTAAGTTTCCTACCAGGATACGGATTTTAGTTCCCCAAGGTAAAGAAGGAGGCCCAGAACATCAAGGAAAGATGCCACCCTACTTTAGATGCTGTAGATGCTGCCCACAAATAGAGGGCATTTGGTTGGAGAGTCTTTGACATTAGTCCCTCAGCTTTATACATGGTAGGAAGCTGAAGCAGGAGAAATCTCAACAGGTATTAACATTTGGTCTAGGCAAGACTAAATGTGGATCTTAATGTGGATCTTGGCCCCAAATCTCACTGGAAGGTATTTGGTTAGCTTCAATTATTCAAGGGACTGAGCCTGTCCTGCACTAGTTCATGAATCTTTTGGACTCCTTGTTTCCTCAAGAAAACAAAGTAAATAGGCAGTCTATGGGATGTCCTCACCCAACTGTCATTTCTGATCCTTTTTCTCTGGCCTTGGAAGAGTAAAGAGCTACCTATCTGCAATGAACAATGGACTTAGGGATGGTATCAAACAACTCCTTCCTTCTGTGGCATTTCCTACCCCTGCCCTTTCTCACTTTTTCAGTCTGTTCTCTCTAACCTTCATTATAACTGGCAAGCACCACTTTTTGCTCATAAAGACTACTTGCAGTTCTAAAGCTTAGCTCTCTGGACAGAGAAGTCTCCTATTCTTTCCTTTTGCCATCCCAATACATCAGTAAGTCACCACTTGTTTTAAAAACTTGATAGTCACTGAATATCAACATGGGGCAGGCAGAGAACAATGTACTTTGGGGAGGGAAAAATACTGATTCTTGCAAAAAGACTTTAGTCTAAAGGTAAAACGAAGATAGAAACATATTAACCCATTTAAGGCAGAGAGAGGAGCATGAGAGAGAGGAATATATGAAGGGTGATAGGATCACAGAAGAGAAAGTGATGGTGGTAAAGATTTGTTATCCTTCCTGATGTAGAGGGTTGGGCCTGGGCAGGAACCTGATGAAACCCGAGGCTCACCTATTAAGTGAAATGTCAGTGCAAGAGCAATGACAGTTGAGTGTAGGGCCAGGACTCTATTCTAACTACTTTTAGTTGCTGCTGCTGCTGCTATCAGACATTCAGCCTACTCTATTTGGGGGGAGGGGAGCAAGTAAAACAGGGCCTTTTCCTTACCTTACCATTGAGATGCACAAACAACTCTCCCACAAAGAAAGGTCAAGAGACTCTAGGTGGATGATTGGGAAGTGTTTTATTGGGAAAGCAAAAAAGGGATTCAGAGTCCTAAGAGTACTTAAGAGGGAGATATGGTGGCTCTGGTAAAACAACCCTTACTGCCTCTAACCAAGCCTAGAGCCTCCAGTCACTCTCACAATGTATGCTTTGTGCAGCAGAGAGGTCAATGCTACAAGTTTCTGGAGGCCCAGCTCAGCAGTGAAGGAGGTCAGAGAAGGGAATGAGGGAATGAATTTATAAAGACTCATAAACCCCTATCTGAGTTTCTGTTAAGTCATTTTTTTTTTTAAGTTTATTTACTTGTTTTGAGGGGTGGGGTGGGGCGGAGAGAGAATCTCAGTGGGTTCTGCATTGTTGGTGCAGAGCCCAATGCAAGGCTCAATCCGTCAAACCATGAGATCATGGCCTGAGCTGAAATCAAGAGTTGAAAGCTTAACCAACTGAGCTACCCAGGCACCCTAAGTCTGTGTGTGTGTGTGTGTGTGTGTGTGTGTGTGTGTGTGTGTGTGAGAGAGAGAGAGAGAGAGAGAGAGAGAGAGAGAGAGAATTGTGTGCCAGTTGGTGGTAGAACAGTAGTGGGAGGGGAAATTCTAACCTAATACAAACTCAAGGCAAGTTTTCATCAGTAAAGCCAGACAGTTGCTGGTTATATATCTCTCTAGGGAAACAATATTCATCTGTTAAACTAGAAAACTAGATGGTCCTGGGGTCCCTGCTGGAGGGTCTCCCTAGGCTCAGGGTGTTCGAGAGCCTTTCTCTACTCACCCATCATTCTGGCTGGTTCAGTGACACTGACCAGCTAACTCGAAGATACAATCTCATTCCTGAGACTTCAATAGGAAGGAGCCCTGAAACAACAAGTAACCAATACCTACCCAAATAACCAGTACCTAACCATACAGTTCTGTAGCCCACACCTCTGAAGAACACCTCCTTTGTTCTGACTATACTCCCTCATAGCTAGCTACCCCCCACCTGTGCAACCTTCTTCTCTTCTAGACAGTTCTGACCTACATGCACAGCCTACATCACTCTACACCTGCTAGCTTATGTATGTGCCTGTAGGATAGTGCTTCTTAAACATTAATGTGCATACAAATCACCTGGAGATATTGTTTAAATGCAGATTCCAATTTAGTAGATCTGGAATGGAGCCTAAGTGTCTGCATTTTCACACAAGCTCTCGAGTGATACCAATGCTCTTAGTACAGCGGCCAAACTTTGAATAGCAAGGTTCTAGGCCAGTCTTTCTACACCCACACCATTTCCAGACAGCATCAAACAGCCCTCTGTACCCACCTTAACCTGGTTTTATACTCTGAGTGCCAAGAGAGGACAATGGTTTGGTGGGGGAGGGAGGAGGAGAGAGGACCCAAAAGAGGGGAAGCTGCTCTGCTAAGAGCTCTGGATGGGCCAAGGCAGGAACTGTCCAGAACAATGCAGAGCAGGTGTGGTTCTACTGGAATTCAGCAGACCATTTAATATTAATGATATTATTGCTTGAATACCTGTTACTTTGCTATATGTACAACATTGGTGCTTGGTATTTTATACTATATTATCTAATTTAATCTTCCTAAAAGACTGAGTAAAGTAAATATCATTCTCATTTTCAAATTGAAGAACCAGGTTATATCAAATAATATGTTCAAAATCATACCTTGAAGGTGGTTAGCACTAGAATTTGAATCTAAGTCATCATTTCCTATACCCAACCCCTTCTTAAAGACATCAGATAAAGACATGAGATTAATAACACATCAGAACTTACACAGCTGTGGGACTGTTGTCTTGTAAAGCAGGCACTTGGAAGGCTGCTAGTAGTCTCATCATGTCTCCAGTGCTCTGCACACACTTGAAGACCCTCTTTAGAAAATGGCATGGATGTTTTCTGATTAGGAAGCTCCTGCTCAAAAAGTGCTCCATAGGAAGGAAATATTGGAGTCATTGAAGCACTCAATAGCTCAAGATAGGGAAAGAAAGAGATAGACAGAGACAGACTAGCAGGAAGTAGCAACCAAGAAAAAGCACTAGGGATTGAGAGTCCTGAGCCCAGGAGAGAAAAGCAGAGGATGATTTTTAAAAAGGGAGATAAGGGGGCGCCTGGGTGGCTCAGTCGGTTGGGCGGCCGACTTCGGCTCAGGTCATGATCTCACGGTCTGTGAGTTCGAGCCCCGCATCGGGCTCTGTGCTGGCGGCTCGGAGCCTGGAGCCTGCTTCAGATTCTGTGTCTCCTCTCTCTGCCCTTCCCCTGCTCATACTCTATCTCTAAGTCTCTCAAAAATAAATAAACGTTAAAAAAATTAAAAAAAAAAGGGGAGATAAGGGGTGCCTGGGTGGCTTAGTCAGTTAAGCAGCCAACTTCAGCTCAGGTCATGATCTTGTGGCCTGTGAGTTGGAGTCCTGTATTGGGTTCTGTGCTGAAAGCTCAGAGCCTAGCCTAGCTAGCCTCCCCCACTCGCACTCTCTCTCTCTCTCTCTCTCTCTCTCTCCTAAAAATGAACAAACATTAAGAAAAAAAAAGGAGATGAAAGAGTCTCAGCCACCAATTCAGTTCTGGTCCTAAATTTTAGGGGCACTTATATTCTAGGCACTGTGCTTGGTGCTACAGATACAAAGATAATACAATCTCTACCCCTGAAGAGCTTAAAGGCCAGTACAAAAGGCAAATGAATAAGCAGATAATTTTTAATAATAAGCCAAATGCTACAACAGAGGTTTGTATAGAGTATTGTCTGTACACAGAGCAGGAGCACCTATTCCATCCTGGGGAATTAGGGAAGACTTCTCCAAAGAAAGCTGAGGCATGAAGAATAGGTAGGACATAGATAAGAACCAGATGAAGAAAGGTGTAGGGAAAGAAAAGAAAGGAGTGGGGAGGAAGACACACATGACTATGTAGCAGGCTAAGGAATAGCTCAATTTTGCTAGAATGTTAAATGGTGGGGTGAAGTGGCAGGTGATGAGACTGAAATGAGAGGCTTAAAATCATGAAGGGCTTTGTAAATCACATTCAGGGGCTTTGGACTTTAATGGAAAATAATAGGACTGGAGAAGAAAAACATATCAAGGTCATACTGCCAGGGCTTAGTGGCTCATTGGATCTAGGTTTGACGGGAAAAACCTAGACACAGATGATTCACAGGTTTTCCTGATGTGGATGGAGGAGCTCCTATAAATATGTGTGATCAGAGAAAAAAACTTGGGGAACACCAACATTGAAGGGTTGAATATCCAGGTCAGAGCAGCAGGGGGCCAAAGAGAGCCTGGTGTCATGATGTCTGGAAAGAATACGTTTTTTTTAATTTATTTCTTTTAACATTTATTTATTTTTGAGAGACATAGACAGAGTATGAGCAGGGAAAGGGCAGAGAGAGAGGGAGATATAGAATCTGAAGCAGGCTCCAGGCTCTGAGCCGTCAGCACAGAGCCCGACGTGGGGCTCGAACTCACAGACCGCGAGATCATGACCTGAGCTGAAGTCTGATGCTCAACCGACTGAGCCACCCAGGCACCCCAAAAATAAGGTTTTGAGAAGTATAATATAAAACAGGGAGGAAGCAGAACCAGAGTTCTGAAGGGGCTTTTATATGGCAAGAGAGACTGGAGTGGAGGATGGTTGAAGCTAAAAGGCAGGGGACAGTGGAGAAGGGCCAGATGTTTGAAGATGTCAAGAAAGAGAATTCAAGATGTTTCTTCTGTGGTTTGCTGACATTTCAGCAAAAACTCCATTTTTCTCTCGGTATTATGGGTCTGATCCTTGGGAAGCTTAAGACTCCCCAGAGAGAAACTTAGCCTTGGTCCAGAGACCATGGCAGGTCTGCTATTTCTTAGCAAGTATGGGCAAGGGTGGGTGACCAGGGCCTGGGGAATATCAAAATAACAGCAAACTGTGTGGGAGTGGGTTGTAGTTGCCCCAAGTTCTGGCTGCACTACAGTCCCATGACTTAACCTTGGGTCATTCTTGCCAGGCCATGGCAAAAAGCAGCAAAAGCCCTGGACTTCTCGTCCTTTAGGCAGGAGACCTGCACAGACCTAATAAGAGTAGCCTGGGAATCTGGGTCAGTGGGGAGCAGCCTGCATTGAGCTTTTCCTAAAAGCGAAACACCTGCTCCACCAACCATGGACATCCAGGAGAGGCTCAGCATTGGAAACTATACTACAAGTGATCATGGTTATGTATTGATCATAATTTCTCATTTTTAAACCTTTGATAACACTTTTCTATAAAAATAAACAAATAAAAGTAAAACTAAAAAATCATTTGACCTAGGGGCACCTGGCTGGTTGTCAGTAGAGTATGCAACTCTTGATCTTGGAGTTGTAAGTTTGAGCTCCATGTTAGGTGTAGAGATTACTTAAAGATAAAATCTTTGGATTTTATCCAAATCAGATCAATGGAACAGACTAGAGAACCCAGAAATGGACCCAGAAAAGTATGGCCAACTAATCTGTGACAAAGCAAGAAAGAATATCCAATGGAATATACAGTCTCTTCAGCAAGTGGTGCTGGGAAAACTGGACAGTGACATGCAGAAAAATGAACCTGGACCACTTTTTTACCATACGCAAAAATAAACACAAAATGGATGAAAGACCTAAACATAAGACAGGAAGCCACCAAAATCCTCAAGGAGAAAGCAAGCAAAAACCTCTTTGGACTTGGCTGCAGCAACTTCTTACTCAACACATCTCCGGAGGCAAGGGACACAAAAGCAAAAATGAACTATTGGCGGGGCGCCTGGGTGGCTCAGTCGGTTAAGCGTCTGACTTCGACTCAGGTCATGATCTCACCGTTCCCGAGTTCGAGCCCCACATCGGGCTCCATGCTGACAGCTCAGAGCCTGGAGCCTGCTTCAGATTCTGTGTCTCCCTCTCTGTCTGTGCCTCTCCCCCGCTCATGCTCTGTCTTTCTCTCTCTCAAAAATAAATAAACATTAAAAAAAATGAACTACTGGGGTGTCATCAAAATAAAAAGCTTCTGCACAGTGAAGGAAACAATCAGCAAAACTAAAAGGCAACCAACGGAATGGGAGAAGATATTTGCAAATGACATATCAAATAAAGGGTTAGTATCCAAAATCTATAGAGAACTTACCAATCTCAATACCCAAAAAACAAATAATCCAGTGAAGAAATGAGCAAAAGGCATGAATAGACACTTCTCCAAAGAAGACATCTAGATGGCAAACTGACACATGAAAAATTTTAAACATCACTCATCATCAGGGAAATACAAATCAAAACTACAATGAGATACCACCTCACACCTGTCAGAATGGCTAACATTAACAAGTCAGGCAACAACAGATGTTGGCAAGGATGTGGAGAAAGAGGATCTCTTTTGCACTGCTGGTGAGAATGTAAACTGGTGCAGCCACTCTGGAAAACAGTATGGACGTTCCTCAAAAAATTAAAAATAGAACTACCCTACAACCCAGAAATTGCACTACTAGGTATTTATCCAAGGGATACAGGTACACTGTTTTGAAGGGACACACGCACCCCAATGTTTATAGCAGCACTATCAACAATAGTCAAAGTATGGAAGGAGCCCAAATGTCCACTGATGGATGAATGGATAAAGATGTGGTATTTATATACAATGGAGTATTACTCAGCAATCAAAAAGAATGAAATCTTGCCATTTGCAATTATGTGGATGGAACTAGAGGGTTATCATGCTAAGCAAAATTAGTCAGTCAGAGAAAGACAAATATCATATGATTTCACTCATATGAGGACTTTAATATACAGAACAGATGAACATAAAGGAGGAGAAGCAAAAATAATATAAAAACAGGGAGAGGGACAAAACAAAAGAGACTCTTAACTATGGAGAACAAACAGAGGGTTACTGGAGGGGGTTGCTGGAGGGGGGATGGGCTAAATGGATAAGGGGCTTAAGGAATCTACTCCTGAAATCATTGTTGCACTGTATGCTAACTAACTTGGATATAAATTTAAAAAATTAATTAAAAATTTTTTTAATTAAAAAAAATCTTAAAAACAATCAATTTGACTTAATTATTGATGCATCCCTGAGGTATATCAATGGAATCAGTAAACTGCATATCTCCACTGTAAGAGAAGATATCTACAATTAGAATTGGAAATAGATTCTAGTTCTGTCTCCTCCATCCAAACACCAGAACCTGTGGGTGAGTGGGCAGTGAGCAAGAAATCCAGGCTTGCACTAGCACTGGCAACCTCAATGAGGTTGGACTGACTTCTCCCAAAACCATGATCTTGGGTGCTGACTACATTTTGAAAACATTATGTTTTGAGAATGAAGAGCCTATTTGGCTATTTACAAAAATGGGTCTCTGAATGCTGCCAGAGTTGAATGAATACTTTATGCCATTTGATGCATTTGAAATAACCCAATAAGTTGAAAAGTTTTGCTGTGAAAAGAATGTTTGTTCTGGAGAGTTAAATTGCGGTTACAATTAGAAAAGACACTCCAAAAGTCCCTGTATTTCCTGGCAGGGGAACAATGCTTTCTCTTCATGTACTTCACAACTTTATGGCAGTCAGAAAGTCAGTTACAAGGCCTCACATCTGGGCTTCAAGGAAGCAGAGTAACTATATCCAGGAGTATTTTGGATTCTATATGGACACTTAATTTCACTTGTTAATATTATGATTCCTACTCTTCCCTCTATTCTCTTCTATCTTTCACTCCAAGGAAAACCTGAGCATTGGCTCTTCAGTGATTTTATCCTATCAATGTTTAGGAGAGTACTTTACAATTCCTTGTTACATCAAGGTGGGACCAAGACAAACTCTCTCTATACAGATAAGAGAAGTAATAGTCTGTAGAAAGAACCCGAAGATCCAGTCAACACTGGCTGCTCTGGATTCTGAGAGAATTTAGTCACCCTCCCCCTCTGCCCTAACCCCAGCCAGCTGCAAATTGTCTGGATGGAGCTGCTTCGACACGCTGATGTTATCAGTCTCATAGTGCCTGGAGCACATAGATAGAAACAGGGAATGGCGCCGTCTCACCGGATGTAGTAATGCAATTTAGTTTCTGAAATCCAAGTATAAAATCTTGAAAGCTGACATTTTTTATCTACCACAGGAGGGGGATGATGGGGTGGAATTCCCAGCAGAACCATCAAAATGAGTAAATGGCTTCTGTCATATATTAATAAGTAGTTCAAAGCATTGGAAAAACATACAGAGAGGATTTGTAGGGAAAGTTAAGTGCCTAGTTCTTGTCCGCCCCTCCTCCTCTGAGCTACGCTGCCAGGTGAAGACCCTTCCATTTGTGTGACCCCAAGCTGGGGCTAGAAGTGTCTCTCCTGAGCATTCTGTGAGAATCCCCTGTGCTGGGGAGATGGAAGAGGCACCAGCCTGCCCTTGGGGGTATGCCATAGCAGTCTGGGTGGGTCTCAGCCAGACCGTTTTTTGAAAGGAGAAATTCAGACTGGGCTAGAAATGGTGGCAAAGAAGTAGTCGCTTACTTTCCCTCCTATTTCCCCAACCTCATCCTGTGCCAGTCTCCCCACCTGCCCCCCATTACTACACTTTGCATCACTGGTCTTCATTGCTGGTAGAGTATGAAGAATATTCCTGCCTAATGCTCCCCTTCTGCCTACATCTTACTTGTCCTTCAGGCTTCAGCTGACACATCATCTCTTATAAAAAGCTTCTCACAGGGGCACCTGGGTGGGTTAGTCAGTTAAGTGTCCGACTTCGGCTCAGGTCATGATCTTGCAGTTCACAAGTTCGAGACCTGCATCAGGCTCTGTGCGGACAGCTCAGAGCCTGGAGCCTACTTCAGATTCTGTGTCTCCCTCTCTCTCTGACCCTCCCTTGCTTGTGCTCTGTCTCTGTCTCTCTCTCAAAAATTAAGAAAAAAAAGTTTCTCATGAATACCAGGAAGGTTAGGACACTTTATAATATACTCTCATAGTACCACCCCCTTCCATTTCTTTCATGTACTTACAAATTTTACTTCAGTGAATACTTGCATAATTTATTTAATAAATATTCACAAAGGCAGGGACCATGCCTTGTTCTTCTGTGTCTTCCCAGTGCCTAGCATAGAGAATGAAGGGCTATGATCTGATAATAAACAAACAGATTGCTTTCTATTTGGTTGGAGCCACAGCAAGGCTCTTTCTGAAACAGAAGTGGCAAAAGTCCGGTGGCCTGCCAGGCTGTGCCAAGGCCTTGTTTAATGGTGTTCCAGACAGATGTTGTATTGTGTACTCTTTTTAGGACCACTTCTCTACCTAAGCCTCTGTGTAGGGGCTGAAAGATTGCTTTCCAGGAAGTTATTTTGGAGAAGAGCCAAAGTAGGAGTCCCCAAATCCTCAGTTACTCACTCGCTTGCCTGAAGGTTTGGCCTAGTTAAAACTTACTTAAGGTCCATGGCCAATGCAGTGGATCAACTCCAGGTTGACTTCTCGTGGGGACTGATCATCAGCTGGCCAGACACAGCTTTCTTTGAGACTCAAGGGCCAGGCTCAGATTTTGCTTGCTGATATGCATACATCAACATCAAATGAGTAAGGCCCAACTCTTACCATCAAGTTTCAGAGGAGCGGGAAGCTAGTTTGGAACCAAACCATCAGAAAACCTTTTGGAGGGAGATGGGGCAGGGCTGCTCTGATCCTGTCTATTCTGACAACCTGGGCCTTACAACCATGTGTACCAGGCCTTGAACCACCCAAGGCACAGGAGTGGTTGGTAGTTCATACAAAAGGGCAAGGAGACAGCAAAAGAAAATACAAGAAACCTCCATGAACAGTAAGCACAGCCTCTGGCTGGAGAGTAGGGCCTAGTGGATTCTAGTTTTGCCTGTGAACTACACTCACTTTGAGAGTCTAGACAGGTCATTTCACTCTCTGAGTCCCAGGTCTGTTTTTATTCAGGCCCTGAGATTCCAGAAAAAGCCTCCAAGGCAGAGAGTAAATGAGTTGTCCCAGGTCAATGCCAGATAGCAGTCCAGGGATTAGAATTCATGGGCCCTTCTTTCCAGCCAGCTGCTCCTTCCCCTGAGTCTTGAGCTGTTTCTTCTTCTGAACGCTCAGGATTATATTTAATTTAGTAAGGTTTGTGGTCACATAATCACTGCTCCTAATAAAACAATGAATACAAGCATCCGTTGTTAAGGAAGGCAAACATGGGGAAGACTTTGCCCCTGAGAAAACAGGCCAAAAGCAAGTTCTGGCTGAGGTTAGGTCTGTTCTACTTGAACAAAAACCAACAAAAACAACTCTCTTGGGATATGTCAGAGTCCTCATCTGTTCTTGTTTCTTGCCTAGGTCAAAAGCCTGTGCTTAATCCCATAGTAAGGGCCTTTCCCAGAAGCTAGAAAACACTGTTTCCACAGGCAAGAGACGGGCCAGGCTGAGGGACAGTCTGGATCTACATCCTCTGAGCATCTTTTCATTCATTAAATCCATAAATTAGTTACTACCTTGTTAATACCCCATATTCAGGAGTGTTATCCAGATATACCTCTTCAGGTGGGGTGGAGGCAGCCTTAGTCCTTCCAGCCCAAACTCTGTCAGGTTTACTCATGGCTCAGCAAACACCACATGCTCTTTTCTCCTCCCTGTCCTTGCCTGTTCCATTTTGACTGTCTGGTGTTAAGAGAGGGAGACTGCAGGTTCTCTGGTGGTTTAATATTGCTTTAGCACCTCTTTCTTTGACCAGGAGGTTCTTTGGGGCATAAAGCATGTAATGACTCTTTATCTCAGACAGTTCTTTTAATAAGGGATCCAGAAGTCTATGAGAGGTGAAGAAAGCAATGGAGGAGAGCCTTACACAAGGCCCAGAGCAAGGCTTGGTGGCAGAGATGGGATCCTAAGTGCTTTCATTCAGCCTCAATCCAGGTAGACTTACCTTCCTTCCTCACTCACCAGCTGAGGCAATCAAAGTGAGAACACAGTAGCCTCATTTGCTAGCTTTGATTCATTTATGTACAGAAGAGGCCTGGAAGTAGAAAAGGAACTATCAACTAGAAAATCCAATCCCTAATAGGTGACTGTGATTCCTCTGCCCTTCCAGATTCCTCACACATACCTCCTCTAGATGATTTGGGGAATCAGGAAGGAAGTCCCTCTACAGTGTTATCTCTCTTCTGCCTAGGGCCCAAGTACATGGCTAGGGTGAGGGTGTCAGGCTGAGAACCTCCAGACTCACTAGTTTCATTTCTGTTTCTACTTGCTACATTTGCCCCTATCCACCTGATGTCAATGCTTTTTCTCTTAAAAAAAAAAAGATTATATATATATATATATATATATATATATATATATATATATATATGTCAAGTGTACACCCACCGCCAGGCTGACTGCATAGTGATAGCTCATGAAATGTTCCAGCTTCAGACCTTGAAATCTGCTCAGTGCTTCTCTTTAGTTTCCCCTGCATCACATACCAGATTAAAGATGGAAATGCAGGTGTATTAGAGACAAAAGTCCTTTTAACACTCCCTTGGCCCACTAGATTCTTATCATCTCTCCGAAATTCTACAGCTATGAGGTATTGGGGTATGAGATCCTAGCCAGGGACAGCTCCGATGCTATCTTGAAAGCTTATTTCACCTTCAGAGTGATAGTGACCTCAAGAGAGAGAACTTGGTCAGGCTAGATGTACGTGGAGGAAGGTGGGGCAAGGACTGGAGAGGATAGGGGGATTCCCTGGACTCATAGGGCAGATCTTGGAGACAGAAGAGGCCAGAGACATATATAGGAAGGCTATTCATAATTAAAGAAGCAAGGGCCTTAAGGACTCAGGCACCTTGGCTTTTCAGACCTGGCAGAGACTGGGCTCCTTTAAGAGCTATCCAGGGTCCTGAACTGCCACAACCTGAAGACCTTGGAGCATCTGAACAAAAGCCCCACATGCCAGTTAACACTGACTTTAAATGGTTGGACCCATTTCTTGAGGTAGTGACTCAAGTCATTCTATATAGCTGCAGCCTGGGCTTCATGCCAGCAGCCTGGCTCCCTGGCCAGATTTTCAACAAGGGATGATGAAGTTGAGATTGAGGATCTTGGTGTATGTAAAAAAGTATCTTCTAGTATTTCTGGAAGCTCAGGACTAAATGGGCCTGGCTTAGGGACAATGTGGGTGGCCATAGGGAAGGGAAAGAGGTCTCCATGGCATATTCTCAGACAGATCAGCCATTCCTCCCCGTCACTTCAGTGGCCACTGAACACATGTGCTTTTACACACACACACACACACACACACACACACACACGCACACATGCAGATACACACATGCCAGATTCTCTGCTCTGTCACTGCAGAGCCTGTATTTCTACAGAGACGGTATAGTCTAGTTTGTCCGCATATCAGCATAATGTATCTGCTTTGTTCTCACCATAGATATTACAGAAATCTGGCAAAGAGTACCAAAACTTAAAATTTAAATAAATATTTCTTTTTCTGAATTCAAGCGGAATACATTGTCACTATAAAAATTCCAGATAAGCACAAAAGAAGAAGAAAAATCACCTTTAATCCTACCATCCATAGACCATGTCAGCTTCTTGGCACACAGCCTAGGCCCTTGTGTCTATGTGTGCATGTGTGTGTGTGCATGTGCACGAGTGTTGGTAAGAGGCAATATAGTGCAGTGGTTAAAAGTACAAGTTTTAGAGTAAGTTCTACCTCTGCCATTTACTTATCTGTGCAATCGTGATCAAATTTCTAACCTCACTGGGTCTGTTTTTCATCCTTTTTTGTTGGTGGTAGGGGGAGGTTTAGAGAAATATTCTCTAATTGTGTTTAATGATAAAACTGAGTTCACTCTGGTCTGGAGTTGGAGCAGCAGGGATGGGTGTGCACCCTCACATTGTGAAGAAGATGAGGAAGGTGACCATCAGACAGGACAAAGCCCACAATAACATAAGAGAAGAGCTGCTGCTTGAGAGATGGGTTCCCGGCATAGCCAATGATATAAAGCTACCAAATCCTATTCCAAAACCAGCCCCTGAACCAGCCTCACCAACTGTAATGGCCACAGCACAAATTGGCCACTGTGTCAAGGTCTTGGGAGACAACAGTCATCTGGAACTCCCATCTGGCCACCTGGAGTAGGGAGCTTCTGTAGATGGCTATTTAGATGGGATCACTGGCCTATCCAGGAAGGCGACAGACACATGCCTGACTGGACACCTGGTACAACAGCGGATCAGAAGAATGAGTAGTGCCTTGGTGGTCTGCATTTCTTCAGTCTTCCGACTTTAGTTCTAGGTCTCAGTGCTCAGCTTCCTCACCTGTTTTTCGTCTTTAACATAAGGAATATAATAGTACTCATCTCAAAAGCTTGCTAGGAAGATTAAACAGGATAATGTATATAAAGCTTTACTATAGTCCCTGACACATGGTAGGCAGTCAATACAGGGTAGCTTTTGTTACACACACATATACCCTCATAGAAATCACTCTGCAATACTGCTTGATGCTTACTTTTAAAACACAGACTATTCTCCATCTCAGAGAAAAGCTGAAGAGAGGATAAATAAGTTCAATTTACTTCATTTTCTTTCTGGTATAACTTTCTGGGCCACAGTGATGATCAGCTGGGACTTGGGAATGGAATGGCTTCCTAGCTCAGGAAAGAAAAAAACAGTTCTTGATCCAGAGCTTCTAGCTTTCAGCCTGTGTTCCATAGCCAAGAAGTGGCAAGAGCTTTTTGGTCAAAGTTCTCTCCTCTTCTTAAACTTTGCACCCCAGCCTTTTGGCCTACTTGCTCTGGTTAGCACTTTCTGCTTCTCTGCCACGGAGTATCCCACTTTCCTCCAGGGGCTTCTTCCCCCAGGGCACCCACACAAGTCCCTTTGCCTAGTTTAGGCAAGCCTGCTTCCTTACTAAGTCCCAGCCATTTGATTCCTATGTCTACCACCCCCATCTCTCCTTATTTGCTCTACTAACACTGTTTTCCTTGAGGTCAGCACTTGAGGTCCTAATTAGAATCCAATGGTCTTTTCTCAGGTGGTCTTCCATCACCTTTCAGTATCACTGGACACTGCTGACCAGATCTTTCTGGAAATTCTATTTTCCTTTGGCTTTCATAAAAACATCCTATCCCTATCTGTTTTGACCACCCTCCCTACTGTTCTTCCTCTCATACCCTAGAAATAGATCATTCACACATGTTCTCTCTTGGCACGTAGAAATGTAATATTATAAAGTTATTATTTCAAGTAATATCTCTCTGGGTTTGGCTCCCAAATCTATATCTCTAGCTCTGACCTCTTAAGCTCCAGACCAACATTTCTAACTGCCTATGACTTCCACTGATGTCATCTCCCCGCCCCGCCAGACCCCCTAGGCTCATTCTTCCTGTTGACTACCCTTATTTTGTTAATGGCACGAAACCACTTTCCCAGTTAAATAAACTCAAAACATAAAAACACTTTTTATTTTGAAATAATTTTATATTTATAGAAGAGTTACAAAGACAGTGCAGGGAATCCTTGTACACTCTTCACCCAGCTTCCTCTAATGTTAGCATCTTAAATAATCATAGTACATTGATCAAATCAATACTATTCACTAAACTATAGACTTTATGCAAATTTCTCCAGTTTTTCCATTAAATTCCCTTTTCTGTTCCATATTGCATTTCATTGATATGTCTCCAGGGTCTCCTTAGTTTCTCAGTCTTTTCTTGAATTTCATGACTTTGAATTTTGAGGAGTACTGGTTAGGTGTTTTCTAAACCACTCCAGCAATTTTTATGTGCCTTGTTTTGTCATGATTAGACTGAGGTTATGGATCTGGGGGAAGAATACCACATAAGTGATGTGTCCTTTGTATCACAGCATATCAGGGCGTATATGACTTATTGCTGGTGATACTAATTTTAATTACTTAGGGTGGTGTTTACCAGATTTCTCCACTAGAGTTACTATTTTTCTCTTATTTTGACCATTCTCTATTAGTCAGAAGCAAGTCACTAAGTCCAGGCCACACTCAAGGGAGAATTAAGTTCCACTTTCTAGAGGGAGGAGTATCAAAGAATTTGCAGATATATATATAAATTACTACCACAGTAATTAATACATATTTTGGCTGAGGTTCTTATAGGCTGTGCAATTATCTTGTTTCTCCTTAAAGTTTCACCCACTAGTTTTAGCAATCAGTGGATCTTGCCTGTAGCAAGTATTACTATGATGTTCTAAAGGTAAACATTTTAAGCTTATTTATTTATTTTGAGAGAGACAGAGGGAGAGTATGAGTGGAGGAGGGACACACACACACACACACACACACACACACACGGGGGGGAGGGAGAGAGAGAGAGAGAGAGGGAGAGAGAGAGAGAGAGGGAGAGAGAGAGAGAGAGGGAGAGAGAGAGAGAGAGGGAGAGAGAGAGAGAGAGAGGGAGAGAGAGAGAGAGAGAGAGAGAGAGAGAATCCCAAGCAGGCTCTGTGATGTTAGCACAGCCCCACATAGGACTTGATCCCATGAACCATGAGATCATGACCTGAACCAAAATCAAGAGTTGGATGCTTAACTGACTGAGCTACCCAGGTGTCCCTAACGGTAATTCTTAAATTCCCCTTATTCTTTCTACCTCCCCCAAAAAAGTGCCTTTTAAATAAATTTTAATACTTTTTAATACATAAAAATCATAATTCTTGAAAATGTGTTTCTTCTCCTTCATTTATTTATTCAGCCATTTATTTATACCAGTATGGATTAATACACATATATTTTCTTTGGGGGGGGTGTAATCCAATACTACCACTATTTATTTTCTTGTTCAAATTGTTCCAGCTTTGGCCACTGGAACCTTTTTCAAGTTGACTCCTATATCCTTTTGACCTGACTAGGGGGGTCATTTTGACTCACCTCTTTCCTCCTTATCCCTCTGGCAAGCTAATCATGAACCTACTATAACAATTTCTTCCTTATCAACTTACTTCAGGACCACTGCAGTAGTAACCCACTTATCTGCCCAACCTATTTCTTCTTCCTCCAACTTATCCTAAGCATTACTCTTAAATTACTCTTCTGGAAATTAAGCACAGCTCTGATTACAACATTCCCTTGTTCACGACCTTCCAATGGCTCCCACTACTTAAAAACTCCTTGACCTGACATTCAATAGTTTTAACAACATGACCCAATTTGACAATCTGGCTGCTTTTCCAGTTGCTTATCTTCTAAATCCTTTGTTCTCTTTGCAGCAGCTGTTAGCTGTACATGCAGATGACTTCCAATTTCTATCTAGCCCTAACAACATCGTTTTAAGTCATTAAAAACTCTTTTTTAGTTTATTAATTTTTTGAGAGAGAGAGAGCGAGCACACTTGAGCCTGCGCATGTGCAAGCTGGGGAGATGCAGAAAGAGAGGGACAGAGAGAGAGAGGGAGGAAAGAGAATTCCATGCAGGCTCCGCACTGTCAGCACAGTGCCTGAAGCAGGCCTCCAAGTTATGAATTATGAGATCATGACCTGAGCTGAAATCAAGAGTTAAACGCTTAACCGACTGAACCACCCAGACGCCCCACCATTAAAAAATCCTTATTGGTTTCTTTAACTTACAAAAGTAATGTGTGTTCAATGGGGAGAATTAAAACAATATCTGAGTGGTTAAAACAGAAATGAATACCTGACTCTCCTCTGCCCTCTGCTTTCCTCACGTTTGGTTTTAAGAATGAAATGACTTTCGGGACTCCTGAGTGGCTCAGCCGGTCAAGCATCAGACTTCAGCTCAGGTCATGATCTCACCATTCAGTTTGTGAGTTCTAGCCCCACATGGGCTCTGTGCTGACAGCTCAGAGCCTGGAGCCTCCTTCAGATTCTGTATCTCTCTCCCTCTTTGCCCCTCCCTCCCCTCAAAAATAAATAAACATAAAAAAAAAGAATAAATTGGGTTTTCCTGATTGTTCAGTATCTCTCCTATCTCCCTATTAAGTTGCTACATCATAGCAAACAGATTTAGAGACACACCTCTTAAGAGTTTGTAATGCAAGTCAGAAAAGGTTAAATTCAGAAAAATATAGATCTTTATCTTTGCATTGCAACTTATACTTTCACAGCTTTTTCCTTATCATTATCTCATTAAATCTCTGACAATCCTAAGAGATAGAAATAGTATCTCTTTTAAAAATAAAGGATTTTATCTTTTTGAAGAGCAGTTTTAGGTCTACAGCAAAATTGAGGGGAAGATACAGAGAGTTCCCATATACTCCCTGTTCCTACATATAGATAACCTCTCTCATTATCAACATACTCCAATATGTGGTATATCTGTTACAACTGATGAACCTACAGTGATACATCATAATCACTCTTGGTTTTGTACACTCCATGGGTACGGACAAATGTAAAATAACATGTACCCATCATTATGGTATTGTACAGAATATTTTCACTGCCCTAAAAATCCAGCATCTATTCTTTACCCCAATTTTACAGAGAAGAAAAAAGGAAACCCTGCAAAGCTCATCAGCTCTCCTAAAGTCCCCTAGCCAGGGCTAGGTCCCAAGTTTCCTGACCTCTTTCCTACTCTACCTCATTAAAAGGCCATGCTGAAAACCACAATGAGCAGCAACACTAATGGGAGGAAGGCCAGAAGCCAAAGAGAACCACTCAGAATGTTGACACATCAGTGATCATGGCTTTACCTTGGGGAATGTGAGAATAATTTGGTTTTTCCCTTGCTTCCCAGTGGTGAGAGTGAGACTGTGGGAGATCTCTAAAAAGGAAATAAGAAACAGAAATGTATCTGATCAGTGCGATGGCATTCCGTTTTCAAAAAAATGCTCTGCCTTCCCAAAGCTACAGGGATGTATAGAACTTGAGAAGGAAGTGAGAAGAACTGAGTGAAGGCCAGTCACTGGCCAGTCTAGTCAAAACTTGGGGTGCCCAGCAGGAACGAGACTGGCCAGAGGGGTGGCACCCAAGTATCTGGCAGCATTTCCACAGCCAATTCATTTCACCAACTTGTTGATGTGCATATCTGATTGAAAAATATGGGAATCATGAGGTAAAAGCTATATTTTCTGGGTAGGCAGAGATGAATCATATCATCCATATTCCAAATGATATATGAAAATAGTAACTTTTATGTTATATGCATTTTAACACAGTAAAAAAAGATACATATCTTGGACATCTTTTCGTGTCAATCCATATTGGATCTTATCTCCTCCTCCTTTTAAAAGGCTGCCTAGGACACCTGGGTGGCTCAGTCAGTTAAGTGTCTGACTCTTGGTTGCCACTCAGGTCATGATCTCACAGTTTGTGGGTTTGAGCCCCACATTGGGTTCCACACGGACAACGTGGAGACTGCTTGGGATTCTCTCCCTTCCCCCTCTAAAGCTCATGTGCTCTTTCTCAAATAAATAAACTTTTAAAAAATCTTTTAAAATTAACTACTAAATAAAAGGTTGCCTATATGTATGTTGTGGGATGGATGGATGTATCGTGATTTATTTAATCAGTTCCCATTAACGGAGATTTATTTTGTTTCTTTTCTCCCCCCCTACTATTATGTTGCAGCTATTACAACAGTATAATATAATGTTATAGTATTGTTACTATTTATTTATAGCTACTATAATACCTTGTAAAAAAGTCTTTATACACTTATCCGTTTCTTTTTTTAACGTTTATTTTTATTTATTTTGAGAGAGAGTGTATATGTGTATAAGTGAATGGGAAAGAATCTTAAGCAGGCTCTGCACTCAGCGTGGAGTGCAACATGGGGCTTGATCCCATGACCCTGGCATCATGACCTTATCCAAAATCAAGAGTCAGATGCTTAACCATCTAAGCCACTTAGGCACCCCAACATCCCTTTTCCTTCTAGGAATGTAATATTACCTACTTTACAGGGCCAGTATTAGAATTAAATGAAGTTATGTGTATAAAATTGTTCACAGTGTGCCTGACACATATAACAAATGGTAGCTGAGTTTTGTTCTGTTTTGTTTTATGTTGCTCTCTCCTCATTTACTTTGTTTCCATCTAGTCTACAGTATTCATCAGTCCCAAATTCCCTGGCCACTAAAAAAGAGCTTGGGATGCTAACTTGAGTTTTTCTAATCAACAGCAAGAGATATTGTCCTCTTACTGAGTCTGTTTCCTAGGAAATCCTTGAAGCCAATTTCCAGAGCTCTATCTCTAGTGACTAAATCACAAAAAGACAAACTCTCCCCATCTCAATGATCTTTCCTAGAATCTTAATCGGGCCGTGCTTATTCCCCAGACCATGGTCCATCAGGCCATTTCAACAGCTGGCCTTTCTGTTCTTTAAAAATAGGACACTGCATTAAGCCCTGGAGGCTACAGAGGTCGTATGGAAAACAGATGGGAGACAGACTCGAGACACATGCACCCTTGGACACTAGGGAGTCCAGATTGAATTCCCTCCCCTGTATACTTCCACAATCTGGCCCCAAAGCAGAAGGACTGAAACTGGATCATGGAGTCTTAGAGCTGTAAGTTCTAAAAAGTATTGATTTAGGGTTGAAATTAACCAGGCCCTAGTAGTGACTGAAAAAGCCCGGTGATAACTCTCTAAACTGCCAAAAGGGGGCAGTGTAGTGTTATGGTTAAGAGCACAGGCTTTGACTCCACACTTGGGCTTGAATCTGGGCTTTGCTATTTATTAGCTGTGTGACCTTGGTTCTCACTTGCCTTCTTTGTAGATTAAGAGTATACTTTCTTCATATTGTTGACAAGATTAAATAAAATGTGTGTCCGGTGGCAAACACACAGTAAGTGCCCATAAACAGCAGGGCACATATCACAGAGTGTATGGTTGAATATGATAATGACATGAGGTAACTAAGAAAAGTGGACAAGAAGATTTAATCAATCACTTAAGTAATTCGAAAGATATCTAGTGATTTTTTACCGTGTGTAAGGCACCTTACGAGGCACAGGAGACATAATGGGAAGTAAAAGTAAATATGATCTCTGCCTTCATGAAACTTGGCCTTCAGAAGGACTCGTATGAATAGAATAATCATACAAACATGTGAAATTATAGATGTAAAAAGTGCAATAAGGAGAAGGCCACTGACAAAGTCTAGAGTCTGAAGGAAGTCCTCTGTGATGAAATTACAGCTAAGCTACGATCTGAAAGATGATGAGTTAGAGTCAACCACAAAAGGTAGAAGTTACAGAGAAAGCATTCCAGGCAGAAGGAACAACATGTGCAAAGGCACTAAAACAAAATGGAGTCTGGGACATCAGAAAAATGGAGGAAAAGCCAGTAAGTTTGGATGCAGTGATGGGGGTTAATGTGGTATGAGGTGAGATGGAGAAGAAGGCAGGAACCAGGCATATGGCTTTGCAGGCCAAGTTAAGGACTTGAGTCTTTATAATAAGAGCAAGGGGGAAGCTGTTGAAATGTAAGGGGCTGTACTGGGCATCCCTACTACTTGGCAACACTTTTCTTTTATATCTCCTTTCACAGGGATAAAGGGATAGGGCTTCACACAATTCTTGCTGTGGCCATTCAGGAGAAGGGAGCAAAAAAGTAATCACAACAGGTCTCTTCTCAAAACAGAAGGAGGCCCTGTGAATCCTCATTGACCAAGGAAGAACATGTGAGTGGGGCATTCAGGGTTGTGAGATTTTCATCAGAAATCCTATACTGGTGATAGGCTGTCACTACAGAACTTCTAATGTTTTCTGGTGGCTGCATAGCCAGGCCCCATGGCTCAGATTCCCTGCCCTATCAGCTTCTCCATTGCATTGGTTGGATATAGTGACTAAGGTATTAATAGCTACTAAGATGGGGTGGTGGAGATACAGCACTCCTGTGGGCAGGGGCAGGGCCCTGGAATGGGTTCAGCTTTGCAGGAAGCAGCTCCCAACCTCTGTGTGCCTTCCTGGTTAGCTAGCTCACAGCACCCATAGTACATGCAGTGTGTTTGTCTGGGAGCACATGCGCACAGAGTACACAGTCTTCACAATCTTTCCTTTGTAAAGGGAGAAACTAAGACTGGAGATCCTGAGCAGCACAGGAATGCTAAAGTACCAGAAGGTGATATCCGTGTTCTTGCTCTCATAGATTTTTTTAACTTGGCTGGAAAGAGAAAAGGGCCTAAGAGTGCTAGAGCTGCCTGCCCCACCCCTCCTCCAACTTCTCCCAGCCCACAGCCCAGCTAAACAGGAAATCAGGCCTGGGTCCTTGCCAGGCCCCAGCCTGGGGCAGGAAGCTCAGGAAACAAGTGAGAAAGTCTGTCTTCAGCATAGAAGAAGGCTGCTTAGAAATCCTTGGGAAGGTAAAATAAACCCAGCCCCTGCCGAACTCTCTCCCAGAGGAAAACACTAGACTTGCCTCCTCCACACTCTAGCATAGTCAGGTCTAGCAGGATTCACAGAGAGCAGATCCAGAAGCTTCATGGGGAAGATTGTGTTGTCTCAGTGAGAAGAGACTCCAAATGAGTATTCTCCCTTCAGAGAAACAAAGATCTGCCGTGAAGCAGGGTGAGTACCTGTGGTCTGAAGACATTCTAGGGACATCTTGGGCTGATAAGGTAGGAAATGATGGTATAGGATAAGGGCAGTGGTAGAAAAAGTAGGACCTAAAGGAGAAAGACCTAGGGCTATCTGTAATACCTGTGGGGGATGTAGGCAGAGCACTGACAGGGGTTCTTTGTTGTGTACACGTAAAGGAAGCTCCTGATTAGATAATGGACTGAGGCAATGGCCAGCAATGGTTGCTCAAAACATTAGGTTAAAGGCTGAAGGGAACATGTGTGATGGAGGGATTAGACTAACTATACCACTAATTAATCTGAATTGCACAAAAGTGGGACAACCCATATGTCCCGTGTCTCCTTCCTGATGTGATGCACTAGGGAGTACACAGCACACCTCAGAAGTATTCTTCACAAGAAAGTTAATCTGAATCTGATCAGACCTTGAGATATAATTACCAGTTTGCAGAAATACAGAAGACAGAGAGGGTTATAAATGAAATAATTATTCACAGTATCTAGGGGTGGGTGGGTATCAAGAGTCTGAGAATAAGATTAGCCCTGGGTTGATTATTGTCAAAGTTGGGTGAGTATTAGGGAAATCATTTTACCTTTTCCTCTATATTGCATATGCTTGAGGTTTTTCAAAAGAAAACATTTTTAAAATTTGAAGGTCTGCAGACCAGAAACTACCTTCTCGAGTCCCCACTGGGGAGAGTAGCAGAAACGTGGACACTTTTAATTGTTTCTTGAACCCTGAAAGTTGGCTCATGGGAGCTGAAACAGCACCAGGACATCCTCCTCTAACATCAGTCCTAGGGCTTTCCAGGAAGGCCCCACTCTGCCAAAAGAACTCTACAACAGTCATGGTAGGAAGGGGCAGGGGCAGGACTCCTCTAGTCAATGGAACCCCTTTGGGAGTCAGTGGGAGCACAGAACACTTCCATCTCTAGCCTGGCCTCATCATAGCCCTGTCAAGGAGGCCAGGGACTCTCCTCATTTGATGATGAGAAGAATAAGCCATCTTTTCACCCTCTCCTATAAAATCTCCTCTGGGAACCACAGCCAAAAAAAAAAAAAAAAAAAAAGGAAAATACCAACCTCTTAATCACCATCAACCCTTAGATCAGAAATGATAGAGTAATTTGCAGTTCATTTTCATGTACAAGATTTTATTTATTTTATAAATAGCCTGAAAGAATTTAGGAGCTTGGCTAAAGGTCATAACAAAAGTGGTAAAGCTAGAATATACCCAGCCAACTTCCTACCACAGCTGTGTACAGATCTTGCCCTCTCTGCCCTCATCACCCTGATCTCCATAGCCCCTCAAGGATACAAGCCAATTCTTGTGGGAGTTCCCTGAGACTGCCTCACTGCTATAGTTCAGTCCTTTGGCAAATAAAGGATCTGAAACATGAGGTTCCATTAGGAACTTGACAGGGAGGCCGATAGATGGTTCCTGACTGGTTCCCTTTGGTGCCACTGTTTGCTACCTTGACTATCACCTCCCAACTTAGTCTCCCTTCTTGACTCCACATAACTCTTCCTTTCTTCCAAACCACTGACCACCACCACTTCCCCATATCATTATCCCCACTTGCCTTTCTCTGAGCTTATGATATCCTCTGAGCCAGGGTTGGAATCAGCAGGACAGCTGAGGGCAGAGGACTTTCTGGAAGCTGAAATCCTTAGGGAACACCTTTAGGATTTGAAAAAGACTCAATAGAGGCCCTTCTCACTAGCTGCTGCAATCTGCATGCCAATGTGGCTGCTGGCTTTCCTACTAGAGGCAGGCCTCCCCCCTGGACAGAATAGCTTATAGCGCTTGGCTTTTGTGGTAAGAAGAATGTGAAGCCCATGCCTAACACACAAAGAAAAGACAGCCAGGCTGGCACTCTTTCCTCCCTCCAAGAGCTCCAGATAATTTTCCCCATCTCCAGGAGGATGTGTGCAAGTCACATAATGTTGGAAGACTCAGGTAGGAGCTCTTCATCAGCAGAGTCAAGTTGCTCACTAAATACTACACGTCACACGTCACAACTCTATTAATAGCTCCTCCAGCCTCACAAAAAAGCTAATAGCACAGTTATCAGCTCTGCTACCTTGGGAGAGAGGCTAGACCAGCCCTGCTATGTTCTCCTATGTCCTTTATTCCTGAAAACTTACCTAATGCTGCAAAGGGAGAGGATGGAGAAAGCTCAGTTTGTAAGAGAGTCAGACTACCAAATCTGGGACCCGCACCTCACTGGAGAACATGTAGCAAGTCACTCCTTGTCAAGGCATTCAAGGTCCTTCTCATTCCGTGGTCTGAGCTCAAACATTACTTTTTTTTTAAGTTTTTTTTTTTAAGATTTTATTTCTGGGGCACCAGGGTGGTTCAATCGGTTAAGCATCTGACTCTTGATTTCTGCTCAGGTCTTGGTCTCAGAGTTCATGAGTTCGAGCCCTACAAAAGGATCTGTGCTGACAGTGCAGAGCCTGCCTGAGATTCTCTCCCTCTCTCTGCTCCTCTCTACTCTCTCTCTCTCTCTCAAAAGAAATAAACTTAAAAAAAAGATTTTATTATTTATTTTTTTTTTAATTTATTTTTGAGACAGAGACAGAGACAGAGAGAGAACATGAGCAGGGGAGGGGCACAGAGAGACAGAGGCAAACAATCTGAAGCAGGCTCCAGGCTCCGAGGTGTCAGCACAGAGCCGGATGCGGGGCTCGAACTTGTGAACCACGAGATCGTGACCTGAGCCGAAGTTGGCTGCTTAACCGACTGAGCCACCCAGGCGCCCCAAAGATTTTATTTTTAAATAATCACTACATTCAATGTGAGACTCGAGCTTACAATCCTGAGATCAAGAATCCCGGGGCACCTGGGTGGCTCAGTCGGTTGGGTATCTGACTTCAGCTCAGGTCATGATCTCGCTGCTTGTGAGTTCGAGCCCCACGTCGGGCTCTGTGCTGACAGCTCAGAGCCTGGAGCCTGCTTCATATTCTGTGTCTCCCTCTCTCTCTGCCCCTCCCCCACTCGCACTCTGCGTGCTCTCGCTCTTTCAAAAATAAACATTAAAAAATTAAAAAAAAAAAAAAGAATCCCATGCTCTACCGACTGAGCAGCGGTAAGAGCAGTAAGCAGGGACTAAACCCCAACCATGACTTTCTCTCTCTTTTTTTCTTATTAATATTTGTTTAAATTCTAGTTAGTTAACATACAGTGCAACATTGGTTTCGGGAATGGAATTCAGTGATTTATCACTTACATACAACACCTACTTGTCGTTTTCATCACAAGTGCCCCCTTTATTACCCATCACCCACCTAGCCCATCTCCCACCCACCTCCCTCCATCAACTTTCAGTTCATTCTCTATTGTTAAGAGTCTCTTATGGTTTGTTTTCCCCCTCTCCCTCATTTTCATCTATTTTGCTTCTTAAGTTCCATATATGAGTGACATCATATGGTATTTGTCATTCTCTGACTGACTTATTTCGCTTAGCATAATACACTCTAGCTCCATCCACATCGTTGCAAATGGCAGTGACAGATACTAAACAAACTTCCTTTGTTTAGTATCTGTCTCTCCCACTGGCCTTCCAGCCCATAAAGGCAGGTACCATGTTTGTTTTATTCACCATATTATTTCTTGTGTCTGGTATAATGTGTTGCAGATGCCCAATCAAACTTTTTTAAAATTAAAAAAAATGTTTGTTTATTTATTTATTCTGAGAGAGAGAGAGAGAGTGCAAGTGCATGATCAGAGAAGGGGCAGAGAGAGAGGGAGAGAGGGAATCCCAAGCAATGCAGAGCTAGCCAGGTGCCCCCCCCCAACAACGGTATTTTTTAAATAATGAATGAGTGCCTCAATTCATGTATACCCTTGAACGTCCCACAATTCTCTACATGGACCTTCTATTCCACTCATTAACTCTCACCTACTCATTCTCCTTTGGGTCTCTACTTGGTCCCCTCCTTAGAATCACCTCCAACATCCTCTCCATTCTTACTTATCTTTAAAGAAACCAGCTACACTCTTCCGTAGTTCTGTTTCATTAGATCAAGTCCTTTGCTGGACTGTAAGTTCTGGGGACAGAACTATCTGCCAAGGAGTTAAATGGAGCATTGGGTGATGAGACTCACAACATAGCACATAACATTGGACCCACCAAATTAGGATATCATACGTATCTGTGTATCATATGTATCAAGTGTGTGCTGGAGGTTATATAGGCTTTAGAGATGGTTGAGAGTTCACTAGAATAGTCAGGGAAGGCTTCCCTGGAGAAGGAGAGTTTATATGGTCTTCTGAAGGATAGGTAGGGGTGGGGTAGACAGAGAAGGAAAAGGAGAGAATTCTTAAGAGGAGAGGGGGCCTTAGGGCTCCTGGTTGGCACAGTCGGAAAAGCATGTGACTCTTGATCTTGGAGTTATAAGTTTGAGCTCCATGTTGGGTATTGAAGTTACTTAAATAAATAAACCTAACAAAAAGGGTGGGGAGAGGCAGCCTCAAGATGCCAATAGACAAGAGGAGGTGAGGGGCCTTGGCTAGATCTACCAGAAGGAAAGTTGGCTTGAATGGTAGAAAATATGGCCAGCTAGGAGAGGCAAAACTTAGTATACATGCCTCAAAAGCCAGTGGAGAAGTTTAAGTTGATGAAGAAGTTAGTTAGGTCCCAAAATGTAAAGGAAACATCACAGGCCTGGAGGTCAGGATGCCTGGGTTCTAGTCTAGGCCATGCCAACCTCCAGCTGGGTAATAGCCAAGCCTATTTACCTTTCTGGAATTCTGCTTGCATATCTGTAAAATGGGCAAAAATGCCTTTCCCCCAATCTGCTTCACAGGGTGGTTCAGGTGCTTTGGAAACATCTTTTCATCTACCTTAGAAAGAAATTTACAATAAGGATAATGGCATCCATAAGATTCAAATTCTAGAGAATGTATTAGGACCACAGTACAGGTAGAATGGACAGTTCATACTTTATTGAAAGAGAGAAAAGGATGCATGAAGAATGTGGCATTTTTTGTGATAGGCCTTGAAAGATAGGAAAGATTAGCAAACACATATTAACAGAAAAGTAGGGAAGTTGCTGCTCATGCTAAATTCCACGGTGGATTTTTGAGGCTTGTTTCTATTGCACATACATAATACAGTCATGTTTATTGCTAAAGTGTTGTTCCTAACTCCTCCTATGGTGTGGCATTTTGCAAAGAGCAACATATCTTCCAGGTACCCTGGTCTCTGGCCCCAGTTTGAGAACCGCTACCACAGAGAATAGGAGCCAATGAAGCCCAGAGATAGAAGCATGTTTATGCTCCCAACCCAAAGGCCCTGGTTCCTCCTTGTGAGGCCATAGATAATATTAAGTCTAACTGTTTTCCTTTCTTAACTCCAGTACTTTAGGCATTTGAAAACCTTAAAATGCTTTCCCTGCCACTATATATGTTTTTTATAGGCTGAACAGCCTCAGTTCTTCCAACTGTTCTCACATGGTGTGGTTTTGACTCCTTTCTTCATTCCAGTCACTTCCCCTCTTGAACAATGGCATCAGCATAGAACACAGGACTTCAGATAGCACTGACCTGTCATCTCCAAGGACCTCAACACTGCTCAATAGCACATTAGCTTTGCTCATGGCCATGTCACATAGTAGGTTTACATGAAGTCTTCTGTCCATATAAGCACTAACTCTCCGAAGGTCTATCCTAGACTACCCAATCACACAGCCTCACCTAGATTCAAATTCCACATTGCTGAATCCAGCCAGCTCCCTTTCTGAGAATAAGAATCAGTTACATAAATGTAGCACAGTTTCTTTTTTTTTTAAGTTTATTTATTTATTGTGAGAGAAGGGAGAAAGAGAGAGAGAGAACAGGAGAGGGGCAGAGAGAGAGAGAGAGAGAGAGAGAGAAAATCCCAAGCAGGGTCTGCTCATCGTAGAGCCTGATGCAGGGCTCAATCTCATGACCATGAGATCATGACCTGAGCCAAAAGCAGGAGTCAAATGCTTAACCGAATGAGTCACCCAGGTGCCCAATGGCATAGTTTCTAATAAATATGAAACCACCATCTCACTAGCCCCAGTGAATCCTTACTTGTATTAGCAGCCAGTCTAGCGCAAGATGTGACTCCAGGTTCTGGCCTTGATTCTACACTGCTAAGGCAAAGGCTTACCCTATTTCAGATGTATCTTGAGTTCAATGTAACAATTGGTAGAGTTAGTAAAGATAATCATGAGGGCGCCTGGGTGGCTCAGTTGGTTGAGCATCAGACTTGGACTCAGGTCATGATTTCACGTTGTGAGTTCAAGCCCCACATCGGGCTCTGTGGTGACAGCTCAGAGCCTGGAGCCTGCTTTGGATTCTGTGTCTCCCTTCTCTCAGCACCTCCCCTACTCACACTCTGTCTCTCTCTCAAAAATAAAAGTAAGACTTAAAAAAATAATAAATACAAAATAAAGAAACTACCTTTTAAAAAAAAAGATGATCATGAAGCCTCAAGTACTAATAACAGAAGTACATTATCAATATTATGGATTGCGGCTGGCCCCACAGTAGTCTGTGTCGGTTGGACCAGACGGGGAGGTCTAGGTCTAGTTCCAGGAATGAAAACCTCAAAGTATCCACTTACAGCAGCCAGGATAACTGGAGTTGTGGAAACCAGTCTCTGGGAAAATGGTAGGAGGAAAATGCAGGTCCTGTTTAGCCTGGGGAAAATAGAGTGGTAAGGCTGTATAGTTCATGGTAGGGTCCTTCCTCTCCAGTAACTGCTGGCTTAAGGGTCTCATCTTGTAGCCTATTCCTTCTTGTCATGTCTTTAGTCAAGGGCTTATGGTTTCATCTGAAGTGTGGCCAATTACTTATATGGTACTTATGAGGTTTCTTCTAAATCTGCCTCTTTTCCCCTCTTACTGGGTCAGGAGAGTCAAGGTTACTTCCTTTTGCTTGGTCTATCTACTTCCAAAGGATTATTAACTTTATATAAAGTCAATACTTCAAAAAATCCATGCTGAAGATGGTGGTAGGAAAGATCAGTTTTCTCCATTCTTCTCTTAGAAAGCCATATCATAAGAGTCCAGCCTCTCCGTGAAACAGATTGCTGAGCCGGCTAACATCTCTAAGATTCTTCCTTTCCTGTGTTCTTTCCTAGGATAATTATGATGGCTCAGGACTCAGGGCTGCCAGGATGGCAAGCAGAAATGATGTTTCCCTTGCTGAAGACCATGGCAGATATGGAAAATCAACCACGTTACTCTTTCTCACTGAACCAGGACTCTGCTTCAGAATCCACCTTAACACATGGTCCAGGCAGCCACTACTGATCAATGGGCATTGATGCAAGGGGTGAAACCTGCTTATCATTCATGCTTTATAAAACCCATGGAGTAGGGAGTGTAAAATGATTATTCAGGAATGCCTCTTGAGCTGCTGCAACCAGGGAGGCACATTTAATAGTACTACAGAGGAAGTACTGAGGCACCCTACTTAATCAGGGAATCCTTTTTTCAGCTTAAATCTCAATTGAGATGGGATTCCTTCTGATGAGAGATTTCTTTCTGATGACTATAATCTTTATAGTCTCTCCTGCTTAGCAGAACACAAAAGGGAAGAGCACAGCTCACAGGTAAAAAGAAGAAACAGAGTTGAGGCAAGCCACATAAAGATTAAAAGTAAAGTATTAAATGGGTAAAGTGTACAGTATATGAATTACATCTCAATGAAGCTATCAAAAAAAAGTTAAAGGTAAAAATACTGGTTTTACCAGACCAACAATTTAGTAGAGAGACTTGAAAGTAAGTAAAACGCCTTTAGTATTATCATGAGAAAAACTAGGCACTAGGTATTTGCTTTAGCATTGACCAAAGTTCACCAAGAACTTCCTACAGATGGCAATAAGTCCAAACCTTGACATAAAGCAGCAACATCCCATTACAGACTAACATGGGATAAAATGGTGTGGGTTATAAAAGAGACTCAAAAGAACTGGGAAGACTATAAATCTAGACTGAATCAAAAAAGAGGCTAATTTCTAAGACAGAATTTCCCAAAGAGTATTCCATAAACCACATTTGTTCTGTAAGATGTTAATAGATGTAACATGAATAAAGGCCTCATGGAGTGCCTGAGTGGCTCAGTCAGCTAAGCATCCAACTTCAGCTCAGGTCATGATCTCATGGTTTGTGAGTTTGAGCCCCACATCAGGCTCTGTGCTGACGACTCAGAACCTGGAGCCTGCTTTGGATTCTGTGTCTCCCTCTTTCTCTGCCCTCCCCCACCTGCATTTTTCCCCTCTCTCTATGAAAAATAAATAAACATTGATTTAAAAAAAAGGCACCATAGATATACAAACTTGAGAAACATTGGGTTAAACAAAGCTGGAAAAGTTTCTTTATTGCAGGACTTCTCAGAGCCTTTAAAATACTAGTAAACATTGTGATGGGATAGTGTGTAGTGTTTCCCAAAGGAATTTGTCTATAGATCCTTTTTATTCCTCCATAAAGTATCTCAAAGGACCAATGTTTCTAAGAATTATACTATAGAAGATGCTGGTCTAAGTCATGCTTGGCTGAGGGCTTCACCAATTCCTTTACAAAATTATATAATTACATAAATTAATATGGGAACTATAAATCATTTATAATTTGTACATGATTATGTTTAAGTTAACTACATAATAAAATATATATGGTTCTCACTCCATAATTCAGATGCAGTTACTTCAATAAATTTTAGTTAAAGTAACCCTTCAGGTATTGTTCTAAATAGATAGCTGGGGTGGACTCTGGTTAGAACAGCCAATAGTCTGGTGATGAAAACAGGAAAAACCAGGCCAGGTACCACAGTAGCTGGGCTTGTTTCTGCCGGAGTGTGGCCTTTTGTCATACTTACATTTCTCAGGGCTGGAATGGTCAGAGAACACCCTTTGCAGCCGTTAGTCCCATCTTATGCACGTAAATACATCAGTTATTATAGAAACTTAAAATTGACCTTCAAGAATCACAACCACCTGATCCTCAACTTGGCATTGCTAAATAATAACAGGAGCAACAGCAAATGCAATGACATATCTGCTTGAACTAGCTTGTAAGAATGCACCACCTAGAGGGAACTCCAACTTGGCGCCTGTCTACTGTCCCCCAGGCCAGACCCCATGAGCCTCCTTTCTAGTGGGCTTCTCCACTCCAGAGTCCCTCACTAGAGTCTAGGAGTTCACTTGGCTGCCCCACAGTGAAGCATTTGGGTCATGAGGCAATTTCTGAACTTCAGAGCAGAGCCAGATACAAAGCTGGTCCCAGGTCTGCCTCCTTCCTTCCTTCCTTTCTCTGGCCCAAATGGCCACTTTCCCACTAGAGTCTCCTTAGGAAACAACGACTTGAAAGCCTGCTCAGCCACGCCTCTTGCATCTCTGAGTATCTGCTGTTAGCCTGATTCTCCTCTTCCTGTCCCCTTTGGGGCTCCCTGTACCCGTTCTCCCAAGGTCTGCTGGAAGGCATGAAGCAGCTAAGTCAATAAGCTGAGTCTCTTATATCCTTTCCAGACACAAGGCTCCAACTGCCCTTTCAAGTAGGGAAGAGGGTGCCTGAGGTGAATCAGGTTCAAGTGAAGAAGGCTCTGTTTTCCATTTCTTTTCACTATGGGCAATAGTCAAAAACAGGCAGCAGCTAAGGGCTGGAAATGATTCAGCCTGACACCCAGCTACCCATGGAAGCATCTGCCAACACAGACTATACTTGGGGCCTTTAAGAAGACAAGTCGCTTCTGAGCAATCTTACTGTAGAAGCCTGCTCCCTTGGCACACCTTGCCTGGAAGATAGCAACCTGGAAACTGCTTCTTTCCCAAGTGCAGCTTTCCAGGCTGGTCTCAGAGAAGGGAGGTATGTGTCCTTTTCCATTCTGACTCTTGCAAGTGAAGCAGTAACTCACACATCCATTCTAAAAGAAATCAGTGAAAGAGTCTAGCTCAACCAATTATAGAGAAAACTGTTATAAGCCTAACCAGCCTGATGGTAAAAGGCCAGGCCAGAAACTGCAACATAAAGCACTCTCTTTGCCAACAAAGGATTTTATTTTTCCATCATCAAAGTGCTGCTGGGAAACAACAACAACAACTACAAAAACAAAACACCACGGCTCCTTCCTGCCACAAATTTGCTTGCATTCATCAAGGCAGGTTTCAGGAGAAAAGTATTTACTGGCAGGTGACCACGTGTCTCAGTATCCTTTTTGAGGCTGTTGGGGCCGGTGTCACTCTAGTCTTTGGCTCCAGGCCTTCTGGGTCCCTTATAACCCCAAGAATGCAGTTTCAACAGCAAAGCAAAGGAAAACAGCAACTTTCTCCCATATAAGCAGTCCCTGAAGCTAAGAGGTACACAGACACTGCCCCCCCACTACAATTTCCTGGGGTGGTGATGGTGCCTCTTACCTTCCAGATATCCATGCCAGAAACTTGGGAGTCATCCTTGACTCCCTACCTCTCTACTAGACCTCCAGACAGGTACCATATCCTGTCTATTCCTCTGTATTAGGATCTGTATATGTGTCCCTCTTCTCTTTTGGCTTTAGTGTAGGTTTTCATCATCTCTTGCCTGGATTATTATTGCACCACCTCCATATTAGTTTTCCAACCTCCAATGTCACCTTCTCCCATCTCTTATCCAGTATTGGAGTAAGAGTCTTAAACTCAAATTTGATCACGTTATTCCCTTAATTACAACCCTTCGTTCATTCAAATGCACCCTTTTGTTTCTTCCTCCATGCCCTTTGCCTGGAACCCTTACCCTCCCCTCTTCTTATTGGTTTGCCAAGTTGCTAGTCTTCTAAAAGCCAGTTCAGCAATGTCTCCTCTGTGAAGCCTTCCCTGATCACTTGATGAGAACCCTTTCTACATTCCTTTGGCCCTGCTTGACCTGGTTCTTACTTCGTGCAGGGCTAATTACCCATAGTACTTGACTGTGTGTATTCCTGAAGCAAGAATCTGTGTTATCAAGCCCAGCATGACATCTGGCAGAAAGTAAGTTCTTAGTGTTTGTTGACTGAAAAGAGGAGTAGTAAAGGAGAAGGTGGAGGCCTGGGCAAATCTGATCCTCCCTTTGCAATATAGGAAAAGAGAAGGGGATGTTCCTCTTCCCAAAACCTGAGAAGTACTACTGGGTCATAGTCCCAGACCACAGAATACACATAGGTCAAGTTCCCTTAGTGGCTTTCTGCTATCTTTACAATGTTCTCTCTGCCACTTTCAGGGGCTACTGTGGCCTACTCACTGAATTACTGTCTTGCCATCCCCGTCCCTGAGTGTGAAGAGGAAAGAAGAGTCTGAGATATCTTTCCAAACTCACATGGTCAAAGAGTCAAAACCTCAGCATTCCTCATTTTCTCCCAAGGGAGGTGCCACTATTGCTCAGGAGCACCCTCCACTGATTTTCACTCTTTCCTGACATATACCTAAGAGCTTCCTATAGCTATTTGAGGCCATCCCTCTCCTGGCTACCTACTGGAGAAATCTCATTTGTCTTTATCCTTAAAGTATCTGGAAATGAGCATATGCTCATGAGCTAAACAAATGAGTTAATGGATAATATGGGTTTCAAGGAGGACAGACTAGCATTTCTTTCAGGCGTACAGAGACCCCATCTGGTGCCATATGCTTTTTTTTCCTTTTTTTTTTAGTCTCTTAGGTCTTTGAAGGCACAAGAGGTAAGATTTTGCCTGACATAGTTAAGTCCTTAAAAGCTCCATTTTCCCCCCAACAAATCTCGTCCTTTCCAATTGCAGCCAAAGAAAAGACATAGACTGTGAGGCTGCACCAACCAGCCCAGCAGATAAACAGGGCCAGAGAGACTATTCCTGCTACTCACACAAACAGTAGCCCAAATTCAACCCAACTGCTCAACAGAGAGCCTTGGACATCGGGGAGCTTCCCTAGATTAGTGAGGTGTGTGTATGGCTTGGACACAGAACTGAGTACAAGGTGTGCCTATCCCTGCAAGTTTCTTTGGAAAATCTGTGCTCAGAAACACTCAGGATTGTCTAGGAGATGAACACAGCAGGAGAGGAGCACAGGGACTAGGTCTCCAAAAGCAATTCTCATTCCTTTCATAAGGAGACAGGAAAAGACCCTGGGGAGCTCTCAGTGATAGGCCTGGTTCAGCTGCTGAGACACAGCTAGGCCAATTAAATAATTGTGATGGGAAAAGAAAGGAAGCCATTCCTTTCAGGCGAACTCCCACCCCAGACACGAGGCTCCATGCAGCTGTGGCAACAACAGGAGCAGCAACAACAGGGCAGGGATCTCTTCCTCTTCTTCCCACTAGCTGGGAACTAATGCTTAAATTAGCACCTTGGAAACACCCAGATCTGCTGGCTGTGCCTTCTCTCCCAGCTCCTGCCACTCTCTTAGACCTCCTTTTCAAGCCTGAGGTTCTCTTTCAAGTAAATTAAAAAAATAAAAATAAAAATCTTCCCTAGAAGAGCTTTTTGAGTAAGGAATGCCTTCTGGATTCTTTCTACCACTGTGGGTGAGGGAGGGGTATTTAATGATGGAGTCCCTGTGACAGACCTCTATCAGTACAGCTTGGTCCAGAAAAGAGCAATGATGCTGATACCTGCATTGCCTTGTTTCCATTAAGGCTAGAGGAGACAGCTCCTACTCTGCCCTCAGAGGGGCAGGCCCACACTGAAGGAGTGAGCATGAACAATAAACTTCTACCAAACTGTGTTTGTGTTGGTAACCACTGTGTTCCCAATACCTAGTGTAAGATCTAGAACAGAGCAGATACTACACAAATATTTGGCAAATGAATTAGCTAAATCAGTGATATCAAGTCCCTTTGACATTCCTTGGAAGACAGAGTGAAGAGTTCTGGCTTACATTTTAAAGAGATAGTTTGTCTTCATGTCATAAATGAGAAAACTGAATCCAGAGAAGAAGAGAGGCTTCCTAGAGGTCTCAATAAATAATGGCAAAAAATAAAATGGGTCACAGTTGAGTCTGAGCCTGGGACCCTAGTTTTTAAGGTCTACCCAAATACCTCTAAAGAGCCACTTTGCTCTTCTCTTCTGTGGTGTACCATTTTGATTCTTTATGCCCTGAAATGAAGTTCTTTCAGAAACGCTACACAAGAATCTGCTAGTCTCAATAATAGCAGAGCATTTAAAGAGTTCTGGGGATCCTCTAGACTTCAACCTGGAAATAGAGGTCAAGAGGCAAAAATCTACAGGGCAGTGTCTATGCCCCTAAATGGGGGGATGACTGTATTGCCACTCCCAAAAGACTCTCATCAACCTCAACAAACTATCCTCTTGCAGAGAAGGACTCCTTTAGCTTTCAAAAAAAAGGGTCTGAAGGCAACCACAGATTTTCTGATGTCTTCTTGCACAAGCCCTTCTAATCCAGAGTCACACAGACCAGAGCACTTCGGGAGTCTTCTGGGGTCACTATTTACTCAAATTATCATTGAGAATTTCAGGCAACAACAAAGGTACCAAGGACAACTAAGAAAGCCTTGTGACCTCATTCCTTCTCCTCTTTCCTTGGACAACTATTGACTACCGTTTTAGGAATCCCAGTTGGGAGGCAAGAATCAACTCATTACTTTCTTCTCCTGACTAACTTGGACCTCCCTTTCCTCCTATTTCATCCATCCTCCCTTTTGGTTCTTGATTAGATGCTTAGAACTGGAAGGGCCATCTAGTTTGACAAGCCAGGTTGGCTGGAAAGATAATCCAGAAAGGAATATTCTCTTAAACCAGCCTAAATTTCTTCAAGTTCATGGGACAGACTTCTCACCAGGATTTTCTGGCCCCCAAATCATTCAATGATGGCATCAGGCTAGGAAAAAAAAGTCCATCGGCATCTCTCTCCCCAGTTTAATACTGTATACTTCTGTAAAGCTTCTCTGTTTAGGCTTCTAGAACTAAGTAGTAACAAAAAGGTAAAAGCCACTTATCTCTTGCTAGGAGGCCTCTAATGATTCTCTCTACCATCCCCCAAAAGGTGTGGCTTAGAGTTGGTCACGGGTCCCTGCCAAAGTCTGTCTGGTCTGGTGTAATGGGCAGGTTACTTACTCAGGAAGCGACAAAGCACATCTGTTAGCCAGGGGCCTAGGGGCCCAAAAGTGGAACATATTCTTCACCTCCCCACCTAACATATAAGGAGGGAGCCTAAGGCTTGGGAGCCCCATTTCTTCAAGCTTTGGAGAGCTCTGCTAGGCTCCAGCAGAGCTCAGAGAATAGGGCCTCCAAGCCTTCAGGTTCCTGGCCTGCCCTGCCTCCTTCCAGCTTCCCCTCAGGATCCAAGGAGGAAGGGAGAAGGAAAAGTGAACAGAGTCGGGCACTCCCTCCCTTCCCCCTCTCCCTATATCAGCTGGCTAGGCCTCCGCGGCGCCTCTCGCCCACTGCCCACTGCCGGTCGTATAACCCAGTCAGGTAGCACCCCCTGAGCAGTGGCCATTGGGCATGGTCTCCCCTAAGCTTGGCCTCGGTCGCCCGCGTCGCCCTCCCCCTTCCATCCCCACCGCGCCGGCAGCGATGACATCATTCCTCCCAGACTCCCGGACCGCGGACAGGCAGCAGGATGGGCGCCCAGCAAAGACTCAAAGCACGTAGGCCGAGGATGCTGGGGGCTCTTCGAACGGGTGGGCACAGGCGGCTCCAGAGCGACCCCGCCCCCTCTCTCGTCGATTCCTGAGCTCTCTCATCCGCGCCCCTGTTTCTCCACCTCTCCGCCAAGCTCTCTCCTCCGCGACTCCGGCTGTAGCACCCCCAGCCTAGATTGCCTGCGCTCTCCTCAGAAAAACGTAATTCAGGCGTCCTGCACCGACCCCCCGTACCCACCGGTCCTTGGTCCAAGCTCCGCATTCCCATCCGTATCCAGCGAACTGGCAGGCAGGCCCCCTCCTCCTCTGCAAGCCTATTCCAGTCCCTTTTAGCCTAATTGCTCCCTGGCCCCCTCCCCCGCGCTGAGCATCACAGGCCTCTAAGGCTAAGGGGCTCCTCACCTCTCATCCCAGACCCTGGGCCTGCCGGCGGCGGTGCCCTGTGACAGTTTCCTTCTTTTCCCAGCTAAGGGCCTCCACTAGCTGTGTGCACTATTGTGTCCCAAACGTTGCATCCGACGGCCCTCCCCGTTACTCCCTTGGCCTGTCTCTGCTGACTATGCCCTGAGCCCTTACATGCCTTTTTGCTGTCACCCCGCTCATTCTCCCATGGTTTTCTAGTCCTGCAAGTCCCCCTCCGCCGGCGATGCGATTTCAAGGTTCCCTTTGCTCCATCCAAGGCGCCCCCTCCACACAGCCACCAAAGCCTGATTCCCTCCTTCCCTCCCCCTCGGGCAGCGCCCCCTCCCGGTCCTGGCCTGCCCGCCGCCCGCCCCCTCACCAGCGGCTGCATCTCCGAGTGCGCGGTGGGCACCTGGAACCGGTCGATCTCCTCCATCATGGTGCCGGCGGGCGAGCGGGCCCGGGGCCGGGCGCGGCCAGGGACGCCGACTGGACCGCGCGGGGCGGCGGCCCCAGCAGCCGGGTGGGTGGTGCAGACTAGGCCGCCCGGGACGAGTCGGGCGGACAGGCGTTCGGGCAGATGGAGGGGTGGGCGCGGGGCGGGAGGTTCGCTGGCTGACTGAGACCAGCGTGGCTCTGTGGGCTTGCCTTAGTGCTACCGCGGCTGGGGCCTGGCCGAGCCGCAGGTCTTGCCTCGCCTCCTCCTCCGCCGCCGCCTCCTGTCAGCAGCTCAGCCACTGCGGTGACTCGGCAACTCCACTTCCGGGTCCGGGACACCGCCTGGACTTGCATTATTCATGAGGAGGTGGTGCCTAGGTGCTCCAGCCCCTCCCACATGCAGGAGTTTCTAATATGCGCTGCCGCGGGTCGTTTTATTCCTGAGGGGGCGGGTCTTAGTGGAGCCGGAGATTCCCCGCGCGCCCAGCTCCGCCTCTCCCTCGAGCGGGGAGGGGGCGTCAGAGGCGCCTGCGCCTTGGCTAAAGGTTGGTTGCTGGGCAACCGCGTCTGGGAGGAGCCGATTCTATACTGCAAGGGCGCGGGGACCCACAACGACTGCTGTCCCCAAAGAACCCCTGCGACTGGAAATTGAAGTGAAAAAGAATCCGGATTTCTTGTGCTTGATCGAGGGGACAAATTCCTAATCCTCAGGCGAGAGAGCATTTTGTAGGTATTCCAAGTGTTGAGATGTTTCCTGCTTCTTCCAAGATGCCCCATAAACAGCCGCCTCGTAAGCAGGTACCACACACCCTGACTGCCCTCTCCCAATGACTTCTGACCTTCGCCGCCAATGGCCGCTGATCATACTTCTACTGATCCTTCAACTTCCTTTCTCTGTTGACCCTTAACCTCTCTTCCTGTGACTCCTGGCCTATGTTTCCACTGACCTCTAACCCTGTCCTTCTCTCTCCCTTTAATCCTAGCTTCCTCTCCCACACTGCCCCTGACCCACTATTTCCTACTTCCCTTTCACTGTCCTCCCCTCGCCATTTCATTTCTTCTCTCCCTCATACCACAGACCCTCCTGACCAGTCCATCTGCCTCACCTTCCACCCCCACTCTCACTGATACCTTCCTCATTGACCTCACATTCTCTTCCCAAAGAAATTCTTTTTCCAGCTCTTTGTTATATGCCCAGCTCTGGGCTAGGTGGGGACACAGGCCTTTGAGACCCCACAGAAGGAGTGCAAGAGAACTGTACAGGAGACACGGAACCAATTATGTACAGGAGTTTGGCTTAGATTTTCTGTGCTGGGAGACTTGTGAGGAGAGAGAGGTCAGGTAAAGTGGAAGAGGAGAGATATCTTTTTCCCATTCTTTCCCTCCACCCCCACCTCACACACTTGCATACACCAAACACTGGCCCCTGTGACTATTTCTGGAGCCTCATATGTCTCTCTTTTCCTGTGAGTCCCTGGACCACTCCTTTGACTCATTCAGCCATGTGAACATTGCGTCCTTATTGCCACCTGGCCAGATGTTATCCCTTGGGTAACTTAGATACCTAAGAGTTAGCCCCTTCGCCCACCAAGTATGGAGTTCTGCTTTCCTTCCCAGCATCACTCTGGAAGGTAAGGTAAGGCTCAGCTTCTCAAGGAGCCCTCTGTGGTTGTCACTCAGTTCTTTAAGAATTCACTTTTTCCAAACTCTTTATGAATTATCACCTTGGGACTAATACATAGTTTCTGACTCTGTGAAGCAGTACTTCTATTTATTTATTCTAAATTTCCCTCACTCAGATCTAGGTATTTTGATGTTTGGAGAGCAAATCTGTGTCCATGCTATTTGTTTATATATTTTGATCTGGCTTTCTCCGTATTAGTCTTTGCTACTTTGCTTCTTTCACCTGTCCTCCCAGAGCAAGTGGACTCATCTTTCTTAGATCTCTGCAACCACGAGGAGGCTGCTCTTCTTGTATGGCCATGCTCTAGTTTTATGTCAGAGTTGAGCTGTGTTTTGAAGCTTATGTACTGTGCTTGGGCCTACTGACTTAATTTACATAAAGTTTGTTTTAAATTCAGCAGTACTGATATCTGGTTCACATACAATGAAATGGACATTTTAGTTGTACATGTTGACAAGTTTTGACATATTTATATACTTGTGAACAACTACCCCAATTGAGATATAGGATACTTCCTCTACCCTCGAAGTTTTCTTGTGCCTCATCCCAGTCAGTTCTCCCCAACCCTGCAGCCCAGTATCCCTTGCTTTCTATCACTTGCAGATGAGATTTGTGTTTCCTGGCCTTTATAGTTTGAACAAGCTTGGGGTCAGTTTCTCCAGCCCATTAGGAGAGACGTTAGAGTCCCGTTTCACTGAGAGGAGAGAGATGACAGCAGATACGAAGCAGAAAAGCTTGGGTCAACTGGCCATATACACACGTACACATGGGAACAACCCTATATTCACATGTGTATACCCTGGCTATGGACACACCAGTGCTGCCCCCTAGAGGGAAAAGTTGTTTTAATATTGTGTAAATATTGGTGAGGAGGTGTGAGAAAAGGTTGGGTTGTGCTAGGTTGTATTCTTCAGTCTCTTGTCTCAGTGAAGTTCAATCAGTGTCACTGGTGAGCTGCATATGGGACAGTATAGAGAGGTTTGAGAAGTTGTGCCTTTCCTCTGGCAACTCAGTCCAATGGGGGAGACAGGACACAGGCATACAAAGATAAGAGAAGATGGGATCCCTGGGGCCGGCGGGAAGAGAGACGTGCTGGTCGTAGCGGCCTAAGCTTCAGAGAGGAGATATCTATGACTTGGCTGCCTGCAGCGGAAAAGGAAGGTCAGGATTGAGCTTGTTAGTGGGTAGAGAAGAGTTTAAACTCCATTGTTCATGTCACTCTATGGATGAGACCTTTCAATGGCTCCCTCTTGCTCTCAGGATAAAGTCCCAAAAGTCCAACTTATTTTGTATGGACTGCAAGATCTTGCCAGCTCTATCCACACACTCTTCTCCTCTAGGTCTTTGAAACTGCTGTTTCTTCTACCTGCCTTGTATAATCTTTTGTCTGCTGCCACCTGTTCCACACCATTCTGCCTCAAATTTCTTCATTTTCTGGCCATACATCAGGTCTCAGCTTGGCTGTCATGTTCTACAAGGGGTTAAGTCCCCTTTTGGAAGCAGGATAGGGTAATAGCCCCCCTAGACTATGCGATAGCATAGTGAAAATGTCTGTCTCATTAATCGTTGATTCCCCCAAACCTAGCACAATGCCTGGAATATATTAAATTCTGAAAATGAAATTAATATGAGTTCTGAATGCCTGGAGCTATTCTTTAGAAATTTTGATCTGAGTATGTTTAAAGTATAGAAAGGAGAAAGCCTAGGATGGAGAGACTAGTGGGGAGTGATAACAAGAAAATGTCACTGTAGAAGCATGTTTTTCTGGGTTCATGTTTATATCTGCTTTGGCAGCAGGGCTATGAATGATTCAAATTTGAATCACATATACCCATGCCTTAAGAGTTGGGTATTAGAGATTTAAGAAGTCAACAATTCTGATTCTATAGTCATTCTCATTCAACAATTATTTATTGATCACCTACTATATGCCAGGTACAGTTCTAGGAACTGGTGACATAGCAACAAACAAAACAAACAAAAATCCCTGCTCTCATGGAGCTTATCCTTTAGTTGCAGGTAAATAGTCAATAAACAATTAAGTAAAATATACAGCTTATCAGATGGTGATAGGTGTCAAGGATTAAAATAAAGCAGAAAAATGGAATAGGAAGTCCAGCGAACCAGAAGATTATGATTTAAACATTGCAGTCACAGAAGGCCTCACAAAGGTGGCATTTGAGAAAGATCCAAAGGAAATGAACAAGTGAGCCTCCAGACCAAGGGCATAGCAAGAGTAAAGTTCCTGAGATGGAAGCTTGCTATACGTGTTCTGGATTAGCAAGGTGGGGGTGGGGGGAAGATTGACAGGAAATAAGATCAGAGAGGTGTATCCCTCTACTCCATAGAGTTAATCAAATAACCCATGACATATTAAATTGGTTGTGATAGAACTCCGTGAATCATAATTTCTAATTAAAATGCATGAGTGTCAGGCACCATAAACCATGACCAGCACTGGTAATGCCCCAATAACAAAGTGTCCTTCCCGAAAATTTTGAGAATTCCAACTGGTTGCAATGTGTATATGTGCAGGAGGAGCTTTGCAACGTTGCCAAACATTGCCTGGCAGCCAGACTTCTTAGTAGAGAACTGAATTAGAGTCTTCTGTGAACTCCAGTTAAAAGCTAATTTTAGTTTATGACTAACAAATTTTAGTACTTCGTTATAACTCAGTTAGTTACCATAAAAAAAAAATCAGTCTGGAACTTTGCATCATTTGCCTGTGAAAACCAAAGAAAGGACTTGCATTTGCATTTTTGGATCATTTTATGGTCTCTCCAGAGGCCCCTCAGGGACAGTACTTTTAGAACTAATGATCTTGATGAGAGGTGACTAGGGTAGGGGAGAATGGGCAAGAATGCATAAAAGGCCAAAAAAGAATCTTAGATGATTCAGAGATTTTGAGTCTGGCGACTGGGCTTGGGATCCATAGAAGAAAGGACAAGAGGAGGTGAGCAGTTACAGTGTTTCTATATGTTCAAACTAAGATATCTACATTCTTGTGACCCTTTTTCTCAGTGTCATCCTTATACCTCTTATCTTCCTCAAGTCCTAGATATCCTTCACCCCTTTGTCTCCTAAATACCTCTCAAATCAAACCACTTTTTTTCCATATTCACTGCCACCTTCCTAGCCCAGCCTACATCATCTCTCTCCCAGAGTACTGTAAAAGCCTTATATCAGTATGCCCCTCATCCACTCATACGCCTTACAATCCATTCTCTATCACTGCATCTAGTGATTTTTTTCAAACTGTCAATTTTGGCCTAGTCATTTAAGCGTCTGACTCCTGATTTCAGCTCAGGTCATGATCTCAAAGTTCATGGGATGGAGTCCCACAGGCTCTGTGCTGACAGCAGGAAGCCTGCTTGAGATTCTTTCTCTCCCCTCTCTCTCTGCCCCTCCCCTGCTCATGCTCACACTCTCTTTCTCTCTCTCTCTGTCCCCCTCAAAATAAATAAACATTTAAAAAAAATCTCTCAATTTGATTATGTCATCCCCCACTCAGAGCCCTCCAAAGACTTCCCATTGCTCTTAGGATAGGGAAAATTTTTTAGATAACCCTTCAGGGGCCCATATGGGCTGAGGCCTGTTTACATCTCTAAGCCTTAACTTTTACCACTCTTCCCCTATTATTGCTGTACTTTAGTGCTGTTCCTTCTCTCTGGAACACTCTTCAAATCCTCTGCCAGACATGTGCTCCTAAGATTTCAGCCCAATCATCAATCCCCACAACTCGTCCCAGTGCTGATGTCCTGTTAATGAATATAGCATTGTTTCCTCTATTATGTCCTCTCATTGCTCTCGAACCTTTCTTCCTTAGCCTGCATCCTGGTATGAAATTATTCATTTGTTTGTGTAATTACTGATTATTGTATGTCTCTCCCATTAGACTGTTAGCAGGACCTGGGGATGTTTTTTGCTCACATCTGTTCTCAAGCTCCTAACACAGTGGCCATCACATCAGAAGCTCTCAATATATGATTATTGAGTGAATGATAGAATGTGATTGTGAAGTAGCATAGGGTGCTTTGAAAGCATGCAGTAGGGTATGCTAACACTGATTCTAGGGGGATGAGAGTAGATTTCTAGGAGTAACACCATGATTTAAGGTTTGAACAAAAGAAGAAGAGTTCAAAGTGTAGGATAAGAAGAAGTGACCAGAGAAGTTAGAAGACCACACAGAAGACATACAAAAACATACATGGGAGACAACAAGAAGAATAATGTCCTAAAGAAGAGTGTGTTTATAGTGAATTTACAGTGTTTATAGAGTATGTGGTCAGGCATGTTGCATGCTGCTAAGGGGTCAAGGAAGATAAGAACTAGACATAGTCATTAGATATAATAATTAGGAGGTCACTGGGGACCTTGGAAAGAACAATTTCTGAGATAAAAGCCAGACTGAATGGAACCAAGAAGACAGTAAAGACCATGTTGGCAAGGATTTTTTTTAAAGGATGACAGTAAGACTTGAATATGTTAAATGCCGAGGGGAGGGACACTGGCACAGATAAGAAGAAACTGGAGATCAGAAGACAGATAACATATTGACTGGAGCCAAGTCTCTGAGAAGACAAGGTGCGAGTGGATCAGTTGTGGACAGGAGACTGTAACAGGAGAAAAGAGAGGAATCAGGGATGGATGCAGATGATGATATTTTAGAGGTTTAGTGGCAGGAAGTTGTGAGAATTATCTCTTCTCTAATTCTAGTAGTGCTACGGAATTCCTTCTGGAAGTGATAACTAGAAAACAAATTTTGCCAATGGCTGTTCCATTTTGTTATGATTATAGTCATGCTATTTTCAGAGTTACAGTCTGAGGTTTGTCATGCACAATTATCAGATTACAAAACAGCTGTTAGCATTTGTGGCCAGAACTTAGTCTCCTCCCCTGTTTACTGTGGAGCCTAGCACATTGTTAGTACTCAGTACATGCCAGGTACTCAAATAACAATGGCAGAAGGCTCTCGTGCTTATCCCTGGGCTTTGCAGCCTGCAAGTTGATGCTGAAGAGTAATTTTGATTCTCTGGCTCCAGCTGTGAGCAAGTGACATGGAATTGTTTTCCTCCAGTTAGGGATTTGAATGGAGTGTTCAGTCTTCCCTATCACTGAGACAGAGTTATATGGAAGAAGCAACCAAAGGACACAGCTGTTGATCAAACTTTTTCACTGTTTTGTGTCTCAGAACACCACTGTCCTACTCATGGAGCCACTGGATTCTGGTTTGTATACTGGGTTTACGTCCTCTATTTATCTCACTTCCTAGATTTGAGAACTCTTGGAGGTAGGACCAACTCAACTTTGCTTTTTCTTTAGCTGTCATCCTAGGATCTGGTACATAGTAGACGCTTAATAAATACTGGGTGAATGAATAATGAATGCATAGATCAGTTGGTGAGAAAATAAATGAGCGATGGAAAGGGACATACTACACTGCCCTGAATGCTAACTTTTCTTTCTGAGGCTGCAACAGAAGTGGCTGGTGACTTTGTCAAAGGAGCAGTCTAATTCTGTTAATTATGTAGGGAACCTACTCCTGATGTTAGACTTTTTTTCCTGCTTTTATTTTTACCTCACATCCATTTTCTCATTTATTTATTTATTTTAACATGTGTCATATAGTCAGCCTCAAATCTTGCTTTGGGACAAATTAGAATGTAAGTGGATAAAAAAAATCTGCTGATTCCTAGACAGACACATGGTTCCAACCCTCTGCTTTTTGTTAATGATTTTGTTCCCTTGGCCTGAAATACACAAGGCTTTCCTACTTCTGCTCTTTATGGGCCTGGCAAACTCTAAGGCACACAAATTTCAGTTAAGCTCTTTAAATTGCAAAGAACAGAGGCTCACTCAAGTTATCTCAAGTAAAGGGAGGGTGGGTAAGGGTAAAGGGTATTTGTGGGGGATTGTAGGTGCATATTATAAATATACAAGCAGCTTAGAATCAGAATTAGAAAACTATTGGTTCCAGGGGGTGCCTGGGTGGCTCAGTGGGTTAAAGGTCTAACTTCAGCTCAGTCAGTTAAATGTCCGACTTCAGCTCGGGTCATGATCTCACAGTTCATGGGTTTAAGACCCGCGTCAGGCTCTGTGTTGACAGCTCAGAGCCCGGAGCCTGCTTTGGATTCTGTGTCTCCCTCTCTCTCTGACTCTTCCCTACTTGCGCTCTGTCTCTCTGTCTCTCAAACATAAATAAGCATTAAAAAAAAAAAAAGAGGGGCGCCTGGGTGGCTCAGTCAGTTAAGTGGCCAACTTTAGCTCAGGTCATGATCTCTCAGCCTGTGAGTTCAAGCCCCGCGTCGGGCTCTGTGCTGATGGCTCAGAGCCTGGAGCCTGCTTTGGATTCTGTGGTTCCCTCTCTCTCTGCCCCTCCCCAACTTGCTCTCTGTCTCTCTCTCTCTCAAAAATAATAAACATTTAAAAAAATTAAAAAAAAAACAACTATTGGTTCTGAAATTGATGTAAGTACTAATCACTTTCTCATATCTCTCATGGTCTCTTACTTCTCTTAGCATCTGTTTTTCATTCCCTATTTTCATTTCCTAATCAGTGAACTTTTCCATGGTTTCTGGTCCTTCATAACTTTGGTGTGTTTCCAGCTCATTATGCCACTTTGGCCTCTCTCTGACTCACAAGCACCTTCATCACTATCTCCATCTAACCACCGTTTCTCACAGTACTCCCAGTTCAAACTCTTGGAGAAGGAATCTGATTGACCCTAGCTTATCTGTTCACCCTTGACTGTATCAAGGAGGGACAAGATCCTAATGGCTCTCCAAACAGCCAAAGCTATGAGCATGGCAGTTTCCCTTACATAGTGCAAGGTATAACCTGCTTTACTTTGGAGTACTTTCTCATACATTGTGCAGGAAGGGCCTCTGATTTCTTCCAACCCAGTACCTCCATTCAGGGCTGATATTTACATTACAAAAGGTTCTGTCCTTTACAAAAGTCTTTACTTCAGGGTTGTTGTTTGTTTGTGTGTTTCAAACATCCCATTTCTGCAATGAGTTTTAAAATGCAGCACACTATATATAACTTTTAGAGACCTTGGTATAGGAGACTTATATTTTGGTCACGATGGAATAATCCATACCAGACTTGCTCTGCCCCGTAAACAGTTATAATTCTGGATACAATATATGCTGCATTCCCTCAGGACAGTGATTCCTGACGAAGGAAAGCACCCAGCATGAGTCATGTGTTTATCCTTGTTCTCTGACTGGGAACAATTTCTTAACCATGGCTCAAGTAGGTAGATCCCAAAGGAGAGTGTGCTGATAACCCAGATGATAGAGGTAGCAGACAATGACTTTAAAACAACCGTTATAAATACATGGACTTACAGAAAATATTGGCTTAATGGATGGGGAATCTAAGAAAAGTGGAAACAATAGAAAAATAAATATCAGGGGCGCCTGGGTGGCTCAGTCGGTTAAGCGTCCGACTTCAGCTCAGGTCATGATCTCATGGTCTGTGAGTTCGAGCCCCGCGTCGGGCTCTTTGCTGATGGCTCAGAGCCTGGAGTCTGCTTCCGATTCTGTGTCTCCCTCTCTCTCTGCCCCTCCTCTGCTCATGCTCTGTCTCTGTGTCTCTCAAAAATAAATAAATGCGAAAAAATTTAAAAAAAAAAAAAAAAAAAGAAAAAGAAATATCAGAAATCTAAAATTTATTAGATGGGACTAATAGCTGAATGTGAAGATGAGTCCATTGAAATGATCTAATCTGAAGATCAGAGAGAAATAAGATTAAAAAACAAGAGCCTTAGTGACCTCTGGGAATATGTCATATGTGTATTTGAAACATGTATATTATTGGAACCCCAGAAGGAAAAGAAAAGTGGGGGGGGGCACCTGGGTGTCTCAGTTTGTTAAGCGTCGACTTCAGCTCAGGTCATGATCTCGCATTTTGTGAGTTCAAGCCCCACTTCAGGCTCTGTGGTGACAGCTCAGAGCCTGGAGCCTGCTTCAGATTCTGTGTCTGCCCCTCCCATGCTCAAGCTTTGTCTCTCAATAATAAATAAATATTTAAAAAAAGAAAAGAAAAGAAATAGAGGGAGGATATATTTGAAGAAATAATGGTCAAAATCTCCTAAATTTGGTGGAAAACACATAGCAGTATCAGAAGTTCAGTGAGCCCCACACGGGATAAATACAAAGAAAACCATAGGTTCCTCATAGTCAAAATACTGAAAACCAAAGATAAAAATAAAATCTTGAAAGTAGCCAGAATAGGGGCGCCTGGGTGGCTCAGTGGGGCGTCGACTTCGGCTCGGGTCATGATCTCACTATGAGTTCGAGCCCCGCGTCAGGCTCTGTGCTGACAGCTCAGAGCCTGGAGCCTGATTCACATTCTGTGTCCCCTCTCTCTCTGCCCCTCCCCAACTCATGGTCTGTCTGTCTCTGTCTCAAAAATAAATAAACATTAAAAAAAAAAAAAAGAAAAGAAAGTAGCCAGAATAAAATGACACATTGCATACAGGAGAATAAGGATATGAATATGGCTGACTTTCTCATTGTAAACAATGGAGGTCAGAAGACAATGTAACAACATATTAAAAGCACTGATCATACTGAAACATATTGAATTTTCAATATTCAACATTTTGAAAATCACTGTCAACCCAGAATTCTACATCTAGCAAAAAACATCCCTCAAATAAAAAAGGTGAAATAAATACATCTTCAGATAAACTAAAGCTTAGAGAATTTGTCATTAGCAGACCCTTCACTATAAGAAGTAGAAAAGGAAGTTCTGCAGGCTAACTATGGGAAGGAATGAAAAGTACTAGAAATGATAAATATGTGGCTAAAGATAAAAGACTACCTCTTTTTCCTTCTATTTATTTTTCTTAAAAAGACGTATGTGGCAGTTTAAAGCAAAAATAATACCATTATAAGGTGGGACTTAGAAAATATATAAAAATTAAATACGTGACAATGAAAAGGCAAAGTATGAGGTGGTGGTAAGTGGAATTAAGATGTTACAAGGTTATTACATTGTGAAATATGAAGTAGTATATTAATTATTCTTGGTAGACCATGATAAGTTTAGGATGCATATTATAAACCTTAGAGTAACCACTAAAAAGTAATATAAAAAGGCACAGCTAATAAAGCCCATAGAGAAAATAAAATGAAATACTAAAAAATCTCAGTTAACACAAAAGAAAGCAGAAGTTGAACAGAGGAACAAAAGCAGATAGAAAAAATAGAAAATAAAGAGCAACATACTAAGATAACCATACCATTACTGTAATTAAAATTCAGAATTTATTAAGTTGGGGGGAGAAAGGCAAGACCCAGCTATATGCTACCTGTAAGAGATGCAAATGCAGTTTATTTTTTTTAAGTTTATTTATTTATTTTAAGAGAGAGAGAGAGAGAACCAGAGAAAGGGAGAGAGAGAACCCAAGCAGGCTCTGCACTGTCAGTACAGAGCCCGACACAGGGTTCGATCTCACGAACCGTGAGATCATGACCTGAGGAAAAGTGGAAGGCCGTTGCTTAACCAACTAAGCCACCCAGCCACCACAAAAGATACAGTATAAACAAAAGACATAGAAAGGTTGAAAATAGTAGAAAAAATTCTGCCAGCAAATGGCAATCATAAGAAAGTTGTGTGGTTATAGTATTAGCAGGAGAATAAGTGGGCTTCAAGATAAGAAGTATTCCCAAAGATAGGTAGGGACGTTTCATAATGATAAGTGGGCAGTTCAAGAGGACACATAAAATCACAAACGTGTATGCACCTATTAATAGAAGTTCAAGATATATGGAGGTGCCTGGGTGGCTTAGTTGGTTGAATGTGAGACTCTTGATTTCAGCTCAGGTCATGATCTCAGGGGTGTGGGATCAAGCCCCGAGCCAGGCTCTGTGCTGAGCATGGAGTCTGCTTAAGATTCTTTCTCTCTCTCTGTCTCTCTCTCTGGGGTGCCTGGGTGGCTCAGTTGGTTAAGCATCCGACTTCGGCTCAGGTCATGTTCTTGCAGTTTATGAGTTCCACATTGGGCTCTGTGCTGACAGCTCAGAGCCTGGAGCCTCCTTCAGATTCTGTGGTTCCTCCTTTCTCTGCTCCTTCCATGCTCAAGCTCTGTCTCTCTCTGTCTCTCAATAATAAATAAAAACATTAAACAATTAAAAAAAAAAAGCTTTTCTCTCTCCCCCGCACCCCCGCTCCTCTTGAGGGTGTGCTCTCTCTCTCTAGAAAAAGAAGGCTCCTGTGTAGCTCAGTTGATTAAGCATGGGACTCTTGATTTCAGCTCAGGTCATGATCTCACGGTTCATGAGATCAAGCCTTACTGCAGGCTCTGCTGACAGCATGGAGCCCACTTCAGATTCTCTCACTGTCCTTCCCCTGCTCTCTCTCTCTCTTTCTCTCTCTTTCAAAAATAAGTAAATAAAAATTTTAAAAGTTTAATGATGAAATTCCAATTGCTAATTGGGGCACCTGAGTGGCTCAGTTGGTTAAGCAGCCCACTCTTAGTTTTGGCTCAGGGCATGATCTCACAGTTTGTGAGATGGAGCCCTGTGTGGGACTCTGTGCTGACAATGTGGAGCCTGCTTAGGATTCTCTTCAGGCCCTCCCTGGCTCATGTGCATGCACATGCACATGTGAACGTACACACTCTCTCTCAAAATAAATAAACATTAAAAAAAGAAGTTCAAGACATATGAATCAAAAACTGACAGAGCTAAAGGGAGAAAGAAAAATACACAAAGGTAGTTGATTTTAATACTTGTCTCTCAGTAACTGAAAGATATAGAAGATTTTTGTTAACCAATTTGACCTAATTAACATTTATAGAACTGTAGAATGAAAATTACACCCAAGAATTGCAGAATGTTCAAAAAATAGACAATATGCTGGAACATAAAGTAAGTCCCGAGACATATCAAAAGATTAAAATTTTACAGAATTTAATTAAATTCAAATTCAACATCCATCCATGAGAGAAAGAATCTTAGCATACTAGGAATAGTTTGAACAAAATGGAATTAAATTTAAAACACAGCAATATCTTTAAAATACCCAAATGTTTAGGAATTAAGGCACACTTCTAAATAAAGGTAGTAAAAGAAGCACAAGGGCAGATAGTAGCTGCACTTGTAATGAGCATATCGTAATGTATAAATTTGTCAAATCACTATGTTGCACACCTGAAACTAATGTAATATTGCATGTCAACTATATTTCAATAAAAAAGAAAAGAAAGAACACAAGGGAAATTAGTAAACATTTTTAACTGAATGGTAATGAAAATTTGGCATCGCAAATTTTGAGGTGCTTCTAAAGTTGTACATAATGGAAATACATAGCTTTAAATGCTTGTTTTTGGGGGGGAAGGAAATATTTAAACTCAATATTTCATAGAAACAATGAGAAAAATAGCAGAGAAAATTAACAATGCCAGAAGTACGTTCTTTGAAAAGGTTAATAACATTGACAAAATCTAGTAGGCCTCATCAAGATAAAAAGAAATCACAACAGGGGTGCCTGGGTGGCTCAGTCGGTTAGGCATCCAACTCTTGGTTTTGGCTCAGGTCGTGATCTCACAGTTTGTGGGATCGAGCTTCTCATCCCTGCTTGGGATTCTCTCTCTTCCTTTCTCTGTCCCTGCCCCATTTGTGCTCTCTCTATCTCAAAAAAAATAAATAAACTTAAAAAAAAAAAAGAAATCACAACAGCCAATATCAGGAATGGAACATGAGAAATCACTACTGATCCTACAGACATTATAAAAGAAATAAGGAAATATTATCACAACTTTATGGCGACAAATTCAACAATTTAGATGGAATGGACAAATTTCTTGAAAAACACAGTTTACCTTAATTGACACGAGAAGAAATGGAAAATATGAAAACTCCATACCTTAACTTAAAACCTTCCCACAAAGAAACTTCAGGCCCAACTGTTTTCACTGATGAATTATATCAAATACATAAGGTATAAATAACACAAATCTTACACAAAGTATTACAGAAAATGAAGAAGGGAACAAATCCCAACTCATTTGATGATGCCAGAATAGCTCTGATATCAAAATCAAAGTTACTTCAAGAAAAGAAAATGACAAGGGCGCCTGGGTGGCTCAGTCGGTTGGGTGTTCAACTTCGGCTCAGGTCATGATCTCACCATCTGTGAGTTCAAGCCCGCATCAGGCTCGGTGCTGACAGCTCAGAGCCTGGAGCCTGCTTCGGATTCTGTGTCTCCCTCTCTCTCTGTCCCTCCCCCACTCATGCTTTGTCTCTCCTGCTCTCGAAAATAAATAAAACATAAAAAAAAATTTTTAAAGAAAAGAAAATGACAGACCAATATCCCTTATGAACATAAATGCAAAAACTCCAACAAAATATTAATAAACCTGTTTCGGGAATATATAAAAAGAATAATAGATCAAGTGGGGTTTATCCCAATAATGTAAAGTTAGCTCAACACTAAAAAATAAATCAAAGTATTTCTTCACATTATTAGAACAGGGATGCCTGGATGGCTCAGTTGGTTAAGTATCGGACTGCGCTCAGTTCATGATCTCACTGTTCATGAGTTTGAGCCCTGCATTGGGCTCTGTGCTGACAGCTTGGAGCCTGGAGCCTGCTTCAGATTCTGTGTTTCCCTAGCTCTCTGCCCCTCCCCCGCTCGTGCTCTCTCTCTCTCTCTCTCTCTCTCTTTCAAAAATAAATAAACGTTTAAAAAAAAGAGGGGGTACCTGAGTGGCTCAGTCAGTTGAGTGTCTGACTCCTGATTTTGACTCAGGTCATGATTTCATGGTTTTTGAGTTCGAGTCTCACATTGGGTTCCATGTTGGCAGCATGGAGCCTGCTTGGTATTCTCTCTCGCCCTCTCTCCCTGCCCCTCCCCCACTCACTCTCTCTGTCTTTCTCTCAAAAATAAATAAACTTAAAAAAAAAAAAAACAGAACAAAGGGGAAATAGCATATAATGACATCTCAATAGATTCAGGGAGAAAAGGACAAATTTAACATCCACCCACAAAAGATTAGTTTAAGAGTCAAATGAGATGACGTACTCAAAGCGTTTAGTAAACTGAAAGATGTTATATAAACATAAGGTGTTTTTATTGTCATCCCTCTGTGACACTTTTAGGGTTATAGGCTCCTTTCCCAGGCCTCTTGGGGCCTGGATAGCGCACTTTTCAATTGTTTAAAAAATGCCTTCTGAATGGAACTCAATTGCCATGCATAGCAGACCATGATAGAATAATAAAATGACAATCACAAAGTCTATACTGCCACTGTTATTTAGTTTACTGAGTGCTAGGCTCTGAGTTAGGTACTCTTCATGCATTGTTTTATTTTATCCTCTGAGCAACTCTGAGGAGAGCACTAATATTTTTCTCTATCTTAGAGATGAGAAATGAGGATTAGAGAGTAAATACTTTGCTCAAGGTCACACATATAGTTCATAGCTGATTCAGGAACCTAACCAAGGCATACTCTAGAACTTCAGCTTTTAAATCCTACCTTCCTTGCCTTCTGTAGCCTTATCTGGCAAGGGTCCCAGAGACTTCCAGGGAGGCACCAGCCTGGTCTCACGGCTCCTTTTTCTGCATTCAGAACACTGTGCTGACTAACACTGCATTAATAGCAAAGAAAAACCTCTTTAACTGTACTTTGTTGATTTAAAAAATTTTTTTAATGTTTATTTATTTTTGAGAGAGAGAGACATAGACATATTTTTGGGACAGACAGAGAGAGAGAGAGAGAGAGAGAGAGAGAATCCCAAGCAGGCTCTACGCTGTTGGCCCAGAACTCGATGTGGGGCTCGATTCCATGAACTGTGAGATCATGACCTGAGCCAAAATCAAGAGTTGGAGGCTCCACCTACTGAGCCACCCAGGTGCCCCTGATTTTAAAAATTCTTAATTAGCATGTTAAATTATGAAAGTAATGTACATTCACATTAAAAATATTAAAACCATGAGAATGAGTATACAGTAACAGTATTGGTCCCCTTCCCCACAATCCCCAGTCACATTTCCTAAACCAAACTGCTATCAACAGAATCTATATATTCTTCCGGAAATTTTGTATGTATATGCAAATACACATACATACATATTCTTAAAGTAAGCAGATGGGTCATCTATTCCTGTAGCACTTTTTTATTTAACATCATACCTTGGAGAGCTTTCCATAACAGTACATAAATGTTTATCTCATTCTTTTAAAAATATGTATAGTATCTTATTGAATGGCTATACCATAGTTTATTTAACTAGGCCCCTACAAATAATATCTATGTCTCTTCCATTAAAAAATATTATAAACAACGCTGCAGTGAGCAATTTTATATCTTATGCATGTGAATGAGTACTTCCACAGGAAAAATTTTTAAAAAGTCGAGTTGCTGAGTTGAGGTGTATCTGCATTTAAAATTTTGGCAGGTATTGCCACATAACCCTATAAAAAGTTTGCATCAGTTGGCACTCCCACAATAGTGTATGATAATGTCTATTACCCTTCATCTCTAGTGTTTCAACATTTTGTGGTATCTTTCAACTACACTTATTGAGTGTCTTCTGTGTGTGTTAGACACTGCACTAGGCTCAGAGATTTAAAATGTAGTCAGTGTAGCCAGAGGGAGATTTGTTGGTGAATTACTGTTCCTTTGGGACTAAGAGCTTTTACCCTTTTAAAAATGGAAACTGCAAGCTGATGAGGTATTTAGTTTCAATTTAGCTTAATGGAAACCTGTTAGTGAGTTTTAAAATAAGGACCAAGACAACTGAAATGGTAAACGAAGTCTCCTGGGCTCCAGGAAGGAGGATGCTGCATCTGTGGGTTTGCATGCTTTGAAGAGCCCCTCTTTCCAGGAACAAACATGTTTCAGCATTGAACTCTTTGGTGGAAATGTGAGATACTAAAGGCTCTCGTCCCCAGGGTAGGCACTTCCTAGTAAGCAAGGGCCACACAGATTCTGAGTGGCTGAGGGCAGAGCAGGGTCTATAAATGGGAATATAATGCTGCCTACTATCATTAATTGAGCATAAATTCTGGCTAAGCACCACACTATGCATTTTATGTGCATTAACTCATTTAATCCTCATAACAAGCCTATGCCATTATACCCAGTTTAAAGATAAGGATACTGAGGTTCAAAGAAGACAAGTAACCTGCCTAAAGTCATAGAACTAGCAAGTGGCAGAGTGGGGATTCAAACCAAGGTATGGTTGACTTTAGAGCCCACATTTGGGTTCCGTGAGTATATCTGATCATGTACTTGTTTTATAAATCTTGCATCTTCATGATAGGGAATAGTTTAAGAATTTTCTTTATCTTCTTACCCCTAAAATATGCTCAGGGACAAATGAGTTGCTTATGCTTTTCAGGGGGCCACGTACCAAATTCAGGTAAGCCCAGTAGGGCTTAGTTCAGGTAAATGCCCAGTAGGTGACAATAATAAGCATCTGTTAACTTGACCAGAATTTTCATTTTCTTTTTTCTTTTTATTTTTAATGTTTGTTTATTTTTGAGAGAGACAGAGACAGAGTGCAAGCGGGGCAGGGCAGAGATAGGGAGACACAGAATCTGAAGCAGGCTCCAGGCTCTGACCTATCAGCACAGAGCCCAACATGGGGCTCAAACTCATGAACAGTGAGATCATGACCTGAGCCAAAGTCAGATGCCTAACCAATTGAACCACCAGGGCGCCCCAGAATTTTCATTTTCAAATCACCCTTCCATAGCTGTGGGAGGAAGAGAGTAGGGGGATGATGTGGATGCTGTGTTAGAGTTTGAAATTTATCTCATGGCTGTTGAGGAGTCCTTGGAGGCTTTAAAACAGGAGAGTGGTATGATCAGATTAATGTTCCAGGAAGATCACTTATAGATAGTTCAAATCCTGGTCATTTTTAGGTCAGTTGCTTGACCTCTCCAAGCCTCAGTGTCCTCGTCTGTAAAATAGAATAATGATAGCTCTTACCTGATAGCATAGTTCTGAAGGTTAAATGAGATAATGCATATAAATTGCTTAGTAAATGACTAGCCCAGAGTAAGTGTTCAATAGCTAAGAATGATAATAATGACATAATTATTAGAGTTGAGAGAAACTGGAATCAGGGAAATCAAATGTAGGCAAAAGATAGTAAGGACCTGAATTAAGGGAGATGTAAATGAAGAGGATAGCTATGAAAGATATTGAAGAGATAGAATTGTTAGACTTTGAAACATGATGCAAATCAGAAAGAGGGAAAGGCAGGCGTCTTTGATGGCTTCCAATTTCCAGCTTGGGTGACTGAGTGGATAGGGATGCACTTGAGTGTTATAGGAAATACTAGAAGAAATGGAAATTTGATATAGAAAAAGAATATAATGTTTGGGGTGGAAAAAGAACATAATGAGGTTGGATTCTAACGATACTGAGTTTGAGTACTCTTGTTACCAATTTGAACATGGGGTTCTGAGAAGCCTAAGCTACAGAAGTAGATTTGAACTTTGGGTTACCTGGCTGGCTCAATCGGTAGAGCATGTGTCTCTTGATCTTGGGTTGTGAGTTCAAGCCCCCCATTGGGCATAGAGATTACTCAAAAAACATATTTAAAAAAAAGAAATAGATTTGAACCTCATCATAAGGTGGAAGATGAAGCTATGGGTGGAGATAAGAACACCCAAGAGGAGTGGGTAGAATAAGAAGGCTGGGGGGGTCAAGCATATATTCCTGGTCAAGGATATTAAGAAGGAATTTCTGGAGAGGTGACATAGAAATGAAGATGGAGAAGTTTCAAGAAAGAGCAAGGGAGCCCTCATTCTGAAAGAGAAATGAGAAGTACTCATTAGGGAACTGAGTTTTTACCAATTCCTTCCCTCAAGTTACTCATACTAAAATCTGTAATAGGGGCACCTGGGTGGCTCAGTCGGTTAAACATCCGACTTCAGCTCAGGTCATGATCTCACAGTTTGTGGGTTCAAGCCCCGCATCGGGCTCTGTGCTGACAGCTCAGAACCTGGAGCCTGCTTCGGATTCTGTGTCTCCCTCTCTCTCTGCCCCTGCCCCGTTCGCACTCTGTCTCTCTCTCGCCATAATAAATAAACTTTAGAAAAAATCTGTAATAATGAGAATAGAAAAATGATCTATTATGAAGGTGTTCAGACTGAGACATCTGTTATCCCATTGATTATCAGGGTTAATTTTACTGCCATGGTGGTCTGGCAGGGGTGGGGGGATGTTTCTTTTTCCTGCATCAGTCCTCCATAGACATCCTCCCTCAGTCAAATAGAATGACTTATCCAAAAGCAGAGTATATTCTTTGGTCAATAGTATAAGAATGGTAGACCTACCTCATTTGCTGAAATGTCAAAGCTGCCCCTAATGTGTACTGCAGTATTATATTTCTTTTCATAATGTAATTCACTCTTCCAGACCAAAACCCAGAGATAACAGAGTATCTATTTGAAGATACATTTCATCCTTCATCTCACAACAGCAGCTCAAAGTGAGGAATGGAAGAGTAGGGGGAGTTAGGAGAAAAGTGATATGTCAGGGTTAGATAAAGGACTAGTAGAGTTTACTTGGGTAGAGTTTTGTTAGGCAGAGATAGTGGGAACAGTGAGAGGGAAAGGGAATATGACGTTTCTGGCAGGAGGAACAATAAAAAGCAAAGGTGCAAGGGCATCTGGTTGACTCAGTTGGAAGAGCATGCAACTCTTGATCTCAGGGTCATGAGTTTGAGCTCCATGTTGGGTATAGAGATTACTTAAAAATAAATAAATTAATTTTTTTTAAAAAGGCAAAGATGCAGAGGTGGGAAAGCACAGGCCATGCTCAGGAAATGTGGGTAGACTTGCTGGGCTGCATCTCAAAATGCTAGCACAGGAAGGGTTGGAGAACAGGCTGGAATGGAGATGTAGCGCCAGATGATAGAGTTCTGAGGGCCAGGGGAGGGAGTTTGAGCTTTGTTCTTCTGTGGTTTGATGGCTTCTGGGAGGAACCATCAAAAGCTTTCCAGGAATTCAGGCTTGTCTGTCTTAGGCTTCTCCTTTTGGAACACCAAGGGCCCAAAGTGGCAGCCTGACATTCAATCTCCTTTGCCATGGTTGGGAAGTCAGGGCTGCAGCTGATTTCATTGGCCTGTTTTGCATTTATTATAGTGTAGCTTTTATAGTGTGTTAATTGAAATATTTCCAACTGCCAAAAACAATTACACTCAAATTGCCTTGTCAGTTCTTTTATTGCCAGATAAATGTTTTACAGACATATTTATGGGGGGCAGTGGTAACTGGATCTTGTTTTCTATTTAAGGCTGGCAGTTTGGGTTGGGATTGGCCCTCCAGTGCTCTGTTGTGGGCCAAAAAGCTGTTGGAGTTGTGACGCTTCCATCTTGTTACCTTAGGGACCAGAGGTGCTTCAAAAAAAAAAGCAGCTTTCTGGCTTGTGCAGCTTAGTCTCAGAGAAGGGTTCTATCACTGGAAACCCTGGCAACCTGGCAGAGATCAGAATCCTGCTGACTGCTCTACCAGCAACAATCCTAGCCCAAGCTGAGACATGCTCTTCCCTCTCCCTGGAATCTCTTTCCTCTCCTCCACCATCAAATCCTCTCCTATGGACTATATTATGTAAGAATTGTAAGAGCCCCTCTAGTCTAACTCTCTCAACTTTGTATTTAGGAAACTGAGACCCAAGAGACTTTCCCAAGAACACACAGTGGCCTGCAAGAGCTAGGAGCAGAGGTCTCTGTCTAATGGGCCGTACTGCCACCATGTTGCCTTGGCCTTTCCTTCAATACTTTAAACCTGCTTCTTTCAAGAGCCCTTCTGTCACATTTCTAGTGTCCACTGATCTCCCTTTTGCTTGATCATGTGAAACACCATCATATATCTATATATATGATGCAGGGTTTTTGTTTGTTTGCTGGAACATTTTACTGGCTCTGTCACTGTTCTCTTGCCTTTCTATACGCTGTTTTATTCTTCTGAAAAATATTTTCTCCATTTAGACAACCCATCTGGGTTCTTTGTTCTTTGATACTCAGCTGGGAAACAGCCACCTCTGGGAGCCTTTCTTGTGCTCAGTAGGTGTCTCTGTGTACTCCTCTAGCACCCTGGGGACACATATCTCTGTTACTGGCACAGAGGAGGCTTTCAAAGGAACACTGAATGAGAGAGTGAGTAAGTGCGTTAGTGAGTGAGTGAATGAGAGAGTAAATGATGAAAACTGCTTACAGTCCTCTGTCCTCCATGGACCCTGAGCAAACTGGAGTAGGGACCTCATCTCTCTTAGTCTGTGTCCTACTGCTTAGGTGTGTCTCTGACACACAAATAGATGCTCAATAAATGTTGATCAAGCTTAACATAGCATGCTGCTCTTGGGAACATAAAATTTTAGTGTGTTAGAGCTGAAAGGTAATCACATCCAATCCTATGCACTTTACTGACAAGGAAACTTGAAGCCCAAAGAGGAAAAACATTCTTCCCAGCATTATGATCACTAATGGGTTTGATGACATTCCCTTCATTTATTCAATAAGTATTTGACCCAAAGAAACCTACATATTTAATACAATCTCTATCAAAATAACACCACTATTCTTCACAGAGCTAGAACAAACAATCCTAAAATTTGTACAGAACCAGAAAAGACCCCGAATAGCTAAAGTAATCTTGAAAAAGAAAACCAAAACTGGAGGCATCATAATCCCAGACTTCAAGATGTATTACAAAGCTGTAATCATCAAGATAGTATGGTACTGGCACAAAAACAGACACTCAGATCAATGGAACAGAATAGAGAACCCAGAAATGGACCCAGAAAAGTATGGCCAACTAATCTGTGACAAAGCAGGAAAGAATATCCAATGGAATAAAGACAGTCTCTTCAGCAAGTGGTGCTGGGAAAACTGGACAGTGACATGCAGAAAAATGAACCTGGACCACTTTCTTACCATACAACAAAATAAACACTAAATGGATGAAACACCTAAACATAAGACAGGAAACCATCAAAATCCTCAAGGAGAAAGCAGGCAAAAACCTCTTTGACCTTGGCCGCAGCAACTTCTTACTCAACATGTCTCCAGAGGCAAGGGAAACAAAAGCAAAAATGAACTATTGAGACCTCATCAAAATAAAAAGCTTCTGCACAGTGAAGGAAACCATCAGCAAAACTAAAAGACAACCGATGGAATGGAAGAAGATATTTGCAAATGACATATCAGATAAAGGGTTAGTACCCAAAATCTATAAAGAACTTATCAAACTCAATACCCAAAAAACCAAATAATTCAGTGAAGAAATGGGCAAAAAGCATGAATAGACCCTTCTCCAAAGAAGACATCTAGATGGCAAACTGACACATGAAAAAATGCTCAACATCACTCATCATCAGAGAAATACAAATCAAAACCACACTGAGATGCCACCTGTCAGAATGGCTAACATTAACAAGTCAGGCAACAACAGATATTGGCGAGGATGTGGAGAAAGAGGATCTCCTTTGCACTGCTGGTGAGAATGTAAACTGGTGCGGCCACTCTGGAAAACAGTATGGAGGTTCCTCAAAAAATTAAAAATAGAACTACCCTACAACCCAGAAATTGCACTACTGGTATTTATCCAAAGGATACAGGTATGCTGTTTTGAAGAGACACATGCACCCCAATGTTTATAGCAGCACTATCAACAATAGCCCAAGTATGGAAAGAACCCAAATGTCCATCGATGGATGAATGGATAAAGAAGATGTGGTATTTAAATACAATGGAGTATTACTCAGCAATCAAAAAGAATGAAATCTTGCCATTTGCAACTACGTGGATGGAACTAGAGGGTATCATGCCTAAGCAAAATTAGTCAGAGAAAGACAAATATCATATGGCTTCACTCATATGAGGACTTTAAGATACAAAACAGATGAACATAAGGGAAGAGAAGCAAAAATAATATAAAAACAGGGAGAGGGACAAAACAAAAGAGACTCTTAAATATAGAGAACAAACAGAGGGTTGCTGGAGGGGTTGCTGGAGGGGGAATGGGCTAAATGGGTAAGGAACTTAAGGAATCCATTCCTGAAATCATTGTTGCACCATGTGCTAACTAACTTAGATGTAAATTATAAAAAATAAATAAATTACAGAATAAAAAGGACCACCTTAAAATAAAGGATTATGTTCACTCTAGGGAAAAAAATAAGTATTTGAACACTTACTATGTTCTCAGCAGTGTACAAAACAAAGTACCTGCTTATAAAGAGCTTACATTCATCCCAAACAAGTGTTTGTGAATATAATCTGACCTCAAAATCTCCTTAATGCATAGTACAGAGCTAAGCACTTAGAATATGCTTTTTAAAAATGTTAGTGAGGGGCACCTGGCTGGCTCAGTCGGTTAAGCGGCCTACTTCGGTTCAGGTCATGATCTCACGGTCTGTGAGTTCGAGCCCCACATCGGCCTCTGGGCTGACAGCTCAGAGCCTGGAGCCTGCTTCGGATTCTGTATCTCCCTCTCTCTCTCTGCTCCTCCCCTGTTCATGCTCTGTCTTTCTGTCTCTCAAAAATAAATAAAAAATAAAAAATAAAAAAAAACGAAAAAAAAAATGTTAGCGGGACTAGCTGCAAATAAGAAATGCCCAGTGCTAAGTTACCTGGTTGCTTTTCGTGGGTCAGTGGCATTGACGCCGGAATGGGGTTGCCTCAGAAACAAAGCCTCTTTGGCTGGGGTAAGAAGCACATGTTGCCACTGAGAAGACTGTTTTTAAGACTTGGGAAAGCTCAATATCCATTGTCTTCGAGATATCTGGGAAGAAGCCTCCCTGTAATATGTTTCCGATAGTTCCCACAGAGATTTGACTGTGACTTATCTCTTGTTTCTGTTCTTTCTTTCAGAGCATCAGCATAGGCAGAGGAGCCAGGAAGAGAGTAAGTGCTGAGCCCATTGCAGCCTCTCCGCAAGAAGCTAACAGCATTGTTTTCTGTTGAAAATATTAGCTATATGTTTTTTAGAAAATTCAAATGAGCAAAAAGACCATTAAAATCACCCTTAGGAGTGCCTGGGTGGCCCAGTCAGTTAAGTGACTGAGTCTTTATCTCAGCTTAAGTCTCGATCTCAGGGTCGTGAATTCAGGCCCTGTGTTGGGCTCCACGCTGGATATGAAGCCTATTTTTTTTTTAAATCACTCTTAAACCCACCATTACGGGAAACCTCTTAGTAACACATGATATTATACTCTCTCAGCTATTTCCGTGCATGTATAAAAATTATATGTATTTTTTTTAAGTTTATTTATTTTGAGAGAGAAAGAGAGCACAAGCAGGGGAGGGGAAGAGAGAGGGAGAGAGAGAAAATCTCAAGCGAGCTCTACACTATCAGCACAGAGCCCGATATAGGGCTCAAACTCACGAACCATGAGACCGTGACCTGAGCCAAAGTCAAGAACTGGACACTTAACCGACTGAGCTACCCAGGCGCCCCTGTTTTTAAATGGAATCAAACTGTAAGTTATTTTATAATCTGCTTTTTACATAATATATTTAGAGTACTTTCCATTGCCAATAAACATACTTTTATAGCATGATTTAAATTTACTGTACAATATTTTACCATATGTTCCTTAAGGCTATACTGTGATTTTGTTCAACCATGCCCCATTGTTGGACACTTACATGTTTCCTCTTTTTCACTATTATGATCAATTCTCTAGCAAACATTCGTGCCTTTAAATCTCTGGGCATGTCCTTGGTTATTTCTTTAATGTAAAGCCCTGTCATAGAAACTCCAGTCATAGAGTATAAATGCTTTATTAGGTTTTGGGTAAATATTTCCAAATTGTTCTTTAGAAAGGTTGCACTAATTTATGGGCACCAATTTTCCCACAAGGTCACCACCACTGGATATTAGTTTCGTTTGGTTGAGGGTTCTCCTTGTTTTGGGTTTTTGTAGTCATTGTTTTAGTTTTCAACAGTTTTACAGTGAAAAACTGCATTCTTCTATTTTGCATATCTTCGCTAACAAGGGTGAGTTTTTTAAATGTCATGGACCACTTTGGCAAGGTGTTTAACTGTCTGTTAGGGAAAGGAAAAACTTGTAGTCCTTGATTTTTTTTGCTCTAAGGATCTGATGAGACTGTGAGGCTTAAAGTTACCAAGTACTGAGAGTATTGCTGTAAGAGTAACCATAAGGTGGCAAATTGGAAGATAAAATATGAATCGGAGCTGAAGCATCTTAAAGAACAGCTGGATGTCCTTTCATTTTGCATAGAGACCTGCCTTGGGCAGTTGGTCCTGACCATTAGGTTCCAGGCTGTATGGGAGAGAATAGGGAGGGGCCGCTTCTAGTCTCACTACTGGCTCCAAGGCCCACCTTATGTGTTCCAGATAAGCCCTGACCCCCAGGGCTGACATGGCCAAGATCTTCCAGGCAATGAGAATTCTGGCCTAAGCAGTTCCTTCGGACTCTTCAGTGAGTGGTCTGTTGTGCATTTTGTATTCTACATATCAAGGACAGAACTTGACTTCAGGGAGGATTTGGAATGAAGGGGCTTCCTGTAGCACTGCTTGCTGATCCTCATGTGAGGCTGTTGTACAGGATGAAGATTCAGGGGCTGAAGTGGGAGAAGGAGCAGATGAATGGGCCCAGTCCAAAGCCACAGTTAGACCCCCTGACCAGCTGGAGTTGACTGATGCGGTGAGTGAGCAGCATCCTGCCCTTGCCCCTTTCACCTCCTCCACCCTCAGAAATTCATATGTTCTTTCATAGTACTGATTAGGAGCCTACACAGACCCCGGATGTGAGATGTCTGCTGATACCCTGAGGAATCCTCCCAAACCTCAGAAGGAGTGCGGGCCTTTGGTATTTCTTGGTATTTCTCTCCCTTAGGAGTTAAAGGAGGAGTTTACCCGCATTCTGACAGCCAACAACCCACATGCGCCCCAGAACATCGTCAGGTACAGCTTCAAAGTAAGTCATCCCCTCTGGGGTAGGGGCCTCTAGGTGCTCCTTGGTTTGGCAGTGACTTGCTCCATTCCCAAAACCTCTCTGCTATTAGAGAGATCACCTTTAAACTCTGGTCTTTGGCGGGAACCTTGAAATTTTACATGGAATTTTCCAGCGTTTTAAAAAATTTCGTAATGAATCTTTCTTGAAATCTTATTGAGTACTTATTACGTGTCAGACACTGTTAATAAATTATTTTCTGGGCACCTGGATGGCTTAGTTGGCTGAGTGTCTGACTCTTGATTTCAAGTCAGGTCATGATCCCAGGGTTGTGGAATCGAGCCCCACGTTCTGCTCCACACTGAGTGTGGAGCCTGCTTAAGATTCTCTCTCTCTCTCTCTCTCTCTCTCTCTCTCTCTCTCTCCCCCCCCGCCCCTCTCCTGGGCTCGTGTGCTATCAATAAATTTTTAAACAATAATAAATAAATTATTTTCATTATTTTTAATACTTATAACTAACCTAAAAATTAGATATTATTGTCTCCACTTTACATATGAAAAAATTAAAGCTTAGAGTGGTTAAGCCCAAGGTCATGAAGAAAATAGGGGACAGAATCAGGATTTGAATCCATTCTGTCCACCACCATAGACCATGCTTTTAATAACTGCACTGTTTCATTTCCCATCCACCTGAGTTACTGAGAGAAGGGCTTTGTGGTGACTTTTTAAGGCAGAGTGTCCCAACCTGTGTACAGAAACAGTGATTCTTTCAACCCTCCAGGGACAGGTGGGTTTGATACAGCCGGAGCCATGGACTGGTTTCCTCTCCAGTGAGTTTACCCTAGTGTGTCATACAAATGTAATGATTTTCTATGTGACTTTAAAAGGGTTGAGAAGACATAGTTTGAAAGAAGGAAGGAAACCTTGGTCTCAAAGTCGACTGTATAACTAAGATGCTTGTCAATAAGGAGGCTATCTAGAGGAACCAGACTAACAGGCCCTATGAAAGCAGGGATCATGTCTGCTTTTGTTAAGCTTTATATCTCTGGAACCTAGAAAATACTTGGCAAATTGGTGTGCCTGGTTTAAGCATCCGACTTAGGCTCAGATCATGATCTCACAGTTCATGGTTTCGAGCCCCACATCGGGTTCTGTGCTGACAGCTTGGAGCCTAGAGCCTGCTTTGGACTCTGTCCCCCTCCCCCACTCATGCTCTGTCTCTCTCTGTCTCTCTCAAAAATAAATAAACATTAAAAAAATTAAAACAAAATAAAATAGTTGGTATGTTCTATTTGTTTAAAAATTAGTTGTTTGAAGAAGAAATGAACAAGGTTGCCTAGACGTTAAGCCTAGCCCTGCTTCTCATTTGTGTATGAACCGGACAAGTGCCAGACTCAAACCTTTTCTAGATATCTGTGGCCTTTTGTATGGAAACAGGAGAATTGGGGATTTGGTGTCTCTGAGGATCTATCCAGCCCTCACATTCACTAAATACAGTGTAGAGTAGGCCAGGCCAGGTTTGTTTGAGGACTATGCATGACCTGCCTCAAACCTATGATGAGAGAGGTATACCAGGAACTCTTGGCATGGATGTAAGAGCCAGTGATAGACAAATCCAGGGCTATTCAGAGTTGGAAAGAAAAGATATTTTAAAATATGTGTTTGATGAGAATTTAAAAAAAATTTATTTCATTTGCCTCCTCTTCTTTAAGCTGGAATGCAATGAAAACTTCAGGTTAACTGAGGTTTTGATGAGATCTATATATATTGTTAACAGATGGGCCACGTTAAGCCTTATAGAATGAAGGCAGATACATTCTGACTCCAGTGGCCCTTTTCGGGACCCTGGTCTGACCCAGTCCTCTCTCCTCTTAGGAAGGCACATATAAGTTTATTGGCGTTGTGAACCAACTGGCAGTTCACTTCAGCCAGGTTGGGAACCTGATTCCCAAAGACTCGGATGAAGGACGGCGGCAGCACTACCGTGATGAGTTAGCAGCAGGTAGGGCTCGGAGCCAACCTGAATCTACAGCCCAGAACCTCTTCCCCTTTCTGTGGTCACCCTAGGGAGCAGATCACTAAGCCATAACTTTGCAGGGCCTCTACTTACATAAAGTCCAACAGTCAGCTGTCCTGGATATAGGTCTGGGAGTTAACCCAAGAGAACCCTGGGGTAGATGAGGTCTCAAAGGCAGGAACCAAGAAAACCTTGTCTTGCTGGGGGCTGGGGGAGTAGGCCTGGACTTTGGGTTCATCTGCAATATCCTACTAAGGTTCTCAGGAGTCCATCAGGGTGGTGATTTCAGAAACTGAAATCCTTGAAGAAGAAGAAGAGCCTAAGGAATCTGAAGCTGAAGCTGAAACTGAAGCTGAAACTGGGAGTCAAATAGATATGCCTGCATCTGAGGTACAGTATAATATTGTTCTCATCTCTCCCCTTCCAGTTCTAGCTATGAATGGAAGTTTCAGAAGTAACTTGTTAGGGGGTGGAGCTGAAGGGGAGATGTTAGAGGCTGCAGGTGCCAATACCTCTGGCATCATTACCCTTTCCCACTTCAATCCTATCCTAAGACATGACTTCCCCCAACTCCTGACTCCCCACCACCTTCTTCTCACAGCTGAGCCCTGATCCTATGGGTCTTTTTTTCCAGGCAGCTGAAAAAGTGACTGAAGAAGAATTGATGACTCCTAAGCAGCCCAAGGAGCGAAAGCTCACCAACCAGTTCAACTTCAGTGAGAGGGCCTCACAGACCTTAAACAACCCTCTCCGGGTAGAGCAGTCCCCCCCTCAGTCCCTTTACCTCACAGGTCTGCACTGTGCATGGCAGGAAAGGAACAGGCCTGACTCCAGCCCCAGCAGCCCTTGGCCTGGAAGGGTGACAGGCATACACCACAGTGAATTTCTCTGAGGAGAGCTGGGAGCATGTGTTCAGGTCATGTAAGCCATCCTCATGGGAGTTTACAGTGAGTAACAAGGAATCTGGAGCCCTTCAACTGAGACTGAAACATGTAAGGGCCTCAAAGAGGAGGTCAAGATCTGGGGGAGAGAAAAGAGGACAGATGTGCCAGGAAGGCAGGACTAAAAGCCAGTTTGACTGAAGTTGATGGTCTCTGTGATAGATTAACTGGAAAAGACTAGAAAAGTTCTCTGGCTCATAAGTATGAAGAACCCTGAATACCAGACTGACAGAATCTCTCAGGGTGTCAGGGTAGAGACTCACATATTAAGACAGTGTTTTACAGAAGTGAATTTGTGAATGGAGGGCAGAAGTCTAGAGGGTGGGTTTCTGGCAGCTCCTAATCACACTGTATACTCCCTATTCAGTAATCTGGGTGATACACATTGAGGAGGGAGCACGTTCCCCTAGTGGAGACAGAGGCCCCAGTAATATGGAGAAGTCTTCTCAGGGTGAAGGATATTAGCCCAGTAGTTTGCCAGGGACTGACCTCTGCGAGCATCTAGAGGCTGGCCAGAGACCTACCTATCCCCCACTTAGCTGAAACTGTGTCACAATCAAGCTTCATTGACCCAATTTCTAGCTTAGGCTTCCTCTGAAGGAGGCTTGGAAAGAAAAATGTAAGCTTTCACTGCCTTTCAGTGTTGTTTGTTCAGCCCCTCTTTACTTCTCCAGTTCTGTGTCCCATTCCTCCCTCTGCTCCAACTGAAATGGTTCACCCATGGATATACTGTTGGGTTAAATGAGAAGGAATTGAGGGCTTTCTGTGGGTTTCCTGTTGTCATTGTTCTCTAGGACCGAGAATGCCAGATGGAACCTCCTCCCAGGGCAAACTTTTCGGCCACAGCTAATCAGGTGAGACCTTAGGTCAGTCTAAAAGTCATCACCGCACCCCCATCCGCCCACCTCATGCATCCTTGTCAAAGATTCCTCTGGCAGCCTACCCTCCTCATCCATCCATCTCCCTGTTCCTTGTCCAGGTTCTGGCCATATGTGACAGTAGGTCTTCACCTAGAAAGCTGTGGATCAGCCACATGCCCCTCAGGGGCAAGACTGTCAAAGAGGAAAAGAGGCATGGCTTCCAACTCTCTGCAGTCACCCAATGGTTGACTCTGAAGTGTTGGCACTCTAACCTGCAGTGTTCATTGTTCCTGTGGACCCTCCTTCCCCCTCAAATTCTACTGTAGCCATTCTGATATGGGCAGGTATGCCAGGAGACCTGAGCTTAGGCCCTAACTTTGCTGCTCATACTATAAGACCCTGGGCAAACCATGTCATCCTTAATGCCTCAATTTCCCTTTCTCTGTCAAGTAAGGACAACAAGCAGTCTTATAGGTTTTTGGAAGGCTCCGAATGAGATAACAAGCTGAATTATGTTGTAGTGTGGAGTGCTGGCCCATGGATGAATTGTTAATGTAAGGCGTGTCTATCTGGCCTCCAGGTGGCAGTGACTGCCCAACTCTGGACAGCATACAGTGTGATCTGGGTTTTTTGCCCAGCCCCAGATCCTGGCTGCTTCCTTTGTTACTATCCTTGGGGTTCTTTTGCCATCAGATGCAGTTACCAGGGGTTCTTTTACTTTTTGTTCATCTTTTTATGTTCAGAAGGTGTGGTCAGTGCTGTAGACAGCCAACATGAACTAGTAAAGTTTATCATATCTCCATGGGAGAAACATTTTTAAAATTTCCTAGTTCAGAGTCTTATGAATCACCAAGAAAAATGTGAGCCACCCTGATGATATTTGCCTGTTTGTTTTGCCTAGTGGGTTTTGTAGTTTGGAACAATACTAATCTCCAGCTGATAACCGAGCCCCTGAGCTGCAGGGTGGAAAGCCCATCCCAGAGGTGCCCTGAGAACTCCTTCATTCCTGTCTTAGAGCTGACAGCACAGAAGACAGACATTGAATACATAACTACAGTGGGCCAAGTAGAGGATGCTATAGAGGCATGTGACAGGGCCTGACATAATCTATTCTTCAAGCTCTAAAAGCTGAATAGGAGCTGGTTGGGTGAAGACTTTTCTCTGCAATGATCCTTCTCATTTTGCCCTTGCCTAGTGGGAGATCTACGACGCCTATGTAGAGGAGCTTGAGAAGCAGGAAAAGACCAAAGAGAAAGAGAAGGCAAAGACACCAGTGGCTAAAAAAATGGGGAAGATGGCCAAGAGGAAAATGACATCTATGGAGTCCCAGGTTTGGTGGGGTTTCCCATCAATCTGTCACAGAGAATGACTGAGTGGGATCTTGGTCTCTTGGTAGAGAGAAGCCTGACTATCTGGAAGAACTTTACAGACCTTAAGTGGGGAGCTAATTTTGAAGTATGAATAGTTCTGTCCTTGTAGGAAGGTATGAGGAGGGCTACAGCTGCCCCGGCATCCCACACCTCTTCCCAATCTTATATAGTTCTGGAGGCCAGCAGGGATTAAGGTTTTTTAGGCTAGTTGGCAACAGAAGTCATGAATGTTATTGAAAGCCCAATGCACACCCTGGAAGAATTCTGGAGTCTTCTCAGGATGGGGTGGAATGTGAGAATAAAGCACCACCTCCCTGAGCAAGTGCTCATGGGGTTTGGGAGTGATTTGCTCTTTGACCTTCAGTCCTTGGGTTTACTTGTGTTCAATTTTTTAGGTGAGTTTTATGGGCCAGGAGCCAAGTCAGAGTTGATCACAGGCACCAGCAGGTTCAGGTCATTGAGTGTGGTCTCTCTGGGCTGGCTTTACTGTGAAGAACCATAATAGGAGTGATTATAGAGGTCTATGTTGGGGGATTCACTGTGAGTGTAGCCAGCATAGGTTTGGTGATTATTATGGAAGTTATAGTGCTAGGTCACCACAGGGAGATGCGGAAGGGCCACATTTGCCCTTTCAACAGAGAGAAAGCTGAATCAGGAGCCAGAGTCCCAGTATGGATGAATTTGACCTGTAATGGGATGGGAAAGATGAGGTCCCTAGAAAGATGAGGTCTGGGTTCAGCACCCTGGAGAGCTCCCAGATAGCTCTCTGGGAAGTGGTTCTGCTATAGACGCCAGATAAGTTAAAGGTAGTTTTGCATCCTTTGTCTGAGGTATGCCCAGTTCCACTCAATTACATGTTCCTGATAAAAGTCACATTTTTATGGGAGGTTTAAGGGTTCCCTGCTTTAAGCTTAATATGAACTGCCCCAATTCTGTTTCATTCAATTATAGACCAAGCACTTGTGATCATGATCATACTGAGTACTGGAACTCTGAAGTGAAAGATGAAGTCCCTGTCCCCTGGACTGCCCTGTCCAGACCCTTGACTTCCCCTGTACTATTCCCTAGACATTAGTGAGTTCAGAGGAGGTGTTAGCCTGTGTCAAGTTTCACTCGAAGATCCATCAAGGGTTTGGCTATAGGCTGTGTACTAGGACTATTATTGCAGAAACTTTAACTACAGCCACCAGGACCCAGAGAAGAAAAGAAATATTCCTGTGGCTGAAACTGAAAATTGTCCTTGGGTATAAGACCTTGGTGTCTAACATGTCTATCATTCTTGGTGTTTAACATGTCCAGGGAAGTAGGACTACTCTGGGTTCTTCCAGCTTGGTTGACATTGAAAGCTGTGATGTAGGCAGAATCCAGCCCTCTGGACCAAGAAGCTACAGTGGAGGCATAACATTGTGAGGTATTAGATACCTCCCAATACCAGTGAATACCTTAGTATCAAACCTGTAAGCAAGGGAATTGAGTTTTAATTGGGAATCTCAAGTACTGGGCCTGGCTGTCTGTAGAATAGAGTGACCCTTTGCTCAGGCCCAGTGCATGCACAGAGTGACACCGCTTACTCAGAGACCTGCATCTGACAAGGTTGGTATAAAACTCAAGTGCGCAGGAGGGGGAGAAGCAGAATAACTCTCTGATACCCTATAGGAAAGTTTGCAATGATAGATCTCAGATTTCTGTCTCACTAAGATTTGGATGAACATACAGAAATGAATGCAAGCTTGTCTGATCTGAAAGATTAGGACGGGAATGGGAGAAAGGACTCGGAGGCCACAAATTTAGTCAGAACCAATATAAAGGTATGTCTGCTCAAGTAGTATAGTATCCAGAACAAGAGAGGCAGCAGTCCACCATACCTCTGGAACCCCGAGTCTGCCAGGACCAGCCAAGAGTGATCAGACTGGTGAGGGACTGGCTTTCTCTGTGGGCCTGAGGGCATGGGACCTGGAGTCCACAGAGTTGAGTTTATATCCTGGCTTTGCTACTTATTAACTAGGTTTTTCTAACCTGTTTCTTCATCTGTAAAGACATCCTAATGATCTTACTTTGCAAGATTGTTGTAAGAACCCAAGATGATGTGCAGTTGCTAGTATAGTGCAATGCCCCCAGATGCAGGTGGCATTATCCATCCCTGCTGTACCTTGTGTATTCTAAGACTCAAAGAATTTAAGTAACTTATCTAAAGTTGCCAGCTGGCTCCTTCCTAATCCATGGGTTGGTAAGGGAATGAGGTCTGTGTGGCTCCAGAATCCATTCTCTTAACCATTGCCTGTTGCTGGCACTCCAGGGAAATCTCATTTTCAAGAGCCATGGGCCTGGCATTCTGGAGCCCCTAAAGAGTTGCCCACTCAGCTGGTTTCTTCCTGCAGTGGACAAGGCTTTGGATTAGGAGTCATTTCTGCCTTTTATTCCCTACATACAAGAAATCTGTTCCCTCTGTGGGCCTCTATGTCTTCTTCAACTCTAGACTAAATGAGTTGGACCAGAAGCCTCTTTAATGGGAGTCTTTGTCATTGCCTGAGATGATGAAGCCTCTCTGTCTCCACTAAAGAAGCCTCCTACCTCCCCTTTTCTTCTCTCCCCTTCAATACTCTTCAATGTCCTATGTCGTGCTCTGGGATATACCTTCTCCAGAGCAAGTGCAGAATGAAAGAGCACGAGACAGGCTGTGCCCAGGGGCCAAGTATGGCATTACAGACTCCTTGTGCCATTTAAGAGCTTGGCATTCCCAAAAGGGGGTGGTGAGGTGAGCTGGATTTTGAGGCAAGAAGAGATATCTTTACAGAGCTATCTGGGGTGGGTAGTGTCAGAGAGAAAATTGCAAGTCCAGGCTGTGGCTTGAGACATACCTTTCCAGGTGCTAGCTAAGAGGGCCTGTGGCCTCTGTATCTCCACAGAGTGATGACATTACCAAAGTGGCTCAGGCTGCTAAAATTGTGGAGCGGATGGTCAACCAGAACACTTATGATGATGTTGCTCAAGGTAAGATTGGAAGTGCTGGCAACTACTATTATTGCCTGGATTAAAAATTCTTCATACAAGGCAAGAATTTGAGTATCCCATGCTATGTACTATAGGTGCAAGGGGAGAAAAACGAATCCCTTCCTCCTCTGGATGTCACTAGGGAGACAAGACATACACAGGTCAACTACAAACAATGGAATAAGAAAAATGGGTTTAGTGATGAGATCTGACGATAGTGCAGCAAAACACCTGCATATTAGTGATCCAACGTCATCTTCCCAACAGTCTGGGAGGCAGGCAGAGCAGAGAGTGATTACCCCTACTTTACATAAGAGGAAGCTAAGGGAAAGTCTACCTGGCTAGTGAATGTCAGAGAGGACCCAAATCTAGGTCTAGAGTTTCCTAATTCTGTGGTCTTCCTCTACTGCGTCCAGCTTGGGAACAATATAAATACTAGAATGCAGACTGAAACTGTTCTGGAGATCCTCAAGAATAGAAGAAGAGAAATGAGGGATGAGTGGCAGCAGTCAAGGAAGGCTGCAGGGAGGGCTAAGCCAGGTGCCTAGGGATAAGCAAAGTTTGAGTGGGATATTAGCAGAAGGACAGATAAGGGACAGCATAAACAGTGACTCGGTGGTAAAAATGAATGAGACTGGCCTCTGGGGATAAAGTGCAGCAGGTTCAGTGATTCAAACAGGGATTTGTTGGAAAGTAGTGAAAGCTCAGGCTACAGAGGTGTTTGGAGACAGTTAGTGAAGGGCCTGGAATATCTCAGGGAATCTGAGATTTTTCTGCAGACAGTTCAAAGATTCTGTCCAGGCAGGAACACAGCCCAGTGAGAACATGGTTGGAAAAGGATGCGATTGGGCAGAATACAGGGACAGAGATCAAGATGATGTTCAGGTATGGGGTGGAATGGGCCTCACCACACCTTTTCCAGGGGATGGAGGAAAGGAAGCAGTTATAAGAGTGAAAAACCAGCATGAGCATTCCCTGGGAATGGCCTATGTACTGGGCATCGTGCTGTACAATTTACATGTATTACTTTATATCATCCTGATAGCCGCACTGTCGGGTGAGTGCCATTATTATCTCAATTTTATGGGTGATAAATTTGGGCTATTTTCTACTTGTTCAAAACCATAACTAGTATGAGGAATCAGTGGTTCAGTCAAGACTTGAACACAGGCCCCTTAGATTCATAGCCGAAGCACTTCAGCACAAGTTTATAGAGCCACTGGACTGGAAGAGACATTTCCAAAAAAAAAAAAAAATTCAATAAGTCTATGCTGGTGATTAATTAGTGATGAAGTGAAGAAAGAGATTGATTCAGAAACGCTTAAATCCTGGGGGCCTGGGAAATTCTGGTATCTTTGACAGAGCCAGGGAAACAGAATCCTTCCCATGGCATGAACAGCACATTCCCAAGTGGCTTGTATTTCCCTAAGAGGTTGTGCATTTATTTGGAGCAGCTGCCTCCCCAAAGTTGGCAGCTCCTTGTTGCTGGCTGGTCTCCTTTGCTGACAGCCTAGGGCTCTTCTTGGTGACTTGATGCTCATTGCTCACCCATGGGACATAGAAACCAGGGCTGCCAAGACTAGCAGCCTAAACAAGCCCCCTTGTTATCATTCAAGCTGGAAAACGACCTTGAGTGCTTTTCAAAGCTGTCAAAGTACACAGCAGCTGTGAATGAATTTGTCACTCACGCAGCTTGGCTTCCTGAAACCCAGCCTCTGCAACCAGCCCACCGAAGGGCTGCAAACACGATTAATATCCATGGAGAAATTGGCCTTGGTGAACCTTTTTCATTTATAAGAACACAATCACATAAAAATGCATTGAACTTTGATTTTTTTTAATTGCATACTCTTTTCCCTTCGGGAAAGTGTAATCATGAAGAAGTGAAAACAGAGAAGTATTACCAATTAATCTCCTCTCTGAAATGAAGTATTTTCAAAGATAGCCTAAGCTCAGGGATCTCTGATATGATCAAGGCTCATGCCTCTGATCACTCTAGTCTTTTTTTATTCTGAAACATTTGTGAGGTTTGAATGTAGTCTCACAAGCTCAAGGCTGGGGGGGGGGGGCAGTGCCTGGGCATGTCCTTGACCATGTTGGATGAGAGGATTAGTTTTCTAATGGGTCACTCTTGATTGGAAAAAAGACTGAGAAACTTTTCACTTCTGTTGATTTATTTCATTGCATTCTTTGAATAGTCATTGGGTGTCTGTTCTATGGCTGGCCCTGTGCTAGGCACTGCAAGTCCAGAGATGAATATAACATGCTTCCTGCTCCCCAGGAGCTGTCTGGTAGGAGAGACAGCCAAAAGGATAAATAGAAGCAACACAGCATGACAGATACTTCAGTAGACGCAGGGCTGGAATGGAGGAAGAAATGAATTCTGCTCGACAGGAAAATGAAGGCCTCACAGAGGAGAAAGAATTTAATCTGGATCTGTAATGAGTAGGACTTTGCCAGGAAGATGGAGGATCAGGACATTTTAGACATCGTTTGATACAGAGGTTATGTGAACACCCGGCTGGAAATGACATGGAAGTCGTGGCCGGGAGCCTTGGTTTGACCAGGGAGCCATGTGCAAGGGGAGCCATTGAGGGATTTTCAGTGGGGTGGAGGAGGTGGTGTGGTGAGGTGATTTATTTATTCATACTTAGGTAACTCTGTGGAGCAGGGACTGGAGAAAGAGTTACTGGAGATGGGGAGAACAGTTAGGAGGATGGTGCAATAATCCAGGTGATGGCTCTTGGGACCTTGGCAGTGGCTATGGGTTTGGAGAGAAGTGAATGGATTAAAAAGTAGTCAGAAGGAAAATATGAGAGATGATAGAGAAGTCTGTCAAGGATTACCCATGTTTCCGGTTTAGACAAGTGGAAGGATGGATGGAGCTTCTGCCTAAGTTAGAGGAAACGGGAGGCAGAGACGATTTAGGGCTGGAGATGAACCTGAATTCAGAAAACCCATCAAGGATCCAGGCAGCTTCACCATAGTGGGGCTTAGCAGCATATATGAGGATGGACAAACCTGGGATTTTATCCATGAGGACATGGCTACTTTATTGTAATTTGCCTCCGACAACAGAGATGACAGTAACAATAACACATACAGAAAGCTTACTAGGTGCTAGGTATTTTTCTCAGTACTTTACATATATTAACAATTAATCCTTACAACAGTCCTTTGAGATAGGTACTATTACTATTCCCTCTTTGAAACACAAAGAGTCTGATTGTTTTGGCCAAGGAGGTACAGACAGAAGGTGGCGGACCTGGGTTTGCCATAAAATGGCAGTCCCAGGGCTGATTCAGCCTATGTGTGTTTAAGATTTTAAGTACTATGAGGATGCCGCTGATGAATATCGAGACCAGGAGGGTACGCTGCTGCCGCTCTGGAAGTTCCAAAACGACAAAGCCAAGCGCCTGGCCGTCACCGCCCTCTGCTGGTGAGTGTAGACATTGTAGCAAACCCAGAGCCCCTGAGCATGGGCTTGGTGCCAAGCCCTGAGCAGGGCATTTCTACTACACTTAACCAGCTTGAGGGTGACATGTAGCGTTATAGGAAAAAAATGAGCCTGGGATTCTTGAGGGATTGTGGGATCAGCCCAGGTCTCAACACTCAACGTAGACATCTGCAACATAGTTAGGCACCAGTATTCATGGGAAGGCTCATGTCCACAGGAAAGCCATGTTCATTTCCTGGGCCAATGGGTTCGTATCTATTTTGCAGGAATCCGAAATACAATGATCTGTTTGCAGTTGGACATGGCTCCTGTAAGTAATCTGGCTATTTGTTCATTTTCTCACTCAACCAGCAAACCCTTAAGTACCTATTCAGTGCAGAGCTCTCTGCCAGATGTGAAAGAAGTAAGATGGCTAAGATATAGTCACTGCCCTCATGGGACTCACAGTGTAATGGGCAAGACTGACAGTCATAACAGCAATTAGTGCTGGGAGAAGGAATATACCAAAGTGAGCCTTGAAGGTGTTTTGTGGTGAAGAAAGAAGGGAGAGCACTTCTAGCAGAGGGACCAGCATATGCAAAGAGGTCCAAGAGATATGGGAGGAAATGAAGCTGTTGAGGAAGCCAGGGTTGGCCCCCAAAGGGCTTGGGAAGCCATTCCAAGAAGCTTGGACATTCTCCTGAGGGCAGTCTTATGACTTCTCCTGAGGGGAAATCACTGAAGGAATTTGAGAAGCACAGGGATGGAATCAGTACAGGGGGGAATTGCAGGCAAGAGACTGGGGGCTGAGAAACCAGTTAGGAGGCTGGTAAGGCACCCCAAGAAGAGATGGCAGTATCTGGACCATGACTGTGGAGTGGGGATGGAGAAGTAGGTTTGGTAAGCTTGAGAAGGTAAGCTGGACCAGACCTAGGGAGAGATTGGATGGTGAGGCTGAGGGAGGGAAATTTCCTGATCTGGCCCTGGGGCAGGCAAGGGTGGGGGCAAGGGCTTGATGTTTATCACTTGGCCCCTGGGCGCTGGAAGACCACTATTGTCCAGGGTGTTCTTGCCCCTGCCAGTCCCCATCTCACCCCTGCAGCAGGAGGCAGCACTGTGGTAACTGTGTGGTAGTTTGCTTAGCCTTCATGTTCCATATTCCCTGCAGAAGCCCCTACCTCCTAGCTGGCCTGGACATTCCCTTTTCCTAACGGGAGAGGGCCCCACACTTCATGTTAGCACAGCTCCCCAGGCTAACAGCGTGTTCCCTAGCTGGGAGGATCAGCTTCTGTGAACAGAAAAACCCTTCCATTCTCTAAGCTCCTCCTGGCTGGCGGACATGCAAGCTCCTGGGCTCTACCCCTTAGACCGCTTGCCCAACCAGCCCATTCTTTGACCAGGGTGCAGGAGGTGGGAGGGAGGGCAAGGAGGAGTTGGTGTTTATCATTCCTCTCAGGGAGGAGACCTTGGAGCTGCTCCTAGTCTCGTGGTCTGGGCTGCCTTTGAGGATGCCCTAAATGCCAGCTTTGTATCCCCACTTCTGAGGGTGGGCTGCTGCCAAGCTGGAAGCACCCTCCCCCTCTGGCAAGGAACTAGCACATTCCTCCCTCTCTGCTGCAGCTACTGGGCCTGAACAGGGCCTGGGGGCTGGGCAGGCCCTCCCAGGAGTGGGTGTGGACCCCCATGAGGCTGCTCTCAGTCCAGGCTGTCTGCCCAGGACTGAGGCAGGGGTGAGGGAGGCTCTCTAGCAGGTAGGAGGAGAAACTGCATCAGTTCTACCCCCATCCTCCTCCCACCCAGGGCCATAAGCAGGGTTGGCTGGTTGGGGACATGCAGAGGCTGTCCACAGGGGCAACTTTATCCAGGAACAATGGAGAGTAAGCCACCCCTCAGGAATAGATGACTCCAAGCCTGACAAGGCCCAATAGCCTCCTTTAGGCGGGCATGCACGCAGGAAAGGTCTCTTTGTCCCTTGCTGGCCACATTGTAGACCTTCTGGCTGGAAGGTCACTTCCCAGTAGTGTGACCTGGGGCCAGAAGTGTCTTCTGAGGCTTGGCTTCCTAAATGGTGACATGAAGAAACTGACAGCTGCCAGACTTCCATTCCAGGGCTGTTGCTAGACACACTTGAAAGAAAAGCAAATGGGCCCTGTGAACTATAAGAATTACCCACATACAAGGGACAATCATTGCTGATTTGTCTGTCATTCTGTCCCCTCACTTTCCTGCAGGAGGCTCAGGGGACCTAAGCAGAGAAAGGGGGCTGTGGGGATGGAGGAGAGTCAGACAAGCCCCTACCTACACTAGAGAGCAGGCCTCAGCGGCGGCGGCGGTGGTATTTGCTGTTGCTGCCACTGGCACCCGAGTTACTGGCCAGCTTGCACATCTCAGAACCATTCTGCAGAGGCCTGAGCAGAGCCAGTCTGAGCTGGACCTCAGAAGGCCTCCTGCATTCACTTCTGAAGTCACCTCTGGGAGTTCTGTGCTCTCGAATATCCAGATACCCCCTGAGAAGAAAGAGGGCAAAGCTGGGGCAGGCAAAAGCCTAGGCAACCTAGTTACCGGATGGGGTCATTGTGAGGAGCCAGCATCCATCACACTGTCTTTGGAAACTCTCAGATGCCAGCCTCCCAGCACCAGACTTTGCCTCAGGCAGACAAACACTGGAGTGAGAATATGGGTTTGTTGTTGGATTTGACCCTGATGAGCTCAGCTCAGACCTCCTTTTGCCTGGAATTCCCATATATTTATTCTATAACTCAGCCAAGAAGGACTTTGGCAGAGGTAGGCATGTACCTAAGAAGGACTGGGGCCAATCTCCTATTTGGGCACAGAGCAGGTTGACTGGAGCAAGACCAAGCCGGGAGCAAATGGGTGGGGAAAAGGGAGTCCAGGCAATTGCCTGCAATATCACAGATGCATTTGCACCTGCCTCCCCTGTGTGGCTACTGGGTATGAGGTGGTGGGTATGTCGAGCTGCATATAAGGCGGACACTGGGGTCCCCCCTAGAGCCGGGCTCCATGTCTCAGCAGAGTGGATAAAGATGCTGTCAGCAGGTGAAAGCTGATGGAGGAAACTTGGAGGGCAAGGGAAAGTAGTCTAGAAAGGGACAGCCCATGGGGAAAAGCTGGGATACAATTCTCTCAGCCTCCTGTACCACAGGGGTCCTTTCCAGCCCGGTAGCCAGTTGATAACAGGGAAATGAGGATTTCTTGTGGTGTGTTGGGCAGAGATGGTAGAACAGATCCTGGACACTCTGTGTGGTCCCGACTGGCTATCACAGGGAGATGAGGAGGAAGCTTCCCAGTGGGATACATCTAAGAAAGGCAGAAGAGCCAGCTGTCCCTCAGCCCTGCCTCCCTCTGAGAGCAGCCTTCAAAAGGGGCCAAAGTCAGGCCCTGAGTCCCAGCACTTAACCCTTTCCCATTCTGTCCCATCACATCCTGGCCTGTCTCTGAGCCTGCCTAGGCCAGAGATACACTTGTAGGGATTTAAATCTCTCCTGATCATTTATTTGTCAGCTTCACTAATTAAGCAGTGTTAATTTCATTTACTGAAAATGGAAATTCATCCACCTCATTTCTCCCTGTTCATCCTCCACACACAAAATCCATCACTCCTCAGCTGCAGGCTGCGTAAAATTTACAGGACTAATTATGTTGTCAGGTCTCTCTGTAAATACAGTCCATAAAGGCCACTGTGCTCGCTGGGTTGTAGTGCAAGGGCATTCCCGTTGTTAGTTTAATTACTGGTTAGTTATTTAGGTTCTCAAATGTTTGCCTCATTTTCCCTAAATCAAATTAAATGTCCCGCTTGATGTATTCTGTCTCCAAGGCCTTGCTCTTATTTCTAACACTGTTTAAATATGACTTCTAATCGGATGAGAGCCCAGCTGCCTGGGAGACTGAACCCAGCTCGGCACCATGGCCTCTGGGACATCCTGGAGGTTTGGAACCCTCTAGCACTGATGTCCTTTCTTGCGGAAGCCTTGGGCTGGTCCCCTGCCTTTGGAAACTGAAAATCCTAACCCAAAGGGCATTTCTGTTCCTGGAGTCCAAGGTGACAGGGCCAGGTGTGGGAAACTGAGGGAGGGTTTCATTATTGTGGTTACAACAGCTGGGGATCATTGCCTCCATCCTCCTGACTTCCAAACCATCCCAGGAAAAATTACTATCTATGGGGCTTTTCCCTCTGATTCCTAAAAGTAGAGTCTGGATCAAACCTCTCTGAGTGCCTACTAAATTTGTTTCCTATTGCTACTGTAACAAATTGCTACAAACATAATGGCTTAAAACAACATGGATTTATTATCTTCCACTTCTGGAGGTCAGAAGTCTAAAATGGATTTTGCTGAGAAAAAAAAAATCAGTTGTCAGCAGAGCCTTTTGGAGGCTCTAGGGGAACATCTATGTCCTTGCCTTTTCCAGCTTCTAGAAGCTGCCCATATTCCATGGCTTGTGGCCCCCTTCCAGCTGGCAATTGCATCATTCTGACATCTCCTATGATTCTCCTGCCTCCCTCTTTCCATTATAAGAACCCCTATGATTACATCGAGTCCACTCAGATAATCCAGATAATCCACTCAGATAATATCCCCATCTCAAGGTCTTTAACTTAATCACATCTGCAAAACCCCTTTTGCCATGCAAAGTAACATATTTATGGGTTCTAGGGATTAGGACGCGGACATTTTAAGGGGTGTTATTCTGCCTACCACAGCCCCCCTCCAAATGCCTCTTGCATGACTTAAGAAGGGAGTCATTAAACAGCTGCTGCCTTGGAGTCAACCCTGGGCTGGACTCATTTGGAAAGCCACAGTAAAGAGAAGAGGAGGCCTCCTGTCGAGGCTGGCTTGGTAAGCTGGTCTCTGCAGCTTGGCATCTACTTCTCTCTGACCACTGACCTGGTGTTAGCCTGGTAGCCCGACGTGCCCTCTGTCTGCCTTGCCTTCCCTGAATCCTGAGCAAGAGCCCAGGCTTCCCCTGACAGCCACAACTCTCCAGAGTGGCCCCCTATGATCTAGAGCTATTACTTGCAGGACAGGGGTGGAGCTGTGGGACTGCGGCCCTCACTGGTGGTTGCCAGTTCCAGAAGAACTGTTCCTCCCTGGGCACTCTTCTGCCAGGGCCCTAGCATAGGGAGCTGAGAGAGTGAAAGCTTTGGTCTGTGGTGGAATTAAGCGCTCCCTCCCTTGAGACCATGGCTTTCTGAGAGCTGCCAGAGAAGTTCTATTAGGGGCTTGACTCATTCCCAGAATCTTGTGAATCCTTGAAGGTCAGAGTCAGAGAGGCCTTAGAGATTATGCAGCAGAGCAGGGGTAGCAGGAGGCAACCTTCCCACTGGAAAGAGTAAACCTGCTGGGTCAAGCCATGCTCACTCCATTCTTTGATGGAGCCTTTGTGGCAGGCTAAGGAAAAGACCTGCTCATGACCACCTGTCATAAAGACAGACAGGTAGAGAAGAGTGAGGGGGCACACTCAGAGGAGAGGCTGAATGATCTGGAAGGCTTCCTGGAGACAGGCAAGAGCATGAAGTGGAGCTAAGGCCAGGACAGCAGTTCTCTCCCTCTGTCTCAGAGTCACAGAATAGGTGGTTTCTATATCTTTCTGTTTCTCTCTGCCTCCCCCTCCCTCTCTTCTCTTTCTCCCTCTTTCTCTTCCTCTATTCCTCCTCCTCTTCTACCTAGCCACATATACTTACTGAAATCTGTAGCCCGGAGAAAACTGGAATTCCTTCAGGTGTCCCAGACTTCTGAGTCTCTACCTCTATACAATGGAGTCGGGGTGAGGGGGGGTGGCTCCCATTTGTGTTACTGGAGCTACTTTGAAGAACCGGGGAATCTGTGGGATTCAGGACAAAGTACCCCAGGGCCCAGGGCCCTGTAAGCCTTGAGCCTGATAAGATTCTAGTCTTCATTGGGAACTGAGGCACTGTAGGTGACCTTGATGCCATTGTTGTATTCCCGGTTGGTGGCATTGTACTGGGAATGTTGGAGGGCTAAGCAATGATGTCACTAGGCTGCTGGTCGGTGATAACATACTGGGAATGCTGGAGAGCTGGGCAATGATCACTGAACAAGTCATCAGGACTGCTGGTAGCCTGAGCGATTATATCACATGGGGACCTCTGGTGGCCTGGGTAGTGATGTCATTTTAGGCTTTCTGGAAGACAAGATGATGATATCATGCTGTTATTGTTGGAGGTTTGGGCTGTGATGTCACACAGGGTATACTTAGAGAATGGAAGAGTGAGATCTCACAGGGGCCACTGGATTCGGGGGATGAGAAGATCCTATGACGGAGTACAGAGGAAGCCCCAGTTAAATGAGAGTTTTCTGTGTTCTTCCACTATGGTTTGGCAAAACCCTGAACTGGAATTTAGGAAACACATAGCCATGATTAGAAACTGTGATCTTGGGATTCCTGTCTGGCTCAGTCAGTAGAGCATGATGCAACTCTTGATCTTGGGGTTGTGAGTTCAAGACCCATGTTGAGTATAGAGCTTACTTAAAGAAAAAGAAAAGAAAGAAAAGAAAACTGTGATCTTTATGTCAGAAGGGCTCATTTGGTTGCAAGTAACAGAGGCCACTAGAGGTGAGTTAAGAAACAGGGGTTTACTGTCAGGATGCATGTGGTCTGAGAACTAAGATAGGTCTAAGGTCTTTGTGTGATTGTTCTCTGTGTCCCTGTCTCTTGAAATTCATGCTTCTCTATACCAGGAGTTTCCCCTTATCATGCTTGACTACCCTGTCCCTTACACATTCTCTAGTCCAGATTCTAGAGAGATTGGACTGGCTTTTCCAGTCACCGCCACCCCATTAGGTCTGGTGTCCTTTTTTTCTCCACTTCCATGTGAAGACCACATTAGTACAGTGTAATTTCAGCTATAAACAAGATATTGCACAAGGCAAACACCATGTGATGGGTCTGATGCACCCAGGCACACTATTTATCCCCTCTGGCCTCAGTTTATCCATCTATAAAATTCTGGAGCTATAAATCCAGCCTCTAGTCTCAGTGGTTCTGTGAGAAGGCCAGAGATGTCCTCACTATAGAATTATTAAGCCAGGCTAGGGTTTCCGGCCTTCCTTTTCTCGTTTCACTGTGGTCATGAAGACTCTGCATATACAAGCAGGGGCAGAGGGTGTTTAATGTTTGTCTACAGAAAGTGAGTCACCACAGCTGTCCCTCAAGGGGCCAGGTCCTATGCCACAGTAGGATCAAGTGTGAGGGTCATACCTGCCTTTGTCCCTTGGTGAAATAAGGAGAGCTTCTGAGTCCTCAGTCCAAGCATCAGTCACCCAACTACTCACTCTTTCATTCACTCTTTTGTTCACCCACTCCCCTGTGTGCCTACCCACTCATCCTCTGTCAATCTTGGCCAGCATCAAGGACAGATTGAATATTAAGAGCATCAATAGTTCTCCTTTGGCCTGGAAGTTACCACTGACTACCCATTGAGGGGCTGGCCTCATTCAGCTGCAGGGTCTGGCTCTCTCATCAAACTAAGAACTGCTGAGGGTAAACCCACATAAACAGTGCAGTGTCTCTGTCCCTGCCACGGTCCAGCCCAAGGCAAGGCCCGGTCAGGTGCTCAGGTTTTGTGTGATGAACAAAAGGAGTTACAAGTGACTGTCATGCTGCCCAGTTCAAGCCCTGCATAATCTGGGTGGGTTACTTCCTTCAGCAGCTACAAGTCTCTCCCTTTGAGAGTCATCCTTTGGGGCTCATACAGGAGTAGCCCTACAGGGTGAGGGACTGCCAGGTCTCTACTGGCTTTGAGATAGTACCAGGCATAGGGTGACCACCTGGCTCCAGGGGATCTAGAAGCCCCCAGCTCCTCCTCTTTGTGGGAGGTTCACTTTCTCTAGAGCAGAAGCATATTCTTTCCTGAACCACTGTGTACCCTCCCCATGGCTCAAGCTGGACCCCGGAACTTTCCACTAGAGGGGCAACTCCCTTCCTGCACATGAAGCCTCCTTTGCAAGTGATCAGTAGAGGGGTTCCCAAAAGGAATGAGGTGAAGATTATCAAGGGAAGGCGGGCTCCTCATAGAAAGCTGCTGTGGTGGGCATGCCAGCTTGCCTCAGCTTCTAACTCTACCCACCTATGGCCAGCCTGGCTCCTGGTTACACCCTGCTCCTAAGTCCTGTCTCCCAGTGTGCACCAACTGATGTTTGTAGAGTGCCTGGGGTGGGGGTATCTGGTAACTGTAGCCAAGCTTATGCCCAGAGCCCAGGGGTACCCAACCCAGACTGTCCCTGAGCCCAGCCCAGGCACTTACTCCCTTGAGTAAGGGGCAGCATTAGAAATAGGACAGAAAGAATGACTCAGGGAGACTAGCCAAACTGGAGTGGCCTCCCTATTTTTCCCACCCATGGGCTCCAGACTTCAGGACTGGCCACATTATCTGGTCAGCCCAGGCCTGCAGTTGCCAGGGACAAAAGAGGTAGCCCTGGCAGAGAAGGTAGGAGAGCCCTCATCTCAGCTAAAAGTTTCCCTTAGCATAGGGTCCCTGAGATGGAGGGCTGCTCTAGGCTTCCTCTTCTGAGCTGGGAAGGGTCCTGGACTGGTGGCAGGAGCGCTGGACTTGAGGGCTGGGACTATAATGTTCAGTGACTGTATTATGAGGATGAGTGCTACATGAGCAGAGAATGAAAGAAAGCAGGAGGCTCCCCGCTGACATGGGACAGGCAGGGAGGAGGATGAGTGGTCCACTGTTGATGACCTCAGGCCAGAAGGATAATACAGAAGGATGACTGGCCGTCCTGGGACTTCTCAATTCTGGGAACATGCCTACGGCTAGGTGCAGTCTGCATCTGGGGACTGTGGAGCCAGAGGGTATGGGAAGATGCCCATAGGTGGCTAGTTTGGAACTTGTAGAGACAATTCCATGTTAGTCCAAACTGAACTCCTGTCCTAGGCTGGTGTGGGGAACACATGAGCATTACTCAGGCATCTAAGGACAACAACCTGCGCCTGGGCTGGGCCCCTGAACCCTCTTTGAAGTTACTGCTCCTTCCCAAGCCCACACACACATTCTCCACCTAGCAACTCTGAGCTTGCACCACTCTTTCCTGTACCCCAGGAAAAAATAAAGAGAATGATTGTCCATCTGTCAGATAAGCCTGGTCACCTTGTCTGTTGGATCCTCCCATGAACCTTAAGAAGGGGTAAGCCGGGTCTCATGGTTCCGTTTTGGAGAGAGAGGAGATGAAGCATAAAGAGGAATCCCACCCTCTCTGACAAGCAGAGCAGGCGGATCCTGTCCATCCGGTGGGGGAGGGGCATGGGGGCAGCAGAATCCTCCTACCACAGCCTGGCATCTTCCCTGGGACAGATGACTTCATGAAGCAGAGCCGGGGAATGCTGCTGCTCTACAGCATGAAGAACCCCAGCTTTCCTGAATACATCTTCAGCAGCGAGAGTGGCATCATGTGTCTTGACATGCACGTGGACCACCCCTACCTGGTGGTGGTGGGCCACTACGATGGCAATGTGGCCATTTACAACCTCAAGAAGCCCTACTCTCAGCCTTCCTTCCGCAGCTCAGCCAAGTCTGGCAAGCACACGGACCCTGTGTGGCAGGTCAGCCTCGAACCAGGGTGGGAAAAACGGGTATTGGACCCCTGGAGGAGGGACCTTGGGGAGGATAGGCCATAGGCAAGGGGATGGGGATAACAGGTACCAGCTTAGAGACCAAAGAGCTGGGTGCGAGAAGGCGTAAAGGAGGGTAAAAGGTGATGATCGGGAGGTAAGGGGTCTGCAGCAAGCTTGGGTCTGCTCCTCCAGAGTGGCTATCAGGAAGGCCCCCATCTGTCTGCTAAGGATCTCTTAGGTGCAGTGATCAGTGACTTCTAGGCCTAGAAGACTCTAAGGCCTGACAGGCCTCTGCTGAGTATGTCAAGGGCTCCAGTTCTCCAGTTTCCTATGTATGGGCTTCCTAAACTCCCCATGGGGGCTCTCTTCTGCTATCTGGGCTAGATTTGGGGGAACTCCCAGACGGGAGTAGGTGCTGCCCATTGTTTGCCTTCTGGGTGGGGCTGTAAGGCCTGGGAGGTAAGGTCTGTCCCTGAGGCTTCTCTGTAGCACCCCTCTTCTCCAGACAGGCATAGGACAGGACCACTACCCTGACACTAGGGCTAGATTTCACCCTATGTCTCCCATCTTCTTGCGCTGGGAGTAGATTTCATGTTTCATCTTCAGAAAGTCTCTTAGCTCTGACTTTGCAGACACTTCCTTACTATATTCCAAAAGTGCCCCTCCTTCTGAGGCTGCATACACTTACCCATGGGCAGGTCTGGGCAAATCTAAAGATAAATTTCTGCCTTAAGTTCCGCAAGGTCTCTGGGCTCCTCAGGCAGTGCTGGGACTCTGTCCTCTCATCTTCCTTAGCCCCCTGCCCTAATAGAGTATGCAGGCTCTGCCTCCCTGCATTTTTGGCCCTGTGCTCCCTGAGTCATGTGGACACCTGCCCTGGGAAGTGGCTCTCAGCTCCCAGACAGGCCTGAGCAGAGGGAGGACTGTCCAGGTGCAGGGGACATGGTGTCCTCTCTGCTCTATCTTTTACCCAGAACCAGGGCTCAGATATCCCTTCCCGTAAGACATCCTCACCCCTACTCTCCACCAGAGCAGGGACCAAAGCTCATGGTCTCAAGAGTCTCTCCTCTGAAAATCCTACCTTCCAGTTCATCGCCTCCAGGCACTTGGATGTCTCCAGACAAGGGGAGGCTGTCTGCAGACATCAAGACCCAAGAGAAGAGAATGCCTGCTTAGATCAGACTAAACCAGCATCAGGCCTGCCCCTGCTGTTCCAGCTCACATAGTCCAGAGCAAAGCACAGAGCATCTCTGATTGGCCTGACCACCCTCCTCAAGCCCAGGAGGGGCAAGGGGCCAAGGCCAACCATCCCACTACCACACTGCTATGCTATCTGAATCAGACAGCAGGTTGGGAAAAGAAATGGGGCATGCAGAAGACATGTTATCGCTTTCACAGGGTGGGTGCCAGAGAGACTGGAACCCACCTGGACAGGAATGGCCTTCTGCTCTCCCACCATCCTGTCGGGAAAGCAGGACTACTGCCTTTGCAAAAGCAAAGACTCGAGAGTTCTTGGAGGGGATCATGGCTTTTGACATGGAGGGACCTGCCTGTCTCTCACTCATTTCCTGACTTCCTGTTCCCTTCTTCCCTCCCCATTTCTTCATTCATGTCTCCACTCAGTAACTCCTCTCTGTTTGCTCCTCTGGGAGCTGAGGGTGCTTAAGGGCTTGGTCCCTGGGGTTCCTAGTGGGGAGATAACCACAGCCATAGGCTAACCAGGACAGGGCAATATGCTAAATGCTCAAGAGGGCTCATGGGAACACTGCGGAGCCACATCTGGATTATCCAGGACAGGGGGCAGGGGCAGGAGGGCCAGGTCTTCCTAGAGGAAGCAATACCTGAGCTGAATTGTAAGGGATGAGGAAGTATTAGTTAATGACAACTAAATTTAATATGAGATCCTAAGACAAAAAAAGGATATTAGAAAAAAACTAAGAAAATAGAATGAAAAATAGGTTTTAGTTAAAAAAGAAAAAATATTAGATAAGGAAGAGCACAAAGGGGTTACATGTGCAATGACACAGAGGCATCAAATGGAGTGGCCTGCTGGGAAGCAACACACCATTTGGAGCACAGCGTGGGAGACGGAGAGGGTGGAGCAGGACCTGAGAAAACACAGACACCCAGTTGTGAGTGTGCTTCTGCAGCGAGTGGGACTCTTGGACTTTGTAAGGCAGTGGTTTCAAATGAAGTGTTAGTACAGAAGTCTGATAAATTAAAGGTAGGGGGTGAGGCTGCTTTGGCGAATCAGGGTCCTGCTGGCTTGAGGGTCCCCTATTGTCACTCCCCCTGTCCTCTAAGGTACTTTCGCAAGGTTCCTAAGAGCATCGGAGAGTGCGGGGTGGAGGAGTAACACAGTCCTGTCCTCTCACTGCAGCATGAGAGATCTTGAAGCTTGAGCTACAGCAGGGCCAGTAGAGATAGAAATGAGCAGGTAGGTTTGAGAGCTGTTGAGGCAATAAAATCAGTAGAAGGAAACTAGACTGATCTGAGAAAGGGGAACACCTGGTGATGCTACCTGGCACTCTGGTGGGGAGTACCCAGGGGAGCATCCACGGAGGTAGGAAGGACAGAGCAGGAGCAGGTTTGGGCAGAGTCCAAGAAGCTAAAGGAACACCTAAAATCAGTATAACACCATACATTGTTTATACTTCAATATATACATATGTACATATATACATACATAAAATTAAAAAAAAGAAGAAGAAGAAGAAGCTAGAGGAGGTGTCCTACAGGCAGTTGGTTGTATAACCCTGGAGCCTGGAGGAAAGCTAGGTTGGTTAATGGTATGTCAGAGACACCAGAGTCTAGGTCCTTTTTAAAGGGACTGTGTCTCAGAGGAGACCAGAGAGGTTATTTTGGATCTCAAATGCCAGGCTGAGATAGAAGGACTTTGTTCTGTTGGCAGCAGGGAGCCATCGAAGATTTTGGAGCCAGGGAGAGAACTGTCTGTTCAAAGGGGACTGGGTTCCTGCCCCATGGCACAGGCTACTTCCCAAGGGAGCCCATTCATAGATGGCTGCATATAGCCCAGCACTATTCAAGCCCCACTGTGAAGCCTCAACCAGCAACACTCTTTGGGGTGTGTGTGTGTGTGCGTGTGCGTGTGTGCTGTGCTATACTGGGGAAGGGAGCAGGAAAGGATAGATGAGCAGAGATGGGGGTCAAGCATATCTGCCCTAACCAGATAAGGCAGAAGAGAAGGAATCAATCAAGCAGGCTTCATCTGCTCCTTACCACCTTACCACTTTCCTGGGCATTCTTTCCTTTTCTTAACCCCACTTACTACCTGACACCCCCCACCCTTTGTTCCCACACTATCCCAGGAGCATGTGTAGGACTTGTACACACACACACATACAGGCTCACTTGCAAATGCACAAAGCAACCCCCATTGGGCATCAGGCTGCTAAGTGGGGTGTGAAATACAATTTCCATGCATGCTGGCGGCTGCTCATTAAACACTTCCCTTTGCAGCTCCCTAGCGCCTCTTACAGCCTGGCCTTTGACACCCTCTGTCCCCTCCCCCCTTTATAGAGACTACCTTTACACAGAAGGGGAATTGGTCTCAGCCTAAGGGCCAGCTCTCACTTATACCTCAGAGGCTCTGTGGTGTTCTACCCCCCAACCCCCCTGGAAAAAGAGCCAGCTGACAAGACAGTCCCAGGCAGGCCCGCCCTCCTGTAGCTCCGATCAGCTAGGCCTGGGGTTGGTTGGGGACAGGCGATCCCCTCTCCCCTAAACCACACCCCTCAACAGCCATGGTGACAGCTGTGGTCACAGGAAGCTGCGCTGGGTTCTATCCTCCCTCCCTGGGCCTCTACTTGTGACAGGGGGAAGGGACAGGGTCCCAGCATGGGAGGTCTGGAGAGAGCTGGAGAATGGAAAGCTCTGGGCACCCAGCCCCACCCCAGCTCTCTGGGACACGACTTGGCCAGGCCTCCACATCTGGCAACAGAAACTTGAGCCTCAAGCGTGTCATCTTCATAAGACAACAGCTTTGTCTCCAAAACACTTTCCCATATGTTTTCTTCCAGCCCTGAGAAGATGGGTGGGGCACAGTTATTAACCCCGAGTTGCAGACGCAGAAATGCAGCTCAAATCTGAGATTTGGGAGCAAGATTCTGGGAGCAGGAGCTAGTGGTGAAGTGAAGGTGGGAACAGGGGAGAGACCACCTAGAGAAAAGCCGACCTGGAAGCGGAGAGCAGAGGAGGGGGCCTTCTCCTCCCCACCCCCCCAGTGAGCAGGAAAAACTCTCCTGCAGAAGCTTAGCTCCCTGATTCCTAGGATGAGGGTCATAATGTGGATATTTGCTAACATTTAATTGTTCTCACATCAGGGCTTCATGTTCATTGTCTCATTTCGTCCTTACAACAAACCCGTGCTATTATGGTTCCTGTTTTATAAATGAGGAAACTCTTTGATGGACGCTGTCCTTTCCAGACCCTATCTACATAAGGAGGTTGAGCCCAGAGGCACCACCTTCCCCTACAACTGGCTCTGGAATCCAAGCCAGGGAGGAATTGGGCACCGCCAACACCAAGCCAGGGGATTAGGGCAGTGCCCTGAATGGCATTGTTATCCAGGATGGTCAGGGAGAGAGGGACAGGAGAGACAGAGACGGGTGGAAGGAGGGAGAGAGGGAAGGCCAACTGTAGGACTCTGGGAAACGAGCTCCCAGAACTCGCTTCTGAACCTGACATGGACTCTTGAGGGAGCCCCACTCAGCTCCCAGCCCTAACTCGACACCGCATCAGTGTCCACAGCTCACATTTTGGAATGTTTCAGGTCAGGTGGCAGAAGGATGACATGGACAACAACCTTAACTTCTTCTCTGTGTCATCTGACGGCAGGATTGTGTCTTGGACGCTCTTGAAGGTGCCTCTTTCCCCAGAAAGGGTCTTATGGGGTGGAGACGGGGCTTGGGGGAGCTGAATGGCAAAGTGGGCCCTCAACCCTGCTGATGTGGCCCCACCCATGTACCCCCCCATCCCTTGTGACTGCAGAGCGAGCTGGTTCACACGGACGTCATCAAACTGAAGGTGGAGGGCGGCACCTCGGATGGCCTCAATGGGTTGCAGCTACACACAGTGGGTAGGAGCCCCAGCCCGCTCACATTCAGGCCCCGCCGCCTCACTCAGGCCTCATGAGGCTCAGAGACGGTGGCCCTCCCCCTTTACCGAGCACTCCCTCCTCCACTTGTGCCTGGCCCTGTCCTCCCAAGTGCCTGGCTGTTTGTAGACCCTCTCTGTTTATGCAGGTCCCATCCCAGTTTGCAGACCCTGTTCTGTTTATGCAGATCAGGTGCTGTTATGCAGATCCAGTCCTGTTTATGCAGATCAGGCCCCTGTTTACCCAGATCCTGTCCCTGTTTACTCAATTTCTACCCTGTTTATGCAGAGTATATCCCTGTTTGCATAGACCATGTCCCTGTTTGCAGACCCTGTCCCTGTTTACCCTGACCCTGGCCCTGTTTAAATCAATTCCTTCCTTGTTTACCCAGGCCCCATTCCTGTCTGCAGAAGCCCTGGCCGTTTGCAGTCCCAACTGCCTGGGACAAGCAGCAGGCCAGACAGCGGTTTCTGTCTGCCTGCCTAGCTCCAGCCCCTACAAGAGCCTTCAAGAGCCGGGGCTCAGGCTCTCACAGGGTCCTGCTGGGTAAAGGAGGTGCTGGGAGCCTCCCTCCCAGAACTGGGCTAACACTGCTCTACCTCTTCTCTCAAGGCTGTGGCACCGCCTTTGACTTCCACAAAGAGATCGATTATATGTTCCTAGTGGGCACAGAGGAGGGAAAAATCTACAAGGTGAGGCAGCGCTGACCTGAGAACCATGGGAGTTTATCCTTCTCAACAGACCCTATTCTGACAGATCTTATCGTTAACCAGTTCTAGAAAGCTTCTCGGGAGAAGAGAATGTATTTCTTGAGTTGTTTGGGTGGCAGGAAGAGGGAATGACTGCCGGAAAGGGGATGAAAATCTAGAGGATGACTTTAGCCCAGTCTGGCACATTTCCCTCTGGGCCCTGCCTCCCTTCCTAGGAGTAGAGGAAGTAGAAGTAGGAGTGGGTGTTGGGGGGAGTTGGAACATTCTGAGAAGACTTCCTGGAGGAGATGTGAACTTCAGCTGAGCCTTGAAAGCCCGGTTACAAGAAAATTGATCTCGGAATCCTGGGTGTGTCCCAGCCAGTAGGATGGAACTTCATGGCCAGTTTCTGCAAGGTCTCAGTGTTAGTAGGTGAACATCCTTTTGAACCTCCATCCATCCAGAAATAGCTCTGCTGCAAGCTTTTCTTAGGCTCAAAGACTCAGACTGTTAATTACAGGCAGCCTCCCGGGAGCCCCTAAGGCCCAGCAGGAGCTGGTCTGAATGCAAAAGAGGTCCCCACCCGCCTCTACATCCCTCCCTTTGGCAGTGTGGGAGAGGCAGAAAGGAAGAGACTAGTCAGTCACACTGTCTCCTAGAGGAAGAGAGGGAAGGGCATGCTAGTCTGGGCAAGAAACCCAATGGGAAATCATGAGTTGAGACTTGCTCCTGGCTCTGCACCTGCTCTTACCTGAGCAAAGTGGAATGTTTATCGCTACTGCAAGGATTCTATCTATGGGCTGTGAGTGGACTCAGGCCTTGGCCTGGACAAAGGCTAGGCCACACCTCACCCAGGGCCCCCAGACCTGCTCGGCCTTGGCTCCAGGAGAGAAGGTCTTTTCTATTTGGCCTGGAATCCTCTGGGCAGACTACAGCACTGTCTGTCGCCCTCGAGAAAAACTCCTTAGCCCACCCAACCCCCAGCCCATTAAGCCCCTCCTTTCTCTCTAGTTGTGTTGAGGGCACAGAGAAGAGCAGCCAGCAGCTTGGTCCCAGCTCAGCAGTGACAATAATGTGGGGACAGAAGAGGAGTCTTAGGTTCTGACCCTCTAGGGCACCTAGGGAAGTGTGGTGGCTGCTGACCTGTCTCTCACTCCTGATCCCCCCACCACCTTCACCCTGGGCCCAGTGCTCTAAATCCTACTCCAGCAAATTCCTCGACACCTATGATGCCCACAACATGGCAGTGGATGCTGTGTCCTGGAACCCATACCACACCAAGGTCTTCATGTCCTGCAGCTCCGACTGGACAGTGAAGATCTGGGACCACACCATCAAGTAAGACACATGCCCTTCCTCAGGCCCCACCGTGAGCACTGTGAGCCCTCTGTATGGTGAACTTTCTACCCCTCCACCACTGCAGGACCCCAATGTTCATCTATGATCTAAATTCAGCTGTGGGCGATGTGGCCTGGGCACCATACTCTTCTACTGTGTTTGCAGCGGTCACCACCAATGGGAAGGTGAGTGCCCCTGACGACACTCTACTAGAGATAGGATGAAGTATCTGAGGGGCTCTCTCCTAGAGAGCCCACGCAGTGCCTTGCTCAGGTGGGGAAGGTGGGACATAAGGATTCTGTATTCTCAAGGGCTAGGCCACCCGGGGCCCTATCAAAAAAAGAATCCTTCACCCTATGAGGCCTCAAGGAGAAAAATGGTGCTGTTCATCGTAAAGGAGAGAACACTCTGGGGATAAGATTTCATGAGGAGCAGTTACCTTGTCAGAGGGCCCTGGGGAGGGAGCTACAGGATGGCAGGGAGACTGGATGTAAGGAAAACTTATGAGCCAGAGCTTATCTGTGATTGAAATAATGTCTAAAAGGTAGCAAGTTCCCCATCCCTGGGAATGTGCAAGCTGAGTCCGAGAAGGGAGATGAGAGGGGTCTATGTAACACTGAGAACTGGTAAAAGCTCAGAAACAAACATTTTTTGAGAAAATTCTTGGATACAAGTCCATTTTTCCTTATGGACTTTGATATAAACCCAGAGGCAACTATTCAAGGAAAGACTATAGTTTAAGGCATCACCTAAAGTCAATCAGTACTTATTTGCCGAACAGAATTTTACTAAGGGCCCAGCACTAGGCAATTCGGGTTCCTGTAGTTCTAAGAGCTCATATTCTTGTGAAGGGACAGAGACAAAAAGCAACAACAAAATTAGTGTTAAGTGCTAGGCAGAGATTAAAAGAGGAATATGCGTGTACACAGTGTTCACAGCAGTATTCATAATAGCCAAAGAGTGGGACAACCCAACTGTCCGTCGACTGATGAATGGATAAACAAAATATGGTATATCAAAAAGATTATTATTCAGCAATAACAAGGAATGAAGTATTGGATACTACATGCTACAACATGGGTGAACTTGAAAACATGTTTAGCGTAAGGAGTCAGTCACAAAAGACCAAACATTTGTAGGATTCCATTTATATATGTCTCGAATAGGCAAAGCCATAGAGCCAGAGAGTAGATTTGTGGTTGCTTAGGGCTGGGGGTGTGGGAGAAAATGGGAAGAGACTGCTAATGGTACAAGTGTTCTTTTGAGGTGATGAAGATGTTCTAAAATTGGTTGTGGTGACAGTTCCATAACTGTGAACATACTAAAAACCAAGAATTGTATACTTGAAGTGGGTAAATATTTTTGTATGTGAATTATATCTCAAAAAAGTTATTATATTTTTTTAAAAGAAAGAGAAAAGGGGCACCTGGGTGGCTCAGTCGGTTAAGCACCCAACTCTTGGTTTTGGCTCAGGTCATGATCTCACTGTTCATGAGTTCGAGCCCCACATCAGATCTGCACTGACAGTGCAGAGCTTGCTTGGCATTCTCTCTCTCTCCCCCTCTCAAAATAAATAAACTTAATAAAAAAGAAGTCATTACTTGAAGAAATTTTTAAAAAGAGAAAGAGAGAAAGGGAGTGATGTAAAAGAAAAGGACTGTGTGGTCTCTTAGAGTGGTCAAGGAAAGCTTCTTCAAGAGGTAACATTCAAGCTGAGAGCTGAGTGACAAGAGCTCGGCCTGTGTGAAGACAGAGGGAAGCATTCCAGACAGAGGAAGTAGCTAGTGGAAACGCCCTGAGGTGGGAATGAGCTTGAAGGTGTTTAAGGGACAAGCAGGCAACTGTGGCTGAGTCTAGAAAGCAGAGGGAAGAGAGCAGGAAGTGAGAGTGGAGAGTGGAGAATCTGCAGTCAGGAATTTGGATTGAATGTATACTGTCAAGGGAAACTATTGGAAGATTTTAGATTTTTTAAAGGTAAGTCTAGAGGCTGCTTGGAGCATGGATTGTAGAGGGGCAAGAGTGGAAGCAGAGAGACTCATTATGAAACTGCCACAGTTGTCCAGGCAAGAGTTACTAATGGTTTGGACTTAGGGAATGGTAAAGATAAGATTGAACATTTGTTGAGCATGCATATGACACACGTGGTCTGAGCACCTTGCATATATTAACTGATATAAACCCTGGCTCTGCCACTTACTAGCAAGTTAGCCTTAAGGGCCTCTATCTCCTCATTTATAAAATAGGGATACTAACAGAACCTACCCTATAGAGTGGCCGTGAGGATTATTAGGTGATACAACTGAGTAACATGCTTGCCCAAAGTCTAGTGCATAGTAAGTATTCAACAAATGGTAGCTGCTATTATTGTAAATTCTGGATAGACTTAAATTTTCTCCTACGTTTTTTTATTCTCATTCCCTTAACCACAGGAAAAACATAATGAGAGACACAAATCCCTTCTCCCACTGTCTCTAGCTCCAGCGTGCTATACTTCTGCTGTGTTTCCCCAGAAAACCCATGTGCTAGTTCTTCTGAAGTGGGGGACGGGGGCTCCATTATCCTTGAGTATGCTGACACCTGCCTCTCCACAGACTCATGTGTTTGACTTGTCCATCAACAAGTATGAGGCCATCTGCAAGCAGCCCGTGGTGGCCAAAAAGAAGAACAAGATCACCCATGTGCAGTTCAATCCCATCCACCCTATCATCATTGTGGGTGATGACCGCGGGCATGTCACTTGCCTCAAGCTCTCACCCAACTTGCGCAAGATGCCAAAGGTACAGGCTTGGGTGGTATGGGCTACTATAAGAAATAAAGTTTCCAAGATGGGGGGGGGGTTGAAAAAAAGGGGAGGAGCCAGGGGGTGACCCCCAGGTTTCTGGCTTGGAAAATCCAGGGTAAGGGTGGTGTCATTGCCCACATAAGGAACACAAGAGAAGTAGGTTTGTGGAGAGACAATGAGATCAGTTTTGAAATGCTGAATCTAAGTTACCTGTGGGGCTCCCACGTAGAGACATCCAATAAGCAGGTGACTATATGGGTCCAAAGCCTGGGGAAACACGTGGACATCATCGGCTTATTTGGTGTAGACCAGGTTATCCAGGCAGGGAGGGGGCTTGGGGCTCAGTCACTTAGTCATTGGCTGGGCTTAAAGGGCCTCAGCTCCAGTGGTCCCTGAGCTGGGAGCTGCATGTCCATACAGGGAAAGAAGGTAAAAAGGAAAAGAGAGTAACTAGGTCAGCAGCTAGGCAGTCCTCTTTTTGAGCTCTGGTTCCTTTCTGGGATCTGTACTGATCTGGAGACGGTGCCCAGAGCCCAAAGGCCCTGAAAACAGGCCATGAAGCCCAGAGTCAGGACCTCAAAGTCTAGATCTCAAAGTCCTGATTGAGACATAAGAATCCAGGCCTTAATATCCAGAGCCTAATAATCCAGAGCCCAGAGCTGGGCCAGAGCTGGGCCAAGTTGCCCTGATGACTACACCTCTTGCTTGCAATATGAGGCATTTATTTGCAGTTTGAGGCAAGGGCATGGGCCTCTTTCAACTACTGATACCTGCCTCCCTGCACCCTTACTAAGGCAGGGGCCGCCTCAACGTATCTCTGGTACCTGCCTGGTCTATTCCCCACCATGACCAGAAGGCAAGGGCTGGGAGTTCGGCTGGGCCTGTAATTGTAGCCAGCTGGGGGAGGGGGTGGACTTGGCTATAAATACTCAGAAGGCTGCTAAGCGCCTGCAGCTGTGGCCTGGAGGCTGGGGTGGGCTGGGTGTGGGGTGGGGTAGTTGGGTATGGTCTGAAGCTCTTTGCTGAGCCCAGCTAGTTGGCCTCAAGGAGGGGGAAGGAACAGATAAAATCTGCTCTTAATTTAGTGAGGAGAGAGACCCAGGCTTGAGCTGGCAGAGCTGGACAGCCCAGTGAGAGGCAAGGGTAGAACCATCACACCATGAGGGTGGTAGATCTGGGGATGGGGAGGGCTGCCCTGCCCACTCTGATCCAGGGAGGCAAGGATCTCCCACAGTCCAACTCCTCTCAGAGCAAGGGTCAGTCAGAGCTAAGGGAGCTGGGCTCTGTGTATCCAGGGACCTATAACTCTGAAGACCTGAGGAAATAGATACCTGGGGACCAGAGGACCTGAGCAGGTGACACAGCTGGGGGCTAGTACTCCAGTGGATTGGAGGTTCCTGTGAAACTGTCACCTGATCCTATCAGTAGTCAAGTGATTTGTGCAAAAGGAAGTCTTCTGGGCATCCCTACCATCCCCCCTGCCCCCCTGCTCTTCTTAGGAGGCCCAACTTCCTGACCCGGGAAGCTTCCCATAATTGGTGTCAGAGCACAACTTGTCAGAGGCCAAAGACTATCTTTCCCTAACTATCATATAGATGGGAAACGGAAGCCCAGAAAGGCAAGGGACTTGACCAAAGTCATATACGGAATTAATGACAAAGCCGAAACTAAAGCCCGGTCCCGAAATTCCCAGGGAATGGGGTAAAGCCAAGAAGAGAACACTAACTTGATTTGGGAGGGAGAGTAGTTAGAGAAAAAGACATCTTTGTCCTCTGCCTAGAGTGTAGAGGTGAGCTGGGCAGTGGCAAAGGCACTGAGCCACAAGGGGAGAGAGAGACAGATTTCGGAGCAGGTGCAGCAGTCACACCGGGAGGAAATCTAAGCTCTGCATGGTGTCAGCGGCCGGGATGCGGCCAGGACAGGGTTTGCTGGTCATGCACTCTCTCCCCTCCTCACAGCCCAGGCCAAATCTAAGCTGGGCCCTCAGCAGGCAAGGCTGGAGCAGGTGCCAGTGAGCAGTGGGCACAGGTGGCTGAGAAGGCAGGGGAGGGGGGCTCAGGAACAGAGGGAAGGCAGGAAATGGCAGCTGCCCCAGCCTAGCCATATCCTGCTGCCTGGACAGAAGGGAGGATGGGACTACCACTGGTCTGCCAAGCTCTTGGGGCCTGTGAGCGAATGACACATACCCCAGTATCCCAATTCTCTTTCTCAGGGCATTAGAGTGCCTGTAGACAGGGGTGAGGGCTCATAAATTTACGATCTGCTCTTCTGAGGGACAGTCCCAGCTAAGGACATCTGGAATCACATGGGATATCTTATTTGCCCTCCTGGGTCTCTTGACAACCTCCTCCACCCTGGGTATGTCTGATACAGCAGACCTTGACCCCAAAGGTCACCCCGCTCTGAACTTGACCTGAAACTTTTGGTACTAGGTTGAGGGCACCTGTGGCTTTGTCCACACCTCTCTCCCTCCGCAAACACACATCTCTTAGTTCCTTGTTAGGACTCAGCCAGGGACACTCCTGTGGAAGGGTGGTCCCAACAGTCTGAAGCCTCACCTCTCCCCAGGGCTACAGCTCTCCCTAGCCTGAAGGCTAGTTCCTGTGAGGGTCAGTGGGTGGAAACCTTCTGCCACTCCTCCCATCATCAAGACCCTTTGTTGATCTCAGATTCAGAGCCATACCTAGATTCTCGAGGACCCCGGCCTGGCCCATGTCTCCTAACCTGAGTTGGGGAAGCACCCTGCGGGGGCGGGGAGAGGCAGGACCCAGAGTCTAACTGGGTGGGAGACAGGTGGGACAAAGCTGGGGCAGGCTGGGCACCCAGAGAAAGGTGGCCCACCCCTCACCATTCCTCCCCCACATGTATTTCCCCTCTCCTCAGGAAAAGAAGGGGCAGGAGGTACAGAAGGGTCCGGCTGTGGAGATCGCAAAATTGGATAAACTGCTGAACCTGGTGAGGGAAGTGAAAACAAAGACCTGAGGGCCTGGTCTCAGTCTCTGTTCCATTTCTTGAACCCAGTACTTGTAACCCCTGACTCTGGTACCTAAGCCCAACCTTAGCACCCAGTACGTGACCCCACCCCTGATCAGGTCCCAGCACCTCCCCTTAGCACTCTGTTTCAGTCCTGGTCCCAGCACCTCGCCCCAGGACTTGACCCTCAACCATTATCCCATCCTACTCCTCACAAATAAACCTGTGTTTGGAAGCTCACCCCACACCTTTAATTTGCTACCACGGGGTCCCCAGGAAGAGGAGGAAATCTCAGGGTAGAGCCATAGTTCCATTTATTATCCAGCAAACAGTGGGAGGACCCAAGGAGGGGCCCAGCCTGGACACCCTCCCATTATTGCCATGGATTCCAGTTTGCTTCCCCAACCTCAAGGGCCTGGAGGCAACTGACCCAAGCCCCCGGCCCTCAGTACGGAGCAGAGTCGAGAGATGGCCCTGGCCCTAGCACCAACTCATGAACCCCCACCCCAGGCCTGTCTACCTAGGGCCACCAGAGCCCCTCTTGGAGCCAGGCTGGCTAGACTCTGGGCTGCTAGATCCAGCTCCAGACAGGCTGGACTCTGGGTTCTGGACCCCAGACTGGCTGGACCCTGGAATCCTGATTCCAGGCTCCGGGTGGGGTAGACTTAGGTCCCAGACTCCAGGCTAGGTGAGGGGCCTTCAGGGCTGCAGCAGGTAGCTGCCTTCATGGCTGGGCTTCTGGGGAGGAGGTGCCTTCTCAGGACAGGGGCCGGGGCTGGAGTTGGGACTGGATTCGGAGAGGGAGTCGATGTCCGCAGAGCGGGAATGGCAGGCCCAGCAGAGAATGACCCAGAGCAGCAGCAGCAAGAAGCCTACGAGGCCGTTGCAGACGATGGCAATGAGGGCCCCCTGGGAGATGGCTGCCCCCATGACGGGCAGCACCCTCAGACCAGCACAGACCACAGGGCTGGCTCGATGGCAAGGCCCATGCCGAGGCAGGACTCCAGTACAGCTGGCCTTCCAAAGAGGCTGTCTTGTCCACACATTCAATGATTCCTGGGCAATGGAGATGTCCACCTGCAGTCTTGAGCCTGTGGCAGGTACACAGCAGAGGAAACGGTGGTGAGGAAGGGACAGGGTGAGGCCCAGGAGGAGAGGGATAAAAAAGAGAATCCTTTCCCATATCTCTGGCTTCCCTGGCAGAGGACTTTGGGTCCCGGCAGGCCCAAATAACCCACAGAGCCAACGCCCCCATCCTCAGGCTTGGCTCTGGGCACCTGGATGGGGGTGTAGCCACAGTGAGGAAGCTAGAGTACACGGCCTATATCTGATTCTCCTTAGAACCAGTGGGCATGGCCTGGCCCTGCCCACCAAGCTTCCAGCCCTCAAAAGCGCTGTGAGAATGGACGAGATGAGGAAGCCCAAGGCCTTGGAGGATGGGGACTGTGACCAGTGTTGGTGTGGCCTGGGCGCCTCCCCCTTCTCAGGACTCCTGCCAGCCAGCCCAGGAGACCTCCAGAGGTGCCAGCTCAGACAGAGGGAACTTTGTGGAGGCCCTGGCAGGCATGTGTGGGTCTGTGTATCCAAGGCTGTATACTGGGGTGTGCCTCTCTGTGGGACTGTCTCTCCAGGTCAGTTGTGTGTGTCAGTGTGTCTGGCTGTTAATCTGTCTGTAGGTTTAGGTTTCCTTGCCTAGATGTGTGCCTCTGCCTCTGTATACCCACCTCTGTGTTTGTGCATCTTTCTATGTGGCTCTCTTTATATTGGTCTCTGCTGTCCCCATCTCTGAGTGTCTGAATGTGTCTCTTTTCTCTCCGAGTCTATCTCTGTATCCGTCTCTGTGTGTATGGGTCTTGTGTCTCTCGGTCTTTCTTCCAGGCTGTGTGTCGCCTCCGTGGACGTGTCTCTCTCCCCTTCTCCGTGGGGTCTGTCTCTGTAGTTGTGTGAGTCTCGTGTGTCTCTTTGTGTCTGTCTTTTTCCCCCGGCTGTGCCGCTATGTCTCCATGTGGGTCTAGGTACCTTTATCTCTGTCTCTGGTTCTCGGCCCCCGAGCCCGTGGGGGGAGGGCCCCCCTTACCTGAGTTGAGCCCGGTGCGCGCCCGCGGGAGGGTCCGGGGCAGCGGGATGCTGGGCGCCGAATGAGACTCAGGAGCCTGCGGGAGCGGAGGGGGGGGGGGCGGGAGGCGGGCAGGGGCGATGTCACCTCCCCCGGCCCTCCCCCTCGGCCGCGCAGCCTCCGCCGGCCGCTCCCGCCGCGGCGCGACCGGGGCGGCCTCTGCCGCGGGCTGTCTGCGGCGAGCTGGCACCTCCTCCCCCTGGGGCGGTGCCTCCTCCGCGGCCGCGGCTGCTCGCTAGCTCTCTCGGCGGCGCTCGGGCTGCGGCGGCGGCCCGCGTGCGGGGTTCGGCTAGGCTCGGCTGCGTTCGGCTACATTCGACTGGGTTCGGCTGGGCTCGACTGCGCTCGGCCGGCAGCAAAAACAGCGAAGAACCTCGCTTCCTGGGAGGCCGGCGGCCGGCGGCCGGCGGCCTGTGAGGGGCGGAGCCATCCCCGCGCCACTGCTGTCATTCGATTGGCTGGCTGCACCAGGCTCCTGGGCGATTGGTCGCGCGCTGGGGTGGGGACTGGCTCACCACTTGTGCCGGGGTGGGGTGGGGGCGGGAGAAGGACTGAAGGGACTACTTGGTCTCGATCTCTCCGGGGGAAGGGGGCGGGGACGAAGCCCACCTACTTTTGGGGATTTCTTGCACCTTCAACGCCTGGGAGAGATGCGCATCCAACATCTGAGAAAGGCCTCTGTACCCTCATACGTGAGGAGACTGCCCCTCCATGTCGGCCTCTGCCGCGGTCATCTGGAGGAAGGCTTTGGGTCCCCACATCTGGGAGGAGACTGAACCTCCTTATCTGGGAAGACCCCTGGACTTCTGCACATCCACTCCCACCTGGGGGTGGACCCTGCATCCCCACTTTGGAGGGTTTGTAGGCGGCTTTACGTTCCCTGGCCCCAGGAGATGTGAGCAGCTCTGCCAACACAAGTTCTTTGGACGTATTTATTGAGTTCCTACCTAGAACTGGTCGGGGGTTCGTGCTTTGCTGCGCTGTGCGGGAGCCTAGGACAGAGAGGGATGGGGTACTCTGAGAGATTGCTCATCCATGGCTGGAACAGGACCAGGCATGACTCTTTATCCTAGAAGCTCCTGACTCTCTCCATCCTAGAGTCTCTCCTAAGAGGAAGATCAGCTTGGGCAGGAGCTGTCAGGTAGGCCTTCCTACCCACCTCATACACCAGTGATTTCCAAGTGTTCTGAACTGGACCCTTTTTTCATCCTACTCTACATACTCTCCAGGGATGAGCACAACCCTAAAACTATACCATAAAGACTCTCAGTACTCCTAAATCCAGCATTAATTTATCTCTGGAATTCGAGACATAGATCCAAGTGCCTTCCAGAATAAGGGTGGTATTGATTCCTGGTTCTGCCACTTAACTAACTTTGTGACCTAGAGCAAGTTACTTAACTAATTTTTGCCTCAGCTCCTTCATCTGTAAAGTTGTTTTAGTAATAGCTACCTCTCAGGGTTATAATTCACCAATTCATTTATACTGGACCAACTACATCTCAGCAAATGCCAACTGACACAACTCCAAGGACCATATAGCTAAGAGGCCCCTTTCCTCAATGCCATGAAATTCACATGAGATGCCTGTAAGTCCAAATGCTATCTTGAAAACCAGAAAGGGAAAGGTAAGGTAATCTGAAAGACTGAATCATCCAAACCTACTGAATTACTTAGAGACTGTCTAAAATAAATTTTTAGACCCTACTGACTTTACCAGAATGGATTTAGTTCTTCTGCCCCTGTTACCCAGCAGGGTGGGGGAATTGTGAGCAAGATCAATTAGTTCTAGGAAACAGAGGAGACTTCTATTGTTGCACATCTGGATGTAATGTGAGTGAATTTGTGACCCAGCTGCAGTTTGGATTTTATCCTGAAAACAGTGGGGAGCCCCTGAAAAATTTTGAGCAGAGGAGTAAATGTGATCACATCCAGAAATTAGAGGGATGATTTGGGCTGCTGCTGGGTGGAAGGAGAGATTGAAGGCATTTGAAAGTGAAGGCAAAGAGTAATGACAAAGGACTGAAATGATGTAGGGGAAGAAGATTGGAGAGAAAAAGAAAACACTGAGGATATTTGGGAATTACAACTGGCAGGACTTAGAGACTTAGACCTACAGGACATGAGGAGTAAGAGGGAGAATAAAGTCTGCGATAACTCCCAGGTTGATGACGAGGGATACTGTGATGCCATTTACTGAGATAGAAAATACAAGAGAAGGGGTAAGTTTCAGCAGGGGCTGGGGTGGTGGTGGGGGTGGGGGGAGGTAGAGGATGATGAATTGTTTTAGGTATGCTAGATTTGAGGTACCAATTGGACACCCAAGTCGAGATGTTCCATAGACAGTTGGGTAAACAGGTCTGAGGTTCAGGCTCAAGACATTTTGTGAGTTTTCGGAAAATGAGTAGTAGTCAGATCAGAAAAGTAGATGAGCTCACTGAACAAGAATAAGAGCGGGTTTAAAAAAAAAATACATTTATAACCAGATACTGAAACCTAAAGACAGGAATGCCTCAGGAACAAGCGGAACTAAAGACAGAAAAGCCATTAGGTTCTCTCTCCACCTCTCTGTTACTTTCTGCCAGTCTCTTTCCTCTGTCCTCCCCTGCCCTTATCATCCCCATCTCCAGACTGGCTTTCAATGCTTTTCTGGTCCACACGGTGAAAAACATCATTTCAGACAGTCCCAAAGCTTAAAAATCTTATTGTCTGGGCATCCAACAAGACACTGGCTTCTTTTCTTGGTTGCAGTTTGCAAATTCCTCAGGAAGTACTCTGATTGGCTCAGCTTAGTTAGATCTTGGACCAAGCAACTATGGTCAAGAGATGGATGAGGTTCAAATTGCCTAACATGGCATTGGGGGAGGGGGATGGTCCTAGAAGAGAAAATTCAGAATGGCAGGTGTTCGCTCTAGTCCACCCCTTGTTTGCCCAACAGACACACATTGTTTTCCTATATATATATATATGATTCCAAAAATGTCCCCTCCTACATATTCCAGCCATTCCATTATATATATGCCAAAAAAGTCACCTCCTCTCTAGTGTAGGGCAGATCAATGACACATCCAGCTACTGCTTCTGGGGTTATATCATAGGACCACTGTTCTTCATATATAGGTTCTCTGGGTATTGTCCCTTCACGTTCCAGTCAGGTTTCTATAAGGCGTGAATATGGCTTCTAATAATCTCATTGCCTTTGTTTGAACTGCCTTTGAACTCCTTTAAACCACTACCCCTCCCCCCAAAAAAAACAACTCCAAGCCCCAAATTCCTGATATCTAGAGATGGAAGAAATAAAGAATAAAATAGAGTAAAAGGAAAGCACCGTAAGGTCAGCTCAGTTAGCTAAGTGTCTGACTCTTGATCACACCTCAGCTCATGATCTCCCAGTTAGTGGGAGATCTCTCCCTCTCCGCCCCGCCCCCGCCCCGTCTCAAAAATAAATAAATAAATATTGAAGGAAAGGAAGGAAGGAAGGAAGGAAGGAAGCAAGGAAGGAAGGAAGGAAGGAAGAAGAAAGAAAGAAAGAAAGAAAGAAAGAAAGAAAGAAAGAAAGAAAGAAAGAAAGAAAGAAAGAAAGAAAGAAAGAAAGAAAGAAAGAAAGAAAGGAAAAAGAAAGGAAGGTAGGAAGGAGAAAGGTATCTTCTAAACTTTTTGGCCATGAATGACAATGATCATTGTGGGGTAGGAAATCTCCTGGCATCTGTTCGTTGACTCACTTCTTTAGCTACAGTTTCTCAGTCAGCCAGTCCGGCTGCCCCAGGTTTTGCCCACAAGGATGTGATCCTGTATCCAGTGTTCTGAGAGCATAATTGTGGAGGATTTCTCTGTGGGGCACTGTACTGATTAGTACTACACTTCCTGGTGGTGTGTTAGGGATTATCCTGGGATTGAGCAATCATAGATCTCTGCATTTATGAGGATTGGGTGTGGTTTTATTTTCCTCCCAGATGACACGATTCTTTTAAAATCATCATCAGCTGTCAGTTTCATCTGGGTGAGAATTCCTTTTGCTAATAGTTTATTCATCCTAAAGCACATCCCCCCCACCCCCAGTTTAAATTTAAATCAGAATATAGTCTTACAAAAAAGTGGCATGTAATCATTTTTTAGCTTCTTTTTTCCTAGTACAGTTGACCCTTATACAATGCAGAGTTTAGGGGCACCAACCCCCTGCACAGTCAAGGATCCATGTATAACTTTTTTTAAAAACATTTTTAAAGTGGTTTTTTTTTTTTGAATAGTAATCTCTACACCCAACATGGGGCTCAAACTCAAAACTCCGAGATCAAGAGTCACACGCATTTCCCACTGACCCAAATAGGCACCCTCCGTGTGTAACTTTTGACTCCCTCAGAACTTAACTACTAATTGATTACTGATGACCAGAAGTCTTACCAATAACATAAACAGCTGATTAACACAAGTTTTGTATATATATATTATATATTGTATTCTTATAATAAAGTAAGCTAGAGAAATAAAATATTACTAAGAAAATCATGAAGAGAAAATACACTTACAGTACTATTAAAAAATCCACATATAATATGCAGTTAAAACCTGTGTTGTTTGAGGGGCAACTGTAATTCATAAAATAACTTGCCTCTTGTAATTGAGGGAACATGAGACTTATTAAATATAGTAATTTTATCAGAGTTCTTTTTCACAAATAATAGAATGCACCCTAGATAGTTAAAACATAAAAGAGATTTGTTAAAAGATATTATTTAGCTCAGAAATGTTAGGAGGGCTGGGGAAATGAATTTGAGGCTCAGTTTCTAGGAACAACATTTAAACCATACCACACACAACCTGATGAGGAAACCACAGCCATTGCCACTCCAGATACTAAGTGTCAGGAGTGTAATTTGACTGCCAACTTTACAAGCTCTGTAGCACTTCTGCGGTAAGAACTCAATATTGCAACCACTGGGAAACCACCACCGTTACCACTACCACCAAAACGTGGACACTTGTACCACCAGCAGTAGCAGAAATTGAAGTCTTCTGTCCAACCTGCTTCCTTAGGTACCTAGAATCAGCTAGGTAACGATGGTCACAAACAACTCCCAGATCTTACTGGCTTAAAATAACAAAGATGTATTTCTTGCATGCTACAGGCCAGCATGGGTGAAGTTGTGATCACTCAGTGAGCTAGGCTGATGGAGGCTTCACCATCTTATGATGATGCCACTTTTTAAAAAAGGATTTTATTTTAAGTAATCTCTACATCCAACGTGGGGAAACCTACAACCCCCAGATCAAGAGTCGCATGCTCTACCAACTGAGTTAGCCAGGCGCCCAATACCACTTTCTTGATAGGAACCTTTGGTGTTTGCTGTGGTAGAAGAGAGTGAGGAAAAATGTACACTGGCTTCTGCTCACATTGCACTGATCAGAACAAATCTCATGGCCATACCTAACATCAGGGGATAAGAGAAATGCAATCCTCCTGGTGCTTAGGAGAGGAGAACCAGAAATATTGAACTTTAGGGATGTTTACCTCACTCATTTTGCTCACTTCCACATCAGTTTCACGTGGGGGAAGTAGCATGCCTATACGCAAGCTGCAGAGGATGATGGAAATTTTAGTTATGACTTCTATACTAAGGAGGCTGGATTTTATTTTAGTTTTTATTTATTTTATTTTTTAATTATTTTTTTTGGGAGGGAGAGAGAGAGTGAGCACGCGTGCACACATGAACAGGGGAGAGGCAGAGAGAGAGGAAGAAGGAGAATCCCAAGCAGGCTCTGCACAGGGCTCAAACCCATGAACTGCAAGAGCATGACCTGAGCCAAAATCAAGAGTCAGATGCTTAACTGACTGAGCCACCTTGGCAACCCTATTTTTTTTAAGTTTATTTTTATTTATTGAGAGAGAGAGAGAGAGAGAAAGAGGGAATCCTAAGCAGGCTCTGAACTGTCAGAGCAGAGCACAGTGCAGGGCTCGAACTCACAAACTGTGAGATGGTGACCTGAGCTAAGTCGGACACTTAACTGACTGAGCCACCCAAGCACCCCAGGAAGCTGGATTTTAAAGTGTGAATTTTCCCATATAGGAAAACTATATAAAAGGTGAAGGACATCTATGAATACAACATATTTCTACTACCATACTCAATACCAGAAATTTGTAGAACCATGCTCTCTGAATCCTCAGGTTTCCCACAAAAATGCAGGGCCTGTGCAAACTCTTGGAGCAATTTCTCTTTTTTAGTACAGTGTTTCTCATAGTGCTAACAGGGGCACTTTCAATCCCTCTAAATCTGCCTCTGGCTTCATGGGAAATCATACACTGGAGTGACAGGGGTGGAAGCCTTTCTTCTTCAACCTGCCCTGGGTTGATGCCTCACCTGCATTCCAATCAACTTACTTTGCGATGAGAAACACCATCACATTTGCCTGGCAGGGTAGGAACATCAAAAATGGGTGGTCTGCAACAGTGTAAGTATTTCATTTGGATGAGGAAGTGTGTTTCAGTCTTAACCTCGGACTGCTAGAAGCTCGCTGAACTGCGGAAGCTGAGTTCTTGGCTGTTCTCTAGTGCCGATGATTAGGAAACTGAGAACTGCTAGCAATCAAGATGGTGGTACACCGGGAGAATAAGAGGAATTGGATGTCCTGCTTGTTGTCCCCATCCTGCCTCCTCTCTCTCCTATTTTCTCTCCAGACAAGCTTCCTGTGCTTCTTCAGTCCATATAATAAGAAATCCAGCTTCTGGCAATTCTCAGCTTTATAGCTTAAATCCAGGTATACCCAACAAGATATTGGCTCATTTCTTTCCATTCTAGTTCCAGCTTACCCTCTCAGTTCCAGTTTCAAGACTCCTAGGGACTTGCTGTCATGAGCCTAGCTTTGGTCAGGTGCCATTCCCTGTATCAGTGATCCATGGGGGCGGTGGGGGGGGGGGGTTGGTGGCGGTAGTGAGCTCATTATATGGTGGCTCCCAGGACAACCATAGGAGTGAAAGGCAGTTCCCACCAGAAGAGAGGGCTATCCAAACAATACATTACAGGAATCCACCATACTAACATTAATGGATGCAGGGGAAAGGATAAATCTTCGAAGTAAATAAGGAAGTAGCTATCAGAGAGATAGAAGAAAAACTAGGAAGGAACACTGTTTCAGAGAAGCCAGGAAAGGACAGAGGTTCAAGAAAGAGGGAGAGGTCAGCAATCCAGAATGTCAGAGAGGTCCAGTAGTTATAGAAAAGGGTCCATTGGACATAAAAGAAGGGATGCTGTTGATTATCTTGGCAAGAAGTTGTTCCAGTGGGCAACGGAAAGTGGGCAGTGGAGATGGGGTATGTGGTGACCACCAGATCTGAATGGTTTCATTAGTAAGAAGCTAATACAATATAGATGACTCAAGATGATGGTAAAAATAATTGGGGGAAGGAGAATAGGTACACAGGATGTGGAATCAGAGGAAGTTTATATTTAATTTCTAAAAATTTCTTTTATGTTTCTTACATGGGCAGGTTTAAATACTGGTGGGAAAGAATCTGGAGAAAGAATATAATTGGTAGCTATTTTTGTTATTACTGTCTATCTCCCCTGGGCTGTGCAGATCCAGGCAAGCAGAAAGACAGGGACAGAAGTTAAGGCCTGGCAGAAGGTATGAACCACTTCAGCTTTTCCTAGGCTGCACTAGCAAGTAGGGCAGAGAGAGGAGGTGACTGACCTCAGCATTGGGTGACCCGGGTAGGGTTCCAGGACACACCCAGGGCCCTGGGGTTGCACTGTGGTCTGTACCCAGACAGAGAGGCCTTGTGTGGAGAGCAAAGGATCCCAAGGCTGGAGCCAGTCGTCAGCTGGTGGGGGCAGGGTGAGCATAAGCCAGTTATACTCTGGGACAGGCAGACTTGCTATGACTTTGCTCTGATTTCCTTATCTTGAAACTATGCCTATTGCTGCCCCCTACTCGCCTACTTGCTCCTCAGCATCCCTGCCCAGATGTCACCTGCTTTGTCAGATCCTCTTCCCAACCCCCGTCACTCCTCAGCCACTGCCCCCTCTTTCTGCTCTCACCATCCCTGGAGCTGGCTCGCCAAGGTCACTTTCACCTCCTTGTCACATCTAATGAATATTTTTTAGTGCTTATCTTAGTTGATTTCTTGGCAGCATTGAGGCTGTGGATCCCTTTTTGAAACTCCATCTTTCCTTGCCTTCCATGAAGCCACCCTCTTTGTGAACATTTATTCCTCCTCTTAAAACAACTATTGTTAATTAAGCACCTAGACTCTGTCAGGGCTTTACATTTATCATGGATATCCCTCACCTGCATGCAAGATAGGTCCATGGGACAGATGAAGGAACTGGGAGTCAAGGTAATCCATGGGTTTTCCTGAAGCCCCAAAGCAGCAGTGATACAGTCTGGATTAAAACTCTGATTTGCTGCATTGCCCTCAACTTCAGCATTCTGTCTGTCTCCCTCACCTCCCCGGCCCCTCCTCTCTGTTGGGTCATGCTTTCTGCACCCACTCTCTTCTCCTCTCCTCTCCTTAACTGAGGTCCTCCTCTGCATTATGGCTTCTGTGCCCGTTTTGTGCTGACAATGCCTTAACTCTAACCTAGACCTCACTCCCAAGTCTCAGATTGGTGTTTGTTGCTGCTGCTGTTATTAAAAGCTAAGATTTATGGAGCATTTACAACATGGCAGGCACTGTGCTAATTTCTTTATATACATCATCTCATTAAATCCTTACAAGGACGCTATGAGGTACAAGCTTTTCCCATTTTCCACTTAAGGAAACTGAGCTGTAGAAAGATTTACCACCTTGTCCAAGGCTAACTAACAGGAGCCCAGGTTTGTCTGACCCGAGTTCATTCTCTTAACTACTGACCTAAGTCTTTCTACCAAGAAGTCCCACTAGTGCCTTACACTTGACGTATCTAATCTGAGCCCATCTTCCCCTTACTTGCTGTATGACCATAGGCAAGTGATTGAATGTATGAGCCAGGATCATCATCAACTTCCCCCAAAGCCTGTCCTCCCCCTTTGCTAACTAGTTCAGTAAACAGTCCTACCATCTCCCAGTCAACAGGGTTGTACAAGGCTCTTTCCACTCCCTCCCCTCCACATTCATCAAGGCGTGGTGATTATGTGCTCTACAAAGCACTGTTCTCACTGACCAGGACTTGGTTGTTCTCCTACCTGCCCTCAGGCCTTCCACATTATTCATTCAAAGCACCTCTCAGCTACCACTGCTTCTGCACTCTCTTCCCTCCTTGCCCTCCTCTGCATGGTCGCCAGAGCAGTCCTTCCAAACACAAATCTAACCAAGTCTCCCCAGCTCCCAGGGCCCTCTGTCTCTCAGTAGAAGTTCCTGAACCTCAGCCTGGCTCTCAAAGCCCAAACTGCCTGGCCTCACCTCCTCTGCAGCCCCAGCTCACACCTGGCCCGTGACTGACTACAGGAGGGTCCTCACTATTCCTGCTTTTCCCTCCCATCCTTCCCTGGGCTTCCCTCCAGGGGTAGGAGGTATCCTCTGCCTCTCCATAGTGCCCCCATAACTGGTATGTGTTTTTCCTGTGACACTGAGCCCAGGGGTTGGTGTGCTTCAGGTGGATAAAATTAGTAATGTTTCTCTATTTTATAAAAATGAAATCTATGGTTGCACAATAATGTGAATATAATTAATACCACAAAACTATACACTTGAAAAATGGTTAAAATGGTAAAACAAAACAAAACTAACTGTAACTCCTTTCCCAGGTCTTTGCCCCTGGAACTAGCAGTAAGGTCATTTTGGGAGAAGCTCCTCACCCCTTCTTCCCCACCTGTGCAAAAGTCCGGGCATTTTAAGCCCCACATGTTCTTTGCTTAGATGCCCAGTTTGGGAGCTCAATATCCAGGATCCTGCCTTCCCAAGCTCACCCGGCCCCCATTCCTAGGGCATCGGTAGGCAGTGTTTGTGGGTCCCACCTACTCATGCAAACACAGATCCCCTCTTCATTTAGGGGTACTCTCTAGATTGCTTTGCCCCCTCTCATCTCTCCTTAGCATAATTCCCTGAAGAAGCTTAAGCTTCCACAAGGCTAGAGTCAGGAAGATGTCTGAGGTTGACTCAGCCTTGGGTCTACGATGCTAACCCCAAAAGACAGGGAGGAAAAAGGCCCGGCCTTCTGCCTGAGATAAGAAAGGAAGATTGCACTGGAACAAAGCTCCCTTAACATCTCAGTAAGTTATCCGGGCACATCGACTCCTGCCTCAGGCCATCAAATCTCCTGGGGGCAGAAATCAAAGGTATCCTTCCCTGCACATATTGACACACGCTAACACACATATACACAATCCACAAACAGAGGTACACACACATACAAGCAAAGACCTATGTATACAGAAACAAGTCTACCCAGACCACAGGCATGCACATGAAAAGACATCCGTACAGAGATAGACAGGTCTTGCACTCACTACACACATACTACATATCCAGGTAATACACATAACCTACACACATACACACACATCCACAAGCGAAGGTAAACCTACTGACAGACTTACAACAGGTGTCAGTGAGTGTATTTTTTAGACCAAAGACCAAAGAAGGAAGTCATAGATAGACACAACTCAGTTTTCTAGAGATGACAGTATGTCTATGCAGAGGACAGGGTGGTGGGAGAGAAAGCCAGGTAGTAATAGAGAAAGGAGAGATCCTAACACCATGGAAATAGAATAATGGTTTGTTATATGGTACCAATTACTCACCTAGCCCTCATTCACTCATCTGTTAACTTAATAGTTACCAAGCTGGGTCCTCTGCTAGGCTAGGTGGGCAGAGAGAACTGGGCCCTGCTCTTTTGGCACCCATGCCCAGCCTGTGAGGGAGAGAAACCTATCCATGAGCAACAGAAACCCAGAGTGGAGAGTGCTGTGATGGAAGACGAATACCCCATCTCTGGGCAGCAGTGGAAGATAGGCAATGTCAGGGAAACTTGAATCAAATATTGAACAAGTGGGAATTGAAGGGACGAAAGAGATGGTTGGGGAGGCCAAGGGAACAGCACACAGGAAGGTATATTAGATTCTCGTTGCTATTTTAACCAAATACCATAAATTTAGTGGCTTCAAACAACACAGATTTATTCTGTTACAGTCTGAAGTTCTGAGGTCTGAAATCCGTCTCATTGGGCTAAAGTTAAGATGTGGGCAGGGCTGGTTCCTTCTGGATGCTCTGAGATGAGAATCAATTTCCTTGCCTTCTTAGCTTCTAGTGGCTGCCTGTATTTGTTGGCTTGTAGACCCCTACTCCAGTTATCCTAGGGTGCCTGGGTGGCTCAGTCTGGTAAGTGTCTGAGTCTTGATCTCACAGTCATGAGTTCAAGCCCCACATTGGGCTCTGTGCTAGGCATGAAGCCTGTTTAAAAAAGTAAATAAAGTGAAAATGGAGAAATAGCTGAACTTTCAGCTAAGCATTTCTTCACCTCAAAAATTAGTCATTCCCAAAAGACCCCTCTCAAGAACAATTTTGATTAGGAGGTTGGAGTAGGATTTTTATTATTGTGTCAGTTTTGTGAGCTATTAGCTGCTCTGAACTATGAAAGAAAACATGATTAGTACCTCTGCTTTCCTTCCCACCACTTCTCTCCATTCCAGATTATGTTGCCAATGTTGTTCTCACTTTATAAGGATTTATATTTACATTCTGTTCTGCAACCAAAATTCCCAGTTTAATCTTCACCTAAGCGGAGCGAATGTTCACCACCGGTCCTTTCACCGTAGATCTCCCTTCCTCCGTTTGTTTTGACTAGTCTCTTGGATGACTGAATTTGTCACTGTGTAGTTTTGTTTCAGAAGCTCTCATGAGTTCTATATCCCCAAATTCATGATTGAGATCAACCAGTTTGTTGATTATGAATGGTGTAACACTTTTTTACTCTCAGAACTTCCTAGATATTGCTTCATTGTTGTGGTTTGTTGAATGTTAGGTTGCAGAAAATCTATGATCAGACTGAATTTTCCCCCATACATGACTTGCTCTTTCTACCTCGGTTCATAGAGAATTCTTACTTTATCTTCAAAATTTAGTAACTAAATCAGTATGTCTTAACGTCAATTATTATGTATCAATTCTTCTGGTATATGGTGTTGATTTTCAGTCTGTATATTCAGTGCTTCCTTAATTTCAGGGAAAGCTTTTCTGTATTTCATATCTTAATATCTTTTTCTGTTCCATTTTTGGAACCTCTACTTTAGGGCTGCCAACAATTATGCTTATAGTAGTTTGTCTCTGTCCTGTCTATTAACTTCACTCTTAATTACTTAAATATCTTTATCTTTTCTCATCATATTCACTTTCAGTATCTTGAAGCCTTTCCCACAGATTACTTTGATTTTCAGCCGTATCTATTCTGTGTTTTGTTATTGCTAGTTTATTATATCTATAATGGTATTGTTTTGTTCTTTTACTATTTTTCCTTAGTTCTGTAATCTACCTTTTCTTTTTTTAAGGTGTTTTTTTTTTTTTTTGAGAGAGAGAGAGAGAGAGAGAAAGAGGAGACCACATGGTGCACGAGCAGAGGAGGGTCAGAGAGTGAGGAAGAGAATCCCAAGCAGGCTCCGCACTGTTAGAGCCCACTACAGGGCTTGATCTCGCGAACCATGAGATCATGACCTGAGCTGAAATCAAGCATCCGTTGCTCAATTGACTGAGCCACCCAGGCACCCCTGTAATCTCCCTTTCCATCTCATTCTGTTGTTTCATCATCTTGTCTTCAAGTTCTTGTTTTCTGAATTTCATACTATTATTAAGGTATTCTAACAGAAGAACTTGACAGCAATCTTTTATTCCTTTGGTTGTTTTCTTCTAGATTGAGTTCTTCGTCTATTTTTTGCATCCTGTCTTCCTTATTCCTTTCTCTTCCCTCCTTCCCTTCCCATTTTCCCTCTTTACTTCCTTCCTACCTATACTGTGGCTATGGTCTGAATGCCTAGAGTCCAGGCCATTCTCTTTACACTTTCAACTATCTACCATGGCTCACATTTAGCAAACCTCTCCTTCTCTGGAGTGTAGGTCTTTGAGCCCCTTCCCATCTGGACTCATTTATCTTCCCCTTGGAGCTATGGCTTGAAAGCCAGCTATTGCCTTCAAATTCATCCACCCCACTTCTGTGCTCTGAGGATAGTTTGGCTGGGGCTACTTGATGATTTTGATGTGGCCTAAGTACCTTAGACATCCTCTTCCGGCAGGGAGGTGATGCATATCCCATCCTGTAGGCTTTGGTTTGTTCCCCTAACCTCAGCCCCATTCTCTGGAGGTTGCAAAGCCATGGCAGCTCTTCTTGCCTCTCCTGAAGTCTCATGGAGGAACAGAGAGGCTTCTACTTACAAAGGCTTTTCCCCAGATTTTTCCTAAGGCTACCTACTCACTCAACAATCTATCTTCCTCAGATTACAGGATATTAGTGACAATTCTTGGTATTTTGTTCACTCATCTTTTCTCAATGCTCCTTTTGGGCAATGGGTTTAGGAGACATACCACTCACTTATTGCACCAGAATTTTCTGTTACCTTCCTTGGCTATCACATTTTAAGGTTTATAAAAAGAATCTGCTTGTTTGGTTTGACCTGAGTTTGCAACAGGATTTTTGTTTGGTTTGTTTGGGCTTTTGTTCATTTTGTTACCGGGGCGGGGGGCGGGGCATAGGATGGAGTGGTGATTCTGTGATGGCTTCACTTTGCCATCCTAACTGAGATCCCCACCCTCGCCTTGTCCTTACCTCTCCCCCTCAGAGCCCTCCTCTGAGCAAGACCCTAGCAGCTCCTAGCACTTTCAAGTCCCTGAAGTGAAACAGTGACCCACAGAAGTAGGCCTTAGTACGTAGGAGGTGTTCAGCCCATGGCACAGGAATGAACAGGAGGCAGCATCCGAGGAACCTCAAATGCTTCACAAGAAAGCATCCAGGCAGGGCACAGTGTGAACCAAAGCATGGAAGTAGGAGAGAGAGGTTGGAACAACGACTGGGGAATGGGGTAGGAAGATGGTACCGAGCTGGAGGAGTACCAGCTGAAGGGAGCAGCTGGAGAGAAGCTGGAGAGGAGGGCAGGCAGGGTCTAGGCATGCAGTCTGGCCTGGCCACTGCCCTTGTATATAACCAAAGTACTTACTAGCTCTTGGACTCTCAAGGAATACTATAGAGAACAAGGGTAGGTACAGGTAGGGAAGCATAGTTCCTATTTCTCCTCATCTCAGCTCCTCCCAGGGTAACTTCTCTGCCAGGGTGCTCTTATTCTCTTCCCTACAGCCACAGGTAAGGCCTCAGCCATGGCCATACTAGGCCCACTCTCCATTACAGGCTACACGCTAACATACCACAGATGTGTCTCTGGTCACCTAGTCACACAAAACCATAACTGTATGGCTGTATACCATCACCTCAAATTTGCAGGTGATGGCACAGTGACACATAATGTTGAGGGTACACTTTGCATACAGCTCTGGGCTGTCTGGCTCCCAGCTCTGGGGCCTTTAGCTCTGATTGTCCTGAGAGCTTGCTCTGCCCCCTGGTGGCCATTCCCCTAGCCATTGCCCTTCTGCAAGGACCCTAATCATCCAGTCACTCCCTTGCGGGCATGGTTCCTGCCCAAAGACACTTCCAGCCTTAAACAGCCTCTCCCCTCAGACTGGCACTGTCAAGCCAGGACCCCTTAGATCCACTACCCCACAGATCAACTCTCCCATCAGACTGGCACTGTTAAGCAAGGCCTTCTCAAATAGGACTGGAACTGAGAGGTATCCCAGGACTTGAGATACTCAATGCTAAAACTGAGACAGTCCCAGGCAGACTAGGACTATTGATGATCCTGTTCTCAGACCTGTGTGCTTTCAGAGTGACCTCTCCTCAGACTGGCCCCTTCAGACACTCTTTCAGTTTACCCTCTGAGACTTGCCCTTCCAACCAAGAGCTGTATAGAAGCATGTCCCAGACCAGCCTCCCCTCAGACTAATACTGTCATGCTGGCCCACTCACCTTCAGGTTGGCCTTCCCCCTGTCAGATAAGTTCTCCTCAAGCCTCTCCTCATGCTGGCTCAATCGGACTCCCCTCCTTAGACCTCCTTCCTTTCTGACCTCCTCTGAGGAGACGGAAGGGTGTGAAGATTACACCCCAATCTCTTCTGCCCCCAAGCATTCTATTCTTTCCATGTAAGATGAACTTTCCCAAAGTCCCAGTCTAGGGAGTCAATGAGCTCACCCACTGGCTCTGTGGAGTTCACAGGGCCAGAGGCTGCCCTGAAGTGTCTCCTGACCCCCTTCCTCTCTCTTGGCTGGCTGCTGTAAGGCAGATGTGGGGTTAGGGGGCTGATAGCTGCCTGCCCGGGAGCAGGAATGAAGGGCAGGCAGGTGGCCGAGAGGGGGCAGCAGAAGCCAGGACAGCCCCCAGCTCAGGCCAAAGAGGCACAGTGGCCTCAGGCTGGGGTCTGGACCAGGGCAGGAACACACAGAGGGAGGCAATGAGAGAAAAGGACTGATAGAGTCATGGAAGAGGAAAAGAAACACAAGAGATGGGGTGGAGATACATGCAGAGACAGAGAGACACACAGAGACCGAGATGGGGATTGACACACAGAGACATAACAGGGAGGAAGGCAGAAAAGGGAAGACTGAGAGACAGGGAGGCAAAGACAGGGATGGAGATAGAGACAGAGTTAGAGACACACACAGAGGAGGAGGCAGGATAGAAACATACAGAAAGAAACACAAGGATAATAACCAGGACGATGACTTGTTAAGAGATAGGAACGGGACAGAGACAGATGGAAATGGGTTCAGTGAGAAGAGGATGGCAGCAAAACCAAGTCAGCCTACAGGAATATGGCACAGAGGAAGGTCCCCATCCCCAGTGCCCCTTGGTGAAGCATAGAAAACTAGTGAGCTGAAAAGACCTGGGAACCAAGCCTCCCCTGGCAGCGTCCCCTCAGCAGTGTTTTAATTCTCTGGGCTCTGATTTAGCATTAGAATTGATATCTATACTTACCTGAGCTCCCCAGAACCACCATGGGAAATAATGACACGGAGGGACAGTATATTCAGAGGCAGCGGACAGCACTCTTAAGCCCCTCCAAAGCGAGCAGCCTCTGTGAGGTTGAGGGCCAGAACTCCCAAAGAGGAATGACTACCTCCAGGCCCAGGCCCATCAGAGGCAATGACACTGACCCTCCAGACACCTTGGGGCTTAGGACAGAGCTAGGTCTCTCTCTTGAGTTTGGAGGCAGGGAGATGGTCCAGTTCTATTGAACTCTGAGGCACCAGCAGGCCCCCTACTCTCTTTCTCCTCCCCAGACCCCACATAATTGCTTTCCCATGTTGCTAATGGAGGCCAGATTGCTGATGCCCAAGCCCTGTGTGGGTGGTGGGTGGGTCAGGGCTGACAAGGCTCTCAAGACAGGAAGGCAGCACAGGCCAGAGATCCCCGAACTTTAGCCCCACTACCACAAAGACAGGGAAGGCGGAGGCTCAGATCCATCCCAGGAATACAATGTCCTGGGCGAGAGTTTGTGACCCCCTGCTCTCTCCACCCATTAAACCCGGAGTATAGGTTCAGGCCCAAGCCACACCTCACAGGAACCAGACAAACAGGCAGGTCCACAGCCACTTCTCAGTATGTCCATCCTGGGAGCCTCTTCCTGTGAATGAGGAGTCATGTGTTCCCGCAGCTGAGACTATGCAGCTCGAAAAGCCACAGTCCTCTCTACCCTGATATCAGGGCTTTGCTTTTGGTGGGATCTCCCACCTGGAACACCCCTCTCCTCCTGTAGTGCCTGGTCTGGAAAGAAAGCTAGCCACCTTCACTCTGAGCCCCTCACCCAGCTCCGGGTCCTGTCCAGGCCTAACTCATCAGTGCTTGAGGCACTATGGATCCCTCCTCCCAGGGGCAGGGGCGGGCCTGGTGAGACCAGCAAGGAATATCCATTTTCTGACCCTGGTTTGAAGAAAAGGGCTTGAAATGAGTTATGTGTGTATGGCATCATGGTATTAGCAGCTGAGTGTAGGTGTGGTACTCAGTACCTGCTGTGGGGAGTGTGTGCACAAGTCAGTGTATTCATGGCTTTGACTCCATCTCTCTCTCGTCCCAGCAACCCAGAGCAAGGCCAAGCCTGGCTCCCTGGGTTTGGGCTCTGATCTAATCCTCTGCTCCTACCCCCAGGCAAGAGGTACCTGCCAACTTGGCCCCAGCCCTAGGCATCCTCAGCTGAGGAGCTGCAGTGGGATGGCTTCTACAAGGGGGGGTGGACCTAACCAGGCCTGGGGCAGCCAGGAGCCCCTCCTCTGAGAAGAAATGAAAGGGACCTCGGAATCCTAGTTTGAGAACTAGAAGGGTGTGGGCAGGGTACGGAGCTGGACCAGAGACTGAGCACCCTCTAAACCCAAAGCCTACTCCTTTCCCGCTCACATGGAGTCTTGACTGTCATCTGACACTGGGGTAAACCTTGTACCCCACACTTCCAGTCCTGAAGCACAGGTCCAATGCCTAGTCACATTCCAAGTGGCCTCCTTCAGGCAGCTTCCCAGCCTGCCCGGGCCCAGCACGCTCTGCACTCTGAGCCTTGTAGCCCAGATGAGCCCCAGGCCTGACCTGCTAGAAGCCCTGGACTTTGTCTCCTGGATGGCAGGGATGACAAACTTTCCTACCCCAAGGATGAAGTCTGGCCTCCTCACCTTCTTGTATCTCTGCCTCTATGGGTAAAGCCTAGGCATTCATGGAAGGCAGCTCTGGAGATGACCCTTGACAGGTCACTCCTCTGTTAGGACTCAGCAGCCTCTAGGACTGACTGGACATCCCTGTGTGGGACCTGCCTCACTGGGACCCCTCATTCCCCACAACTCTATCCCTGGCCTCCAGGGAGCCCTATCCTTCAAAGAAGCAGAAAGCTCCACACATCTGCCTGAGAGCTAAACTGCCTCTCCCCACCTATATGGAGAGAGTTGTCTCTCTCCAGTTAGAATTTCTTCCCTCCTCCAGGCCTAGAAGGGGAGGGATCCTTGGAAGAGGGAAACCTTCCCAAAGTGGGTCTGTTCCAAGGACTCATGAAATGGTGACTTTTAATGAGAACCCACCACCCTCCCACCCCTGTATATACATCTATAAAAAATTCAAATACAGCAAGTTACCATTGAGTCAGACTAGAAGGGACTGACAGGGCATTAAATACTGTGGGGTAGGAGCAGGGAAAGGGGACGGTCATACAAAATGGTCAGAGGTGGGAGAGTGAAAAAGTGTGGGCACTGGGGGGGAAGGGGATGGCTGGGCCCCCCCAGCATCAGGAGCTTATAATCTGATGGTGGCAACAGAGACCCTGGGACAGACAGGAGGCTGGGGCAGGAGGAGAAATTATGGATGTGAGGGGATCCCCTCAGACCCCCCAAGGGCTCCTGGGAGTCGCTGGCATTGGAGGGTCCAGCCCAAGGGGCCAGGGCGGGGGGTGGGGGTGGGTCTTTGGTGGGTGAGTTGGCTGCAGGGTCCTCCTCTCCTGAGGGAGGGAGGAGGGCCAGTGTGGTGTGGTGGGGCTAGGGGGCGGCAGGCCCGGGCCTGCCGGGGTCTCTACAAATTACGTCTGAAGAGAATGCAGAAGGTCCTCCTGCCCGTGTGCAAAATAGAAATTGGGGTCTGCGGGCTCAGCTCCGGCCTCCTGCTCCTCTGCAGGTGCGCTGGCATGTCCTCACGGGATGCCGGGCTCTGGGGAGACAGGGCAGGGGGCTGTGAGGGATGAGGGTGGGATGGGGATCCCCTCAGATTCCCCTCTGCCACCCAGCCTTACTCGACTTACCAGATCAGGAGACTATTGGTAGTGGCGGCAGCAGCAGCCAGGGCCAGAGTCACAGGGATGCTGATCAAGAAGGGTGCCGAGGGTCCTCCGCCGCTGCCCAGCTCGCCAGGGTCACAAATCTTCGTGGTGGGTGGGGGTGCCAGTGAGCTGGTGGTGCTGGTCGTGGTCTCTGGGGAACATGGGGGGAACTCAGGGCAGGGCCAGGGCTATAGTCCAACCCAGCTCTGGGGGGTTTCGTGAGGCATATTGTTCCTGCTCCCTGTGTTAGACAGCACTGCCTCCCCCGTCCGACAGCCCCTGCTTCCTCTCTCAAACATATCCTGCCTCACCCATCAGGCGGACTGTGCTTCCCCAAGGCTCATAGATGACCCCTCCACCCAACGGCCCCTACCAAGAATGTGCAGACAGCAAGGACCAGGAATAGCATGGGCAGGACAGACAGACAGGACTGTGGCAGCCACAGAGTGCCTGGGGCAGAGGCTCTAAGGTTCCAAGTCCTGGGAGGAGTTGGAAGGCACAAGATAGAACCAGGCAAACAGTGCAGGCCACTGAGAGAATAAGGGAGTGGGGGTGGCTCACCCGGGGCCTGGGCCTCAGTGGTGAGGTGTCGTGGTTCCTCAGTCCAGGGCGTGGCATGGGCAGCCACACTCCAGTCACTCCATGTCCCAATCTCATTGTCCTTGGCCGCCACCTGGATGATGTACTCCTTCCCGGCATAGGCATCTGTGATGGTGTGTGCTGTGCCATCTGACAGCTCTACCTGCAGCCAGACCATGGGATGGGGGTAGGGGGCCATGGGGGTCAGGAGAGTGAGGCACGCCCAGAGGAACTGAGAACACTTCTGAGCAGAGAAGAGTGAAGACCCCCCTGAAAGAAATGAGGACTTCCTTGGGACAGAGAGGAGATATTGAGAATATTCCTGAATGAGGGTAAAGACATCTCAGGGAGGAGACTCTGAGAGAGGGAAGACGATCCTAAAGGAGAGTAAGAAAATCTTTAAGGAGACTGGAAGCACCCCCAGGGGAACAGAAGGAGGACTTTGCTCAGTGTCTCACTCTGTTGTCATCCCAGCTTCCTCACAGCCCTCAACCTAAGCCCTGATCTCAGCCCCTACCTGAAGGTGAGAAGAGTAACAGAGTAAGGAGGGGATGGTGATATGCTGCCCTCTCCCATCAGGAAGCAGCATTAAAACAAAAAACAAAACAAAACAAAACAGCAGCAGCTTAGAAGGAAGGTTACAAACACAGCTATGGAACCGGGCTGCCTGAGTCCAAGTTTTAGCTCCATTCCCTACGAGCCAGGTGACCAAGTTACTTAACCTCCAAATGCCTTGCTGTCCTGATCTGTAAAATGGCATTAACCATCTACTCACAGGGGTTTAATGAGGATCAAACACACTTCGGTCAGCTCTGTCATTATCATGGGTTCCAGCTCAAAGCCTGGCTTCCCAGATGCCCAGTGCACCCACCAGCCTGGCCCCAACTGGGCCTCCCACTCAGGAAGACCTCAGTATGGTTATCGCCCTGCCTGAGGTAGAAGAGGGTGGGGTGGGCAGCTCCCAAGAGGCAGGACAGCAGGACAGCTGCTCCATTTCCTCCTGGAGGCATCGCCACCCCACCCCCGCCCAGACCAACCCTATTCTGCTGGTCTCCCCCACCCTTCAGGCTGGCCTGCCTGTCCGGCGCCCCTCCCAGTCCCAGGCTGGGCTCTGGTTCATCTCAGCGGCACCCGCCGCCTCATTAAGCCTCCTCATAAACAGGGGCAGCCGGCAGGGGAGGAGGAGGGGGCTGCTCTGGGCCACGTCTGGCTTCAGGGCTTTTTTGGTCCCTGTTCCAATCTTCCTTCCCAGAAAACTGGGGTCTGGGCTACCTACCTGACAGGCTGTGAGTACATGTGCACATGTGTATGTGCATGCCTATGTGTGAAGGTGGGTCTAAGTAGAGCAGGAAGCCCCTCCAATAATCCTCCTCCAGTCCCCATCTGTGGCCCTGAGGTGGAAGGCACTGGTAAAGGTCAGGGTCAGGGTGAAAGTCATTTGGGGCCCAGATCTGGGCTCAGTAAGTCCTACTCCCAGACCTGGAGGATCACTGGGCCCCATAGACTCCCACCTCTGGAGTTGGGGCCCAGTTCCTCCCCTGGTCCCCTACGCCCTTTTGCCCTGCAAAGACCCCCTCTGGCTGTGTAGCCCCAGCTCCTTCAGCTCCTTTTCCCTCTTGTCAGGATTTGACCCTCAGGCTCTCCTTTGAATCTATCCCCCCAGATCTTCACATCTGTCTTTCCCTAAAGGGAGAAAGCTATGAAGAGCAGATCAAATTACCACCTTATTGGTGGGCTTATGGTGGGCACCATACCTCTAGGAATGTAGCCCAGGAGACCAATCCTTTCTTGGCAGCCACATCTCCTGAGCCTGGGCCCTTCTTGCTAGGTTATCGCTGATCCCTTAATCCATCCCCTTAAGAGAATGGCTCTTCAATTGGCAGGAATTCTCTAGTAACTGGCATCTGCCTAGACTCAGAATCCTCCATCCAGTCTGCTGTAGCCCATGTCAGACATGCCCTTTAGCCTCCCTGCTGAGTCAGGCCCAGAACAGAAGATTCAGGGAACCCATGCTGGGTCTCTGTACTCGCCTCCCCCTTGTCCATGCTCAGATAGCCCCTGTGAGACCTCATGGTGCCCATTCTTGTATAATTCCTAGCCTGTATATCTCATTTCTTCCTGAAAATCCAAACAATGTTTTTCTCTCCTCATCCCTCTCTATCCCCTCCCAAACATACACCTGCTTCTCTCCAATATTAAGAATGAGGGAGAGTAGATTGTATTCAGAGCAAAAGTCAAGCTCAAAAGAGCCATAAATATAGCCAACCACAATGCCAATGAGATATGGAAGAGGGAAAGCACATGCCAGGTCATACATGTTTTTACCACAGAGTCTGCATATTTTGCTCTGTCCACATCAGTGTGGGGGTCAGTTCTGTGATGCATGGCCTGACATGTTAGTCACATGCATGTAAGGAGCATGGTTCCTGCTGGGGACCACGTGTATGTGTGCATGTTCCCATGTGTGTGGTGGGCAGTATGCCAGGTCCACTGTGAGGCGTGTGCGCCGCGATGCGCAGGGCTGCTGCCTGTAGCTCGTTAGCAGGGGAGGGGGGCTTGTGAAACTAGACCCTGGTTATTAGCAATGCATTAGGCGCGGGCAGCTGGCCAGGCGGGAGGGACGCCGGACTCTGTCAGGGAATATGTGAGCAGCCTTTGTGGGGGCCAGGCCTGCAACCCGGACAGGCACCCTGGAATCGAATTACGTACTTTAAAGGCTAGCTGGAAGGGGGGACTTAGGAGATGGGGCTGAAGCCTGGTGGGTGGGTTGACCCCTGGGTGCCAGCCTGGGTTGGCCTGTGGCCCAGCCCCAGCCTGAGCCCACAGGCCTCATGGGCCATAAAGAGCACCTACAACCCTAAGGGTCCAGCACTGTCAAAGGAGAGAGACCCTTAAGTCTGCCCCAAACCCCTGGCTGCTCCCCTGAGCTACTGTAGCTTGATCAATATCCCAGACCACAGCCTGACCCAATACAGGCCCTTATCCACTGCCTAGGCTACCTTCTGACCTGTAACCTTGAGCTGACCCCTAAGCTACATCTGACTTTGGAGCCCTGACACTAGTCATGGCCTGAACTCACTCATACCCTGGAATAAGCTTGACCCCACTGCCTGATTCTGACCCTTTGAGCCCTTGAGACTATGGGTCCTTGATGACAAGGACTGTCCTGATCCTTGGGTCCAGCACAAGCCCACAGCCTGGGCCAGAGTGTAAGAGGGAGATGCCTGATCAGGGAGGAGAGTTAGAGGTAAGGAAAGGGAAATACTAACTAACAGCCCTGCCTACCAACTCCCTTCCAAGATTTCTCCCCATTACCCTGGGTGACACAAAAACAGATGTATTCCCATCACACTAATGGAGGTCACTGGGAACCCCTTAGGACCTCAGATCAGGATACTTCCCTCAGCCCCATCCATCCTCCCAGGCCTATCCGATTCCTTCTCCCTGAGGAAAGCTTCTCTGACTGCCCTCAGGCTTCACATTGGAAAAGCTACTGGCTGTTATGGGTCATATGGATACCTCCCATGCCACATGGCTCTGACTCTGGCACTTGGGGTCTGGGCAGGGCAGGGCACTCACATGCTGCCATTGGTCCAGGATGAGGGGTCGGTAGCGCAGAAAGAACTTGAGAGGAAAGGACTCAGGGTCAGGCCAGGTTGAAGGGGTCTGCCAAGTCACCTCTAGCCGGCGAGGGTTGCTGGGTACTGGTCGGGCTACCACATTTTCTGGAGGGTCAGGCTTCACTGTTAAGGAGACACAACTTCATTACCACACTAATCTCTGGGAACAACCCCACTTTGTCAATCCCAGTCACCATGTCCACCATCTCACATTGCCAACTCTTGTCATAATTGCCATGGTTGCCACCCTTCTCTCTTGTCAGTTCTGGCAACCACCATTAACAACCATCTCATTATTTCCACCTCTCACATCCCTGTTCCCACCAAGGACTGTCACTACAGTCACTGTCACCAGCTCATGATAACGATATCTCAAATTTCATCCCATCATCCCAGCTCCATGTTCATGATGACCAACATCCCAATTACCAAGTCTAAATGATGGCTCCACCATTACCAGCATCACCTCCATTTTCACCTGGGTCACCCTCTCCTGCACCAGCATCATACACTCCTCTCAAGCTCAGCTTTCCACTTCAATTCTTCCAGGTCCAAACTGAGATAGTCTACCCTGGAAGACTCTGGGTTTGAAGCTGCTCTGTGGGTCAAGGTTAAAAGACAGTCCACAGGTGTGGCAGATCTGGGTTGGACTCCTGACAGGAGTATAAGGGCCTAGCTCATGTAGAAAAAGTCTGGCTGGGGGACTCAGCCAAGGCATGGAGGGCAGGCAGAGGGTCTGGCTGGGATGGAGTAAGAGAAGGCAAGGGGTCTGGCTGGGATGGAGCAGAAGGCAAGGGGTCTGGCTGGGATTGGGGCAGGGACAGGCAGAGGGTCTGGCTGGGGTGGGGCAGGGGCAGGCAGAGGGTCTGGCTGCAGTGGGACAGGGGCAGGCAGAGGGTCTGGCTGCAGTGGGACAGGGGCAGGCAGAGGGTCTGGCTGGGGTGGGGGTGGGGGTGAGGGCGGTATCTGTCCCAGTCCTGTCTCCTGTTCTGACACCTCATTCATCACAGGCCGTAAGGAAGCCATTAGCGTGGGGCGGGGGGTGGAGGCTGCAGCTGCACAAGGGTCTGGCCCAGCCTGTCCCCCTCCCCCTCCTGAATACTCTGGGAGCCAGATAGAGTATGGGAAGAGCTGCTGGAAAGGTCTCTTGGACCCTACAGGTAAAGGACACTTACTCAAATATTCACAGGTATATACATGCCATGAACATATGTACACATGTATATACATGCCACACATACCTATGGATTCATGTGACTATCCCCATCAATGCTCATACACACCTCTGGCACACACCCACTTACACACTCCCACTGGAATATGCTTCAGGGACCACCCCCTCCCCACGCACCAATGGTGAACTCGTCGAAGGTGATAGCTGTGGCGTTGTGGCCCAGGGCATTGCTGACACTTATCGAGACCTTGTACTTGATGGTGGAGAACAGGTGCATGTAGCGGATGTGGCAGCGGTTCTTGAGGGCTGGGTCCTTCTCACAGACCATAATTTTGGAGCCGTGCCTGGGGAAGGGTGAGGCCCAGGCACTGTTACCAACATCAAGGGTCAGGTGGGGCAGAGGTTGGGGGAAGGTCAAGCCCAAGGCTGGGCTAGGGTCTGGAGTAAGGGCACAGCGGGTGGCTGAAGGAGAGGTCAGAGGTCAGGGTTGGAATCGGGTCACAGGCAAGTCTACTCACAGCACGGTGACATTGAAGGTGTTGGGGATGTAGGTGGGGGTGGGCAGATGCCAGCTGCAGTAGAAGCCCTTGGGGTAAGTGTTGGAGCGGCAGCTGAGCACAGGCTCCCGCGGCGGCACTGGGGGTGAGGACAGCACGGTCAGGGTATTCTTGGAGCCCCTAGTCCCCTGCACTAGTGTGGGGACAGGTGGGCCCCAGAACCCCAGCTCTCCCCCCTTCAACCCATCAGCAATGCCAGAGGTTGGGGAGGGGTGGCTGTCAGCGAGGGTCTGAGGCTTCCCAGGCCGCAGACAGCCAGATGTTTAATTAAAGAAAAACAAGGGCTATATGAAGAGGGAGCCCCCCCCACCTGCTCAATGGAGGCGGGAACTGTGGGGGAACAGGGGGCTGCGGGCCTCAGCTCATCAATCACAGGATGGAGATGATGTCTGGGGGAATCGGCCCCAGCCCCACACCTCCTGACACGTTGTGTCCATTCCCAGAGAAAAACTTGCAACAGAAGCTGGGGTGGGGGGGCAGATGGTCCTGACTGCGTCCTCTGGTTGCTGGAGTAGTCAGAGTGTGCTCCCTGGAGAAGAGTCATCCCGGGGTTCCCCTCAGTAGAGATTAAGAAACACAAGGACAGGCCTGCTGGTTCCACAGGAGCAATAGCACTGGGTGGCTGTACATGTGTGTATCTGTGTGTAGGTGTCTACATGCATGGGTATATATGTTACATGTGTCTCTGTGACATGAACAACCCATGACGGAATGTAGAGGTATGACTCAGAATGTGTGGCCATATAGGATTGCATGTATGCGCATGTGCCTATTGAGAGGAAGCTACTATTCCCTTAGTATATACCTCACTTCCAAGCCCTAGCCCCCAGCTCCTCCATCACAGACCCTTTAAGAAACTCTTTACTTGGTCAGCAGCTGCCTTCACTCTAGAATACGGAGTCCCAGAGAGGGATGGGGATCTGCCTCGGGTCACAGAGCAAGCTAGAGCTGGGACTAAACCCCAAGATGGGGATACCCACCTATGTGACCACACATACACACTTGGGAAGTCCTTTCTGCTATCTAACCACACTTCTTGCTGCTGTGAGCACTTAGGCCAGCTGTCCCACCCTCAGGCATTGGGTAAGGCGTGAGGACAGCCGGCTCAGGTTCCTGGAAGGAGGCAACTTCTGTGATCTGACCCAAGCAAGGAATGTCCGTCAGTGGCTCCAGGGACACTGACACCTCCCTCCTGTGCCCCCCCCCGCCCCTCCCCCTGCCTGACAGGTGGACAGGAAATGGGAGGGGGGCAGTTCAATAAGCCAGGGATTGTGAAGGGGGGAGTGCATGTCTATGCTTGCTGAGTGGCCATGGTGACACACAGGGAACTGTGGGCTTTCATCCACAGTGTACACGTGACTGATTCTGTGTGATTGTATGTACATGTCCAATTATGTGTGAAGTATATGTGTATTGGGGCCGAACCCCCAGGGCCCAATCTGGCTTTGCAGCAGGAGAGATGAGGGGGTCAGAGAGGCATCTGGGAAGCTTGGATGTATGTAGCAGCTAGAGTGGGTTATGCTGTGGGCAAAGGCAGCTCCATGACCCAGACCTGCAGGGGAGAGCCAGAGCCCAGCTGAGCTCCCACAAGGGGCAACCTGCATTTTATCCACTGCTGTCTGCCTCCCCTGGGAAGCTTTTCTGATCCTGTGTCCATCTTGTATCTGTTCCATGTTCATCCTGTGTGCCTCTCCTCTCCTTTCTCTATCTGCCCAGGGGCGCAGAGGCATGGGGGTGGGGTGGGGGGTGGCCAAGGACACAGGAAGTGCCTTGTGGGGGCCTGTAGGCCAGGCCAGAGTTGGCAGTCACCCCAGGAGGAAAGGACATTCCGAGGTCGGTTGAGAAGCCTCCACTCCCCCCTCCTGCCACCACCCTCCCTTACCCCCAGCTTCAAAGGAGAAGGGTGCTGGGGGGGTGGGGGTGGGTACTGAAGGCTGCAGAGTCAGCTCCCTGCTGCCTGGGACTCTTTGGAGGGCAGAGCAGGCCATGTCACTGGACTCAGGCCCCCTCCCCCAGCTAGCCTTCCCACTGACCGGTCCCCTTCATTCCCTCTGACCATCCTCCCCCCTGAGACCAGCCTCCCCCTCAAACCAGTTCCCCTCTCTGACTGGGCAGGTCATGGGGGACCAGGGGGCCAGGCAGGGCTTTGTCTGTCATCTGGCTACTCCTGCCTGGCCTTGGGCCCTGAGTAGGGAAGGGCTTGGGTTTCCTGACAGGGACCAGGTTTCTCAGAGGGAAAAGGAGGAAAGAAAAACAAAGAAAGGAAGAAAAGGAGTGACTTGCTGCAGCTGGAGCCCAGCTGAGGGGCCGGGTGGGCGGAGGTGGGGGTGCTGTGAGAGACCAAGTGTGAGGTTGTGGGACAGTGTGTGATCAGGCCTGTTGTGAGTGTGCTGCAAGATGGGGAAGAAGCTGTTTTTAAGACACCGCAATTGTGAGGCTGTGTGTTAACTCTGAGAGGCTTCATGCGTGTGACTGAGACTGGGCAGTTGTGTAACCTCGCAATTGGCTGTGTGTGATTCTGGGCAGGGCTGTTTGATTTCAAGACTGTCTGTCTGTGTGTATGGCCGAGTGGCTGAGGTACTCTCTGAGAATGTAAGTGCACCATTGCATCTGAAATGCAGTGACAGCAAGATGACATACCTGAAACACTATATAGGAGATGGAGCTTAACCCTGAATATATTTTTTCAAACTGCTGGTGTGGGAAAGTACCCAGAATTTCAAGTATGTTCACACATATGAGCTGAACACCATGTGAGAACATGTGAGAGGCTCTGTGTGAGTAAAAGCTCAAATGTATTTGTGTCATTTCACAGTCTGGGCATACAGACATGTTCCTGGATGCCCAGGCATCCCAAGTTGCCCCTTTGTGGGGGCTCCTGAGATGCCCCAATGACCGCGTCAGCCTGTGGCAGAATGTCCTTGGGTCTCATGCGGGGCCGTGTATGCGTGTACATTGCCCCCGCTGGCCCAGGGTTTGTTTGTTTTCCTCCTAATTGGCTTGTTTTTCCATGTCCAGTCCACCAAACCGCATGTTTTTCCTCTCATCTCGCCAGCCTTCCTGGGCTGGAGCCCCCGGCACGCACGAGGCCTGCCCGCCGGCCGGCCCAGAGAGAAGGAGGAACAGGCTGCCCACACCCCTGGCCAGGCCAGATCAGGCTGGGCGGGGCAGGGTCACCCTTCCAGCTCCAGCCCTGCCCAGGCCCACCCACACTCCTCATGTCTGGCATCAAACCCATGGTCTGTCCCAACCTTATCTCATAACATCTCTCAAGGCACCAACTTCTGGACTCCCATATACTTCTCTCCTGCCTTCCCACCTGTCCTTTTACCCCAGGCATGTTCAACCACAAGCTGCTCTTTCCTTCTCAGCCAAACAGGGCTGAGGGGGAAGCAGTGCTGAACCAGGGGTTCTGGAGTTCTTGTTCTGACCAACGAAATACAGATATTTAAAAACTGGATAAGGAATTATCCATTTTAAATTAGTAAATTACTCTGATTTGTTTTAGTTTAAAATCAGAAAGATATTGAATCAGCAGTGTCTAGTAAACAAAAGGATGCTACTAAAGGTAACCCTGTGATCTCGGTTCCAAATGTGGGCAGTCCTTTCATCATCCTTGGGTGGGGATTCCTTTGGGCTGTTTGTGAGCATCCATCTGAGGGCAGAAAGGGGGACTAGGTGAAAGCAGTTCAGGGACCAGTCTGGTTAAGGGGACTTTCAAGAGGATATATATTTTTTGAATGTTTATTTATTTTGAGAGAGAGAGAGAGAGAAAGCATGCATGCTTATGAGCGGGGGAGGGGAGAGAGAGAGAGAGAGAGAGAGAGAGAGAGAGAGAGAATCCCAAGCAGGCTCTGGGCTGTCAGTGCAGAGCCCATTTGGGGCTCGAACTCATGAACCATGAGATCATGATTTGAAACAAGATGAAGAGCTGGATGCTTAACCAACAGAGCCACGCAAGCAACCCCTCAAGAGGATATTTTTATGATCAGTTTCCCTTGGAAATAGAAACATGAAAATCATATATGTTTAGGATAAATATGAAATTTTTTTGGCTTGAATGACTTAGAAATCAGGCGTAACTTTGTCTTGTTCTCTGAGTGCTGGGTAGAAGAATAATTTGATATTGACTATTGCCAAACCCAGTCTCTTGTTACTAATATAAAGTGACTGAGACAATCATGATTAATGTGCCCTGTTCCTCTGACCACCAGCTCTTTAGAAGGAAATAAGGCAATGAGAGATAAGTACCTGTTACTACAGCCAATTCATGGCCAGCTCTCCTCTGACAGGCAGGGCCTGGGGAGTGGTCAGCACGATATATTAAAGGTCTGGGCTCTGGTGACAACAGGGCAGCTGTGGGCATGTCCTGTGGGTACAGACTACAGACATTACTTCCAGACCCAATTTCCCTCCAATGACCTCTTAAAGAAGATCAAGTCATTAGGAATGGGGGCCCATGATCACCAAGGCCTAGCCATCATGGCCAGCCTTGTCCATCCTAAGGGCTTCTGGGACTCAAATTGAGAAGACAAGGATGTCAAATTGATCTCTTCCTTCTTCCATGGCACTCAGTTTATGACCTTTTCCATGTGTAAGGACCTGTGGCTAGGCTGAGAGTTCCACTTCCAATGGCCCTCATGGTGGGCCAGAGAGAACTCAGGTGGTCTGGTCCTGTATTTCTCAAGCTGGCCAACAGGGGTCATTCTACTCTTGGCTTGCAACTAAGACAGCTGGTTATGATTGCCATCTTTCCAGTTTAAACACATAGAAAACTTTTCTGTGTGAAAAGGAATATCCCTACCAAAACATATTTTCACCCCTCCTCTAATTCCACTGGTAGGTTAGTGTTTTGTGGATGACCATGAGCAACCTTTCAGTCTAACATTTCCCATGGTTGTCTATAACAATCTTCTGACAATGGACAAAGGGCCTACAGCCTGAAGCATCTCCTCCCCTCAGCAGCTCCCAGGGAATAAAGAAACCATCCTCAGAAAGTGGGGTGCATCACCAAAATGAGATGAGGCCAGAGAAACATGAATCTTTGGCTCAAGGAGAAAAGAAATGGACCTGTGTTCAGAATATTTATTCTGTCGGTGGGTACCTCTGGCTGAGCTCCAGATGCTACTCAGTTGACCCTCAGCGACACTGATAAGTTCATCATTCCAACTCCTCCAAATCTGTCTTCTTAATCACATTCATTCACTCCTTCCTCTACCTACCAACAGTTGTTGGCTCCTTATCTCTTTTTGTGGCTCATTTCTCTCCATCTCCAACCCTTTATAAAAATGATGGTCTTGAGGGCCCAGTTCTGGGCCCTTTCTCATCCCATCCCCAGCCCAGGTCTCTCCTGAGTCCTATACCCTCAGATCCACTGGCTACAGGCATCAACTTCCAGATGTCTCCCAAGGACCCCAATCCAACACATCTACAGCAGATGTTGGCAGTGCTGCAACAGATCCCTGGCCCATACCTACTGCCCTCTTCTGCAGTTATTTGCTTAAGAGCTTTCATTGGTCATCAAAATCTGCATTGCCTGCTGAGGCATTAGGCCAAAAGTGCAAGGGAATTAAAGCATCCCTGCCCCCATCCCCAGGAGACTCTTTCAACCAAGGATGGACAGGAGTTGGTATACAAGCTTCTGAGTTCCCTCCCCCACCCAGGCAGGAGGACTCCCGAGGTACAGGTCTGCCTGGGCTTTCAGAGTTCTCCCACGGTTAAGCTGTAGCTGCCCAGAGGGTAACTGAGTAACTAGTGACTGGAGAACTCTGTCTTTAATGGTCACCTTAACTTCCTTTTTCTATCACTTTCTCATTTCCTTACGGTGTTTCTGCCACCTGACAAATAAGCTGCTTGCATACAAATTCTCATCTTGGACTCTGATTCTCAGGAAACCCAAACTAAGATTACCTGCATATTACTGTCCAAATAGAATACACTATCTTTTCCTCCACTAACCCTTCCATCTTGGCTCTGTCACAGTGATTGGTAACACTAGCTGTCTTGACTCCTCCTGCTCTCTGTTCTCCTGTCCTCTCTACCTCTAATCTACCACCAACTCCTGGAGGTCCAACCAGCCCCTCTCAGCTTCTCCAACTCCATGTCCCAGTCCCTGGTCCTCATCATTTCTCCTGCACCCAGCAACAGCCTCCTTCCTGCCCTGGCACTGCCCCATCCAACCTGTCTCTCTTCACCACAGTGAGAAGGATCTTTTAAGAACATAACCCTGATCATGTCACTCCCTAACTTCTAGGATCATCCCTCCTTTAGTTCCCTTCCCTCATTTACACCAGCCCTCCTAGCCTTGGAGGCCTTTTCATGCCCTCCCAGCCTTGAAGACCTGTAGTCATACTTAGCTCTCTGCCAGAAGTGACTTTTTCAATGTATCCAAATCTCCCAAGTCTCCATGTGCCTTCTACTCCAGGAAGCCTTCTTTTTTCCCTGGAGCCTTCCAGAGTGCCTATTGCTAACCCGCAGAACCAGCCTCTGTGAGAGCACACCATGGAGTTAGCTCACTCCAGCTTGGAGTTATAACTCTAAGATTCCTCCAAACCAGGCTCCAGACAGGTCATGCCCTCCCAGCTCTCCCCTGCCCATCTTGTCATAAGGAATATGATTTTCGGATCTCAAAGACCTCCGGAGGTGGGGTAGGGGTGAGATACCTGTGCAAAATGCCCAGGGGTCTGGACTCATTGGGAAACACTGGGCTCAGAGGTCAGAAGAGAAGGCTAGGATAGGATCAGAGGGCAAGGGTCAGGGTGCTGCAGCCCTCCTCCCCAAAATGAAGAAGACTTGATCTGAGCTAAGGGTCTGGGCCTCACGGACAGTCCTCTTGAGTGGAGTGGTAGGGCAGATGGGGCTTAGGAGCAACACTTACAGCCGACATGTAGTAGGACCTGGTGGCGCAGGTGCCAAGAGTCACGGTGGAAGCAGGCGTAGAGGCCGCTATGGCCCAGTTCCAAGCCATGGATCACAAGCTGAGAGCCGTTGAGCAGGTCAGGGGCCAGGTCTGTCCCATTTACCCTCCACGTCACCGCTGCATCCCAGTTTGCTGTCCCACACGGCAGAGTCACATCTGAACCTAGGCGCTCGTACTGCACGTGGGGTGCCTCTGTGGGGGGTGGGGAGAGCACAGGGCAAAAGTCACAGGTCACAGACCTGCCTGGCACCACGAGGTGTATGTGCATGAATGAGACACTGTGAGGAGTCTAGGCCAAGAGGCTCTGTGTCTGATGGCCTAACAGGAGATGAGGACTGTGTAAATGTTCTCTGTGGCTGTGCAAATGTATAGGTATGTGGGTGTCTCCAAATTTGTAGGTGTGAGTGCACATCTGGGGACTTTGTGCGTGGATGGATGATCTTCTGTGTGCATGTATGTGAGAGAAAGAAAGTTTGTGTAGCATGCTGGGAGGGGTTAAATATCACTGAAAACCCAGGTCACTTTCAGTCACTAGGTCCTTTAGAAAGTTTTCTTGACACCTGTGACCCTAACCTCTTGCCACCTATAGGCCCAGCTCCAATCACTGACATCTGCTACCCAGGCAAACTACTGATGAGGGGCCCTACTTATGGACTCCTCTCTCTGTTTCTTGTCCCTACTCCTGTTCTGCCACTCTACCTCTCCCCGACTCTGGCCTACCCCCTAATCTGCCCTGCTTCAGCCATCCAGGGTTTGGGCAGCAGCAGGAGAAGGGAGATCCAGGATGGGAGCCCTAGGGAACTCCTGGCAGCTCTCAACTTTGTAAGGCAGGAACTGCTGAGATGGGGGATGGGGGGAGTGCTGGGACCAAGAGAGCTCTCTGACTATTCCTCTCCTGCCCCCAGGAGGGGACTGTCAGAGCCAAAAGCAAACCCCAGTTCTGGCCTCGGCAACCCAGGCGTGATGGACTGAGCCCAGGAGACTGGAGTGGAAGGGTGGGAGGGAGCACCTGTCAAGAGGCAGCACTAGGTGGGGGAGGTGAGTAGGACACAGAAAATCGGAGACACTGATCTACAGACAACAGCGGAGAAGCAAACGTGTAGAGCGGGGTGATGTGAATCTAATCTCCTCATTCCTCATCCTGCCCCCCAAGCCTGGACGGACAGATGCTTCCCAGGTCTCGGCCAGATCTGTGGAGTGAGGGTGGGAGGGGAAGAGCAAAGTGAGGGGGGGCAGCAGTAGGGGGGGCTGCGGGATCCCTCGTTAACACTCCCTTACATCTCCCCTCCAGAGAGCCACCCCGCTGAGTTGGGGGATTTTCAGAGGCAATTCCTGTTAACGAGCCAATTAACTTGGGCCAGTGGCCTCTTAATTAGACTTGTTAACACCACCAGGACTGCAGGGGGTAGGGATCCCCCTATGCCACCAGCCACCCCCTCCCCTCCAACGCAGCCCTCTCCCCAGTACTGCTTTTCTCTGTGCTGGAACATCTGTCCCCATTTGCTGCCTCTGTCACCCTTCCAGTGCCAGGGTCTCTCTGTGTCTTCAGGTTTCTCTCCCGCTGCCTGTCTCTGTCTTGCCCCTCTCTGAGCCTCTCGGTCCCTGTCTCTGGTCGGAGGAGAGGGAAGTAGGAAACCCAGCCAGCCTTGACCACTTGTCTGTGGGGGCCTGGGACCAGCCAAACAAAGGATGAACGGCGGCGGAAGGGCGGTGGCTGGGGGCCTCGGAGGCCACAGCTGTGAGGCTGGACCAGAGACTGAATGGGGGCCTCCCCCTGACCAGAGGCCCAGTGTCCAAGGCTCAATCAAGCCACAGAGCTCCCCCAATCCACCAGCCCTAGCCATTGAGCCCCCCTCCAACCTCCCTTCTCAAAACTTGGAGCTTCCAGGAAACATGCCAAGCCCCTCTCTCTGAGCCCTGCCCCCTCCCTCACTAACAGACATTCTGCATCCAGCTGCCTGAGGAGAAGGCTGAAAACTGACCGTAGGGGAGGGGGTGTGGCCACCATGGTCCCAGCGGCCACACATCAACACTGACCAACAGCAGCTCAGAACTAACTTGGACCCAATGTGGTTCTTTAGTACTGCAGGGCAGGTACAGCCATAAGATGAGGAAACAGTCACCTAACAGCACAACAAATATAATGGCAATGGGATAACGCTCCCAAGTCACCCCGTCTGCCTCACAAAGGAAACAGAAACACAACCTGACAACAATGACAAACAAATAATGTAAGGGCAGGGCAGGAATGAAAAAATGACAACACAATGACAGAAGACAACTACAGGCCACAATGCAGAGGTAGAGGGGCCAACATGACATGACAATCACACACAACACACACTGTCACAACTGCTACAATAACACAACAATGGCAATACACACAGCCATGCAACAGCTCCAAAGACGGCAATGATTTAATCCTTTGTCTCTGGATAGCTCTCCTCCTGCCCTGTGGGTGCCCCTACTGATGTGCTGTCCATTTCAGAAATTAAATCAAGCAGCAGGGGGAGGATGGGGTTCTTGGCCTTGACGTGGTGACAAATGCTCCAAAGGAATCAGCTGTGAAAAGGTTGTTAGAAGCCAGGATGAGAGACAGAGACAGGATGAGGTCATGGACATGGAGAACACAGAAGGACAGAGCTGACGGCTCCCTCACACCTGCGCACACAGGCTCACATGGGGACCACATGCCGGAAACAATCCCCCTGGCGTCCCAAGCAACTTCACATCGCCACACACATAGGATAAGGACACTCACCACAAGAAGAACAAGCACACACAGAACAACTTTCCACAAGGTCACAGCCACACAGGGACACCATCCCATTTCAGAGATGGTTAACACCTGATACAAGATGATCATATGCATGCAGAGGGAGGGCACTGTCACCCAGAGGCACAGTTACACATAAGGACACAGTCTCACATCTGGGGAACAATTTAACAGGGACACAAACATACAAAGAGACATAAAGAAACTATCACACTATCACACATACAGTACAATCTCAACCACGAGGACAAGCTCCACAAAGAGCGTGGTCACACGTAGACAGACAACGTCACATGCAGGGCACAGCCCCCAAGGATACAACCGCACAGAAATGCATTCGAACAAGGACATGGTCTCACCCACACAAGAGCACAAAGACAGTTATACTCTCAGAGATTCAGACTTAACACTCAAGCCCTTGGTCACATGTGGCTCTGCCTTTACATGCAATACAGGGCAGGGGCCAAGCCAGTGGGAGTGGCCATTGGCAGGTCTAAGCAGGTGAGGTCAGCACAGGAGCCCAAGACAGACTGACTGCAGGAGGGATTAATGGGTTGACCTGGTGGTCCTTTCAGTCCCAGCCCATTGGGGAGCAGCCCTGGGGTGGGCTAGGCTCTTTCTGGGTCTCAATGTCAGTCTTACAAGGAAGAAGCCACCAGAGCCTTGACCCACCAGAGCCTCCTTGAACCCATACCCTTGAGGGTGGCAGGATCTGCTCTATGCCTGGGCCCCAGAGGTGCCCCCACCCTCTCTGCCTTTACCTAACCCAGCCAAGGTTGGGGTAGGGGCAGGACCCATCCAAGGGTAAAGCTCCCGACAACTTAGAGCTTGCTCAAGGAGTTTTGGGGTCAGACCTTATACTGATGTGGCCATGAGAGGTGCTGCCTCAAATGCAGTTCGAGTGCTGATGGTCAAGTTAAGAGGGCACCTGTTTCCTAGCAGTGGTGCAGTATCTTGTTCTGTGGGCTGTAGGAAGAACTCAGCCTTCACTGGACAAATGGTAGAGGAAGGGCAGGAGGCTGCCAATGGCCCAGCCTGAGCAATCCCTGCCTCCTCCTATCATTCTAGCTGACTGACCTATTCCCTTCCTTAGTGTGCCAGCCCTCTCCCACGCATCGCCTTGCCCATCCCCACATCTTGTTCTCAGTCTACCAACTCTGTCTCCATCTTCCCTCTAGGATAGGGGAAAGCAGTCTTGGCCACTGTCTCTCTCAGTGCCTTCCACTACACCCCCCAAAACCCCCCAGGGGACCCCATTTTCACCAGATAATATACCCGGCCCTATCCGTAGCAGCCCCCATCTCCTATCTCACCTGCCTGTTACCCTACAGCCACTCTAGTAGGAAGGGGAAGAGAACATCAGGCCAGAGATACCATCAGCACGGGACCACATGGAGTGACTGAAGGACTATGCACAAGAGACCACATCAGTGGGTCACCCAGTATATCCGTGTCATAGGACTCATGTCCTTCTGCATGTTCATATGTGGCAATGCCAGCAAGTGCCAGTTGTGGTCTTGGGTGGATCCACACAGCTGTGTTGAGAAGGGTTCATGCTCAGCTGGGCGGGGGTCAGCAGGGAGCACCATCCCACCCCCCCCCCCCCGAATCCTCTCCTCCAGCACTCACCCTGAGGACTGTGTCTCTGGGCGTAGACAACAGCAGTGGCGGCAGCAAGCACAGCACAGCAGGCCCACGGGACAGGAGCAGCCATCTGCTGGGAGAAACAGGGATGGGAGATGTCTGGGGAAGGGGCAGCATCAGCCCAGGCAGGAACCTCCTGGGAAGGTTCTCAGGCAAGACTGGGAAATCCCAGCCCTAGGGCTAGGACACCTTGACCCCAAATGCCCTTCTTAATGGGGCTCAGGATTCTCTTCCAAGCAATAGAAAGCAACACTATTGGAATCTGTAGGCAAACATTTGCTAAGATGGTAGAAGGCAACCTACAGTGGTTTGTTGTTCGATAAGGCTGCTGGTTGCAGGATGTAGTTAACCACGGGTGAGTTGTGGAACGTTGGTTATACTAGGGCCATTTTTCTAAAAACAAAAATAACTTTTATAAACATTGCAAACTGAAAGGATAATGTTTGGACTTAACTTGAGGTCTATACTTCTCCAAACTGCCTTGAATGGAAGGCCCCCTGCTGTGCCCTGGGGGGGGAGAGAGCCTGAAACCTGGATGTTTTTAGAAGCCCCTCATATCTGCACCCACCCCCCATGAGCCTTGCCACTGGGCTCTGGGATGTTCACAGCAGCAGGGTACCAGGGTCAGATATGGCTTTTGCTTTAGTGTACAATGACCAGGAGAGAAAGAGGGTATTTCACATATAAGTCCTTATCGGGGAACCAGCTCATCCTTCACCCCAGACATATGCCCCAGGAGCCTGAGACGCTCAGCCAGCAGATGTGCATCAGCGTCCACACACACCAATGTAGGTACACAAAGCACAGTGAGGATGTGTCCCCAGAATCTAGGATGGATCCAGTGGCCCCCTAATCTGTTATCCTGCTTCATGGGATGGATCCAACTGCACCCCACCCTACCCCAGCACAAGATCACACCCGAGGGCAGGGAAATAACTATTTCCTGCAGAAAAAGCCTCAAATATGACTCTCCTACCCTAGTGTGAGGAGAGAGGGGGACTGTCAACCAGAGAGAAGCAGAGATCTAGAGAGGAATACTGCCAGACACTCAACCAGGGTGAGTGGTACTCTCGGAGATGTAGCCTGACATACAGCCAAGACACTGGCCAGAGACACTCCCCAAAATGACCAGACAGAATTCCAGAGAAAGAGCTCCACACATGGTTGGAGAGATACTAAAGATACGGTGTGAGGCACAGTCAGATAAAACCAGAGAAACAGGTAGCTATAACCAGATAACCAGGCAGAGGCTAACTGACACACAACCAAAGGATCCACCAGAAATACCGTAAAATGCTTGGCACATGCAAGCAGACATACCACCAGAGAAAGAGCAAGAAACACAGGCAGAGAAACCATCAGCGACATAGCAAGAGAGCTAGAGACACTGTCAGAAACCATGCCAGAGAAACTGCCTGACACACAAGCAGAGAAATACCAGAGAAACTGATAGACACAAACAGGCATACACCCAAAAATACAGCTAGTGAGAGAGCCAGAGACATAGCCAGATGCTCAGTCAGGAAGTATCCACACCACTAAAAACACTGCCAGGGACACTCAGACACACAGACACACTGCCAGACATAGCCAGAGACACTGTCAGAAATTCTGCCAGACAAACAGCCAGACATACAGCCAGAGAACTGCCAGAGAAACTGCAAACAGAGCTATAGCAGGGAGGAGACAAATGTGGGTGTCAGCCTGTAGCAGCGGGTGGGAGAACTGAAGAGAATCTGACTTCCGGGGGCTCCTTTATGGGAGAAGGTTCCTGCCTACCCATTGCTACACTAACCCCTCACCAGGCAAGCCTCACATCTGCACCTGGTTTTCCTCCAGCCACAGCCACAGGTGCTCTGACTGCTCCTCCCTGGCACAGCTTGTCTCTCTAGGCCCAGGGTGGCTTGGCTACCCCTCCGACGTCAGTGACTCCCAGGGCCTTAGCTACCACTTGGCCTGACTCTTGATCCTCAGCTACTCCCCTATCTTCAACTATTCCTCAGGCCTAGAAGGTTAAGACAATGGCCAAAATCACAGTGAACAAGCAGTAGGGCTGGGGAATGAACCCAGGAACTGTCTGAATTCAGAAGCAGCTAAGGAGGAAGAGAGAGAGAGAGGCAAGAGGCTAGAGGCCTACCTAGTTCTCCACCTCAACCCTTGCAGGTAGCCCTCAGATACTCCCCCACCACCTCTGCCATCTGTCCATGCTTTTCTCTGCACAGCCAGGAAAATACTCTACCTCAGTGCCAGGCCCCACTGCCTACCACATAGGAGTAAGAACCAGGACATGAGGAGGCAGAGGAGACCAAGGTTAGATCACAGGATGAAAAAAGAGGAACACAGTGGCCCTCTGCTCCCGTTCCTTCCTGGTTCCAGTTGGGGATGCAGGGACAAGGAGACAGCCTGGCATGAGTGTGCATGCATACAAGCATGCATGTATGCACGCACGTGCATGTGCGCGCGTGCGCACACACACACACACACTCAGGCCCCCTCAGGGGGAGGGGTGGCTTCTTCATCAAAGTCGCCTCCATCAGCCCGATGAGTTACTGTAAGGGCCGGGCCCTGGGCCAACGGGGCTGCAGCCATGGGAGACGGGCGCTGCTGAGAGAAAGTGCTGCAGAGAGTGGGGGATGGGGTACCAAGACAGACACTGCATGGCTGGGGGCACCCAGAAAAGAGAAGACCCAGGGAGCAGGGAGCAGAGAGGGAAAGCCATGAGCCAAGACCCAGGGAACAAGAAGATACTAAGATAGGGAGAAATGAGAGAATAGACCCAGGAAGAGAGATAGAGACCACAAAGGTTGGGCAGGGATTCAAGGGCAAAGGAAGTGACAGACCCAGAAAGGGTCTCTGTGTCTACCCTAGAGCATCTCTTTAAGCCCATATGTCTCCCCCACTGCAAAGGGAGGATGGTGTCGGTGCCGCGTTCCTGGGTGCTATAGGGCTTCTTTCTCCCTGGAGATCCAAGAGCATAGCTCTCAGGAAATTAAGGTAGACTAAAACCCCACCCTATCCCACCCCATCTCTGCTCCTGCACATCCAAAAAGCCCCAAGCCAATTTCATTTCCTCCTTCCCTCAAAGTCCCAGCTGGGTCCATTCCCAGTTAGGGAAGCTGAGGCCAGAGGCATCCAGGCTATACCTCTGCCCTGCCCTAGCTCACCTCAGGCCACCCATTCCAGGGCAAAGAGCATCTTCCCCAAGAATTTTCCAAGTCCACACCCCATGGCTCTGGGATAAATCTGGAGGATAAATAAAGCCTTAGATAGGGGCTATGCAAACTAGCTGAGGCTCTCTGTAGACCCCTCCAGAGGGCCAATCTGGCCTCCAACGGGCCCCAGCCCTACAATGAGGAAGCAACAGAGGGCACTCCACTAACAAGAAAGGAGGCCAGTATCTAGCAGCCCAAACCCCATTAGCACAAGGAGCCTCCTCCTGACGTAGAATTTCACAGTGTCATCATTACACACGCATGGGTGTCACATCAAGAGACAAGTCCTGGGCCCCCAATTTACTGTCACTGTCCCACGGTGACACCAAAACACCATTACACAGTGCTAACAACACCCAATGAAAAGGACATGTTTCCATAGTTGACAATGACATACAGGGATGTTGATAGTCACTACAGTGACAACAAAAGCAGTGAGTGACAGTCACATATAATGACACCAACGAATGGGACAATGATACCTGTTGACACCGACACAATCACAGTGACAGTAATCTCAGAATCAAAGATGCAATGAGACTGACAGTCACATAGAGTAACAATGATGGTGTGTCCACAGTAACACAGGGATGGTGACAGTCAGACTCAGTAACATGGACCGTCATACAGAATAACACCAGCTCATAGTAATAATGGCACCATGGAGGCTGACAGTCACTAGCAATGACACAGACACGATGACAGACTCCAGATTAGGGAGGGGCCTCAATTACTCAGTTTCTGAGTCAGGCTTCCGAGGGGCCCAAGACCCCTCTTGCCAGCTCCAGCAAACTTCCAGGTGCCCTGTGCCCCCCACCCTCACCCTCAGAACCTGAGGGAGGGTAGGTGTGAATTTGGAGAACTCCTATTTATCCCTGCAGAAGGTTACACAAGCCCCACCCTCAGGAATCCGTGCCACATCCAGGGTTGGATGGTGGGGGGCGGGGTTCCGATCATCACTGGCTGGGCCCAGCTCTAACTGTGAGTATTGATGTGCAACGATATGTTCTGAGCTTTAAGGCAGTAGTAGTTGGTGTGGGTATGCTGAGGTCAGGTAGGCTCAATCTGGTCTGAACAATGAACGAATAGGGAGGGCCCATGTGGTGCTCCCCAAAACTGAAACCCAACCAAAGTCACTGGCCTGGACTACCCTCGCAGAGACTTGCACCAGGGTGAGTTCAGGAACATGTATATCTGCTGGGGGACATCAGACCCATGGCATGCCCAAGGTGACATTTCCGAAGCTTTTAGTCCCCCTCAGTAACCCCAGACTCCAGAATCCTTCAGTATGAGGGAAAAGACACTTTGTCCTAGGACCTGTCCCCGTCCTCTCTCCCCACAGCAGCTGTAGAGGACCCATCCTGAGAAGAGGCAAGAACGCAGGGCAGGACACAGCATGGACTGACTCAAAAGCCTAGAGAACTCTAGAGGCCTCATACCTGCAGAGGAATTAGGGTGGAGCAAGGAAAAGAGACACCTTCACTTGGAGGCAGAGAGAAAATGAGAAAGCAGTGGCAGTAACAGGGACAAGGATGTGGTGGGCAAGGAGGAGCAGCACTGGCCGAAGGGGAGCCTGGGAGAGACAGTCAGGGCTGGCTGGAAGCTCCAAGAGGGGGAGGAGGGGCTAAGGCCGAGAGGCCCCCAGATCCCACCAGGCCTAGGCAGCCTGGACAGCGTAGGCGGTGGGGGCGGGGGCAGAGGCCTGAGCAGTCCAGAGGGTGTGTGTGTGGGGGGGGGGGTAAAGGCCAAGGAGGGAGGCCTGGCCCCTGGCAGCTGGCCCAGCAGACCCCCCACCAGGGAGGGGGAGGGCCTGGGTCAGGGGCCAGCTTCTGGGGCTGGGGCTGGCTGGCCACTGGGCAGGCTCCCACTCCCTGTGGTGTCTCTACCTTCTATCTCTGAGTCTCTTGTCTCTGACTTTCTCTCTGAATCCAGACGTGGCCTTCCTCTCAGCTACTAGTGCCCCCACCCTGAGGGGCATAGGAGCCATGCCTGGGCTCAGGATTCAAGCCTTATCTCCTCCTGGGCTACCACATCCGCACTCACTCCAGGGTCAAGCCCCCATGCTCAGGGGAAAGGCCCCCATCTCCCTCCATAGAAGGGGGCAGAAGTTGAGCACCAGTGGGAGGGGGGCCAGGAGGGAGGCAGGGGGAGCAGTCCCCTAGCTCCAGCCTCTGGCTGAGGTTGTGGAAAAGGAGGCGGCCCAATGTGAGTGAGTTGGGGGGGGGCGGTATCCGCACCTGCTGTTGTGACCTCTACAGCCGGAGATGGGGGCCTGGGGGCGGGGGGACAAGATTCCAATGGATTTTGGCAGCAGCCAGGACTCTGAGTGTTCAAACCCCCCACCTCCAGCCTCTTGCACTGTGGGGACCCTGAGATCAGTATGTGCGTGCCCTGCTGCACGTGTGTGCAACTGTGCTGTGGGTGGAGCCTGGGGCCTTCCCATGATGGGCCTGGCTGGGCAGCGGGGAGGTGTCCTGGAGAGGTGAGAATCTGAATCCCGCCAGGCCATGCCCACATGTAGAGCCCTACTCAGGGCCCTGCATGCTGCCTGGTGACCTGGCATGAGCTTGTATATGCACATATATGCAGGCTTGGGCTTAAGCAGCCCTCTCGGTGCAAAAGGTGTTGCTTTCTCCCTCAAAGGTCATCTGGTCCAATCCCCTGCCTTCAAATAGAGAACAGGAAGGGGCAGGTAAGTACATATCTTCCCTTTGGGCACAAGGTCTCTGGACAACTTCAAAGAACCTGGGGCACAAGTGCCAAATTCCCCATCCCCCTAGCCTCAGTCCAGAATCTCTTCTGGCTTCTAGAAGAATCAGGAGGACCCCTCTACCTAGAAGAGGGCCATGTTCCAGTCAGGTTAAGTGTTCAGGGACTGGGGGTTGCTCTTTTTGGAGAGACAGACTGCTGCAGCAAGGGGTTAGATAACTGGAAGTACTCCCATTCGTTGGTGGGGGATGGGCAGAGCAATGACGGTTGTGGGGGGCATCCCAGCTGATGAGGCAGGGCAGGAAGGAGGCTGCAAGGTCTTCCATGGAAACAGAAGGATGGACAGAATAGCTTTCCAGACTTGGAAGCTGTGACAAAGACCGTTCTGCCTCAGCATCTCTCACTACACCCCACCCCGGGCCCCATCACTGCTATGGTGCAGACACACCCTCTAATACATACACAGAGGCCTATACTTGCAAGTTTGTGTACACACACACACACACACACACACACGGTGGGGTGGGGGGCAGGGGCGAAATTGCATGTGAACATTGGTTTCTAACAAAAAGAACTGAAAATGGTCTTTCTGACAGCTAGAATGGAGTAGGGGGAACAGAAACTTCGCCTGTCTTCATGTAACAACGTCCTGTTCTCCCTGCCCCCCTAACACACACACACACTGCACACACTACTTCTGAGGAAGCTTCTGGTCTGCTGGGCAAAAGCAAGCCACCCTTCCTCCCCCTTACTCCTCTCCTCACAGTGGGGAAGCCAGAGCAATCTGTTCCTGATGGGTAAACACAGGCATGAGTACGTGCGCACACATGCTCACACACACACCAGCAATTCGGGGTCACATAGCACCCAGTGCTTACTTCTCTCTGAGATGTAGCACACACTGGGGACTCTCACTACCACCTGGCAGAGCTCCCGAAAGCCCTCCCTACCTCTGCATACACACAGCCAGAGCTTCACAGACACACCCAGGCAGCCTCTCACAGACACTGGCACCCAGAGTTCACCATCGTGACCACACATCTTGGCCCTCCCACGTGGACACCCACTGCCACAGCTTCACACACACTGTGCATGCACACACGTATTACAGTCACAGTCATAGCACAGACCCTCACATGTGCTCACTCAAAACAGGCACAGTCTCACATATGGATGCCATCACACATTCAGAACAGTCTATCTTCCACACAGATACCATCGCACCTCCAGAAACTCAGTCCCCCAGTCACCCTCAGCCTCTCCTGCTCCCACATTCAGCAGTGAGAAATACAAAGATACACACTCAGAATAGCTACTCGATGCCAGAACCTTGGATTGCCCAGGCTGCACTTGGGGGGAGGGTGCTAAAGCTCAGGGTAGCCTAAGGAAGAAAGGAAAAGGGAAGGAGGAACTTTGTTCATCCCCAAAAAAGCAAATAAATATCTGATAATTTTCTAGGTGGCTCCTTCCTCCCCTGACCCTGCTTTCCCAGCATCCCAAAATAAGCGGAGATCCAGGCCAGACAGGCAGGGTAAGGAAGCCCCTGGGTGAAGAGATGGTGGTACTGGTAGCAAGAGCTAGAAACCCCCAGAAATCAGCTCACTCCCAGACCCCTCCTGCCTTCCCTCAGCACCCCCTCTTCTCCAGGATGAGGATCAGCAACAGTTCTCAACCTAGCCACTTGCTGTGTGATCCTGGTCCTCTTCAAAACCTCTCTGTGCCCCTACCTATCTATGGTGCACCTGAGTGTCAGGACTGGCTGTAAAAGGCAAGATAAGGAGGAGATACGGCTCAGACCTCAACCTCCAGCCCCTGCCAAAGCCCTGTCATCACTGTTAGGCCCAAAGAGAGATGGGGACAGCACTGGCCAAGCAAGTGCTCTTCTAACTAACCACTGAGGACAAGAATCGTAAAGTGTCCTTGGACCCTTCAGCCCTGCCCCCCATCACAAGAGAGGACGCTCTGTCGCTGTCCAGGCAGAATGGAATCCAAGCTGTGCTGGCCAGGCCCCAACCCGGGAACAACTGGCAATGCTGTTGACATCCTTACCACTTGCCACTCCAGGTGTAGCTTGGGCCCTAACACCCTATCCTAAAGGGAGCATGGTAGCGCTCCATGGAAGCCAGGCAGGGGAGCAAACACCAGACAGCAGGATGTAAGGAAACCAGGTAGGGCTATTCCATTAAGCCCAGGTAATAGGGACTTAAGGATAGTAGATAGTGGGAACAAAAGAAATCAGGCAGCAGGGTCTAGGAAAACCAGGTGACAGAGCCCAAAAGAACACAGGCTATGGGGACCAAATGAAAGTAGGCAGTGGGGACTAAAGTTTGCTAGGAGGTGGGGACAAATGAAGCCAGGCAAGAGGCCCACAGGATGTGAGAAAAGAAAGATATCAAGAGCTCATCCCCTCTGTGTAGATGTCACCCCCACACCCTGGACCTCTCTCTCGGTAGTCCCCTTCCCACCCAGGTGGTGGTCCCCTCCCCCAGGCCAATGGACACGGCCAGAGCCCCCTCCTCTCTCAGAGGCCTCGGCCGGTTTCAGCCAATGGGCCCCAGCCCCATCCCTGGGACCTCAGGAAGTCCCAGTCCCTCCCACCGGCTGTAGAGGCAGGGGGGCTGGAGGGGGGGGGGGAGAGAGAGAAAGAGAAGAGAGACAGCTTGGCAGGGGGAGCGCGCCGAGCAGCCGCGGGGGGCGGGGGCCGAGAAAGGAGCGGGAAGCTCCGAGGCGGGCTGGCGGGCGGCGCGGGCGGGGGCGTCTCAGCGGCGGCAGTGGGGGTGACAAGTTCTCCGGCCCTGCGGCCGCGCGGCCACTGACCTGGGTCCCCGCGCAGGCGCCCCGTCGGTGCCTCCGGCGCTCCGTGGGTCCGCCCGGCAGCCCGCGGGCATCGGGCGCCCGGGGCTCGGGCCCAGGAGGCCCGGGCCGGCCCGGGGGACACGAGCCCCCCGCAACACCGCGACTCCGGACAGGCGGGCGGGCTAGGGGCCAGCCCGAGCTGTGAGCGAGCGAGAGAGCAAGCGACCGAGGCGGCGAGCGAGCCGGGAGGAGGGGAGGAAGGAGCGCGCCGCGAGCGAGCGAGGCGAGCTAGCAGAGGGAGCGAGTGAGGGACGGCAGGCAGTGAGGTCATCCTTTGAATCTAATTGTCTGAGTCAGGAGGAGATGTGGCACTTGATGCTGGGGGAGGGGAGGGGGAAGGGACCCTCGGCTCGGAGCCTCGGCCCCTCCTCACACCCAGGGCGGCCCGGGCCTCCCTTCCCCCGCTCAGGGCGAAGTTGCCTCAGGCCAACTCGGGTGGACCCCTGCCTTTCTCAGGGTTGACTGACCTCTGTAGCCAGGGGCGATCAATAAGCCGTGGGTCCCACATCACCCCCAGAGAAGTGGCCACTTTCCTACTCTCTGGGGGGGATGGCGACCCCCACCCACGCCCAGGCCATGGTTCCTAAATTTCTAAGGGTAATGTTAGGCACCCAACCCACCTCCAGGTCACATTCCTGCCCTTTGAGGATAAAGGGGAAACTTCAGCCAGCCTTCCAAGTTACCTTCGTGCACTTTAGGAGCATGGAGTCCCCAATTCTATTCCCTGTTACTTCTTGCTCTGGGAATTTCAGGGAATCTGGACATTGAACCCCAACTCGCCTTCCAGCCCTCTGAGAATAATAGTGCAATGCCACCCAATCTTCCAGTTACTGCACTTTGGGGGGCATAAGGACCCCCAATTGACCCCGAAAGTCTCCCTATTCTACGTGCCCAACTATTTAAGAGAGGCAAGAATCAGGTCCCTAGGGGCTGCCCAGGGAACCAGGCTACTCCATGGTGGGGGATGAAGGGGGACAAGATGGTCCCTGAGCCAGTTAGGTCTGCACACCCATGCATGCACATATGAGCACATGTACACATGTGTAAACACACAGTAGGGAGCACCAGGCAGCTGGGGATGCTCACACTAAGGGCCAACACCCCTCCCCTCACCCCATGGGGGGAGGGATGATAAATATTTAAGGGGCTTTTAGCTCAGAAGGGGATGAAGCTGGGGGAGGGAGGGGGATCCACGATGCCTGATTAATGGGGTTACAGGCTTGGATCAATCCATCCGCCCGCTGCTCGCTGCTCCCTCCTCCCTCCTCCTCCCTCCTCCTCCCTCCCTCGGCCTAATGCGCTTTATCAGGAGACGCTTTTCTGACTTGGCAGCATCGGGTGTTTTAAATAGACCCATTTAGAGCAGGGGTTGGGGGGGAAGGGGGGAAGGGAGACAGAGATTGAGACAGGCTGGGAGACAGAGATAATTCAGGAGAGAGACAAGCCCCGGAAGAGAGACTGGGAGAGACAAAAGGAGACGCAGAGACATGGAGATAAGAGACTGAGGGAGGCTGATATGGGAGGGGGTAAGGGGAGGCCAAGGGGAAGCTGGGGGGGCAGCAGAGCAGAAACAAACAAAAAAAGAGACAGAGAGAGGAAAGGAGCCACCAGCAGGAGGGAGAAACCCGGAGAGGGGCTCTCTGCAAGGGCTGAGTGCTAGCCTGGGAGACAGCAGATATCTTTATTTCCAAAAACAGTTTTTCATCCACTTTGTTAAATTAAAAATCTGTTTTTAAAGTGATGCTGGAGGTGCTGCGGAGGGAGGGTGGACAGAACTGCCAAGTCTTTCCTCCCAGCCTCCTCTTCCGGCCCCCACAGAAGCTGCCTAACCCTTAACTAACCCCAGGAGTGTTCTCTAGCTCCCCTGCTCTCTGTGATCCTCTGGGATCCCCAGAGACACAGTCAGGGCATCAGAGCTACTGTTCGTTGGCAGGAAGTCCTTCCTGCTGTCTGGCCTCAGTCCCTCCTGCTGCAGGGAGCTCAGTCTCTTGCCCAACCACTACTAGCCTTCTCTTCTCCAGCCCCTGTTCCAGCTCAATAAGGTGATCCCAATTGTGGGGGAGGATTATGTGCCCTCATAGAAGTAGCTCACTTTACCATCAAGCCATGAGATTCCTCCCAGGTGTGCCTCCTATAAATATTTATTATCTATTGTTGTGTAAATCCGAACTTCTATCAGATGCCTTACCCTATGTCCTTAGGTCCTTTGGGAACAGTGGATTGGAAGTTTAACTCTCTACAGTTTTCTGGAGCCTCCCTCCTCTTCAGAACCCCACTTCCATTTTAAGTCCCTTGTATGGCCATGCATCAGCCTGGGATACCCCACCCCACCCTCAAAAACATCCCAGTCCTAGTTCTGAAGGGTCAGTCAGTCCCCGACTCCTGGGCCGGGAAAATGGCCAGTCTGTTTGGGAGCTGAGATGAAAAGCCGGCTGGCCTTTGTGGGCCTCTGGCGGGTTTTGGACAATAGGCCCTTCCGTTCCGCTCCAGCGCCTCGATTCCTTGGACGCCCCCACCCCGGGCTGCCAATCGGGGGCCTTGGCTGGCCTTAATGAAAGGCAGGGAGAGTCAAGCCCAGCCCCATGGCTGGCCCCAGAAGATTTTGGAATTTCCGACCCCCATCCCGTCTACTCCAAGCCCAGCTGCTTCCCTAATCAAGCCAGAGAGATGCTTTGGGGGCAGAGAGGGAGCCTGACAATGAGAGAGAAACATACTCCCACATCCAGGATTCAGCCCTCTCAGTACAGAACCCAATTTTCTGACCTGGCTTTGCCCTTGCCTGTATGACTGCGGGTAAGTCCCTTCCCCTTTATGGGCCTGTCATAGGGGCATGAAAAGCCTCAGGAGGAAGAACAGAGGAAGAGAAGAAAGGGATCTCAGGCCCTCCTTCACTCACATCCCCAAACATATACAGCCCCACAGCACCAGCCTGATACCCGGTGACAGACCTGCCTCATCTGGGTCCCCGGCACATACCTCTTCACCACTGGCCGTATACTGAGCACATCAATGTCCTCCTCCTCCAGACCAACTCTTTCCAAGACTTTCAAAACCAAGGCGGCGGATGATGTGACAAGGCTGGATTCTAGAAGGACAAAGGGCACAAATCAGAGGTCACGCAGGACCCACAGGCCTTAGTCCAACTAAGAACTCATTCCACCCAACACCACTGAGAGAAGGGGAGACTGAGGCAGGCAGCAGATAAGTGTCTGGAAACGGGAAAGTTGAGAATAGTCCCAACTCCCTCCTGCACCCCAAGTTGACTTCAGGTTCTAAACCACAGGGACAAAGGGAGGCCAGAAGTGGCCTAACATCACTCACAGATACATACTCATACCCACAGACAATCCAACGTCCCCAGACACCCAATTCACAGACACAAGTACCTCCACATCACACATTTTCTCACGTGGGCACTGGCAGGGCAAAAACACCCACCATCACACTATCCTCTTCCTCATCACCACTATGATTTATTGAGCATCTGTTATATGCCAGGAACTGTGTCAAGCACTTTATATGCATTATCTCATTTAATCCTCATGACTTCTCCATGAGGTAGGTTCTATTATTATTCCCATTCGACAGTCGAAAAAACGAGGTTCAGGGAAATTAAGTAACTTGCCTAAGACCATATAGTTGATCAGTTCCAGTGCACAGATTTGAGTTCAAGTCTAGCTCCAAAGCCTTTGTGCTATATTGGTTTGCCTCTGCAGTTCTCTCTCTTGCCTGCACAATGCCTTTCCCAGTAACAATAGTAACAGCTAACACTTGTTCAGAGTTCTTAATGAGTCAGGCATCATGATAAGTACTAAACATACATATTGTACTGAATCATCAAAACAACTTTAGAGTTAATCCTGTTTCCATTTTACAGATGAAGAAACTGAGGCTCAGAGAACAAAAGTGTCTTGCCCAGAGTCCCACAACTGATAGCTGATAAGGAAGCTAGCATTGTACTCAGGGCTGTCTCGAAAGCCACTATTGCTTCAATGGGCTCCAGTCACTTAACAGAAGAGATCCGCAGGATCCAACTTCCCGTCTCCCCCACAAAAAACAGGTCCCAGGTGTGTCTGCCAAAGGAATGATCAGGTGCCTCAACACATACCCATGAGGAAGGGTCATCCATGTCATCCGGCTCTGACCAAAGATGCAACCAGACAGAGATGGCCATAAACTAAAATAAGGTGTTAGAGATAGGATGGCTGGTGGCAATAGATACAGACATACCAAAAGATAGGCAAACAGAGGGAGAGGGAGAGGTTAGAGATGGAGAGACACACACAGCAGACCAAAGAATAAGAGACATTTGGGAAACAAATGCCCAATAGAGGGAGAGGAAGATACAGGCAGACATGAAAAAAAAACAAACAAATATGTACCAACATCAAAAGACACAGACACACATAAAGAGCCCTCTAGGGGTGCCTGGCTGCCTCAGTCAGTAGAGCATGCGACTCTTGATCTTGGGGTTGTGGGTTCGAGGCCCATGTTGGGTGCAGAGATTACTTTAAAAAAAAAAGAGCCCTCCAACCTTCACAAGAAAAAAAATTGTGTAAGCAAACAAGGCTCAGGCTGTGCGTGGCTTGTGTGTATGTGTGCATGCACACATGTTGGGGGTGTGTGCAGAGTCTATCGGTCTGTATCGCTACGCACATTACACCAGCTGTTCCAGCAATTTCATCTGATTAATAATAAATGCCCCATAATTACAACGCTCCCCTAGCCCTCCTTCCTGTTTTTTGTCAGCTGCCGCCAGGCCAGCCCCTTATGGACCCCACGGCCCTCTCCATCCTCACCTGCTGCCTTCTAGTAGACTGAGAGGACACAAGCTGATGGAGGAGGCCAGACTCCGAATCTGAGGAGGGAATACCCATCTTTCTTAGATTAGTGCCCTCTGCCTCCCAAGTAAAAGACCATCTCCCTTAGGTCCCACTCAGCACTCTCCCCTATCCTAGGTATAACCTGTGACCCCTAACATGGCCTAGGGGCCCAAGTCTAAGAAGCAAGAGATAAACTCCAAACTCCCCTTGCCCACTCTTTATCACTCACTGGCTGAAAGAAGTCTCCATTCACAAACTTCCCCTAGCTGTGGAACCCCACAGACTCACAGGAGGAAGGAACTAGGTCAGCGGCCCCCACTGTATCATTCCAACGCAGAATCTCTGCCTACTTGTGGTATCCTCATGCTTTGGACACTGGGTGGCTCCGCCTCCATTCCTGAGCCCCCCGAAGGTCCACCTCCTTCCAGGCCTCCCACCCTAGCTCTCCAAGGCAGCTCTATCAGAATCAGCTGCGGGTTTGTGCTGATCTGTTTCTAATCGCTGGGGCCTGGTTCACGCTTGCCCCCCCCTCAATATTGATTCCATTATTTGGAGAATCATTGACGTCAGGGACCTGGATGGGTGCCAAAACCGCCTTCTCTCTGGGCCTGGGCGAGGGCCCAGCCCCCCCATTCCGTGATTTCACAGAGGGGCCCATAAAGGTCAGCTTACAGGCCAAGGTCACACGGCATCTGCCCTCAGAGGCCAGGCTCTTCTTACCTTTTTGGAACCACTGTACAGCATCCATCTCCAGGGAAGAGGGGATACACAAAGGCCTGGGGAGTCAGAAGTGAGGTGAGGGCCTATAAAAGGGGGTGTACAAGAACCTAACTGGGACTCAGGCTGCAAGAAGGGCTCTAGGAGGTAGAGATGGGGGCAGTGGCTCAGAAAAGGCTACTTAGGGAAGATTTTTTTCTTTGCCACACACTTGTTTTGGAATATCCTGAAGCTGGACTTGAAATGGTTACCACTGACTACTTAATTTTTACATCTGATATCAGATGCATCTTCAAACTCTCCAGGAAAGAAATTCTAAACAGTGTAAGATACCAGACTACCCTAAATGTTGCCATAATTTGAAGAACTGGTACCACTATTTTTATAAATCTTTGTTCTACATACAACAGAAGCTCTGTCTCCTGTGCATCTCCTGCCCATGCTGCCTCAGTTTCCCTATACTCTCCTAGTCTCTCCTGGCTCTGTGTCTATCTTATCCAAATGGAGCTACTGCTACACTAGCCCACACAAGCAACTCCTGGGCTCTGGCTGGACAGAGTATTTTTAGGATCCGAACCCCGTGTTCTCAGACAAACATTAATAACCAATACAGACAGTTTGTGGTGCCCACAGAAGCTAAACAACCTCAGAGCCTAGCCTCTGTGGCTCAGAGACGGGGTCCACTGCCTTGGCTAGAGTTCAAGAAACCCTGACCTAGAGAGACCAAGGGACACATTCACAACCACAAGAGAAAATGACTTTCCTCCTGAAAAATCCTGAAGCTGAGGAGAGGGCAGAAGTGACTTCTGACCTCTGCCACAGAGTCAGTCATCGCCCTGCCCCAGGCTCCCTTAGTCCCAGCCTTTTCGAGGAAAAAGCTGCCTATCCTCTGTACCCCTTCTCTGAGTGCAAGAAGGTCCTTCTTAGTCTGCAAATCATTCAGAGGCCTTAATACAACAGAGGCTGTTGGGTCTCAAGCCACAAGCCCCTCTCCCCATGGTCTATCCCACTCAACAATTCAATTCCTCAACATTTACTGAGCACCTAATTCGTGTCAGGTACTGTGCTGGCAGTTGAGGATATGGTCCTGTCCACATGGAGCACTCAGTCTGATGAGAGAGAAAAAGATGTATCATTTACTCAACACCACCCTCTTACCAACGAGTGTTGCCAGGGGCAGGGTACAGTAGTGAGCAGAGAGACCCAGTGTCCGGGTCCCACAGAGCTCACAGGCAATTACTATGTAACTTTGCTGAGTTTCGTAAGGGGAAATTATAGTGTATGGTGTGGCATACTAACCATCCCAGGTCTGGAAAAACTCCTGCAGGATTGAGGACTCTTAAGTCCATTCCTAAACTCCAGGAGCCCTTGCACTGACCAAAAGTCACCATTATAGTCTAGCTTCAGTTCCTTGCACTGTAGCTGTAGCCCCAGCTTCCGGGAGCTGGTTCCACAAGGAGCAGGGTCTAACTCTTCCCCATATCTGCCCCAGCTCCCCCTTCCACCACTTGGCCCCCAGAGTTCCTGGCTCTGGTGACCCCCCCAACCCAGCATGACTCTGTGCTTTGGGGGCTCTCTTTGCCTTCTAAAGAGGTAAAGGGGTGTGATGATCTCAGCACCCTCAGCCCACAGGGACCACTGGCCTCCCCAGCCCCTCCCCACAGGAAGCTGGAGCCTGGGTGAGTGTGGTCACCCAGGGCTACAGTTTACAGAGCTGAGGTCTCCCCAACTTTCTTCACCCTATGGTGGGTCTGGAGGAGGGGTCAGCTCTCTTCTCAGCCTCCTTGCTCTCTGGGACCCCCCCAAACTAGGCACACATGGTCCCCCCAACCCATCTGCATTTCAAAGAAAATCTGCTCCATATGTTTCCATTCATTTACACTTCAACTCACCATGGGGGGGCAGAGACCAAGACTCCAGTCCTTCAAGCCCCCCCATAGGGGGGCTGGGGAGCATGTGTCCCCTTCAGGGACAGGGAACTGATACAGCTGAGCCATCTGAGCCTGAGGGCCAGATCTGTGCTGCTGTCGGTGTGCCCAGGGGGTGATTATGGACCTCAGGCAGCTCCAACTTGCTGACCTCCACAGCAGAAGGATATGTAAGGCCAGCAGTGTCTCCAAGGCAGGTGGAGTACCAACATAGTTTACAACTTAACCCAACCTTCCCCAACAGAGCTACTGCTTTTCTGGAGAGTACAGTAAAGAATGCTGGTCATACTGTACAGACAAGATAAGAGCTCCATAGACACTCCAGGAGACATTGTGAGATACGACATAACTTGGCCCCTACCCCTCTCCGGCCAGGGCAGAAGACAGAAGAGGGTGGGTTTTAGTCCAGTTTCTCCTTTCAACTACCTTCTCACCACAGATCCAGGCTACCATCTCCCTTAGAATCAGAGATTCAATACCCTGGGAAGGTCAAAGGGGCCAGAGGTCTACCTACCCTCTCACCAAGTCAATCTTGACACTCCTCCCATACTAAGGATGACTGGGATGGGAGAAATGTCTTGGGAGGACATGAGTCTTATTTTCCCACACCAATTCCCTTAACCACAGAGGGGGGTACCCAAAACTATTTAAGGGGGAGTCATGGGGACTCTAAGGGTACATATCACTCCTGTACCAAAACGCCACTCAGATCTTCCTACCAATAGCCTAGTCTTCTTGCAGAAAGAAAGGCAAAAAGTTTAACTGGGTGAGTGTTTCCCACAACCCTCTCCATCAGTCCACAATCCAAATCAGTGACGTGCCCAAACATGTATCCTCTCTCCTTCCCACCTTTGGAGGGACATGTCTTGTAGCAGTTTCTGTTCCTTACCTAAATGCCCTGCTCTACACTAGAAACCAAAGAAAGCATGGGCGTATTTGACTATGAGTTCACCACAACCCTAGTTTGGGTTTGAACGAGCCCCAGGATGAAAGCATAACTGGGTGTGATTACAAGTATGAACCCCAGGCTCCCCATGTGAATTTAAATGTCCAGTGTGAGTCCAAGCCCCAGGATGGAAGTGAGTTCCTGGAATCACCAGGAATGCTAGTCTTGAGTGTGAACACTGGGTCCCGAAGTGATCCCAGAATGGAAGTGAGAATCTTGCTAGTGTGAATCTGAGTGTGAACTCCAAGATGGAAGGATGAGTCTATGAAACTCAGTGTCCTGTGTGAATCCATGGGTCTCAATGTAAGTCTATGAGCCTCAGAACAGAAATGTGCATCAGAGCGTGAGCATGAGTCCCAATGTGAGTCTGATGTAAACTAGGACTGAAGTGTACAGTCGGATATGAGCCCCAGAATTTAAGTGTGAATCTGAGTGTATGTCCGTATGCATTTAAGCGTCCCAGTGTGAATCTGACCATGAATTCTGAAGAAGCCCCAAGAAGAATGTGTAGTTTAAACTCCTAGTTTTTGCATAAGGTTCGGGGTCTCGCGGAGTATTAACCCTGATGGAGTGTGAACCGTAGCTCCATGTCCTGCTCAGGAACCCCAAGAACCAGTCCAGAGGATTTGTGTGGGTTTTGACAGCAGAAAGAGAGGCATAGTTTATTGAGACACATAGGCCCCTCTACCCCCAAGCCCTGGCTCGCCCTGCAGCCATAGGAATATTCAATCCTTAAAGTCACATTCCTACACAAGCAATGATACACCATCACACCCATAGTTAGACATACAAAAATACACTGTTTCAGACCCCCTGGACATACAGCAATTGTCAATGCAAACATACACCCAGCATTTCAAATTCCCACCTCAATGATTACAGCCGCATGAACATCCCCAGTGACACACACACAAACATACCAAGTATTACAAGCAAAACAACTAGTGTTACAGACACACTGGGACAGTGGCATGCAGACACACACCTAGTGTTGCAGACAAGCTGCCAACCACACAGACACACACAGACGCTTCTCAAAAAGAGCCTAGACAGAAAGAGAAAGAAAATCCTGAATTTTCAACAAGGCGTGAAATAGTCCTGCCCGCCTGAAGCTACTGAAGGGGGGAGGGGGCCAAGGGAGCTAGCGAGCGCGAGAACTAGACGCAGGAGGAGAGGCTCGGGAGAGGAGAGGAGCCGAGGAGGAGAGCTGTCCGTCTGGTGACCTCCCCGCGGCCCAGCCCCCACGCACGGGGAGATACACTACTCGGAACAACACAGGGACACCCAAGCCAGCTCACACAGAGCCGCACTGGAAGAGACACACACGGGCTGACTCACAAAGAGACGGGGATACACCACAAGCGGACTCACAAACACACAACAGAGGAGGTCTTACAAAGAGACACTGGAGGAAACCCACTACATGGAGATACAGGCGGACTCACGAGGGAACCACAAGCAGACTCACACGAAGACACACACACGCGGATTCACACGGACACACATACACTGGCAAACGCGCAACCGTCCGTTCACACCCCTGGGCGCTTTGAAGTCTAGATTTCTGCGGGAGAAGAAAGCCGCCTCCGGGCGCGCGGGGGTCACTACGACCCCCCAGTTCCGGAATTTTCCCAGACCCCGCGTACGCGGCTGAGGGGTGAGAGAGAATAGGGACACTAGGACAATCCGCCCCGGCCACCTCCCCCCAGCCGATTGTCCGCCCCCATCACCACCACGCCCAACCCCCGACGCGCCCGGACGCGGGGGGCCGCTTCTCACGCGCCCCCGCCCCCGAGTTTGCAGGCAAAGTTTCCCTTGAACTTTCCCGTTTCTCTCTTCCCCCGGGTCGCGGGCCCACGCGTGTCCTCTCCCTCTTCCCGCGCGCACGAGGGCCGCGGGTCTGTCGGTCAGCCCGAGGGTCTGAGGGTCCGGCCGCGCGCTGTCCGCCGCGGGGTACTCACCGCGCCCTCGGGCCGCCGGGGCTCCGCGCCTCGCCCTTCGACCACCCTGGGCAGGGAGCGAGGGACGGAGCGCGGAGCTAGCACCAGTGCCGGATCCCGCTGCCGAACCCCGCGCCGCGCCGGCTGGAGCCGCCGCCTCCGCTGCCGCCGCCGCCGCCCGCTCTGCACCGGCTCCTCGGCGCTCGGCGGCTTTAACCCCCCCATCCTCCTCCCTCCCTCGCGCGCTCCCTCCCTCCTTCCCTCGCCCATGTGACCGCGGGCGCCCGCTCGGCCGCGCGCGCCCTCGCTCCCCTCCCCCTCCCGCCTTGTCTCCCCGCGCCTCCGCGGCCGCGCGCCACGACCCCCTCCCGGCCACTGCCCTCGCGCGCCCCCGCCGTGGCACGCTCCCGCGCCTGGCACGCGCGGGCACACTCACTCTGCGCAGGCTTGGGAGCCCCCACTCCCACTCGACTCGCGCTCGCACGCGCCCTCCCCCCGCTGGCACACTCGCCCGCACTGGCACGCGTGGCCCCCTCACATTCGCCCTTCCTCGGGAACGCCCTCCAGACGGCTGTGGCCCCTGTGCTTCACGCGCAGGCCTGACCGCTGCTCTCAAAAACGCGCGTGCACACGTACCCGCACCCACTCCGCCCGACCCCCTAGGGACGCTGGGCGCGCCCCCTTCTCCCCCCCTCCCAGGTCGCTCATTCACACTCCCTCTCTCGCTCAGCCTTGGCCAGGTCTCTCTGCTGCTCAATGTTCCTGCTTGTTCAGGCCTTGCCTGCCTCGGACCGACACCCTGGCACACCCTGGGCCAATTCTCAGGGTCCTCCCGCAGGCATCTCTATGGGAGAAGCACGAGCCAGAGCCCCCAGACCCCATTTTGGATACAGGAGACCAGCCGTCTCCGCCCCTCCTCTATTCTACTGCTCCCAGCTATGACCACCCTCTCAGTCACATACATATACACCGCTCACGCGGAAGGAAGGGGGTTTTACGCTCCCCTGACCAGGATGGACCAGGCTGGGAGTCCAGGCCCACGTCTCCCAAGTCTCCGGTGAAACCGTAACTACCCTCTCCTTCCTTGGCCCGTGGGACACATGGCCTGGAGGGAAACCTTCGCTGGGATGAACAGGGTAGGGAGGGTACACCCTCTAATGCCTGGACGGGCAGTTCCAGAATGCGGGGCACGCGCGTGTTTGGCACTGGATGTTCACGCTTCGAGTTTTTCTTTCGCAGCCTCGGCCTCTGAGGGGCCAGTGTGCTCACTTCACTTGCCTCCGGGCCTCTGGTCTGGCTACAACAGGGGGGATTAAGGCTAGACAACCCGACCAACTTCTGAGGCCACGCGAGAGCGCAACAGAAAGGTTGAACACCAGAGGCTGAGAGCGAGTGGCCCACCCCCATCTCCACCCCATGGATTTTTCACCCGACCTTTGACCCATAATCCCTGCGCCTGGCCCCTCCCGGGAGCTGCTCCAGGGATGGGGGCGGGGAGAGGGGAAGGAACTATCTCGCAGTTTCCTCACACCCTTTCTCAGTAGGCTGCCCAAGCGCCGGGCCCTTTCCCAAGAAGTGCCTCAGGGACTCCCTTCTTCCCGCCACTGCCTGGGCTTTTCACTTTCACTTCCGTGGCTTCGGAATCCCCTCAGAGCAATCGGCAGGGGTCAGCTGGGGCTGAGGCTCAGAGAGGGCCAGCTGGGGCTTAAAGATACACAGCGAAATAGTGGCACTCAGCTGAGATCCCATACCCACCCACAGTAAGTGTCCCCTATCCGGCCTCTCGGACCCGCAGCGTCCAGATTCCCAGGCCACCGACGGAGACGAGATGGTGGACACTGGGAAAGAGCTGGAGCGGCGGGACGAAATGGGGGTGAGGGGAACAGGAATTGCCCCTCACCGTGCGCAGCAACTAGACCTGGATGAGGTTGGGTCCTCAGGGGGCCCCATACCCCTCGAGGGCCGACTGGCGCCGAGATCGGCAGGTCATTGCTGGGTTGACTTGACTTCCAGATCCTCCGATGTCCCAGCCACTGCCTTCTGCCAGGTTAAGAGCAGTGGGGAGTTCCGCCCTGGACAACGTGCCATCTCCACCTGGGGACTTGGGGGCTGTAGTCAGCAGTACCGAAGTCCGTGGTGCCGGGGCAGGGTCTGCGCCAGGCAACCAGGATCCGGTAACCGGACATGTCGGTGTGTCCGAGGCTTAGCGAGGACAAGAAGCGCACGTCGGACCGGATCCCGGAGTCCGTTGATCCTCAGCAACTTCCAGGCGCAACACCCTGGCCGCGCCCGCTTCCCCGGTGCCGCAGCGACACCTGGCGGGCGATGAGGGACGCTGGTATCCCGAAGAGGCTGCGGCTCCAGCTCAGAGGCGGCGCCCACCTATGGAACAGTCTGGGTGCGGCCCCTTCCCTTCGGCAGCCATAAGAACTGATTCTGCTCCCATCTGGGCCCGGGTGACAGATTACTCGTGGGTTTCTGCTCCCACAGCCTTCAATGCCCTATCTACCCACGAGCTTCTGAGGTTCCTAAGCCTCCGTGTTGAACCCTCCCATATCCCTGCCGTGGGGGTAAAGCCAGGCTTCTTAGGTGGGGTTTCGAAGCCCTTGCAGGATCTGGCTCTGTCTCCTCTCAAGGTTTTAAAATTTAATTTTATTATTATTATTTTTTTAAGAAAACTCTACTCCTATCGTGGGGCTGGAACTCACAACCCTGAGATCAAGAGTCGCATGCTCTAAGGACTGAGTCAGCTAGGCACCCCTACCTCCAACAGCACTAGCTCTGCACCAGCCTCCTTCTCTGTCATAGGCACACTTATTCTTAAGCTAAACCCCGCTTCACTGACACTCTGCCCTTAGTCCCACCCTATCTTCACCCATCTTCAACATCTGCTTCTCAGGTGAGGGACAGCAGGAAATAACGACCTTAGTTTAGAGCCCTAGTGTCCTGCAAGTGATGTAGATTTCAGATTTGATAACCCCAAAAGGACTTGGGAAATTGGGGGAAGTTCGTCTTGACTTTTGAGTCCTTGGAGTTTTACACTTGCCAGGAAATAGGGGTCTGTGGCAGGACTTTTGGCTCAACCCTCTTCCATCACCAATAGCAAAGACCCTTCCCCATTCCTACCGTTGTGCTCTCAGGGAAGGAGAGCTTCTATCCCACCTCCTATGGTCTACCTTTTCTATAGAAAAGGTATTTTCTAGTGATCCTTTGGGAAATGATGCTCTTCTAACATGCTATATACCATCAGAAAGTTCCACTGTGGGTCACACACTTGGCTACCCAAAGTTACAAACACACATAGGCTCTCTGTCTTACCTACAGATGTCAAACACACCGTCATGTAAAATAACACAGTTTCAAAGAGTCAAAGGTTTATATTCAACCACGCTATGGCACACTGGGAGTCAGGGTCCTCTGCTTGGGACTGGCAGCTAGAGGTCCCAGAAGGCCAGGGGCCCCAGAATCACACGCTTATACACCATCACCACACATAGACACAGTCACACACAGCCATGTACTCAGTCACACAGCATGTCACATAGGCACATACACTCTCAATCACACAAAGTCCCACACTGGGGTTTGGCAGTATGGGCGGGCTCTGGGAGGCAGTTACGTAAAAGCCCTCATAGCTCCCGCCTCTCCCCCCCTCGCTCCCCCTCACCGCGCCCCCACCCCCCCTGCTTCCTCTCCCAGTGCCAGCGCCCGGGGCGGCTTGGCCGGGGACCGGGAACAGCTCGGCCTCGCGGAGGCTCCAGGCGCCGAGAAACCCGATCCCCACACAGCCCCAGGCCGAGCTAGGCAGGGGGGCCCCTTGAGCACCCACACACACTCAGGGTCCAGCCTAGCACCCCAGGGAAGACTCACTTCTATCGTGGGACAGCACCTAAGGCCCACTTACAACACCCAGATGCTGCAGAGCCCCTTCTGGAATCTTGTCATTTGGACCACTGCCTAAGAGTGCCCTGACCCTTCAAACCATGGCACCAGGAAAGGGCAAAGATTCCCTAAAGGTAAAGAACAGGAGAGAGCTGAAACTATAATGTGGGAAACCTAAGTATTCAGCCTGGAAGTGCCTTCAGCTCTCTGAAGCTATCTGCATACTTCCCTCCTTACTGGGGCCCTCTAAATCCACTCAGATAGAAAGAGGTGGTTTCATTCCTGCTCCCGGCCCCCCTCAGATTTGCTACCTAACTGATCCCAACATATTCTACCAGAATTCTGAATTATTTGGATAGGTCCAAGGCCTCCCCTCCCTCTCTTTGATATCCTCCCTTCCTCCTTAGTTGGAAGTTCTAAGGCCAGTCTAACCCCGGTTCCTCCTGTTTTGCTAAGAAGGAAGTTTGTGGGCAACCTGAGACATTGAGAATGAAATCCCCAAAAGGAGGAAGGATTAAGGCTCAGGAAACCCCTGAAAGTTCAGAGTCTAAGAGAAGGGGAGAAAACGTCTGTGTCCCCCCCCCACCCCACCCCAGTAAAACCCCCACCCTGCTCTGCAGCCTAGACTCTATTTTTCACAATAGGTTTTGGGTATTCGCCTGGGCTGCCCAGGCCCAGGCAAAAAGGGAATTTCCCCCTATGTTCTCTGCTAATGAACAAAACATTTCATGTTGAAATTCCTCCTCTGCCCCCAGCCTAGTGTCTCTAGGGCCCCCCAGCCTGACCAAGCGGAGGGACCACTAGGAATGGAATAACAGTAGGGGGAAGCCTCCAGGAGAAGCATAATTTACATTGGGTGGGGGGATCTTTTTTTGTAAATAATTAGAGTAGCTTTTTTTTCACTTTTGGCTAAAATTACCCACTCCTGTGGCAGCTTCCCAGAAAGGGCGGCGGGAGGGCAGCCGGAGCTGTCCCAAGGCCCAGGACATGGCCCCCCTCCCCTGGGCGAGGAGCTTTCCCCAAGTTGTTTTCCTGGTCTCTTCCTCTTGGATGTTTTTTTGATTATTAATCACATTTTCCATCCACAGGCTCAGTCCAGACCCCCTCCCCCTGGGGTCAGGGCTGGACAGAGGAAGGAAGAATAGACTCCAGAAGGATGAGTTGGGGACAAGATGGGCAATGACCCCTGGTTTTGGCTGACCTGAAAGAGGCCGTCGGTGGTATGTCACAGATCACACCCTCACCATCCTGGTACATAGTAGGACCTTACAGACACAGGTGGAGTGAATGAATGAACAGGTATCCAGTTCTCAGAGCACCTAGCTGGCACTGGAAGGTAAAGCCTCTACTGTCAGTCCCCTTATGCTACAGACAAGGAAAAAACTCAGAGAGGGGGAGCCACCTGCCGAGAGTCACACAGCAAGTTAGTGCCTGGACCAGAGCAGAACCCCAGGAATGCGGATGGCTCCCCATTGGCAATCAGTAAGTATATATTGAGCATCTACTATGTACCAGGCTTTGATGTAAAGTGATAGAATATAGCAATGAAGCAAACAGACAAAAAGCCCTGCCCTCGCAAGAACAGGGAGCAACTAGAACTCCACACACTACTGGTACATGTGTAAGTTAGTAGAGCCACTTTGAAACATTGTTTGGCAGAATCTACTAATTTGAACATCTATGTACCTTATTACCTCACAAAGAATGTTCATAGCAGATTTATTCATAATAGTCTCAAGCTGGAAACAACCCAAATAGATGAATAGATTATGATATAGTTACAGAAAAAAAAAAAAACAGCTATAGTTACACACAACAAAAACAGATAAAGTTCACAGGCAAAATGTCAAGCAAAGAAAAATAAGAAACAGGGGCGGCTGGGTGGCTCAGTCGGTTAAGCGTCCGACTTCAGCTCAGGTCATGATCTCACAGTTTGTGGGTTTGAGCCCACGTCGAGCTCTGTGCTGACAGCTCAGAGCCTGGAGCTGGCTTCGGATTCTGTCTCCCTCTCTCTCTGTTTCTGCCCCTCCCCTGCTTGTCCTCTGTCTCTCAAAAATAAATATTAGAAAAAAATTTAAAAAAAAAGAAACAGAAAAGAGTCAACGTATTGGATGATTTCATTTATGCAAAGCTCAAGAAGAGGTGAAACTCATTTATGGTGATAGAAGTCGAAATTGTGCTTACCTTTGTTGGGGGGGGTTCCAAGACTGTAGACACATATGTCAAAATCTGATCTGTACCCTTAAAGTTTGTGTACTTTACTGTTTACTTTTTGTCTAAAAAGGTTTAAAAATCCCCTGTCCTCATGGGATTCCCATACTAGTCAAGGAAGATGGATACTAAACAAAATAGGCAAGTATACAATTTGTCCACGTGAGAGTGCTGTCTAAATCCATGGCCCTCTTAGGTGAGAGATGACAGCCTAAATGTTACCTAAAAGAAGCCTAGACTAAGCCCCTTTGTCTTCTCCCATAGTGCCACAGTCTTTTTCCTTATAGTAATTTGTGTGATGTTAAACAACCTAGCTACTTGTGTGGTGCCTGTGAGCTCCATGATGGCAGCCCTGTCCAGCTCGACCTGGGTCTGGCATAGAACTCCTAACATTTGAACTAGATTTAAATAAATGTTGAATGAATGAATGATGTATGCAAGCAGGACAACATTGACCCAGAGGAGAAAAGTCCCAGGGCACAGGAGAGGGAGCCTATCTGAATGGGTCACATCCTCAAGGGACGGACGGGAAAGAGGATTTGGTATCCAGCAAGGGATTAAGCAGAGACCCAGAAGGCAGAAGGCAGACTGAGATAGCCTGAGTAGCTCAGAGACCACATCCTGAAGTGCTTTTAGTGCCAAGGCCACGCAGGCCTGGAAAGGCATAAAGTAGGTGAGGAGTATAACCAGATCTGCATTTTAGTGAGATCGCTGAGGCTGCTGTACAGGGTGGTGAGAAAGGCTAAGGCTGGAGGTGGGGCAGCCAGGGAAGAGGTGTCCACAGTTACCCCTGGGAGGGAGACCTCCAACCTGACCCGGGGCAAGGCCCTGGGGGTGAAGAAAGAACAGGGCTTTGTCAGGAGAGGAGAGGAAGGGAGGCCTCCGATTCATCTCCATCTGCTTCCATGACAGAGGAACCCCTGTGTTGCCCTATACACAGAGAACAGACCCCTGGACACTTAGTCTTGCATCTGCTCTTCCAAGGACCCTCCCCCAATGATGCTAAGGTCTGGGATAAGTTTGGAAAGAACAGTAGATGGCCGGAGAAGGAATAGAGGAATCAGAGGAGATGGTGGGAAGAGGGACAAAAGAGGACACAGAAGTCAGGATTTAGGACACCAAGTGTTTTGAAGGCTGGAGGAAGGGCACAGCACTTGCAAAATCACAGATGTAATATTTTTTTCATTTTGCGTTGTAAAATTTTTGCGTGAAACTAATTCCCTGCTCAAAAGCACAAGGAACCTACCCTTCCTCCCACTCCACTGGGTCTTGATCCTTTCCTCCCCTAATTCTTCATAGAAGGTATATGTCTTCAAAGGAATGTCTCCTTCCAGTGCCAGCCCAGAGTCTGACCTTGATCCTTGCTGCTGTAGAGCTGCCTCCCTATTTCCAAACAGGACTGAGGGCCACATGGCCCCAAGAATGGCTTCCTCCCTTCATCTCCCACAGCTCCATTTCCAGCCAGCCTGGGATTCCCTGGGGCAGGGACAGAGGGAAGAAAAAAGCCCCAGCCTCTCCCTCAGAAACTCAATTGTAGTGATTCAGAAGAGAGAGAAAAATAGAGATTTAAAGATTGAATGCCAGAGACACCAAGTCCCAGGGAAACAGACAGAGGCAGATGGGAGTCCAAGAGAGAAAACTGAATTAAGTTCAGTTCAAGAGATATTTATTAGCACCTACTGTGTGCCAGGCCCAGAGGGAACATTGTGTACAAAAGTACAGATGACTCCCAGGTTTTTGGCATGAGTAACTGGGAGATGATGGTGCCATTCACTGACCTGGAGAGTGTTGGGGCTTGACATATCCATGGAGCTGCAGGGTCTGTGGGATGATGGCCAGCAGCAACAAGGATGGGAAGAACACAGAAGTGAGAGAGGGCCACGTGGCTGGAAGTGTGCAGTTCCTGTTCGGCTCCTAATGCCCCCTGTAGCTGGCTCTTGCTGGTTGTATGGGCATTCATCGAAGTCTTGGACTGATCTGGGCACCCTGAACATGCTGGAAGATGACAAGATTGATCACAGCAGCAGGGAGAAAGAATGATGAGAGGGAGAGGAAGAGAGGAGAGGATTGAAGCTGAAGCCGTAGGAACCATGATTTAAAAAACAGAGTGGGCAGAGAGGTGCCTAGATGGCTCAGTTGGGTAAGCATCTGACTTCAGTTCAGGTCATGATCTCCTGGTTCGTGAGTTCCGGCCCTGCATAGGCTTTTTGCTGACAGCTCAAAGCCTGGGGCCTGCTTCCGACTCTGTGTCTCCCTCTCTCTCTGCCCCTCCCCTGCTTGTGCTCTGTTTCTCAAAAACTAAAAAAATAAAACTAAAAAAATAAATTAAAAAAAAAACAGAGTGAGCAGGGAAGGTGTGGTTGCCCCAGAGGCAGAAGGAAAGCCAGGAGTCAAGGTTGTCACAAGACCAAAAAGGAGCCTGGTGAGGCCAAGAAAGAGCTCTGAGCTTTAGCAGCCAGGATTGGGCAGAGGCCAGTGGAACCAAGCTGGTGCTAAGGAGCTGGCTGATGCAGACCCTCCACAGAAGCCTGTGAGCAGAGGGTAGGCCCCTCCTTCCCCAGCCTCCCTGCTGTCCCCAGAGCCCTGCTTGGTCTGGCGGCCTCTCTCAGCCAGACACATTGAAGAAAAGGATGAAAATGCTGCCCTGCCCCCAGACTCCTATCCCTGAGCCTCTAGTTTCTGACATTCCCAGGAGGGTCCTGAACCTTCCTCAAGCTTGGGAGCCCACAACGGTCAGGGAACTCTGGGGACCCTGGGGGTAATTGAAACCAGGGTTAAAACATTAGAAACCATAACGCCAACTCCCTGGCTCCCTCAGGGTAGTTCCTGGTTTTCTTCTCAACCCTATCCTCCCTACTGCTGACAGCTCAGCTCTCTAGGCCCCACCAGCTGGGCCACGACCCTCTTCTCCAAACCAACTAGAAGGGGCCTTCAACCAGAAGGCACCCAAAGCCAGCCCTCAAGGGCCTCTTCTCTGTACTTGGCTAGGCTAAGCCTCCATATCGAAGTGTCCCCAAATTCTAATCTTGATCCCCTATTGCAGAACCTATCCTAGGGGGTTGAAGTTAGACAATGGAAAGATTTCTCAATAGTGAAAGGGAAAGAGGTAGATGTGGAGCAGGAGCCTCTCTCCTAGTAGGTGCTCAATAAATTTGTGTGTGTGTGTGTGTGTGTGTGTGTGTGTGTGCGCCTGGGTGGCTCAGTTGGTTAAGCATCTGACTCTTGATCTTGGCTCAGATCATGATCTCATGGTTCATGAGTTCGAGCCCTGAGTCAGGCTTTGTGCTGACAGTGTGGAACCCGCTCGAGATCCAATCTCTGTGTCTTTCTCCGCCCCTCCCATGTACTCTCTCTCAAAATAAATACATTAAATTTAAAATAAATAAATAAATTTGTAGGGAAGAAAAAATGGATCTCAAAGCCTGGGCCCCACCAAAGCAAGATGTCTGCTGGGCTAGATCTGAATCAGGGGCAGAACAGGCTGCACGCCAGGCAGGAAGGAGGAAAGTCAGATAAGGAATTCTGTGGCATAGAGTTCCCCTTCTATCTCTCTCCCTGCTTTGATGTCTCTGTCTCTCTTTCCCTCTATGTCTCTCTCTGTCACAGTCCTGGTCTCTGATAGAAAGGATAGGAAGCTGCATGTTTTTTGGCCTGTGGGAAGGCTTTCCCTGCACAGCTGCCTGATAATCCAGGATTCCCAGATTTGCCATGAGTGCTGGTGTGGGAATGTGTCCCAACCTCTGTCTCTGTGTCTGTCTGTCTTCTTAGGTCTTCAGTGAGACTGAAAGGTTCAAATACCTGCTCTACCATTTACTGGTTTTGTGACCTCAAGGAAACGATTGAATATCTCTATGCCTCAATTATCTCAGGAGTAAAATGGGATCATAATAATGCCTATTGCCTCTGACAGTTGTGAAGATTCAATTAAATGAGATAATCCAGTCAAGTGTTCAGTACCAGCCAGGTGGGTACCAGAGTCCCCTTCATCTGCTGGCTTTGGTTTTCTACCCATCCATGTTTATGTCCCTCTGTCTTTCAGTCTTTCTCACTCCCCATCTTTCCCCTAATCCCTTTTTTTCTCTCCATGTGTGGCTTTGCCTATAGCCCTCCAGACAGCCTTATTTGACCCTGCTCCAACCCCCATTGGCACAACTGGCCCAGGTGGGGTGGGGTAGGGTGTCCAGGGAGGTTTTCAATTCAAACATGGAATTCCTGACAGCACGATCACGCCTGGGCCTGAACATGGGTGAATCACAGTTAGTGGGAAGAGTGATTATGTCTGTGTCCTTTCTGGCGAGACAGGAGAGCTGGGGGGCTTAATTTGGCAGTCTCTTGGAGGAGAGGGGCTTGCCCTGACTGCTCGGACTGCCCCCACACCTGGGCCCCAGCCAGATCACCCATGTCTAGTGCCTGCCTGGAGGTAAGGCATCCTGCCCAGGACTTAAAGGAGAAGCTTCCACCTCTAATAGGATGGCTTACCTGCCCTCTAACTATTCTGGCCCACCCTCACCCTCAGTCCTGCCCTAAATTCCCCATACCCCATCCCAAACCCTGTATGGAGATATATTGCCTCCATAGATCCAGTTTCTCTTGTCTCTATCTCTACCTCTGTGTCTCTGTTTCTCCTAAACTTGATCCATGACTTCTGCAGCTGCATATGCTTTACACCCCCAAATAAGCCCACCAGGGATAGGAAGCTATGAGGGTTGAAGAGTCTGTGTTCTTCCACCGGACCAAAGAGTCCTTTCTGGGGGGAGAAGGAGGATGCAAAAAGTCCAGATGACATTTCTCTATCACTGTGGACCTGTGCAGGCAGAGGCATGGTGTGGAATAGATGTTCTATAAATGTAGACCCAATGGCAGAGGGGCAAACAAAAGACCCTGAACAGGTCATTGGATGTTTAAGGCTGCAGCAGGCAGAAGCATGGATAAGCTGTGGATAGGCTGCTGCTTGATTTTGTGGATCAGCAAGAAGTCTTCTCTGGGGGCCAGGATTGGTCTCAACTAGCCCTTAACACCCCCATACCTGGGCCCTAGCCAGACCCCTCACGTCAGCCCTTGGGCAGAGAGCCAGATGGATGAACCACTAAGGCTCACCTCTCAGTTCCCTATTCTCTACCCCTCATTGCCTCAAGATGCCCACCAGCTTCAAGGAGAGAGAGATGAAACTACAGATTCAGAGAGAGAAACACTAGGCAGGGTCACACAGGAGGCAGCTACTAGAAGAGGAACCCTGGTGTACTGGCAGCCTGTGTGGGCCTGTCACAGGGATCCTGTGGCAGCTCTGACAGGGGCCAGACCTGAAACAGGATTTCATGCGGGGAGAGCACCTAGGAATCTTTGAATATGCGGGTGGCTGGGCCATCAGTCAAGAACAGATGTGGAGCTTCTGTCCTTCCTGCATCAGAGAAAGACAAGCATTGGAATAAGAAGTTCAGAGAGACAGAATCAGAGTGAAAAGAGAAGGGAAAGAACTTGGAAGAGAGACCAAGAAATAGACACAATTAGACAGAGTCAGACACAAAAATAGAGATGCAGAGAAAAAAAGATGTGAGTCAGAGACATGAAGACAGGGAGATGCAGAAGGAGGGACAGCCATGGAATCTAAGACACAAAGATAGGGGGAGACATGAAGTCACAGAGAAACGCTGTCTCAGAATCATAGAGCAACAGTGACATAGAGTCAAAGATATACATACATGGACAGACGAAACTCAGAGACTGAGAGACGGAAACACAAAAACCCAGGAGGGATAAATAGAGATGGCGACAAAGATCAAGAGGGGCAGAGAGATCGAAAGAGAGAGCACGCAGACAAGACAGAGTGAGGCAAAGAAAAAGATCAAAACACCAGGAAAGGGAAAAGCAGGCGACAGAGGAGAGCCTCCTGGTCTCCAGTCTCTCCAGTCTGGTCTCCCCAGGGTTTGGGCCCTCCTTGCTATTCTTTGGTTTCCATAGCAACAAGAAGGGCAGAAGCAAATTTGCATATACATTTACATCCTTTCAGTCTGCATAATTCAACAGGTTTCTGTGCATATTCATGAGACTGAATGAAGGTGACTCTCCTAATCCCTGCTCAAAACCTGGCTGTGGTGCCCCGTGCCTGCAGTATATGGTCATGGCTCTAGGCCCGACCTCGAAGGCCCTGACCAGTCCCTTCCAGACCCTGCTAACAACATTCCCTCTTGCTACCCAAACACTCCTTTGTACTTTCCTACCTCCAGACATTTCCTCAGGTGACACCCCTCTGCCTGCCAGGGATGCCCTTCCTTCAGCATCAGTCCTGTCAATGGTACACACACATGTGTACATACACACGTGTTCATATGAATGCTGCTGTGGGTGGAGGGACATGGCAGAGAGTGACAGCCCTGGTGGAGGAGGCCCCTCAGTCACACATCTCTCTGGTGTTTCTGTCAAAGAAGGATGTGCATGAAAAGATCACACTGAGGGAGGCTAGGATATAGGGTGAGCTGAAGGCTGACAGATCTTCCAACAGAGTGGGACCGAGGACATTGGGGGCCTCACATGAAAACTGAGAGACCCTGGTTCCAACAGAATGACCAGGGGAGCTAAGGTAGAGCCAAAAGGAACCCCAGAAACAGAAGGGCTGAGGTGGCTTGAATGGTGGGGAAGAGGATGCCTAGAGCCAAGAATTCTTTCCAAGTGGCAGGCCACGAAAGGTCTTGTGAGTTGGGAGAGGCTTCTTTAAGGCCTGCTCCAGCCATAATTTTGGCTTCAGCATCTCCCCCTGGATCCCTACAGCAACCTCCTCACTGCCCTTCCTGCCTGTGCCTCAACCCATTTTCCACACTGTAGCAGCCAGAGCTCTTCCTAAAACACCAGTCTGGTAATACCACATCATTTCCTCCTTAAAGCCTTCAGTGGCTCTCCATCGCCCTAAAGAAAAAGCCCAAGCTCCTTGGCCAGACACTCAGGCCCTTCCAGTCTGGCCCCCACCCACCTCTGAGCTTCATTCCTTGAAGCTCATCCCCGCCTTGAACTTCATGCTCCAGTGATGATCTCTGTGCTCTTCTCACCTCTATACCTTAGTTCATGGCTGCCCTTTACCAAGAATGTCCTTTTCACTTCTAGTGTTTCTTTGAGATTCTACACAGGCATCATCTCTTCTTCTTTGAAGCTTTGCCTCTTCCTAAAGACTGGATGGAGGGGCTATGAACTCCTGAAGTCTGATGAACTTCCTAATCTCTGAACTTATCATACCAATAGTGAAAATATCTATACATGTGGCTATAGCTGGGGCTAGAGGTTCTGGAGCCACTGACTATATTTGTCCATTATGGGTGGTCACTAGCTGTTTGTGGAACAAATGAGAGATCTCTGAGCCCAGCGAGGGCCAAATTTCAAGCTAGACTAGCATCTCCGTCTTGAGGCTCCTGGCAACCTCTGCCCAAACCCTGCAAGAGGATGGGCTATTCCTTTGTAAACGCTGCCACCTTGTGCCCATATTCAGAAGTGCAACCATACATTACTTTGCCAGCACAAGGACCAAAGTGGGCGCCGCAGGTACCTTACAGAATCAGGCCTCATCCCAAACAGAGAGGGGTGGGGAGTGGAGAGATAGGTCCTCAGGAGCAAGTGCTCAGAGCATATTAGTAGTGTCCTTTGAACACTCTTGATGGGTTCCAAGCAGACAAATGGCAAGAGCAAAGGCTCAGAGGCAGAAAATCTCATGGCATGTGGGAAGAATAAGTGTTAGTGTCCCCAGAGCCCAGGTCCAAGGGGATTAGGCCAAAGATAGACTAAGCCGTGGCAGTGACCAAGCAAGGGGGTCCTTTAAGACCATCCAATGAATTAATTTGGATTTTGTCCTCTAATCTGGACATGGGGAGGCTGAAGGAGAATGACAGCATCTGGGTATGGCCACACACTTGGAGGCTCAATAGCCATTTGTCCTTGGATTAAATATTCATCAATTCATCAAACACCTACTATCTGACAAGCAGTGTTCCAGATCCTTAGGTTACATTAGGCAACAAAACAAAGATTCCTCGCAGCTCTTTTGCCCACGGGTTCTGTCCCTGAGGTTTAATAAAATCACTTTTGCACCCCCCCCCAGAAAAAAAAGATTTCTGCCCTTTCTAAGCTTACATTCTCATCAGGAGGAGACATAAATTAAACAAAAACACTATTTTAAAGAAGTAAATTATACTTAGAAGGGGAAAAAAAGTGCTGGACTGCAGTCTTAAATAGATCGGTCAGAAGAGGCCTTTGCTGAGGTGACATTTGAGTGAAGGCTGAAAGGAGGAAGGGAGATGGCCATGCAGGAATCTGTCAGAAGAGGATTCTAAACAAAGGGAAAAGCTAGTGGCTTGGGTTGGAGAGCTCAGAAGGGAGTGAAGCAGGGAAACCAGTTAAGGAGAATGTTGCAAGATAATGAGGGACACAAAACAACACAGGCTGTGGGAATGGAGACACCTAGGAAGCAAAATTGGCAGGAGTTGGTGCCTGCTTGCACGTGGAAGGTATGTAACTCCTCCAGTCATATGGTGTTAAGTCCCCATTTCAAGGCAAACAAACTCACTGCACACGCCACCTCTAAGGCAAGCAGTGAGAATGCTCAGCACATTCCATCCATGACCCCATTGCCCACCTTGATGCCCCCCTTCTGCCCCCAACACACACACCACCACCCTCTCCAGCCTCTTAATTCCTCAACCTCATCTTCAGTGACTTTCCCTCCAGGCCACTCAGCTATCCACCCTCATGCCCATAACCAAAACTCTCAAATCCACAACTTCTCCATCTCATGCTTTAACTACTGTTGAATTATCTCCTTCCATAAAAGATATGTTTAAGTCCTTAACCCCTAGTACCCCAAAAGGTGACTTGATTTGTAAATAAGATCTTTACAGACATAATCAAGTTAAAATTAGGGTGGGCCCTAATCCAATATGACTGGTGTCCTTATTTATTTCTCACTTACTTAAGTTTTATTTAATTTGAGAGAGAGTGTGTGTGCACATGCGTGGAGAGAGGAGCAGAGAAAGGAAGAGAGAATCCCAAGCAGGCTCAGTTAGCGCAGGGTGTGGGGTGTGAGATCATGACCTGAGCCAAAACCAAGAGTCAGATGCTTAACTGACTGAGCCACCCAGGCACCCTGACTAGTATCCTTATAAAAAGAAGAAAATTGTACATAGAAACAGACATAAGAGAAGGAAATGTGAAGATGAATGACGAGTGATACATCTAAAAGCCAAGAAGGCCAGAGACTGATGGCAAACTAGAAATTAGAACAAGTCAAGGAAGGATTCTCCTATAGGTTTCACAAAGGGGAAAATGGCCCTGCTGACACCTTGACTTCAGACTTCTGGTCTCCCAACACCATGAGACAGTAAATTTCTGTTGTTCTGAGCCACTCAATCTGTGATACTTTGGTACAACAGCCCTAGAAATGGGTACAGTGACAATGCCCTGTCCTACTTTGCTCAACTACTCCATCTCATCCCATCCCACCCCAGACATTTTCATGGGGACCTCCAGGGGTAGGGGTTACCCCTTTCTATCTTCACTTCTCTCCTGACCCACTTTGGATTCCTTGAGCCTTCACTACATCTTGCTAGTCTCCTCACTATTCTTCCATCATTTCTGCCTGTCTTAACCTCAGTCTGGAAGCATGTGACAGTGATTTCTCTGAGTCCTCACCTGTCCTATGGATGCTGCTGGAGCTCACACACCCTGATGATAATACTACAAGTTCATGGTCACCAGCCTCAGCTGGGCTTTTAATCCTGCTTGGTCATCCTCCTGTAACCCCCTGGTTATCTCTCCTGCAACAACGATCTCCTACTTCCTTCCCACCAGCCTCCTCACTCTCAGCAGCAGAGCTAGATTCCCGCTTCAAGAGGAGATAGAAACCTTCTGAACTTCCTCCTGTCCCACTTTCACCTCCACATCCACCCACAAGCACCCCCATCTTCAGCTCCTTCCCTGGGAGTTTACAGGGAGTCATCTCTCCTCTTCTCTTTGGAAGGCCCATACCTCCATGCTTCTGGATCCCATTCCCTTTTACCCCCTGCAGAGTCTCATTCTATGAGTTATCCACAGTCTCTTGTCTCTTTAATCTCTTTTCCTATTAGCTTCTTCCATTAACCTACAAACATGCCCAAATCTCTAATTCATTAAAATAAAAAACTCTGCATCCCACATTCCTCTATAACTATTTATCATCTCTCCTCCCATTCAATGCCACTTCTTGAAAGAGCTGTCTCCATTTCCTTACCTTTCATGCCAAGGCATAACCTTTTCTAAGAAATAATGGAGGTAGAACCCATACTGGAGTGAATTAAGGAGAAAATGGGAAGAAATTGAATCAGCAATTATATACAACTCTTATGCTCCCTCCTAAATTGGGTCAAGCTTTCTGACTCTAAAGGCCTATCTTCTCTCGGGCTCCCTTCCTAAAATTCTTCCTCTAGGCTCCAATTGGGTGCTGTAGGAGGGAAAAAGCCCCAGAATCACTAGTTATTTCCCTCTCAGCCTGTGGCCTATTTCCTGATTCTCTGAACTATTGATTCTGTTCCTTCCAAGAGATTTTGACCCCAGCTCAGTTTCTTTCACACAACCCCTGCCATCATCCTGCAGTTACTAGGTGGTGCCTTAATGAAGTGTCCAAATGAAGCCCTTCCTAGGACTCCCAGAGCTTGTGATACCACCTTACTGAATCATTCCCTGAGCACAGGTCAGCATGCTTATTCCATGTGATTATTCCGACCTGGCCACAGCAGGCTGGATCAGGATGGGATGCTGAGCCACACATCAAGAGTCTGCAAGTAGCCTGGCCCCAAAGCTCTGGGGAACAATGACACTCGGACAGCTATTTATGGTAGAACACACACAAGTGGAGATACTTAGAGAAAAAGCAATACACAGAAGCTGGGAGGGAACAGAAACCTGAGTCAGCCACAAAGAGAATGGGGAGAAGTCAGGCAGTTGCTGGTAGCAAAACACTGGAGTCCCTGCCACAGCCTCTAGGGGTGTATTAGATGCTCCTTGACCCTGTGTTTGAGAGGCCTGACTGGGGAACTGCTCAGAGGGTTCCTGTCTCTAATATCCCCTGAATCTGCATCACCTGCCCTCCCTCAAGGTCTTCCACATCACTCTGGTCGACCTATCCTGGAAAGCACAGAACACAGTGTTCAAAGTTTTGACCACAGGCTTCTGGCCTTATGGTCCCCTCATCCCTGACCTAAGCCCTTATTGAGGCCTCCAGTCCCCCATTTCTCCCAACAATCCAACCTCTCCTGACTAGACTCAGTCAAACATCACTTCGACCCTCTCAAATTGATGGGCCCATCCTGCCACAATGTGAACCCAGTAGAGCCCGAAGTTTATGTTTTCCTAGTGACTGGACACTCAGTCACTGAAAACACTGGGGAAGGCCTCAAAATCCAGTGGGAGACCCAACTGACTCAACTCTTCACTGAGTCCACCACTGCCCACAGTCCTGCTCTGGTCCCTGCAGACCCCTGGCTATCATTGTAATCTTTACATCTCTCCTCATGCCCCTGACCTTACACCAATGTACATGTGAGTGTAAAGCCAAGTTGAGACAGAAAAGGAGCAGCAAGGGGTAAAAAGGAAAGAATGAGACCTCGAGGGGAGATATGAGATCGAGCTATGTTGTTTTTTTATTTAAGTAATCTCTACACACACATGGGGCTCAAACTCACAAGCTTGAGATCAAGAGCCGCATAATCTTCCAACTGTGCCAGCCAGATACCCCCTAAGCTATGTTTTTAAAATAGGAAAACATGTTTGTAAGTGGAGTCATTAATAATGATAGCAATTAACATTTATATAGCACTATATGCCTAGGTGGTATCTAAGAGTCCTATGTGTATATTTCTACATCTAATCCTCATAGGGGGCGCCTGGGTGGCTCAGTTAGTTAAGTGTCGACCTTTGATCTTGGCTCAAGCCATGATCTCACAGTATGTGAGGTGGAGCCCCACATCGGGGTCAGTGCTGACAGTGTGGAGCCTGTTTGGGATTCTCTCCCTCCCTCTCCCTGCCCCTCCCCTGCTTTTATGCTTTCTCTCTCTCCCAAAATAAAGCTTAAAAAAAAATCCCTGAGACACATGGGTGGCTAAGTCAGTTGAGCAGGACTCTGGATTTCAGCTCAGGTCATGATCCCAGGGTCATGGAAGTGAGACCTGCAATGGGCTCTGAGCTGACCGCATCGAGCCTGCTTGGGATTCTCTTTCGCCGCCTCTCTGCCCCTTCCCCACCTGCTCTCTCTCTCCCAGAATAAATAAACATTAAAAAAAATTCTTCATAACAACCCTATGAGGTAATGTATATCCTGTTTTATGGATAGGAAGACTAAGGCTCAGAGCAGTAACTTGCTTAAGGTCACAAAGCAATAACTTACTAGCAAATGGCAGAGCCAGGATTCAAATCCAGTCTGTTTGAGACCATGAACTTAACCACTGTACTATAACAAATGCTGCAGAAAAAGAAATGTCCCTAAAACAGTGGCAGGGTGGTGCAGGGACTCCCCCTCCCTTGATCCCACTTCCACACAGCAGGTCAAGCAGAGGCTCATCAGACAATTAGGCAGAACCTTTATTTCCTAACCACTCCCTGGATCTCTGTCAGAAGAAAGGACAGAAGCAGGGTAGGTAGAAGGCTGAGTAAGCCCTTCTTAAGCAATCCAGAACCCATCTAAGAGTGCACACCTGTCACTCTGTAGCAGTCCCTTTTCACACACCAGAGAGAAGGGGAAGCAGGACAGGGAGGCTCACTTCTGTGGATTCAAGTCTCGTTGGGGATGGCTTCCCAGAGAAGGCAAGGCCTTCGTGACATTCATGACATTCATGCCTGGAGAACAGCTTGCTCAGGAGATCTTCAGGACCAAGTGTCTCGAACCCTTCTTCGGGGTCGTGGGCCACAGCTGGAGCTCGATGTGGGGCCCAAGCCAGGAGGTGCTCCTGGAGGCTGGTAGCCACATTCATTAGGGTCCAAGGGGTCCCGGCTGAGGAGTACCCACACTGCAGGTACATGGCGGCGCACTGTGAGGGGATCTAGGCCTGTGTCAGGTGAGACCGGCACCCAGCTGTCCTCGGTCTGCAGGAAGCGCAACTTGGTAAGCTGGTGCAGGCCTGGTACCCGCCGCTTGACGATCTCAGCACAGCTGACTGCCTTCCCCGCAGCCCTGCCAGAACCTGAGAACACCACATGCCGGACACTGCCACCCTCCAATCGACCCAGTGCCAGCCCCAGCAGGTTGCGGATTTTGCTGCCATCTCGGACCCGCATCTCCAGGGTATCAGGAGGTAGCTGGGGCATCGGAGAAGGTGCTGGGAGTTCCACAGAGCCAGCTTTCCGGTAGTGTTCCATCCCACTTGCTGTTGTGTCTGAATTTCACGGCCGCTGCAGGGAAGTGTCAGATGAATGCTGAGCAATGTGCCCCGGGCCAACTCCCCAACCAACTCTCCAGGATATGGTACTATTCATCCCAGACTTCACATGGAACAGGACCATGTCCCCTCACCTCCAGCTTTTAAGCACAGGTGCCATGCCTACTTTATCCTGGGAAAGGGCTGTATCCCACATACCCCATTCCTCTGGACAGGGCCATAACCCTCCCCAGACCCTGAAGTCCCTGCTACAGGACCAGAATTCATCAAACACTGGGCTCTTTAATTTAGGGCCAAGCCCCCTCATTCTAAGCTCCATAGGACTGGGACTGAGCCTCTCAAAGAGTTGCATGTTCTACGGACCAGCTAGATGCCCCTCCAGCTTATCTTTTAACTAAGGGAAAAGACCCTGCAGGCAAAGGATCCCTTGATGGGAACCAAAAATACCCCTCAATCGATAACGGCTGCCCTAATGCCAGCAAGACCCCCTTGAATGGTCCCAAAACAATGATCAACCCTGCCCATCACTGCTCCTTGCACCTACAGACCGACCTTTGTTTCACATTTTCCTTACATAAACCTAGAAGTATCTTCAGCACTTTGAAGACAGTCTTTGAGCCTAGTCCCCTGTTTTCCGGTGTTGGCCTCACTGAAATAAATTACTTCCTTGTTTCACCACCACTTGGCTCTCTGCCTTTGGATTTTGTCAGCCAGGAGTGGCAGAACCTGGTCTGTTTGGGATCCCCAAAGCCAGGCGCTCCTGCACTCCTGGGCCCCGGTTACACCCTTGCCCCAGACTCTCGAAAACAAGACGAAGCACTCCTCACCCACAGCTCTCCAAGACCGGGACAAGGCACCCTCACTCGGCTCGCCAGGCTGCTACACTCCAAGTTCCCTGGAAAGAGCCAAGAACCCTCGTCCAGACGCTCCTCAAACAGAACTGAACCCCTCCCCCACTGCGGGATCCCTAGGATAAGGCCAAGCGCCCCTAACCCTGAGACTCCCAATGTCAATGCCTCCAGCCCAGATCCCTCAGAAACGGCAGCAGACGCTTGATGCGGAAGGCTGCCTGGGCTACTCCTAGTGTGGGGTCCACAGCCCGGCCGTCTCCACGGCCATGGGCGGACTCCAAACCTCGGCAAGCCGCAGAGACCAAGGAGCCAGCCTTCCCCCCTCCCCTTCCCCCTACCTCCAGGGGCCCCCCACCCCACTGCATTCTAGCTCTCACCGCCCCGGCCGCGCACGCCTCAAATTCGATCTGGAGCCAAAATGGCGCGCAGTCCGGGAGCGCGCCGAAGCCGCGGGGCCGCGCACGCCGTGTAGGGGCGGAGCCTGAGGGGCCGCGCCTCGCGGTGCTTCAGCCGTAAAGCTGGGTTTCGCTGGGGTGTCTAGGAGTCAGGTGAGCCAGGACATCCCGAGACTATAACATAATACAGGCAGTCTCCGATGTTACACCCTGGGCCAAGGGCATCCCTACTAGGGTGGAGAGAGCCCTACGGAGAGGAGCCACCATTAGAGACTTGCGTCCCAAAGATGGGGAGGATCTGGCCCTAAGAAAATTATTCGGCTGGCGTCACCAGTGGAGCGCACAGCAAGAGCAAAGGCGAAGCAATGGGTTTCACTTTGGACAGGGGCAAGAGGTTCCGATTGAAGTGGCTGCTGCTACGCGGGGAAGAGCCTTGGTCACCGAGTTCTGAGGTTGGACTTCATTCTGTGGGCATGGCAAGCCACGGAGGGTTTTCAATCAGGGCGTAAACCAATTTGTGTGCAAACCAATTTGTGCTGCCGCCAGAGGGGGTGGAATCAACGGAACTGGGCCTCGACCGCCGGTGAACAGGCTGCGGGGTCCCGGGGGCGTGTCCACTAAGACAATAATAGGTGCTCAAATAGTTGTTCAATGATTTCTGAGAATTAAACAGAGAAGTGGCAGTGGGAATACAGAAAAGTAGATTAAGTTGGGAGACAGTGGGAGGTAAGTTTGGTAAGGAATTGGTGACTGGACTGAGAAGGGAGGAGTCTAGGATGACCCCCAGTTTCAGACTTCATTCGGACATGCTGAATTTAAGACGCTAGTGAAACCGTTGGGTGGCCAGCCGACAGTTAAAAAAGGGGTCTGGGCCATAGCACTCCCTGAGACCACAAGGGGGCAGCAAACACTTGGAGTGAGACACCAATCTCCGTCTCCGCTCTTTATCCTCAGGTTCCCTCCCTCTCCACCCAACCACCACTCCCCCCACACCCCCAGCCCTACCCTAGAGCCCAAAGCCCTGCAACCAAACCTCTTCTGGGTTCCTCTTCCGCTTAATAGCACCAAGTAAGCTCCCACGAGAGAAACATCAAGGTTCCTCTCTGCCTTTGCACATGCTGCTCCCTTGCTCTCAAACATCCTGCAGATCACCCTCCAGGACTGCCTCCCCCAATTGCTTTTTGTTTTGTGCCCACAAAGGACCCTGTGCCCACTTGACAGAACTGCTCTCTTCCTTGACTATCTCCCCAGCTAGTCTGTGCAGGGCAGGGATCAAGTGGACCTTACCTGTGTCCTCCCCACCTAGCATGGCACCTGACATTTACAGGATACTTGGTAAACACAGGATAAATGGATATACAAACAAATGTTCCACTCATATCGATCAAATGAGAGCATTTGTCCTGAGAGCTCTACATGTCCCAGAAAGCCAGACCAGGATGAGTATAGCTCCTGGTCCAACCACAGGAAGGCTGACAATTCTGCCTTCTACCACCACCATCCTCACCACCATTCCCATCCTAGACCAGGAAGCTGGCACACTGCTCCAGTGATTTCTATAGTTTATTGTCACTGGAATAGGACATTGATGTGGGGAGGGGATGCAAACAACAAATCTCAAGTGGCCAGACCTCTGATCTCAGAGCCCCTGAATACAGACAAGTAGGCTGTGAATACAATAAATACAGACCTGCCTCTGCCCTGTTACAAAGGCAGGTTAGCACAGGGCCCTGGGACCTGGCTGTCCTGGCCCACCCTGGGTTGGAGGACAACCATCACTCCTCTGCTGGCTTCACTTGTTTGGCGGCCTCTAGCTGGCAAAGTAGCTCGTCCCACTGCACAAACTGCTTGGAGAGAAGCATTGTCTGGTGGCAGGTTAAGGTTGAAAACGGGAGCCTGAGTGAGGAACTCGAGAGATTTTGCGTCTGCCAAAGGGTGGGGGAGGAGGGAAACAGGTTGACTGGGATGGGATGAAAGAGACAAGAGCTGGAGATGGAACGAAAGGCCAGGGCTTCGGACAACATTCCTCAGGGGCCTGGCTGAACAGAAAGGATACAGTCTTGTTGTATTCCTCCAGGAGAGCCTTGGACTCCTCAGTGATCTCCACACACTGGTCCTATGGGGACAACGTATGGGAAAGAAATGAGTTGGATAAAGCCCCCACTTCCCATTAACTTTCCTGCCTCATCAAGGACCTTCACACTCCATAAAGTCTAGAAAAGGTAGTGTTTCACCCCAGAGCCAAAAAGGGCAAATTTCTAATGGGCCTCTGGGATGGATACCCTAACAGCAGTCCTAAGGGGGAGTGAACCACACATTTAAGGAAACATTCCTGCTAGTATATGTGTCCTCCTCCCTTGTCCCCTATTTGAACTCTTTGACCCTGTTTGAACTTTGGGGCCTGGGAATGGTAAAACAAAACAAAACAGCAAAAAAGAGCTTCTCCACCCATAGTCAAGGACACATCATCCCCAGAAATCCTTGGGTACCTCCCATCATCAACCTTCTGGCATCTCAGAATAGTCCTACTCAGAGAGGCAAGAGATCCCGATGTGGACTAAGCAAGTTCCTTCCCCTCTCTAAAGCAGAGGGAAGATAAAGAATAAAAGATAAACGCTCAGGTTTTCCCTGGAGCTGACATCAGGGTAGCCTGAGGCTGCTTGCCCAGGTGGCAGGGGTGGGACCAGGAGCCTCACCACTTGTACTTTCCCTTCCAGCCCTCTCCCCTCCCATACCTGCTGCTGGATGTGGATCTGGGCCAAGCGCTGCAGGCGGGCAGCATGCTCAGGAACGGCTGTAAAACACAACGCACACTGCCCGATGATGCTTGTGCCTTCCCCCGGGACTGCTCAATAGTCTATTAGGTCTTCAGCAGGATTAGAGTATTGAGTGGAGAAGCTAAGCAAACGCTAGGCTTCATCGACCACTGCAGCTAAAGGTGGTGGCGGGGCTCCCTGCCCATCCCAGTCTTACTCTAGGACTCAAGGCAGTGGGGGAGATACAGGGTCCTAGGAGAAAATAAACTTTGGGGCCCCAGAGTTGCCCCATACCCCCACCCCAATGCTGTAAGCAGAGTGAATAAAGAAAGCTTTGCCTGTTATGGGATTTGTCCCTTTGCTCTCAGTCCAGTGGGTCCAGGTCTGCCTGGAAGAGGGAGCCTGCAGATGCGCTGAGGATGAATGCCAGATTCCTAAGCTGGATGCCTAGAATCCAACACCCAGAGCCCTGGGCACCATGCTGGGCTTGTAGCTTAAGGCTGTCAGACGCTTAGCAGATAGCTGATCAGGGGTATCAGGGGTAGGGAGGGGGAACGGGAAAAAATACCTCCAGAGACAGACAAGATGGATATCTGGATTCAATTAAAGTCACTGTCTGCTTGTCAAAACTCAGGCCCAGGGACTGCTCTCAACAGTGCGGCAGGAAGAATTTACACACATTCACACAACTGGCAGGAACCCTCATAGTAAAATCTAGGCTATGTAGCAGCCTGAAGGGCAGATGCTGAGGGGTGAGGTAGAAGGTAAAAGGATGACTCAGAGTTGGGAGCTGCTGGATTTACACTAGTGTCCTTGGGTCCAAACTGCCTGAGGTTCTGAAAATGAACTCTCTGCTCTGGCAATTTTAATCCCAATGCAGGTGGCAGGTATCCCCAGGGTTAAGGTAAAGACAAGGAGCAGACTTAGCTTGAACCCAGGGAACCTCGGGCACAGGGAAGTCCTGTCCATCTACCCACCTCCCCAAGCAGAGTGGTAGAACTGCAGCCCTAAAGAGGTACCTTTGATGTGAGCGCTGTCCAGCATGGGCACCAAAGCCTCCACCTGTTCCAGGAGTGCAATCTGGGATAAGATAAACTGCTCCTCTGAGACATAAACAGACAAGATAGCGGCAGTGAGGCAAGCCTGGGCACTGCTACTTCCATGCAAGGGGCTGAGTCCTGGAGGATGGGGCAGCTACTCTGCCCCCTTCTCTAGGTGCACATTCCCCATTCTGCTCCCACCTCTCCTAAATCCCTCTGGTATGACCCATCTCAAGCCCAAGGAGTCTCTAAGTTTCTCCAAATACCACCTTTCTTGAAGTTTTAACTCTAAGGCCTCTTCCTCTAGCCTCCTATCAATAAACTCAGTGAATCCTTCTGATGCCACAGGAGACAAAGTACTTCAAACTTGGGTCTCCATACCCAAGGACTCCTGGGAAGGTATGAAAGAGGTGATATGTGGCAGACTAAGCAAATTCTGCTCAGTGGCCCTAACAGGCAGAGACAATTATAAGATCCTGGAGAGATGGGGCAGTAAGCAGAGTCCAATGGGGACAGCAGGATCTGGACAGGGCCTGGCACAGGGGACTTCAATGGCTGAAGGGATGGGAAGTGCATTCAAGAAGGGATGACTGTTGGGCTGCTGAGTGACTCAGTTGGTTAAGCACCTGATTCTTGGTCTCGGCTCAGTTTGAGTCTGAGCCCCAGATCGGGCTCCATACTGACAGTGCGGAGACTGCTGGGGATTCTGTCTCCCTCTCTCTCTCTGCCCCTTCCTCACTCATATGTGCCTGCTCTCTCTCTTTCTCAAAATAAATAAATATACTTAAAAAAAAAAAAAAAGGAAGGGATGACTGTTAGGTCAAATGTCTGGAGGCAAGAATGCTTATCAATTAATAGAGGAAAAATAATTCAATTGGCTGAACTGGTGCAAAGGGAGCATAGTGGGGGCGCCTGGGTGGCTCAGTTGGTTAAGCATCCGACTTCAGCTCAGGTCATGATTGCATGGTTCACGAGTTCAGGGCCCACGTTGGGCTCTGTGCTGACAGCTCAGAGCCTGGAGCCTCTTAGGATTCTGTGTCTCCTTCTCTCTCTGCCCCTCCCCTGCTCACACTCTGTCTCTCTCTCAAAAATAAATAAACATTAAAAAAAATATAACAACAAAAAAAGAGCACAGGAAACAGAGCCGCATAGGAAGATACATCCACAGATTACAGAAAGCTTTGTATGGCAGCTTAAGGAAGTAGGATTTTATACTAGGAGGAGAGAGACAGAGACCCTGAAGTTCCAAAGAAGACAAAGTAGCATGCTGGAAATGTGTTTGGGGAAGATGATCCTGGACCGCATGCAAAAAGGGAAAGACTAAAGTCAAGAAGAGGACTTAGGAGACTGCAACTGTTCATATGTGAGAGGACAGAAACTGAGACAGTGGCCAGGAAGGGAAGGAGAGGCTAGATTCCAGAGTTAGTATAGGAAAGGATCTCCTGAACTTGGTACCTGAGCCATGGCAATGGTTCAGGGGCATTCTGGTTCACCACTGTATGCCTCACACTGAGGATGCTTCGGATCGCAGAAGATGATCATTAAACATCTTTTGAATGAATTAACAAACACAGGTACTTGGCAAACCCTACCTCATGGAGTGGTTGACTAAACTGAGCAGCAGACGTTGCCAGGTGACTAGTTCCTTCCTAGAACTCTGAAACACCTGTGCTTTTCATATGAAAGAAAAATGCTGAAACTCATGCCAATATCCTCACCTCTCCCAAATGCAATGCTCACTGCTCCCACCCTTTCCTAGCAGCTCCTCTGTCTAGTGAGCAGAAGCGAGGAAGGTTCTGAAGGAAGATTCTAGAGGCAGACCATTGATAGAACACTGAAGTAGTTCCCACTGTTGCTGGCATCGTGGCCTCAGCTGGCTCAGAAGTATACCACACCCAGTGCCCACTAGAAGACCTCAGGCCTCAGCCCAGAGCCAGGCCAGAATTCCAGACAGCAGCTTCCAGAGCTGTATCCAGGAGAGGACTGGCAGGGAGGCCATCTCTATGCCCAACCACTCCCATAATCCATAACCCCAGATGCATGTGCACACATTGCCAGGCACTACCTGCTAAGATGAACTGCAGCTTAGAGGCATCAGGTATGGCAATGCGGTCAATGTACTCAGGATCCAGATATTTGATCAGGTCTTCAACTAGAAAAGAAGCAAGATGGAAAATGGAATAGGGGTGGGGAGTGGGGGGGTCTGTCTTACGAAGGATATTAGGGGATATTAGAAGGATATTAGTGGTTGACCTTGGGGAGAGACTTGAGTGAGGAGATGACACCCACAGTGTCTATCAATAGGCCTCCACGGGGCCCTACCTCCCTGTCTCTCCCCTCTGAATAGGCCAAACTCAGCCTTTATAGCTGGGACACACTACTGCCTCCACTATCCTGGCACCCTCAGCATTCCCACTGACCTATCTTCACCAAAGGTGAAAGGCCCCTTGTTCCTCAGTGCCACCAAGAAAAGACGGTCTTTTCTGATTTCTAGGTTGCTGGCTCTGACATAATTAAAAAGGCATGGCTGAGCCAAGCCTGGGCTCTCAGTGCCTAATTTCCTTCCTGCCTCTAAACGTTGACTGTGGAAATCGTATACCTCTCCTCCCTTCTTCACCAAGAGGACCTTTGAGGCAGAGCTCTTATCCCATAACTTATGACACTGTCATGAGCTTGGAGTTTAACCACAAAGTAGAAATCACACCCATGTCACCACTTCAGCAGGGAAACATCTTCACATTCTGTCGCCATAGGGTGATTCCAGTGACCTACAGGGCTGGAAGGCAAGGGCCAGGTCCCAAGAAGCATAGGCACTGGAAGGAGGGAAGGCAGGCACCCTGTAGAATCACTTACTCTTTTTGTACAGAATCTTCACCCTCTCCCTCTTGCCGGCAATGTTCCCCAAAGCCACCTGTACCTTGACCAGGCCATCAGCTACCTGCAAGGGGATTGAAAGTTAATTCCAAGATTCACTGCCTGACTCAAGGCTTGAAAGAAGTAAAGAACCCTCATTCCTTCATACTCCCAAATCTCCTTATCCAGGCAAAATAGGTTCACCCCCTTCTCTTGTTTTAAAGGAGATGCAACCCCACCTTGTGGGAATCCTCAGTGTGAAGGGGAAGATAATCATGTAGTCTTTGGGAAGTTTTAAGTCTAATCGGGAAGGTAGTTAACTATGTTAGAGTTCATAGTGCATTAGCATAACCTGTATATTCCCTGGTTCCTACCTCTCTGGCTGAACCTACCTAGGCTTTAGGAGTAGAGGGTAATGAATTCCCATATTAAAGGATTGAACAGAAGGAGAGGTTATGTAAGTGAATGATCTTACACAGGTTTTAGAATACAGGGTGAGGAATGCTAATATTCAAGGGTCAAATATATGGGGAGGCAAATAGAACTAAGCAGCAACAGCCACTGAGGTAGGAGGAAGACAAGGGAGATTTACGTCATGGATGTCAAAAGGAGCAAATGTTTTGAGAAATCAGTTCTCAAATGGGGCACAATCTGCTAGCGACTATTAATTCCACAAGAAGTATACAAACAGACATCATTGCCTCTGATGCAACTAACTCCAGGGTATGCCTGACACTCCACCTTCAGTAAAAGGTCTCCCCACAGTAAAAAGGGGGGTAGGGGTGGGGGGTAGGAGAACTAAGCTTCACGGTTGTCAAAATTCAGTCACTGGTGTGAAGGAGTGTCCCATCCATATCTAAACACCCAATATACCAGCCCCTGGGTGGCTCAGTGGGTTAAGCCTGAAACTCTTGATTTGGGCTCAGGTCATGATCTGACAGTTGGTGGAATCCAGCCCCCCATCAGGCTCCGCGCCTACAGCAGGGAGCCTGCTTGAGATTCATTCTCTTTCTCTTTCTTTCTTTCTTTCTTTCTTTCTTTCTTTCTTTCTTTCTCTCTCTCTCTCTCTCTCTCTCTCTCTCCCTCCCTCCCCCCACCCCGGCCTTCCCCCCCCCCGCCTCTAAATAAATAAATAAACAAACTCAAAAACAAAACAAAACAAAACAAAAAACACACGATATCCAATCCCTTCCTCTCCTAATCCTGGCTCTCTCAGACCTCATCTCTCACTTCAGAAGCCTTCCTTATCCACCTTTGCTCTGTCCCCTCCGGGGTCCCACGGACCTCTTTCTGTACAATGTTTAGCAATTAATTACGCAGGGCTCTATGTCAGCCCTTCCATTGTGGACCTCAGCTCTTATACAAACTCGTTAGATTCTCAAGTGTGTCAGGTCTCCCCAGCTAGCCCGAGAACAGAGGCAGTCTTGGGTCACAGTTCACAATGAGCCCATCGCAATCGGTCCTAATAACCTTCAGTGTCCTCCATGGAAACGGAGCCCGTGGGTCCGGTAAGCTCCGGAAGGTTTCGAACCTTTGTTATTCCAAAGGCCCGGCTGCGGGCGACAAGGCTGGAGCGGTTGCACCTGTCCCGAGGACAGGTTAGGCCGCTCTTGCTCTGCCCCAGAAAGGCAGCACTGGATCCCAGATCGCTCACCTTCCGCGAGCCGCGTGGCCCGCCAGACCCGTAAACCCAGCGCTCCAGCTCCTCCACACCGGCCTGTAGCCGCTGCACATCGCTGACAGCCGCCATAGCTACCTCGGCCCCGCCTCAGCTGAGGAACAGGCAGGGGGCGGGACATCCGGTCAAATAGAGAAGACTGGCTAATCAGAACGCAGGGACGCCCCTCAATATGAGAAATGACGTCACGACTCAGCCCTTCAATGCCGGAAGTGACCGGCAGGGCCCCGAAATGTGTCAAAAGCTGTCTGGTTACCTAGGCAACGACTACCTGTCAGACACTATTCTAGTTTTCAGCACCTGCTTGTCCAGACAAACTTTTACCTTTCTTCTTCTAATTTCAGGGTACCAGAGATGTTTCCTACCCCACTCCCCTAGGTTGCCCATATAAATACACCTATTATTTCAGAATTGGTCCATTCCCATACATCGGTAGGAGACTCCGTGAGATACCATGATCTTTAGGAGTCTTCTAAGGTTCAAGCGATTAATGTCTTGCCCAAGGCCACTCCGCACTATAGTAGCAGAATCAGAATTTGGACCCAGGCAGTCTGATTCATGAAACCCAGCCCCTCTACTTTCACGGACCTTTGCCATTCTGTGTTCCCGTCTTAAGAACCCCTGGGCCAACACAGCCTGTGTATACCACATAATTCTTCCCAACCCCCAGACCCAAACAAGAAGGAGAGGAGGCACTGGAGAGGAAGGGACTGCAGCTTTATTATTCAGATGTGACCTGAGGGATATCTCTTTCACAACACCCCAACCTAACACTTCGCCCAGCTCCTGAAGAGAAGCAGGTCTGATTTGAAGAGGTGGGGTTCTAGGGATGGTACTGACACAGGGAGGCACAGGAGGAAACGATGGGGGTTAGTGAGGGTAGAACTCTTTGGTAGATGTTGCTGGAGTTGGCCAAGGTGGAGGTGCTCTCCCTTTACAATGAGGTAGATGTAACATCAAAAGAAAACTCTTTGGCTTCAAGTCCACGGGGCATGGGTTGGGGGGAGGGGTTCATCTCCCAGGGCCGGGGCCCAGACTAGGTACCCTAGAAGAATCAAGGTGTGGCTTGTATCCTCTCCCCTCAGCACTGGGGCTGGGACTCTTAATTCTGAGTGGGAGTTCTCAGGGTGAGGTGCTGGAAGGTGGCCCTGTAGGGAGTGGAGGTGCAGGGTTGGTTGGGCCCTGGGAAGCTGGCACAGGCTGGCGGCGAGCAAAAAGGACACCTGATAAAGGGGTGAGGAGATGGTAGAGGGAAAACACAGGCAGGAGGGGGTGGGCACAGAAATAGAAAAGGAAAACAAAAGTCAGTGTCCTGATTGTTAGAACACCACACACATATCCCTGCCACAAACCAATGTGGACAAGCTCCTTAGGTCAGTTAGAGACTCCTATGGCAATACAGACACCCTCAAACAGGTAAACAAGAAATATTTACACTTATACATAGGTCCATGACAAGGCAGACATCCCATGGTATCCATGCCAGAGAGGTCATGCCTTAGACCCCATGCCATTGTAGACACCCCTTTAACCCATGCCATTGTAGCAATCCCCTGAACCCCACATTACCCATGCAAGTTTGGATATCCTTGAACCTCATGCTAGCTAAGAAAATCTAAAATCCCCATGCCAGAGCAAATACCCCTGACCTCATGCCAGTGTAGACAGCCTGCAGTACCCATACCAGTGTAGACCACCCCGTTGATCTCTAGGGCCATGTTGATACTGCTGATACCACTGCCTGCCAGATTGAGAGGCCCATCCAGCCGCTCTTCTGTCCAGGAAGGACAGGGGAGTCACATTTTGGAGAATCAGACTTTCAGGCTCCCCCCTCCATCCTTATAGACAGCCCCCATTCCACTTGAACCCCACACCTATAATAACACAGTTGTCTATTGAGGGATCTATCCCACCTCCAACACTTATTAGGTGATGGGTCTGTCCTCCCTCAGTGTACAGGCCCCAAGCCTTCTCAGGAACAAGCCCCTCCTCACCCCTCAGGGGAACCTTGCCACGGGGCAGGAAACTGGGGGGAGCTCCAGGTCGAGGTGGGTCCATGTGCCCCATCAGCACAGCCCTCTTCTCTGGGGGCTCCTCTGGTGCCAACTTCTCCCTTGCAGGTCCCAAAGCCAGGCCCACGGGCAGTGCCAGTCGAGGGGTTGGAATTCCGCTTTCCTCTGGAAGAACAGGTCAGTCAATTCCCATGGCCCAATCAACTCTGACTCTGCATTTGGTTCTCCACCCAGGACTGGGGTCAAGGGAAGTCACCCAAGCTCAAGCACGAAGTTCTATCTCCCCTCCCATCAAGAGTCTCAGCCTGAGGCTCTGAAGCTGGAGAGCCCAAAGGGCCAATATGCACATATCTAGGTTGGTCCAAGACAATTGGGGCCTTTCCTTGCTCTCAGTTATTAAATAATACAGGCCACAGGAGGCAAAAAATATATGCCAATAGGAGCCGTAGGTGGACAGGTGTGGAGTGGAACTCCTCGAGATAAAGAACCTTTTCCCGAGCTTCAGGTCCACACCGCAGTAACCCGTAACCTATACCTCCACGGTTTCACTGACCCCCAAACCTGAGGACCCCTAAACCTTAGCGTGCAGAAAACTTCGGTGCCCTGTCAGTCCTAACTGCCTTCATACCTCAATGCCTTCCCGACTTCACACTCCCCACATTTTAATTTTCTCGTATCTCAGCGCATCCCTAGGTCTCACAGACGCCTACACCTCAGACCCTCTCCTCTCATACCTTTCTTAATGGGGCTCGGGCTCAGCTGCGCGCAGGCGTGCGCCGGGAGGCCGGAGGCGGAGCCCTGGGCTGGGCGTGGGCTGGGCGTGGGCGTGGGCGGGGCGGGGCCAGGACCCGAGACAGGGCCTGGAGCGCCCCGAGGTGTAGGCCCTGCTAAGCCGTACAGCGGGGCGGCGGTGTACGCCTGACGACGGCCCTCGCGTCTGTTGCTGTCGATGGCTGCCTGGAGCTCCCCCGGGGAGCTGAGCGCCCGCGTCTCGCACTCGTACGGGTACAGGTACTTCATGTACCTAGGAGCGGACGAACGAGGCACGGTGGATGGGAGGCTGGATCCCATTTATCAAGTCCCACAACCAAACACCCGCCCTTGGGCCCTCCAGCCTTGCGGCCCCTTTCCCGCGCCTTGCCCCCTCCGCTCGCGCTCCTGGCCTCACTGGGTGCGTAGAGTGAAGGCTGCCGACGTGATGGTGGTGGGCAGACTGAGGCCGCGCGTGACCTCCCGCCACACCTTGCGGTTGATGACTTCCACTAGGCCGCCTTTGGCTGTCACCAGGCGAAACAGCGCGTACAGGTCCAGCACCTGCTTCGCCATGATGGGCACGCGGTTCACTGGCGTCCCTGGTGAGAGGTGGGCAGACAGTCAGGACACTAGGACCAAGACCCTGTCTGCGAACATCCTCAAGGACTGAAGGAGTCGGTGGCCTGGACGAGGCCAGAGTACAGGGCGGGATCTCCGAGAAAAGGGAAGGGAGGGGGGAGGGGGGATTCGGGGCGGAGCCCACAGAGCTCCCAAGACCTGCCTTGTAGCAGGAAGGACAGGAAGCTAGATCAGGGGTCGGCAAACTTCTTCTGTAAACAGACTTTGAGGGCCAAACCTCTTCTTTCCGAACTACTCCATTCTGCCATTGTAACTTGAAAGTAGCCATGGAGGATATTGAAAGGAATGGGCCCGGCCGTGTTCCAATAAAAACTTTATTTACAGGCTCTGAAATTCAAATTTCACACATTCTGAAATGTTTTTCGTCTTTTAGTTTTTCACTATTTAAAAATGTAAAAACCATTCTCATCTCGCAGACGGCTAGATTTGGCCAGCCGGCTTTAGTTTGCCGACCCCCTAGAGTAGACCGTAGTAAGGACTTCCTGACAGTGCTAAAGAGCTGGACTCCCCTAAGCAGCGGCCCCGGCCCCGGCCCGGGGTGGCTGCCAGAGACTGGGGGATGGAGGATGGGAGAAGCAGCAGCCCCTGCCTCGGCTCGCCAACTCCGTAGCTCGCGCCGCCCCCGCTGGCCGGTCCTGACAAAGGGGCCTGTCTGCTCTGAGCGATGGGCCCCAGTTAATTCTTTACCGATCCCGTCCCCTTCCACCGCCTCCTTTGGACCCGAACAATTAGCTGCGGCCTGATTAATGTGGGGAAATTATCGGTCCCACGGGACCTCCTCCCCCGCTGCAGAAGGAGCAGAGGGAGGCAACGACCAGAGGGAGGCAGAGCTCCCGTCCTGAGGGCAATGGAGGGAATACTGGGATCTGCTCAGACCACCCTACCCCACTTTCCCCAGTGGAAGGGAGACCTCCCAGGAAGGGTCAGGGAGGGGACACTGGGACCAGAATGACTGGGCCTCCCTGGGGAGCAAAACTCCCCTCCCTGGGACCCCACTGAGGGTCCTTGGTTAGAAAGGATCCCAAAAGGGGTGCTGGGCCTGTGGTGGGAGCCTGAGGGACTTTGACCAGCAGCTGCACTAAGGGAGGAGGGTGCAGTGCAGCCAGTTAATTAGTGGCTTATCAGGCCAAGCTCGGAGTGAGTTAATTAGCTTTGTAGAGAGAGATAATGAGTCAGTCTTCGGACCCATGAATCTGGGGAGAAGCCTATGTGATGGACTGCCGCCCACCCTGATCTCCCCCTGGACCCTTGTATTTTCTTCTATCTCTGAGATTCCTGGAAAGGAATTCCTCCTCCTCCACAACCCCAACTCACATGGCCCCCAGCCTACCCTTGAGAAGTCCTTCCTTCAGTCTAATCCCAGTCCTTTCTGCTGTGGAGCATATTGGATGTCCCCTGCCTGAAGCAAGGGGAAACTGAGGAGAGACAAGGCTGGACGAAGGGCCACTGAAAGAGGAACAAGGCATTCCCAGCCCCCCAATCCTGGGAACCCCCCCAGGCCAGCCCCCAACCAGTTTCCCCTCCCACCCTCCCAATTGATCCCACACTCATTAACCTGCCAGTGGGCTGGCCACTAATTAATCCCTGGGTGGAGGAGGGGGGCAGGGTCAGAGGTTAAAGACGCTATTGAGGCCCCAAAGGCTAGGTGTTGCCAAGCTCATGCCTCTGCAGAGAGAACCCAACCTGGGGACTGAACCCTGGGGTCTCCCTTCCTCAAAACTGGTAGATGGGGGTCCTTCCCTTACATCATCCCACTCACCCCTCTTCTGCATGAAGCTAAACAGGTCATCCAGAAATTCCTTCCGCTTGGGGTCTGCATCAAGCTCGTACAGCTGGGGAAGGACTGAGGTCATTTTTCAGCTCCACTGACTCCCCCCCTCCCCCTGGGACCCCAACTCAGGTTAAGCCCTGAATAAGGGCTTTCAACTGAAGGGGTGAGTGGGGTCTGAAATGTGGACTCCCTGGCATTAGACTCTCTCTCCTGGGGGCAGGTAGGGGCACTTTTTCTAATACACATAGAGACCCTCCACTGGCCAGGGGGGTGCCCTGGGAAGCTCAAACCATCCCTCTGGGGAATAGGGACGAGAGGAAGCTTAGGAGGCTTAGCTTGCCCTCCAGGGCATGCAAAGATCCCGAGGAAGGAAGTCAGGCTGGGACTGTGTTCTATACTGAGGAAGCTGGCAGATGTCTCTAAGGCACTCCTCCACTCTTGTTTACTCTTGCAAGGGCTTCTTGCTTTTCACATCTCTGTGTGCCATGGCTGGGGATGAGGGACGGGATGCCTCTAACCCATCCTTCAGGCAGAGTAGATCCTCAGAAGCTCCTGGATTGAAACTTGGGGCCCCTCAGCCCCACATCTGGTCTGTTTCAAGGGACAGTGACCTATCCACTACAGAAGCTGCCACAGAGGTAATGGCCCTGCACCGCCCAGGACCCACAAGGTCAGAACTTGAAAGGCCCAGAGGTCATCCCAGTCACTTGGAGCCCCATCTCCAGTATCACCTTCCAAATGTCACCCAGCAGAAACAAACCCTAGAGTAACATTTACCTGGAATAACAGTCCCTGAGTAACACCAATAGGTGATACTCCGTTCCCCACTAAGAACCTTCAGAATGAAAAACAACAAACAAACAACACACACACAAAAAAAAAACCCAAAAAACAAAAAACCCAGAGATCCACTTTAAACCTATACTCCCAGGAGAACTAAGCCCAAAGTCTTAGATGGGTCCCCATAAATAACACATATGCTCTCCCAAGTAATAATCCCCAGAATTCTACCTAGGAGAAATAGTCACTAGAGCCACAGAGCACCGAGTAACACTCCAAGTTTTACACTAATACCACAGAGTACTAGCCACAAATTAACACTTCTGGAAAATACCCATGACCAGCATGTTATGAGTAATATCGCCAGAATAGCACACCTGGACTCAGAGCCCTTTATAATACATTCATAGTGACAGCCTGAAGTAGTGCCTTAGGATAACATCCAGATGGATTCCACAGAGAGGAAGAACTTCAAATTAAGGCTCTAAGAGTAAGATCTTGTAATTCCCAGCTGTATAGGAGCCCTTGAGTCACACTGCGGCTGTAGTGGCCATCACAGGCTAGGAACTATCACCCATAGAACTCAGGCCAGGGGGAGGATTTGGATGGAGGCAATGTGACAGGGAAGAGATGAGGAAGGTATCAGCTTGCAAAAGGAGTGGCAACCTCCGTCCTGCTTCCAGAGACAGAAATATGCAGCTCAGGAACCCCCCACTGGTTGCTGGAATATGACCTTGTGACTTGATGTGTGAGAAGGTAGGGTAAGATGGTGCTGGCACTGGAATCCCCATTCCCCAGATCCCATCCCCTGAAAAGAATTCTTGAAGCTCCTACACCCCTCCCACTTTCCCTTCTAGCCCCACCGAAAGCCTCCAGTCTGTCATGCCTCCACATTTCTGGGCGTCTCCTGCACCTTTCAGTGTGTGCCTATGCACTTGTTTCCATGTCTTGGGGGGTCTGTTTCTGCCTCCCTGTCACTATCTATCTTTCAGTCTTCCCATAGTCTCTCTCCAGGTCTCTGTGTCTCTGTTTTTCCATCCTGCAGAGGGAAGTGGGGGTGGGTGGGCTATGAATCACCTGCCTTTGCTTTTGCCCAGAGAGGAGAAGGGGAGGGGGCCTGACATGGAGGGGGTCCTACCTGCTTGAACTGTTCCTCGTAGGTCCATTCATGGGGATGAGGTCCAGGGGGTTGGCTTGAAGGTGAGCTGGGGCCCCGGGTCCCTGGACGGCTCTCCTCGGCTGCCTCCTCTGCCCCGGCTTCCTCCCCTTCCTCATCCTCTTCCGCATCCTCCTCTTCTTCAGTCCCAACCTTCCCCAAGGCCCCCTCAGGGGCCTTCAGGGTCCGGGGGCCAGGCAAGGGAGGTAGTGGTGGTGGCAGTGGGCGTTGAGGGGCCAATGGCCCCACCCCTTGGGCCAGTCGGGCTGCCTGCTGCCTCTGCAGGGCCTCCATTACAGCTTCCAGGCGCAGTCCCCCCGCTGGTGGGGGGGCTGGCACCAGGCGGGGCCCCGAGGAAAGGGCCGCCTGTGGGGGTGGGAATTATGACTGTTGGGCCCTGCTGCCCCCAGAACCCCCAACACAAGAGGAGGTGGTCACTGATTCAAGGAAGTGCAGGAGGCCATACGAAAAAAGGCAGGAAAATAGCTTTCCCAGACATCGACAGAGACCGAGGTAGAAAGAGCAGGAGAGACAAGAGACCAGACCCAAAGAGACAGAAATGGACATTAACAGAGGACAGGTAGAGACTGAGCAGATCACAGAGGGTGACAAGGACCCAGAAACAGAGAAGGACAGGAGAGGAAAGAGAGAGCGAAAGTGGGCAAGAGAGATCAGAAAGAGACAATGACAGGAGAGATATGGAAATAGAAATGGAGATGGGACAGAGAGACAATGAGAGACAGAGGTGGGGAGAGACAGAGATATCAGACAGAGACAAGAACAGAGAGACATAGGTGGGGAGACACGTGATTGATAGAGATATTGGGTAGACAGGGAAGGTAAGAGAGAGAGGAGCAAGAGATAAATATCAAGACCTGAGTGACAGGTAGTCCAGAGAGGGACAGAGACAGAGCCGGAGAGAGACAAATAGTGAGACAGTGGCTGAAAGAGAGAGGGAAAGACCGACGCAGCAGGAGACAGAGACTAAAGAGAGAAGAGAGATTAGAAAGAAACAGGGCGAGACAGTAAATAGAAGGAGACAGAGACCGAGGCAGGGAAAAACAGACGGAGAGACGGGACAGAGACCCAGAGGACTAGCACTGAGGGGTCGCGAGGACAGAGGATGTCGGGGGGCAGAGCCCGGCACCGGGCGGGCTGGGGACCGCTGGGTCTCGACGCCCGCTTTCTGGCCCCCCACGCCCCGCGGCCGCACTCACCAGCCTGGCGCGGCCCGGTACCCCTGGCGTCTCCACGGCGTTCCCTCTGCTCCGCCCGCCTCTCGGGCAGCCCCTGCCTCGGCTCTGTTCCCAGCGCGGGGTCCCCCGCCGTGCGCTCCCGCCGCTTTGCGCTCTTCTGGCCGCGGTGCGCTCACGCGCCGCTCTGCTGGCGGCGGCCGCGGGGGCGGGACCCGAGAGGGGCAGGCCGCAGGCCGGGCGGGGGCGCGGGGCGGGGGGAGGCCCCCGGGGGCTCTGCCGCTCCCAGCCCCCCAACAGGTGTTCCCCCTCCACACTGCCAGAACGGGAGGAGGGGGCGCTGGAGAGCTGCCAGGAATCATTCGAAGGAGAGTGAGGAGTCTAACACCAGGACTCTGGACCAGGGCCCCGCCACACCCACAAGTCGTGCCCCCCACATCCACACTCCGTGCCTGGCATTCACACACGAACAGCCATATTCGCACACCAACACATATTGTCACAAGTTCAGGTACACAGCTGCCCTGTCTCACATACTGTGTAACACAGACACGACAGCGCCAATGGTCTGGGCAGGTTGTGATCATGAAAGGGAATCACTCTGCGAGATGCTGAGGTGAATATGGAGGGCCTGCACAGAGCAAAAGCTTCCCCCCTGCCCTGCGCAAGTGCTGTCCCCAACCGCATGGAGGTTGCAGTCTGCGCAATATGTGCCCGTGGTGGTGGACTCACATGTCTGCACTCTGGCTGTCAGAGGTCTCTGAACTGATTCCATATCCACAGCAAGGTACACACACACACCACATGCAGATACATAGTCACGCTTTTTTCTTTTTAACTTCTTGCGACCTTCTTTCAAACATACACACAAGAATGGTGAATAGTATTATGAACCTCTGGTACTCATACCACATTTCAGCAGTCATTAGAATTTTGCCCATCTTCACACATATCCTCAACCCTGTGTGTGTGATTCCAGTCTGTATCTCCAGATCCCTTCAGCCAACTGCTCCAGGTCCACCCTAACTCTAATTATCCCCCAGATGCCTTTTCTTATTTGGCGATCCTGAGTGGCAGGCCACAATTTCTCCTCTGAGCAGCCTGGACTCCATTCCTCTTAGGAACCCTCAACCATTTTCCAGTTTCTTCCTGTGTCCAAGGGGGCGGACCTACCAAATGAATGAACAAAACGACCCATATCCGTTGGGGTGACAGCTGGCATGACTGTGAAACTCTGCTATACCACACCCAGCACCAGGGACTGTACCCTGGCCTCATACCCAGTGAGGTGCACTGTTCCCAGGGCCAAGATCCCTCTAGGAGGCAGAAATTCAGGTGTGACTTTTACCTCCTTTCTCCTCCCCTACCCTCTCCCTATTAGTCCCCTCCTCTTGGACCCAGCTTGCCCTGGCCTGGACCACTAGCTCTTCTCACCAGATTCTTGTGATAGGTGACAACTCTCTGCTCTCTTTTTTTTTATGTTTTTTTAAAATTTTTGTTTTGTTCTAAGTTTATTTTTATTTGTTTTGAGAGAGAGAGAGAGCAGGGGAGGAGCAAAGAGAGAGAGAGAGAGAGAGAGAGAGAATCCCAAGCAGGCTCTGCACTGTCAGTGCGGAGTCCGACTTGGGACTCGATCCCACAAACCTTGAAATCAGGACGGTATTCAAAATCAAGGGTCAGACGCTTAACCAACCGAGCTACCCAGGCGCCCCACCCCTCTGCTCTCCTTGTCTCTAGCCTCCACCCTTGTCCCTGACCCAAATTCCACTGTGGCACTAAGTCCTTGTTCTCTTTGGCCCATCTCTGGCCATACTGAAGCTCAGTACTGCTCACACCTTTGGCTCACTCCAGCGTCCTGCTCAGATTTCAGACCTGACAGTCAGACTCCGACCCCTCAAGAAGCCTTGGTCATCCAACTGCCTTCAGTACTGATGCTCCCTCCCCAGTGGCTTTGGGTGGTGTGAATACTCCTGGGAAGAATCAAGCCCCCTCCTCCGGGCCTAGAAGGGAGAATCTGAATGTGCCAAGGCAGACAAACATGCCCTAGGGACTCCTGGCAGGGGGTGGAGCTCTGCAGAACTCTTGTGGTCAGCTTGCTCCCTATACATCACCACCACCCACTTCAGTGCTCAGAGAAGAGGTGCCTGAAGAGAGAGAGATGGTAAGATTCTTCTTGGAAAGGTAGGAACTGGTTTGGGGAAATTCTAGCTCTGAGAGTTTTGTTGGAGATTGCTTTGCAGCTTTGCAGGGAGCAGAGCAGGAGAGGGGCAACGGACTGGGCAGCTTCACCCAAAGAAAGGAATCAATCATTAATCAAACATAGTAAACCTGTCTTGGGGATCTGGGCCAGGAGGACTATAACTGGGAAGGGATGAGGGGAAGCAAGAAGCTTGACTGGGACCTGGTTTATCTCTCTCTTCGTCTGTGAAGAGGAAAGGATGTTTCTCATATCCTCTCTTAGCTCCCATCTGATCCTATACCTCAGAGACAAAGACAGACAGACCTAGATCTCCATTCATCCAACATATATTTACTGAGCACCTACTTTGTACCACTGTTAGACATAGGAGTAAATAAAACAAAGTCCTTATTATAATGGTATAACTCCAGTGGGGAAATACATAATATATCAGATGGTGATAATTAAAATCAGGAAAAATAGAACTGGGCTGAGGGGAATAGAAAGGGAAGGATGTATGTTACATATCCATAACAAACTACACTCAAACTCAGCAAGCTTAAAACAACATTTATTTTCTCACAATTCTGTGGATCGGGAATTTGAGAGTGGCTTAACAGGATGGTTCTGGCTCACCGCCTCTCATGAGGTTGTAGTAAAAATGTTGGCTGTAGCTACAGTCACATGAAGGCTTGACTGGAACTGGAGGATCCACTTCCAAGATGGCTCACTCAAATAGCTGTTGGTAGGAGGCTGTTCTCTCTAGATGGACTTCTCCATAGGAAAGGACCTCCTGCCTGAGGGCCCTCCCAACGTGGCTGTTGGTTTCCCCCAGAGAGTGACCCAAGAGAGACCAAAGGCGGCAGCAATGCTTTTTTGTCTAGTGTTAGAAACTACATAGTCACTTTTGCCATATATTTATTAAAATTACATGCATGTCCAGCCCACATTCAAGGGGAAGGGAATTAGTTTTCACCTCTTAAGGGAGAAATATTTAAAAAAAAAAACACCTTTTTTTTAAATTAAAGAAAATATTTAGTTATTTTGAGAGACAGTGAGGGGAGGGGTGGAGAGAGGGAGCCCATATCAAGAGGTGGACACTTAACTAACTGACTGGGCCACCCAGGCATCCAAAGGATTATCAAAAATTTTATGGAGTTATTTTAAAACCACCCACAGAATAGGGGGGCGGAGTGCCTGGCTGGCTCAGTTGGTAGAGCATGTGACTCTTGATCTCAGGGTTGCGAAGTTTGATCCCCACATTGGGCATGGAGCCTACTTCCACACACACACACACACACACACACACACACACGCGCGCGCACACACACACGCGCACACACACACACACACACACACACACACACATGGGAGGAGGCTATTACAGAAATATTAGGGGAAGAAGCAAGAATTGAAGGAGGGGAGGAAGAGAGCCATAGGGATACCTAGGGAAGAGCACTGCAGCCAGAATAGCAGGTACAAATATCCTGAGGTGGAAGTTTGTGTGATGTGTCAGAAGGAAAGCAAGGAAGCCACTGGGCTAAAACAGGGTGGTTGGGGTAAATGGTTGGATGTTTGGTCATAGCTAACATGGGCGTTGGAGTAGGTTCCTGGAGGAAGTGAAAGGACTAAATGAGATGGAATCCATTGAAAATGTCTGAACAAAGAAAAACAAAACAAAACAAAAAACAAAGGAAAAAACAAAAAAACAAAGAAATGTCTGAGCAGAGAATGGAAGTCTGACTCTGGCTATTGTGTGGAGAATCCTCCACATAGGATATAAGTATGAAGATCTATTAGGAGGCTGTTGCAGTAATCCAGGCAAGAGATGATGGCTCGGACCAGGTGGAAGCAGTGGAAGTGTTAAGACATGGGTAGATTCTGGATATGTTTTTAAGATAAAACTGACAGGCTCTGTTGATGGCTTGGATATCGATGTGAGAATGAAAGATATCCAAGATGGGGAGTCTGGCTGGCTCAGTCAGTACAGCATGCAATTCTTGATCTCGGGGTTGTGAGTTCAAGCCCCATGTTGGGTGCAGAGATTACCTAAAAATAAAATCTTAAAAAAAGAAGGGTATCTAAAATGACTCTAAGGTTTTTGGCAACTGGGTCAATGTAGGTACCCTAACTCAGACAGCGAAGACTGTAAGAGGTGGTTTCGGAGAGAAATCAATTTGCACTGGCCATTTTAAGTTTGAGATGCCAATTAGACAACCAAGTGGAGAGGAAGGCAGACAGATATCTGAATCTGGTGCTGAGAGGTTTAGGCTAAGAGAAAACTAGGAGTCAAGACGTACAGATGGTCCTTAAGGTCCATCCATGTTGTTATAAATGGTAGGGTTTCCTTTTTTATGGCTGCATGATATCCCAGCACATGTATGTATGTTTTCTTTATCCACTCATCTTTGTGGGCATTATGCTAAGTGAAGTAAGTCAGATGAAGAGAAAATACTGTATGTTTTCACTTATATGTGAAATCTAAAAAAAACCCAACCTCACAGAAACAGAACAGATTGAGAATTGCCAGAGGCAGGGGGTATGGGCAGGGGAAGGTGGAGTGGAGGAATGAGAAAGGTGGTCAAGAGGCATAAACTTCCAGTTATAAATAAGTCCTGGGGATGTAATGTGGAGCTTAGTGCTCTTATGCTATATTAGTAGTATATTAGTATATTAAATACTATGTTGTATATTCAGAAGTTGCTAAGAGAGATCTTGAAAGTTCTCATCTCAAGAAGAAAAGAATCTAACTGTGTGAAGTGATGGATGTTAACTTATTGTGGTAATCATTTTACTATACATAGATCAAATCATCATATTGTTCACCTTAAAGTAACAGAATGTTATACCAGTTATATTTCAGTAAAACTTTTTTATTATTGAGGGACAGCAAAAGAGCAAGAGCAGGGCTGTCAGCACAGAGCCCGATGCGGGGCTCAAACCCAAGAACTGCGAGATCATGACCTGAGCTGAAGTCAGATGCTAACCAACTGAGCCACCCAGGCGCCCCTCAATAAAACTATTTTTTAAAAAGGCATATAGATGGTACTTAAAGTCATGAAATGGTTAAGAACACCTGGGAAGAGTGTAGACAGACAAGTGTGAGAACTAAATCTTGGGAAGTCAAAGGTTGAAGAGATAAGAAAGATCAAGCAAAGGAGGCAATTTTAGGAATAGTGTCCTGGAAGCCAAGAGTGTTTTGAGAGTGATTAAATGTGTCAAATGAAAATTAAGAAATAGCCACCGACTTAGCAACTGAGACAGGGAGGAGTCTGGGAAGCGGAGTCCTGTGTGGAAGGGAGGGGAAGATTATAACAGAAGCCAGGGCATTCCTGATAGATGTGGGCTCTGAGCATAGAGGCAGAACTGGATTTAGGGTGGGAGAAATCCTTGGAGGTTTGGCTTTGCATTTTGTTATCAGTTAGAGGCCCCAGCCAGGTCATGTCATGGCCAACATGATGGTGATGGTGGCTGAGCCTCACATTCACTCAGAGGCAGCAATGTATAAACTTTTGATGTTGTTTCCAAATGGCTGTATGTAGTCTTCTGTGTTTTGTTCATTAGAATGTTGAGGTTTTAGAATATATAATTTTGATAACCATGTTCCTTCCATGTTTAATCAGGAGGCCTAAGAAGTCAGAGTGGCCTGAGTCTTACTCAATCTCAGAGAAAGTAAGGTAAGTGAGGGACCAAGGTGCAAAATTTAAGAAGGCAAATGCAGAGTCCCTGGGATGAGGGTACCTTACACACCACTTTTGCCTCACCCTACTGCCAGCCCCACCTACCTCAGACACCACCAGGTGTTATGCCTGCTCTCTACCCCCGGGGGGCCTCTATAAGTCAGGTGTCCTGGAGAAGTTAAGACTTCCTATTCTGGGTGGGGATAGACAGGATACTCTGGAAACAGACAAAAATGGTTATGCCTCCTGTTAGCCCAAAAGTGGGTATATACTGCCACCCCGTGGCCATCCAGCATTGGACTCCAGGACTATTTTCAGAAGGGCACTGGCAGAGGTAAGGCAAGACCAAGACACACATCATCTTACCCAGCCCTGAATTTCTTTAAGTTGGCAGGTTTTCCTGCTGTTCAGACACACAAAGAAATGAAACTGTTCAACAGGTCTTTATTAACAGAGACAGATGGACAGACAATGCATCAAGGGCAGTGTGTGGAAGCTGTGATGGGGGTGTATGTGTGCAAAAAAGGCCTTTGTAGGACAGGGATGGCCCCCTGGACCTAGGCTAACCTCTCTAGGTCCTCTGCCAGGCAGTGGGCCCTGAGCTGAGGCCAGCCTCCCCCAATCACACTCCTAAGGGACAAATGGAGGAAGGGCAGGGGTTCTTTCAGGATAGAAGGACCCTGACCTCAGCCTTCTCCACTCTTATGGTTCTCCCAGCTGACTTCGTTGCTAAGAGTGGGGACAGGCCATGACAGCACTTGCATAGTAAGGGGAACAGAATGGGGTAAGGCATATGGTGAGGCCTGGGAGACAAGGGGGAGCCTCCACAGGCAACCCTTTGTCTCCCTCCCACCTCAACTGCTGCTGGGTTGAAGGGTCAAGCCCAGACAGAGTATAATACCTACACCCATCACCAACTCCAGAGTTCTGACTGGTGGCAGGAAAGCTCTGGAAACGGTTGAGTTAGTGAGTCAAGCTTGTGGTATGTCCAAATATGACTGGCCCCCTTGGTACATGTGGGGCTCCCTCTCTGGATGGTTGTGAATGTATGATGCTGCCGTACACATGGGATACATGGGATTGTATCTGCATGTATGTCCCATATGCTCCCATGAGTCTCTGTATTTGGTTACATAAGCATGTGTGTCCCTGCTCGTACATCAGGAACTTAGTAGTTGCATGTTGTGTGTCCCTGTCTTTCACATGGGCTCCAGAGAGTGGATGAATGCGGGCCTGCCCGCTCCTGTCCACCCACAGGTCCTCCTTCAGGCCTGGCTGGTCAGGGGTCCTGGCCGAAGAGGTAGGTGGTAAGCTCAAGCCGGAGGCCCCGGGCATAGGCGCGAAGAGTATAGAAGAGTGTGAGGAAGTCCTGGGTGCTGAAGATTGTGTCAGCCAGCGCGAAGGCCAGGGTAGATGGGATGACACCCCGGCCATACTCCACCATCCATGTATTTGGCCCCCACTCCACAGCTGTTGCCTCACCAGGCCCGTGCACCACGGTCTCCCCTGGGGGACAGGGAGCACCCACATAAGGAGCCAAGCCCTTCCATTGCTGCCACCTCCCTAACCCGTGGGCTGTCTAGGGACAAGAAACAGAGCAAGAGCTTCAGGAAAGGAAAAAGCCTTACCTCACTGGCCTGGTCGCCCATCTGGAAGAGTAAGAAGCCAAGATAGCCACTCCTAAGTTTTCCTCTGTGGCATCACCTGGCTCATGTCCTCTTTGGGGGGAAGCCAAGGAGGGCCACCTCACATGGCCAGGGGCCACTGTATGGGAGTCCTGGAAGTCTGCATTCCCAAGCCTCACTCATGTCAGGCAGAAATTTAGCTAAACTTGGGCTGGGCCTGTTAGATAGGGAGGGGTGGTTATAAGACTTGTGTGGCTTTCTGAGAAATGTTCAATTATAATGCCTGTCATGCCTGTAACACTCAAACTCAAACTTACGTGGAAAGCCATAGCTCTACTTTTTATGTAAAAAAATGTTTCACTATAGAAAAAAGGAAGACAACTGTCTGTCTTGTCTTTGGGGGTATGGGAGCATATCTAATTACCCAACTGTCTCTCCAACAACAACTCTCCAACTGCTGGAATATTGGATGAATAAAACAGTGTCTTGGTATATAAAAATAAGACGTGGTTAACAGGAAGCGGTTAAGTTTTGTTTCCTTTTGACAGAGGAAAGCAACAGGGGCCCTTGGACCTGCTTCAACCAATGATCTGTGGCTTATCTGAGGGGTAAGGGAACCGAGGGGAGAGCCCCCAACACACCCCCTTTCCATGCCATGACTCTCTTCCAATTATGGGCACCCCAGAATGAAGGGACCCACCTGGGTAGAAGACCTCACTTTTGGTAGTGCCCTCTCTCCACTGGTGGAAGGTGCCAGAGATGATGGTGTCAGAGATCTCAGCCCAGTAGCGCCCTGAGGGACAATCAGATGGACACTGAGTATCAGGGTATCGGCTTCAATATATGTCTTGGCCAAACATCAGAAAGGAGAGCATGGGCCCTGGTACAGCCCCAGCCTCCCAATTCGGCCCGCCGCCAGCACTGACCCGAGTGGCCGCCAGAGCCCAGGGCGGTGCCGAAGAGCAGCACGTACTCGGACAGCGAGGCGTGCAGAAGGCACATGGCGCCCATCCAGCCGCCCGCGTTCACGAACACCCACTGCAGCTCCTCGTCGGGCAGCACGTGGCCTGGGTGCAGCCGCCGTAGTTCCACGATCAGCCGAGAGAACGCCAGCTCGTGGTCGAGCCCTGGAGGAGGCGGAGGAACAACAGAGTCTAAGCTAGAACCACTCCGAACTCGGGAAAGACGTCTCTGAAACTCCCAACTCGGCTCGGGCCTCCCCTCCACCCCTTCACTCCCCCGGTCACCAGTCGCCTCACCCGCATACTGCCGGGCGAGCTGCGCGATCTCTTCATGCTGGAAGACGAAGCTTTGCGTGCCCAGCCAGAGCCAGACCACCTGGGTCAGCACAGCAGCGGCAGCCAGGAGCAGCGCGGCCCACACCCACCGCCGGCCCACCGCCCACTGCATCCCGACAGGCGTCCTAGCACGGAGAAGGGAAGAACAAACCGCGGCCTGGAGCCGTGACTCTTCCTGCCTCAAAACCTGCGGCGCGCAGTCCACAACCGTACCCCCGCCACAGTCGTGGTACGGCTCACCCTGGCCAATCAGAACAGTCCGAACACTCGGGCACCGCCCCTCGGGTTGAACCATCTCCTCTCGGGGAGTGTAGAGCGCCAAGGGGTGGGGCGGAGCTGCGCGCGTGACAAGTGGGGCGGGGCTAAACCCTCGGGCTGCCAGTGTTAGGGTCTGGGAGCAGGGTCTTTGCGAGTGCCTTACCGCGTGTGGGTGGCGGTGGGGGTAGGTGGCTGTGACAAGCAGAATGGACTGGCCCGCTTGGTCTCAAGGATGCAGCAGGCGATCCCGGAAGCACAGCCTTCCAGTACTTGTGATTGTTATCTTTGCTAGCACATAAAGTGGGAGGAGGCCCTTCTACCTAGAAAAGGTACGGGAGGCTTTCTGGAGGCGGTGACGCCTCTAAACGGTGTTTAGAAAAGTGGGGAGAGCATTCAGTGAATGAGACGTACTCAAGGAGTCTTTTGGGGCCTACGATTCATTATTTGTTTTGGAGCACAAAATGTGAGAGGAGGGCATTGTAAACCAACAGGGTTATGGGGAGGGAAATGATAAAGGAAGAGAAGCAAAGGAGAAAAGAGGCAGCAGAGTGCAGTGATTAAGAAACTCCGGAGCTGGACTGGGTTAAAAGCCTGGCTCCTGCCACCTATCAGTTGTGTGGTCTTGGGTAAGCTACTCAAACCCTGTGACTCGGTTTTCTCATCTGTAAAGTGGGATGAACAAAAGTGTCTACCTCATAGTACATACCTTCATTGTGATGAAGGTTAAACGAGTTAATATTTATAGAGCAATTAGTGCCTGGTAAGTGGTGTCATATGTGTTAGTTACATAAATAAAACACAAAGGAGAAGAGAACTAGAAGAACATAGCATCACACATGATAGTGATGGAAAGAAGGGTCAACAAAGTCAAATGTAATTAAGAGGTCTGATAAAATGATGGGAAATGGTCATTATGTTTCTCCGTAGGGGCATGTAGCAGAGATGATGCTATACAAATTTATTTCTTTTTGCTCTTGGGCAGCCACTTTACATTCCACAGTATACTCTGTAGTAGATGGAGCTGTATGATTGTGTTCTGGCCAATGAAGTATAGGCAGGAATGAGGTATGCCACTATAGGTCTGGCTCCCAAAATCTTCTGTGAAATTCTTTACATTCTTACTCTTCCCTCATCTAATATCTTAGTAATAGGGAATGAAGTAGTGGAGAATTCTGAATGCTGCTGCGCCTCTTCCCTCACAATAGACTTGCTAAGTCTTTTTGGGGGGAAGGGTGTTGTTTGCTACAGCAACTAAGTTTACTAGACATGTTACAGTATATTGTGTAGGTAAGAGGAGAGGCTGGGAAGCTGGACTATTTTCTGAGAAACTTGGCCAAGAAGGGAAAGATAAAGAAGGGATTATATAGAGGGGAATGCATGATGGAGGGAATGTGTTTTCGTATTGGCTCTGGCTTCTGTGACACTCCTGAGCTGACCATTCTCTTAAGAACCCTGAGGATGCGGTACTCACCCCCAAATCTGGCCTCTGCGCCCCTGTTGCAGGCAGAGCCCTCTGGGACTGTCTAGGCTCCCCTGGCCTTTCACAAGGACAGCACATACTGCTTTAAAAAAATGGTCACAGCCATATTCTCTAGATGTAGTTAAATGAAATTCACCCAAGGGGCGCGTGGGTGGCTCAGTTGGTTGAGCATCTGACTTAGCTCAGGTCATGATCTCATGCTTCGTGGGTTCCAGCCCCGTGTCGGGGTCTGTGCTGACAGCTCAGAGCTTGGAGCTTTCTTCGAATTCTGTGTCTCCATCTCTCTGCCCCTCTCCTGCTCATGCTCTGTCTCTAAAAAATAAATAAACGTTAAAAAGAAGAAAAATAAAGGGGCGCCTGGTTGGCTCAGTCTGTTATGTGTCCGACTTCAGCTCAGGTCATGATCTAACGGTTTGTGAGTTCAAGCCCCACATCGGGCTCTGTGCTGACAACCCAGAGCCTGGAGCCTGTTTCGGATTCTGTGTCTCCCTCTCTCTCTCTGCCCCTCCCCAACTCGCACTCTGTCTCTCTCCCAAAAATAAATAAAAACATTAAAAAATAAATAAAAATATTAAAAAAGAAAAAAGAAAAGAAAAAGAAAATTCAACCAGGGCACCTGGGTGGCTCAGTCGTGGTTGTGTCTGACTTTGGCTCAGGTCATGATCTCGCAGTTTGTGAATCAAACCCGGCCTCCGGCTCTGCACTGACAGCTCAGACAACTAGAGCCTGCTTCGATTCTGTGTCTCCCACTCTCTCTGCCTCTTCCCTGCTCGCACTCTGTCTCTCTCAAAAATAAACTTAAAAAAAAATAAAAATAAAAAAACAGTAAATTTGAAGATATAATTGGCTTTATTAAACAATTCATGAATCAGGCAGCACCCCATCCAGCAGGTAGAAGGGGCCTCCAAGGAAGAGGTATACAAAATGGAAGATTTTTTATAGGAAGAAATCTGGAACAAGTTATTAGCAAAAGGAAAGGACTGTTCCAGGCAAGTTCCTTTTCGGTTAGTGGGAAGAGCGAGGGAGCTTATGCAGATTACCTCATTTTCCTTTGGAGGAAGGAAAGGGCCCAGGTAGGGACTCATTGGTGCTAACTGGAAAATTCCTGACTGACCAGTTAAGACTGCATCTCAGAGGAGGTTGAAACTGATGGAGTTTGTAGTAATGGAGGTTTGGAGCTGACAGCCAAGAGAGAATTCTTGAGACATCTTGGCACAAAAAAGGTGATTTGATTAAAGCATGGGGACAAGACCCATGGACAGAAAGAGCCGCACTGGGACTGTGAAGAGTGACTGGTTATATACTTTGGAGTTGGGGGAGGTAAAGGCAAAAAGGAGACCTCCAGGAGGACTTTGATATGCTAAAGAAGACTCATAAGTTGCCAGGGGACTTGCTTATTGCCAAGCTAAAGTTGTTTTCCCTCTAGTAAGGCATTATCATTAAAACAGTAGGGGTTTCCTGGAGAAACTGTTATACTCTATATTTACCTCAAGTATTTGTCAATGGGCTGCAAGTTATAAGGAAATTTAATTTTACCTGCCATTTCCTTCATGCCTTTGTTCCCCACATCACCATGGAGGGGAGGGTGATGTTGGGGTTCCAGGAAACTGGGTCTATAGGTTTCTGGAGATTAGGCTATTGATAAGATTGCCTTTGTCTTGTAATTTACTGAGGTATTTGTAAACTGATGGAGACTCATGTCCTGTATGACTGTGATCTCTATCAGTTTGCCGCTTGTTTTCTTTCCGTTCCTTTGTTCTTGGGCAGCCAGGAATGCCTGAGAAATATCACACATATCCTACCGGGTGTGTGTGTGTTTGTGTGTGTGTTTTGCCCTCAGCTTGCCTTATGCTCCCTCATCAAAACCACAATTAGCTTAGGCATTAAGCCCCAGTTTGGAGACTCCACTTAAGTGACGCCAGTTTGGGCCTGTGGTTTTCTTTTTGACAATGTTGTAGAAGAGATCACTTCTCTGGGCTCTTGGAGGGAGAGAGCTCTATAGGCCCCATCTCAGCCATTCTACTCTTCCCCCAAAAAGTGATCTTAGGGAGACAGAGAGGGGAGGTTTGGAAATGTTCCTGAAGAGATGTTTCTGAAGGGAATTAGGAATTAGTTGGCATGATCCAAGAAGTGGCACCAAAGCGTTGGTGTTCTTGGAAAAATAGAGCTGCCTCCAAAATCCAGTAACTCCAACCACAAAGATAGCTGAGAGAGAAGGAAAGCAAATCATGTATCCCAGCTCCACCCCCACCCCGAGCCCTAAGAATGAAAAGCCAGTGGTACATGTAAAATTCTCATTTCTCAGTTCCTTGCTCCCTGCCCCCTACCTAATAGCCTCTTCAGATTCCAGTCTGAGGTGCCTAGGGCAGAGATTAGGTAAATGAACTATGATCCGGTGGTTTTTGCATCTGAGCTGCAAAACACCTGGGTTGACCTGGCCTGGGTTGGGGGAAGGGGCCTCCCTGCTACTGCCAAGCTCTATCCTTAGTCTCACTGAAATCTCGGAGGCATTTTAGAGCAATGAGAAGAGCCTGGAAACTTGGGTTCAATTTTAGCTTGGCCACTTATCCTCTGTGTGAACGTGAGTCTTCTGTTCCTCACTGTGGAAGAGGAGGAGGTTCAAACAATATTCAGACATTTCTTTATATTTAGACATTGCTAGGGGAGTGGGCACCTGGTTAGTTCAGTGGGTTGAGTGTCCGGCCTCGATTCAAGTCATGATCTCACAGTTTGTGAGTTCAAGTCCCACATCAGGCTTGCTGCAGTTAGGGCAGAAGCCCACTTCAGATCCTCTGTCCTCCTCTCCTGTCCCTCCCCTCCGCTTGCATTCTCTGAAAAATAAATAAACACTAAAAAAAAAGTACTAAGGGAGGGGCACTTGGGTGGCTCACTTTGTTGAACTTCCAACTCTTTCAGCTCAGGTTACAATCTCAGGAATTGGTGAGATCGAGCCCAACATCAAGATGAGTCCTGCATCGGGCTCCACCCTGTCAGTGTGGAGTCTGCTTGGGATAGTCTTTCTCCCTCTCTCTGTCTTCCCCCCCCCCCCCACTTACCTGGCTTGCGCTTTCTCTCTCAAAAAGAATAAACATTTAAAAAAAAAGTATACAACTCTTTTAATGTTTATTTTTTTTTGAGAGAGATACAGAGCACAAGCAGGGGAGGGGCAGGGAGAGACAAAGACAGGGACAGAGACAGAGAGATAGAATCTGAAACAGGCTCCAGGCTCTGAACTGTCAGCAGGCGCAACCCGGGGCTCAAACTCCGGATGACGTGATCATGACCTGAGCTGAGGTCGGTTGCTTAACCGACTAAACCACCCAGGCACCCCAAGAGTATACAACTCTTGATCTTGGGGTCATGAGTTTGAGCCCCACATTGGGTGTAGAAATTACTTAAAAATAAACTCTTAAAATAATAAATAAATCAATGTGCTAGCAGAGGGATTAGTTTGAATTTTATCTTAGTATTAGCCAATTTGTTTGATCCAGGGAGAAGTTGGGAGGAGGGAAAAGGTGTGTAAAGGAAACACCCCTGATCCCACCTAGATAGTGGCTGGAGCTACTGACTTTCAAATCCTCTTCCCCCTTTCAGATTTCTTGTAGCCCTCTTACACTGCCCACTTCTTGTGCTTTAGGTATGAGCATATCAGAGAGAGAATATAGTTACCTAGCCCTTTTTTCCCAAATCTGTTCTCCTGCCTGCAGGGGATAGAGTATGATTTGGGTAAAGTATCCACTCCTCCATGTAATAGCTGAGGCCAGGGTACAGCTGAAGCAGATCAATCACCGTCACCGATGCTAGTTTGCCTTTCCTACACCATAGCCACTGAGCAAGTGAGGTGATTGTGGATCCAGGGTATACCCTTACTTGGCCCTGGAACTTAAGCTGCGGGAGGCCAGAGGCCATGCCTGACTTGTGTAGGGGCATCCCTTTGTCCCACTTGGAGCCTAGGTGCCTGGTGCACAGTAGACATTCAGTAAATATTTGCTAAATGAATGACCAAATGAATGACTGAATACAGCAAAGAAATCCTGTAAGCGTCTTGGAGCTGAGGACTCTGCAATAAGCAGGTTTTACAGAGATTCGTCTAGAGTAGTAACTTAGCCCCGGGGGTGTACTGGAGGACCAAAGTCACCCCCCAAAATGCCAGGCTTTCCAGAGTCCCGCCATGGTTGAGCAGGCGGGTCCTTACGCAGTCACGTGCAGGCAGCTGGCCAATCACCGGGGGCTGGGGCGGGGCAGACCCAGAGGATGGGAAGAGTCGGCTCTGCAGACTTTTCAGAGGAATTCCACACCCGCAAGTAGTCTAATGTCGCGCAGCGGATCAGTCCCTGAGCAGCGCCAGCAGGCGTCAGAGGCGGACGCCACGGCCACAAGCTTCCGGGCGAGCGGTAAATGCAGGGCGTCTGGGACTCGCTGGGACGCGGAGCCGAGCCCTCCCTTTCCTTAGGAAGTTATCGTCCCTACCCCTAGGTCGGCGCGCCCACCCAGGCGAGCCTACGCGACGAAGGAACACGCCTGAGTTGGGGCCGCAGGTTATTGGAGCTGGGAAAGCTCAAGCCCCAGCCTTTAGCTCCTGAGCGGGACAGGGCCAAGAGGGTGCCTCCGAGCGTGGGCCTGCTGGTGGGTGAGACGTAGGGCAGAGGAGGTCCAAGAGTTTGGCTGACTGATCTTGCCTCTTTGTCCCCAGAACATCAGCATATACGCTACAACCCGCTACAAGACGAATGGGTGCTGGTGTCAGCTCACCGCATGAAGCGGCCCTGGCAGGGGCAAGTAGAGCCCCCGCTCCTGAAGACAGTTCCACGCCACGACCCCCAAAACCCTCTGTGTCCCGGGGCCACACGGGCCAATGGAGAGGTGCGACTTTAGAACCTTCATGTGCAGCTGGGCCAGGAGTAGTAGCTTCCCCTTAGCGCTGCCCCTCACCCACAAGGAAGTGGACCTCCTTCTGGGTCATGTCCCACCAAGTCTTTCTGATCCCACAGTGGGCCTTCCACACTCCCTTGTAACCTGTCCAGCCCCTGAAACCTGCCAGATGACTGGTGGATTTGAAGCAGCAAATGCTTCTAACCCATTCTTGTCAGTAGGTGAATCCCTACTACGATGGAACCTTCCTGTTTGACAACGACTTCCCAGCCCTGCAGCCTGATGCCCCTAGTCCAGGTAACCTGGCCCTAGCTGCTCTTGGGGGGAAGAGAGGCCGGACCTCTTGGGGGACTCCTGCTGCAAAGAGTGATACCCCTCTATCTCAGGACCCAGTGACCATCCCCTTTTCCAAGCAGAGGCTGCTCGAGGAGTTTGGTAACTATGGATTTCCTCTCTTAATCTTCAACCCAGGGCTTGGACTGAGCACGGGGGTTGGACCCTGCCCCTAGCACAGCCAAGTCCTATATCTGTCATCTCTCCTCCGTCACCACCTAGTAAGGTCATGTGCTTCCACCCCTGGTCGGATGTAACGCTGCCGCTCATGTCAGTCCCTGAGATCCGCACTGTCGTCGATGCATGGGCCTCAGTGACAGAGGAGCTGGGTGCCCAGTATCCTTGGGTGCAGGTCTGTGAGGTAGCCCCCTTCCCTGAATGGGCAGGGAGGGGGTGGTGCAGCTTTGGTGCTGGAAAGTGGTATTCCTGTTTTCACAGGGTGTGGTTGGGAAGGGCTGATTTAGTGTCTCTTTGGCTACTAAAGCTCCCTACTCCTACTTGACAGATCTTTGAAAACAAAGGAGCCATGATGGGCTGTTCCAACCCCCATCCCCACTGCCAGGTAAGTGAGTCAGGGCTCCAATGGATTTCTGGGGTGAGTCCAAGGCAGTTCTGAGGGGAATGAAACTGGAGGGGCAGAGTAAGTATGCTTGTAATATGGAGGCTCCGGGTTGAGGGATCTGCCTGTTCTCTGCTCCTGTCCCTTGATAGGTGTGGGCCAGTAGTTTTCTGCCAGATATTGCCCAGCGTGAGGAGCGATCTCAGCGGGCCTATCAGCGTAAACACGGACAGCCCCTGCTAATGGAATATGGCCACCAGGAGCTGCTCAGAAAGGTAGGAAAAAGCCAGATCCTGTTTCCCCAAGGAGCCCATAACCACACCCCAAAAGAGAAAGGTGTGTGAAGGAGGATAGAAGGAAAATAGCAGAGAAACTTAATGGGAAGCCATAGCAGTAATCTAAAGGAAAGATGATAGTGGCTTAGATTAGGGTGATAGTGGTGGAGGTGGTAAGAAGCCATCATATTCTGGGTATATTTTTTCTCCTACTCCTGCCTATTTGCTGACAACTCCCACCCTTCCACCTTGATGACTTCATCTTCAATTGGTCTGGCCAGGAGCGTCTGGTCTTAACCAGTGAGCACTGGTTAGTGCTGGTCCCCTTTTGGGCAGTGTGGCCCTTCCAGACACTGCTGCTGCCCCGTAGGCATGTGCGGCGCCTGCCTGAGCTGACCCCTGCTGAGCGTGATGGTGAGTCTCCCAACTGGGACCCTGGGGCCAGGCACTGGATGGGGATGCCTCTGGTAGGGCCAGCATCTGGGCCTCAGGCTGAGAGTCAGACTCTGATTCCAGATCTAGCCGCCATCATGAAGAAGCTCTTAACCAAGTATGACAACTTATTTGAGACATCCTTTCCCTACTCCATGGGCTGGCACGGTAAGGCTTTTTGAGCACCCATATCTAGCCCCAACACCATTTCTGAGGTCCTGAGACCTAGCTCAATGGACCGCAACCCCCAGCAGACTTTGAAGTGCGGGGGGAAGTGTCCAGAGCAGGGATGCTGGGACTGAAGGTGGAACAGCAAACTTGGTGCAACTATGTTTCCCAGTGTTTTCCAAAGCCTGGTCTACTCAATGGCAGGAAATACTAGGAGATGTAGTTTTCAGGCACCTAGCCTGGGTTGGGTGTAGGGGCTAGGCTAAAGAACTGAAAAATGGCCCTCCTCAATCATCGATTTTTTCCTGTCAGGTGCTCCCACAGGATCAGAGGCGGGAGCCAATTGGGACCACTGGCAGCTGCATGCTCATTATTATCCTCCACTCCTACGCTCTGCCACCGTCCGGAAATTCATGGTTGGCTATGAAATGCTTGCCCAGGCACAGAGGGACCTCACCCCTGAGCAGGTCAGGTTTCAGAGCACCCTAGGTCCTTGGGTTCCCTTTTGTCTCCCATTTCCCCAAAGGAGCCCAGTGATCATGACCCTGAGAACCTGTATAACATAGGCATTCCTAAAGACCCAGGGACTCAAGAGCTGCTCAGCTCTAGCCTCTGGTTATTCTGGCAGTCCTTATCCTCAGCCTCCTTGTCCTAAAAACCTTCCCTCCACTGTCTCCTAGGCACTGATTACCACTGTTCTACTCATACCACTCCATACCACCATTCTGGGTAGCCCTTATCCTCCCTGATTGCCCCCTGTTCCCTTCCAGGCTGCAGAGAGACTAAGGATGCTTCCTGAGGTTCATTACCGCCTGGGGCAGAAGGACAGGGAGACAGCAACCATCGCCTGACCACGCTGACCACAGGGCCTTCTGCTTGAGGGAACCAGGGCCTAGGGTTTGGGTAGATGTGGGATCAATAAAACTAAATTGTGTTTCTCAAACTTTAATCACATATTCTAATGCCAGAGGAGTATGAACTATAACCCTCGGGGATCTGGGTTAAAGGCACAGTGCCAGTCACAACTTTTCTTTGTCTACAGATGTGCAAAAACCTAAAGAATACAAATATTCCACCCCAAATCTCTGAACAAATTAATGCTTAATGTTATGCCTGGCCTATAGATTCTTTTACTCCTGGAGTAACAAAGGCATCACAGTTTAAGAAACTTTTAAAATCTTGTGTTCTTGTCTGTGGCTAAGGGTTTGGAAGGCCAGAGCACCCTTTACCACCATCCCTAGGGTGTCAGCTCATCAAGCCTGGGCCTGAGGGTTTGGTGGGTGGGCCGGATCCTGGTCCTGGTGGTCAGTGGCCAGACACTGGGCTGCTGGCCAGAACTTTGGCTTTGTGAGAGACTGCAGCTTGGCTCTGCTCCAGCCCACAGGGGATGAAGGGGCGGGTAGGGAGTGTACATGGCTTTGTGTCCTTGACTTCCCTAGACTCTCACATGTAGCATATATGTGCAGACTCTGCACACTTGTGTTGCCCATGTGCCCCAGTCATTGCAGGGGAAGAAAGGAAGAAAACGGCTCTGGCAGGGAAGGGACTAACAGAGTTAGGAGCCCCAGCACCTAGAAGGAGGGGATCCTTTTTGGAGTGACCTTAGGGTCTGCTCCTTCCCCTCCGGACTGGTTTCCTTGGCAAGAATGTATGACTGTGTAGCAGTAATAGGGCATGCAACCTTGGAGACCTGTTGTCATCTAGTGCCCTCCAAACTTCTAGGTGAGGATGCGGCCTGTGAGCAATGCAAGGATGGCTAGAGGCTTTTTATCTTCATCTTCTCTCAAGGGACCTGAGTTTGTCAGGGGCTATCATGCCAAGACTGGACAGTGATAACTTGGCCCAGAACCTTGGCTCCTTGCCTTCCAGTCCAGGGTTTTTTCTTCCTTGAGACCCTGAACAGGTAGGGTCTGGGACTTGAAGTCTCTGGAAGGAGTTCAGACAGACATGGTACACATTTCCCTTGAGAGCCCAGTGACTGGGAGTGGATGTGAACCCTGGGTGAGTGGTTTCTTAAGGCATACTCCTACGCAAACACCTGACCCCACACGCTTGATTTGGCTGTATTCTGTAATCATTCGGGAGTTTTAAACACTGATGCCAAGGCCAGTTTCCAGAGATTCGGATTTAATTGGTTTGGTGTGTGGCTTGGCGATTTTAAAACCACAGTGTTCAGCAAAGTTTGAGAACCATCGCACCACACAAGTCCTTATCTGGAGTCAGGGGTACCACAGCTTCTCCAGTCACCTGCCCAATGGCTCCCGAGTCACTGAACTTAAGGCTTTGTTTTTCGGCTGCTGGAAGGAGGGGGGTCCTGAAACTTCCAGTCCTGCTATCCCAGGAGGACAGGACTCTAGGCAAGCACCCAGGGATCCAGCTCCAGACTCCGTCCCCCAGCAGTCTCAGTCCGGGACGGGACAGGAAGTGTCCGGCAGAGGTGGGGTGGATGTGATTGGCAGTTGGAGGCTCCAATGGGCCCAGACCCTCCCCCTTTTCACCCTTGTCCTTCCATTGGTGCCTGGGTGGAGCCGCCCCCACTGCGGGGGCCCCCGGGAGAGAGGGATTAGAGGCCGGGGCAGAGGGCGAGGGCGGAGGGCGCTGGCGGCAGAGGCCGCAGAAGGTGAGGCCTGGTGGGGCCGGCGGGAGTACTGGAGGAACCCTTGCCAGGAGAGGGCGGGGCAGGGTAGTGTATGGTCTGAAGGACCTGGAGTGATTGACGGACTGTCAGTGTGTGTGTGCGCGCGCGCGTGTGTGTGTGTGTGTGCGTGTGTGCGCGCGCGCGCGCGCGAGACGATGTCAGTCTGTGGACCTGTAACTGAGTGTCACTTGGTGCAACTGTCAGTTAATATGACTGCGTGTGTCAGTGTGCATGTGGTTGGGTCTGCATGTGGCTGTGCAAGGGTGGGATTCTGTGTTTCTGTCAATGTGCAGTTTTTGGTGAGAGACTGGGTTGTGTGTTTGTGTGAGAGGGCCTGTGACCACATGGGGAATGTGATTTGGGGAGGTCTCTGTGGGATTTAAGACTGTCTGCCTGTGTGAGAGTGAGTGGCTGGGTTTGTGTGTGCCATCGTGTGACTTCAGCAGTAGCAGAGCAAGAGTGAGATATGTACTGTGTGTGTGTCCTGTGTCCTGTGTTAGATCATGTAGGAGTGGGGCTGTGTTGTACTTGGGGACGAACTTCAATAGTCAATGGGATTGACCTTTCTATTTTAACGTCCAACAAAGACAGACCCACCTCAACATACTTGGCTTCCCTTCTTTTCTGTGCTCTGGAGTCCCTGTCATTGGTCTACCGCTCCTTATTTTCTGTTTCCTTGTCTCAGTTTCCTTATATGTCTTTTTCTCTCTCTACTACTGTCTTCCTAGAGCTGTCATTTTCTGTGTCTCCTCACAGTGTTGTCTCCCTAGGTATCTCTGTGTATCTGCTTTTTAGTTCTGCTTCTCACGTCCTGTGCATCTCTGTGCCCCTGTTCACCTTTGTCTTTTTGGCTCCATGGGGGCCTGGGGCAGTGACGAGATGTGGGATTTGCCGTGCTAAGAGCTCCCTGGAAGAGGAGACTTAAACCATGCTGAAGATTTGCTTTTAGGGAGCGCTGTGACCCTATCCCAGGGGCAGAGTGCTAAGTATCTGTGTGTCTAGGTGAGGGTATGAGTCTGAGTGACGATTTCTGAGTGTATCCATGTGACTGTGAGTGGCCGTATCTGAGAGTGTGTGTCTGAGGGTAAGTGTGGGTCTTATGTATCTGGCACCAAGGGACCAAAGGCATTTCCTGGTGCTGGGGCCCAAAGAGTGAAGGGGGAGGTGAGAAATGGCTGGAACATCCAGGGCGGAGGAACTGAACTCTGGATTTTCTTTATATCCCCCAACCTGGAGCCTCCCCCTCAAAAAACAGCTAACTATGCCCTAAGGAAATATTTACGGGGGAGTGAAAAGAGTGGGGCATGAATCTCTGTCTGATTTTTCATTTGGTTATGTCCACACGTGTTCAAGAGAGTGTCTTTTTGTTGATTGTGCCTATTGAGTCCACGCATGAATGTGGCTGGGTGAAAACATAGGGAATCTCTCCCTGACAGGAACATAAGCAGCCCTCCTTTCCCTCTTGCTGGCCCTGGTCGTGCCTGTGGCTTCCTTTCGAGACTGGGGGGAGGCCTCTTCCCTTCCCAGGGCCTCGGGTGGGAGGAGGGGAAAGGAGAGGAGGGAGGAGGAGAGAGGGAGGTGGGGGCCTAGCTCAGGGCGGCTGAGCTCTAGGGCCCAGAGGGGCGGGGGGAGGGAAGGAGAAGGAGGGGATGATTCTGGGGTCCCAGAACTGAGTAGAGCTGAGTCGGGTACTGTAGCTGGTGAGAAGAAGTCCTGGAGGCCATGGACACTCAGCCACTGGGATCATGGAGGTAGGGCGGGGCTGTGTAGGATAATTGTTCCCCTGGTGGGGGAGGGTGGGCAGGGGTGAGCCACTAGACACAGTCAGGCAGACAGACAGACACATGGAAGTCCTTGCTCTGCTCTACTTGAGAGCTGTCTGTGCTCTTCCTCTTCTGGAGTCCTTGCCTGCCTGGGCCCTCTCCCTTTCTGCTTCTTCTGTCCCCATGGCCACTTCCCCACTGCCTTTCTCATCCTGTCCTTCTCACATCCAGAATCCCTCTCTCCTAGCACCCCCACCTCCATACACACATGGCTGCTTACTCCCTCTGCCCTTCTACTTCCCTGCTGCCCAAGCCCAGCCCTTGCCTCACTGAGCCCCTACCACCTCCCAGTCCTGATCTCTGAGCATCTCTTGGTTCTATAGACTCCACTCCAGGCCCCTTTCCCTGCAGGCCCCTAGCTCCTCTCAGCCTCCTCTCCCCTCCCGACACCCTGTCTCCATCTCCTGGCTCTTCGCCCGCCCCCAGCCTCTGGCAGCAGCCAAGGCATCTGGATCTGCTTAACTCTGCAGTCTCAGCCTGCACCCTCGCCCCATCCAGCCTCACAGGCTCAAGACCAACAAGATTCCAGAGTCAGGCCCAGATGAGTGGTCCAAGGAGCCAGGCCCAGGAGAGAAGAGGCCTGGCAGCCAGAGCAGGGCTAGGCTTCATGGTAGGAGTACAGAGTGGGCTCAGACCTACCATGACAGCTCCCCCCCCAAAGATGATGAAGGCTGTCTCAGATCAATCAGAGGCAATGACTAGCCCTGGGCCAGGTGGGGGTGGACACTGGAATTCCCAACAGCTGGGTTGGAGGAGTTAATGGGAGTGACTGAGCTGGTGCCAGCACTTGGTGCCAGGGGTGGGCGCCAAGGGTGGTGTGTGTGTGGGGGGACTGCTGGCACAGTCTGTCGCCTCCGGCTTTTGTTCTGGGCCCTAGGCCCAGGACTGAGATGAGGGTGTGAGGGTGTGAGGGTGTGTGTGTGTGTGTGTGTGTGTGTGTGTGTGTGTGTTTGCATGCATGCACACGCAGCACTGGGTATATGGTAGAAAGGAGGACCTTAGATCAGATCCCCTAATGTTTTCTGATATCCTTACCCCATTTGGTACCTTAGTTTTCTTCCTAGAAAGTCCCAGTTTAGAAAAGAAAGAGGCAGGCTTTAGTCTCCCATCTGGGAATGGGGGATTGCTGACCCTACCTCTCTCCCCATAGATGAGCAGCAGTTGCTCAGGGCTGAGCAGGGTCCTGGTGCCCGTGGCTATAGCCCTGGTGTCCGCCTCCTCCCCCTGCCCCCAGGCCTGGGGCCCCCCAGGTGAGGAGAATCCTGCTATATGACTCTAACTCTGACTTGTGACTTACCACCCTCACTGTGGGCCCTTTACATGCTTAGTCTGTGATCCTCCAACCACTGACATCCAACCTGGCAACATCCCCTCTCTACCTTGTCTTCTGATATCTGTCTCCAGATTATAACATGATGCTTTGACCACCTCCCCCCCAAGGGCTTAAAAGTCTGCCCCTTACTCAGTTGTGCTCACTGAGTGGGGGCTGGGATGGGAGAGAGGGAAAGGAAGAGCCTCTCCTCAGAAGTGCCCTCCACAGGGGTCCAGTATGGGCAGCCTGGCAGGTCCGTGACGCTGTGTTGCCCTGGAGTGACTTCTGGGTAAGTGCCCCATCTGCCTGTTGGGCTGATACTCATGACCCTTTCTTAACTCTGTCCAGTCTTCATGTCCCTCCCATCCTTGCCCCCTGTGTCTATAATCCTTACCTCTCTAGCTATCCTAACCCTCAAACCATCCTTATTCAACAGAAAATTTCAATCAACATGTATTGAGTACCTGCTAAGTCCCTGGTCTATTCTAGGCTCTGAGATCCAGCGAGGACAAGCCTGGCAAGATGCCTGCCCTTGCGGAGGTTACATTCTAGTAGGGCAGATGAAAAATAAGCAAATAAGAATCTTGCCAGGTACTAGTACCTGCAGGGCAGAAAATCAAAAGAAAGTGAAGTGGAAGAGTTAACTGATAACTGATTGGTTCCTTTTTATTGGTAATCAGGGAAGGCTTTTCTGAGGAGGTAATATTGAAGCTAATTTCTGAAGGTCAGGAAAGAGGTGGAGGGAACCCCTAGTACAAATGCCTTGAGGTGTCAATGGGCTCAATACTCTTGAAAAGAAAGAACACCAGTGTGACTGGATTGCAGTGGGTGAAGGGGAGAGAGGAGCTGAAGAAGGAAAGGAAGGCAAGGGGTGGATCAGGGGCTTTGTGAGCCAGCAAAAGGACTCTGAGTGAGAAGCCAATGGAGAGCTGTGGCATGGCTTACACTTTAAATCTTCCCTTTATCATCACCTCATCTCACCCCCAGGGCCCCAGTGTCCTGGTTTCGGGACGGGGAGACAAGGCTGCTCCAGGGACCCGACTCTGGGCTAGGGCATGAACTGGTCTTGGCCCGGGCAGACAGCGCTGATGAAGGCACCTACATCTGCCGGACCCTGGATGGTGCACTTGGGGGCATTGTGACCCTACAGCTGGGCTGTGAGTTGGGGAGAGAGTATTGGGTGGCAGTGATGAGACAAGGGGCTCTTGGAGGGAGTCCAGGCCCTGCGTACGCCCTCTGGGATGGGGAGGGACTTCTCGGACTCCAGTTGTACCCTCTGCCTCTAGACCCCCCCGCCCGCCCTGTTGTTTCCTGCCAAGCAGCTGACTATGAGAACTTCTCCTGCACTTGGAGTCCCAGTCAGGTCAGCGGTTTACCCACCCGCTACCTCACCTCCTACAGGTGTGTGCACGATTGGGTGTGTATGCCTATACATTTTTTAAAATGTTATTTATTTTGAGAGAGAGAGAAAGAGAGACCACGCAAGTGGGAGAGGGGCAGAGGGAGAAAGAGAGAGAATCCCAAGCAGTCTCTGCACTGTCAGTGCGGACCCGGACGTGAGTCTAGATCTCATGACTGTGAGATTATGACTTGAACTGAAATCGAGTCACATGCTTAACTGACTGAGCCACCCAAGCGCCCTTGTGCCTATACATTTGGGTGTGCAGGCACAGCGTGGCTATGGGAGGCGGTGAGGGAGGTCTTGAGGAAGGCCTTAGAGAGAGGGAGGATCCTCTTCCTTCCTGACCTCAGATGGCCCTTTTCCCTGCCAGGAAGAAGACAGTCCCAGGAGCTGATGGCCAGAGGTAGGACATAAGAGACTGGGGGCTCCAGCTGGGTCCTACAATGAGCCTTTCCAAGCCCAAGATCACATCCTCCCTCCTAGGATGAGTCCATCCACAGGACCCTGGCCGTGCCCACAGGATCCCCCAGGGGCTGCCCGCTGTGTAGTCCATGGGGCAGAGTTCTGGAGCCAGTATCGAATCAATGTGACTGAGGTGAACCCCCTAGGGGCCAGTACACGCCTGCTGGATGTGAGCTTGCAGAGCATCTGTGAGTACTCCTTCCTACTGCTTCCTCAGATCCCCACCTCAGAGACCCCAAATGGACTCCGGAGTACAGATAGTCCAACACAGAGTACCCAAACACTTCCTTCCTGACATAGACCTCTTTTTAACATACAGATAGCTCCCATGGAGACTAAGAAGCCAAAGAGATCAGAGCCCAGGAGGCAGGGTTACCTCAACCTCTAGAGGCTGCTGCCATTACCTCTTCCTGGCTTCCTAGCCCACGAGTCCTTCCTGGCTGCCTAGCCCCAGAGCTGCCTCTTTGCTTCTAGGCCCTGTGTTGAAGGCAGCCATGTCTCATGTCCTCCCTGCCTGGTGTAAGCCCTAGCTGGCCCCTCTTTCCTATTGATTTTTATGTGGGAGGGGGGAGCTAAAGCTCTAGCTGAAATTTAGGCTAATTAATTTTCTTCCTGGGATGGAAAGTAGAATCACTCTTTAATTCACTAAATGAACACTTCACAAACCTGTCCCCAGAGCTCAGCTCATTTTATAATAGGGATGACAAACAAGTCCTGAGCCTAATGGATGAACAAGCTTAAGATTTCCCCACCCCCTTGGAAGTGCCTCCCTCAGGTACCTTTAGGCATACACCAATCTACCCTTGGGAGGTGGTGGGGAGAAGGGATGGGTACCTGTTGCCTGTCCTGACTTTGTATCTCCACGCCCCTCAGTGCGCCCTGACCCACCTCAGGGGCTTCAAGTAGAGTCAGTACCTGGCTACCCACGGCGCCTTCGTGCCAGCTGGACATACCCGGCCTCCTGGCCCCGCCAGCCCCACTTTCTGCTCAAGTTCCGACTGCAGTACCGTCCAGCGCAGCATCCAGCCTGGTCCACGGTGAGACCTGGAGTATGTCCCAATCTGGGGCTATGGGTTCTGCCTCTGGTTTCATGTTCCTGGTTATTCTTCATGGCTTTCTGGCACACTGGCAGGTCACCAAAGTCCTGTAACCTCCCCCTAGAGAGTGCTCTCCATGGGTCAGCCTTTGTGCTGGGTACTGGGGTTGGAGAAGGGCCCGACAGGCCTAGCCTCTGCCCTAGGGGGCTGTAACTCTAACATTAGCCCATCCGTGGGAAGACAGGAGTGGCTTTTCACAAACAACTTTTCTAGGAAAAGGAGTGCCTTTCACCCAGAGGCACAACCTCACACAAACATTCATATACCCAGATAAAGATAGTAGCGAATTCCCACCTCTGGAGATGTTAAAGATTGGCAAGCATCAAGTCTGAGGAGCAGCTGCCTCAGATAGTAACCAATATTTATTGAGCACTGTTTGCTGCAGGCACTATACTACACATTTTACATGCATTATTTTGTTCAGGTGTATTCACCTCTATTTTACAAATGAAGAAGCTGAGGCACAGAGCAGCCCAAGGTTACCCAGTAAGTGATACAGCAAAGATTTGAACCCAGGCAGTCCGATGGCACAGCCTGTCTACATAACCACTATGTACTTTTGTCTTTCAAACCCTAACACCACCAGCCACCCCACCTGAGGCCAGAGGGCTCCCGCAGTCTGACAGGGACAGGACTGCGAGGAAGGAGTGCTTTTTGCTAACCGAGGCTGGGGCCGGGGGGGAGGCAGGTGGGCTTGGCACTTACAACCTGGATAATGGGCCAAGGAACATCTTCATTCGCAGGTGGAGCCAGCTGGATTGGAGGAAGTGATCACGGATGCTGTGGCTGGGCTGCCCCATGCTGTACGAGTCAGTGCCCGGGACTTTCTGGATGCTGGCACCTGGAGTGCCTGGAGCCCCGAGGCCTGGGGGACTCCAAGCATTGGTGAGAGACTGAGCCCAGGGCATGGGCAGAGGGCCAGCCCCACAGCGTCTGTCAGTTGGATGGGTCTCGGGTTTTTGGGTCTTTGGTCTTCCTTGAGCTTTGGTTGCCTGCAGCCCGGCCCTCGCTTAAGCCCTGCCCCTCAGCTTCCACTTTGTAAGGTCTCTAGAAGCTGGCTCTCCCTTTTCAGTTTTCACCTCCTTGGTACCCCTGTGTCCAAGCCGGGCCCTGGCCTCACTTGGCAGGCCCTGCCTTCTACCCTCCTTCCCCCGCACCCCCATGTAGACAGTTCTTCTCAGGTCTCACCTCCCTTCAGGGCCCCTGCCAAAGGAGATACCAGCTGAGGGCCGGCCTCACAAGCAGCTGGAGGAGGAGCCTCAAGCAGACAACCCGGCTCCCCCCAGGCCCTCCCTCTTGCCAGACCCTCGACCACTTGGTGAGCTTGGGCAGGTGAACAAAGGTCGTAGAGGACAGGAAAGCCCCAGAGAGAAAGGATTTGGTTAAGCAGCCTCGCTCTCACAGTGGCGTGTGAACCTCCCCCTCAGACCACAGGGACCCCCTGGAGCAGGTAGCAGTGCTGGCATCTTTGGGAATCTTCTCTTTCCTGGGACTAGCGGCTGGGGCCCTGGCACTGGGGCTCTGGTAAGTAACTGTCATTGGCTACCAAATTCTGATCCCACACAGATGCTCTAATACCCACAGACCAAACCCATTCTCACCCTTCATGATTTCCCACTGAAAACCTTCTGATTCTGGAATGACTCCCCTACTCCCTCCAACCCCCAATTTCATTATTTTCACTGATTTTCTTCTGACCCTTTACTAATACACTGTTTTGGAGGAGACAGAGATGGCCCCACATTGTCAGGGAGACAACTGCCTTTTTATACTCCAGGCTGAGACTGAGACCAGATGGTAAGGATGGACCCCAAAAGCCTGGGTTCTTGGCTCCAGTGATTCCAGTGGACAAACTTCCAGGTGAGCAGGACCTCCAGGAGGTTTGAACTTGGAGATGTGTGCCCTCATTTTGAGTGTCTGGATTAAGAGCCGGATGCTCTAATCATTAAGAGTGTTGGAAATCAGAATTGGGGCACCTCATTCTTCTGAAATCAGGAATGGACTTTTCATTCTTGAGTCCTTGGGCTCAGAGTGGAGTCTCTTTCTTCTCTGCCATGGTATCGGGGCTCCTAGATGGGACCCTTATTTTCAGTGTTTGTTAAGCTCAGAGCTGGACATCTATTCTGATTCTTGCGGTATCTTGGATCAGAGCTGGGTCCCCTCCCTTATTCTTGATATCCCTGGACCTAGAGCTAATTACACTCCCTCATAATCAGGGTGGGCTCCCCTACACATTCTTGGGGTGTTGCGCTCAGAGCTGGGTCCCTTCCTTCATTCTCAGGGTGTCTGGGCCAAGATCCAGTCCTGTTATCTCCCTTGATTTGCCTCCTGCTTCTTCTAGGAGCCCCAAACCTGTAGATGACCCAGGAGGGCTTCAGCTGATTCCACCTATAACTCTGTCTTGCTGGTGTGGATGGACAGACAGATAAAACCCAGGCAGGATAGATCCCCATGGAGCCAGAGGGGCGGGGAGTGGTCTCAGCTGGAAGTTCTGTTTGGAGCCCATTCCTATGAGACTCTGTGTCCCCAACTTGCCAGCTGGAAGTGCCCAGACGTCTGATTTCATCTCAGAATTAGAGGTCTACCAGAGAAATGTGTGGAGATGAGTATGTTTGTGTGCATGTTTATGTGAGGTAGGGAACATGTGTGCTCTAAATTTATGCATGTAGGTGCCTGGGAGTATGTGTGGGTCCTTGGCTCTTGACCTTGCCCCTGGAGGGGTTTGTGAAGATGTGAATAAAGAGAATGAGGAGGTTCTTTTGTTTATTGACATGTCACCCAGCTTCAGAATCATGGCTCACGGGAGAATGAATAGAACTTGGAGACCACAGTCAGAGACTTTTGTCCAATGCTGCTTTATTATTTTGGCTACTGGGGGCCCTGGTCCATTTTCCCTATCGGCTCCAAATTCAGGTTAGGCAGAGTACCCTGGAACTTCCTCCCTTTGCGCTCAAACCACCGAGCCAGGCTGCGGTTCTGAGGGTGGATGCAGACACTGCGTCGAGACAAGTGAAGCCTGGGAAAGGAAAGGTGCAAAGCCATAGTCATAGCTTGGAGATGAGGTTAGGGTCCAGGGATTAGGGCAAAGCCCAATTGAAAACCTGAGTCAGGATCAGAATTAGCAGTTGGGGCTGGGGTTGAGATAAGCATCGGGTTGGGACTGAAGTCAGAGTTAGAGGTCAATATGAGGGGCAGGGTCAGAGCTCACACGAAGGCTTGGAGGTGACAGTCCCCATCAGCTTCCTGCAATTCCACCCAGATGACCTTCCTCAGTAGCTTGTTCGAGAGTGGCTGGCGGTAGAGCTGAGTACAGCAGGTAATGCTGGGCGACGGTGGCAGTGCTAGGGGACAATGGGGCCATGTGTTCAGAGGGCTCCTGACCCAAAACCCTTCCATCAGACGGCTGGAGGATGGACTTCCTGGGTCCCTTTCCCTCCATCCCATTTACCCAAATCCCTGGGCTTCTAGGCTCCCAAGCACTCACCTGCTCCAGGGTCTGGGCTCAGCAGCAGCAGTAGCAGAAGGAGACTGCTTGTGGGTGAGAGCCCCTTCATGCTGCTCAGCCTGGATACTTCTCTCTTCTCCTCCTCCCTACCTTTTATCTGTGTGTCTTTTACCTGGGGCACCAGATGAGTCAGAGGCAGGTGAAGATGTATTGCTCATCCTGTGACATTCCTGAGCCGTAATTGCCACAGACCCCTTCCTCTTCTAGGGCTGCCATTTCTCATGGTTTCTAAGCCCTGGACAGAGAAGCTGGAGAGAGGGGTACTGCATGATGTGAAGGCTGATGGCACAGTGACCAAGTAAGGGCAGCTAAGGATCCACTGTGGCATCCAGTGATGGACATTCACACTCATATACCCATAGTCACATTCACAGTCACACCTCATTCAGTCAACCTCACATGGTCAGACAACCAAAGACAGAATCATATAGCCCCAGTTGTCCTCAAGGTCCCACTCCCACATTTGTGTCTTCACAATCATCCAGTCACACAATCATATGCGCACACACAAATTCTGATAGGGGAATTTTGGGTGGGGTGGGAGCAGAGGGCAGGCCAGCACCAACTTGCCTTCATCTTCCCCTCTATACTTCCTGTCCTAGCCTGTCTGTCTTATCAGAAGAAATTGATGGGAATGGGTCCCTAAAGCAAGCCCTTCTGGCTGAGGATGTGTCTTGGCTAGAACAGTTACATCCAGAGTGAGAAGCTGGGACAAGGCCCTTTTTGGTGGCCCTGGGGTACCTTGGGGATGATGAGCTAGGGGTTGCTTTCCCCAGGGAGATGAGACAGGAAGGAAGGATGGGATGGGAAGATGAGAGAAGATAAAGTTCTTTGGTGCTGTCAAACAGGGAAAAGACCCAAGAAATCTTACCTTCCTGTTTTTGCCTAGTCCTAATCCCAGAAATGCCAGCCTCTTGCCAGCAGGGATGCCTGGGGTTTCCAGAATCAGTCTCTGGTTTATGGAGACATCAGACTCAAGAGCTCAATTAGCTTTCTTTTGTTCTATTCAAATTCCAGCCTCGCCCCCTACTCCCCAACCAGGTCCTGTAATACCGCCCCTGCCCCAACCCAGGCCTCAACCCTTATACTGTCTGCATCCCATCCTCTTGCTAAAGCCCCAACCTCTCATCTCCTTCCTGGCTCTTCTCTCTTATCCCATACCCAGCCCTAATTCCCTTCTTCCCCTCACCCCCTAAGGCAAAAGTCCTCCTCTTCCTCTTGTGCTTTCCAGGAAATGGGGAACTGCCTATGATGGGGCGTGTTGCTCAGTTTAGTGCTCCTGGCACCTTGAAGAATTTCCCACTCCTGGTCTGAGGATTTCAACCCTCAAGTCCTGCTCTGTATTTGAAACATAAACTGAGTCATAACCCAGTAATCTAGACTTTATCTGGTTGTTGCAGGGGTGCCTTGTGCAGCCTTCTGTTCTGTGGTCAGCTATCCTCTGTGGGGCAGGTCTTCTCTTGGGATAGGGACTCAGACCTATTCTGGGCATCTTTCTGCTGCAGGGCTGCTGAAACAATCAGGAAGGACCATTAGTTCCAAGAGTAGGAACTAGTCGCCCTCCCATGCTGAACAACTTAAGTTTCTCCTCTCTTCTGTCCAAGGTGAGGCTTGAAGGCCTTTCCTTGGAGTTTGTCTTGTGAATACTCAGGAATTCTGACAGTGTCCTGGTGAGGTGTAGGCCCTGGGCTTGACAGGGTACTCCACTTTTGACAGGTTCTTGATGTAGACATTGTGAGGAAACGGCTCAAGAGGCTGGGTCTGTTCTTAAAGGGGGCCACAACCCAGAGGTCACTCATCTTGAACTGCTAGTACCAGAGGCCTTGGGGTCTCTCTCCCACCCTCCAGTCTGGACTTGTGCCCTAGAGCTCAGGTGCAGCTCTTGAGGGGCCATTGTCTTATCACAGATCTCCATCAGCTGGTTGTCTGCCACATACTTTGTGGTCTTTCCTGGACCTATCAGTCCAGACACCTGGGAAAGCAAGAAATGAATTCTTCTGGGTATGTACCCATTTCTCTCCTTTAGCTTCTCCAAAGATTAGGGCCAAGTGGTCTCCCTAGCCATAAACTGCTGTGGCAGGGGCAGCCCCAGGCTAAAAGTTAGCTTTGCCCCATCCATACACTGGGCTGTCTCTTTAACTTAATCCTCTGGTACCTTTTCTGGTACCAGTCCCTAACAAAAGCAGGCCCACCAGGAGTCCCTCACCCTCAGCACTTTAGGAGCTATAAGGTCTCAGGTCAACTAGGTGACAAGATAGGGGTGGCAGCGAGAGGTCGGCTTTGAGTTCTCCTAGGGACAGAGCAAGAACTGTTAGGTAAGATGATGCCAAGTATCTTTAAACACAGGAATAGACTGAAGGAGCCAAAAGTTGGGGTATTAACTGTAAGAAAGATCTCCAACAGTCCCAAGTCACTCCCCTGTGGCAGGCTGAGGGATTCAGCCTCTAGGAATCTTCCCCTCCTCTCACAGCCTACTTCCTACAACTCTGGGCTTAAAATATTTTAGATTCACTCTCAGAGAAAGAAGATGCTTCAGACACCTGACAAAGTCCTTTCTCCGAGGGAAGTGGAACACATCAATGTGGGGATAAGGCTGGGAGGAAGACCAGGACGGACTATTTAGTTCCCGGCATATAGGCTACTTACTGGGAGGTGGGTTTGGGGTTGGGGGGGGGGTAGGTGGCAGAGGGCAGTCAAAGACAGTAATGGGAGGCCTGACACTGATGAGGGGTCCTTAGGAATAACGGGAGCCTGGTTATGGAAAGGCACCCAATCAGGGAGGGAGGCCCTGTCAGTTACGAAAAGCAGGCATGTAGAGGGGCTCCCAGCCCGAATGGCGGCAGCGGCGGCAGAGTCAGGAGGGCAGCACGGTGGCTTCGGTTTAAATCTTTAATGCACCGGCTGGCTGGGCAGTGGCGGCGGGATTGCGGCGAGGGAGGCCGCGACCCGAGCGCTGGGGGGCAGGGCCCAGGCCGCTTGACAGACAGCTCATCAGGCCTCGCAGAGGTTCCAGCTTCTGCTCCCGCGGATGCGCCGAGCTGCGGGGCAACCCGACACTGGCATGAGACAAGGAGGGGACTCCCAGATCTCCCCCTATCCGTCCCCCGAGGCTGAGCCTCGCATGCCCCGGGCGGGTTCCGCGGCGTCGCAGCCCCCTCACCTCCTGTCCCTCCGCCACATGCGCAGCCAGGGGAAAAAGTAGAAACAACCCCAGTAGATCCTGCGAAGAAAAGGCCGAGCTGGCCGGGCGGGGCAGGGCTGACCCCACAGACACGCGTCTCAGACGCCTCGCCCCTCTCTTGGGAGGCTCCGCCCTGCCCTTTAAGAGGCGGTTCCCTCCGCAGCCCACGCCCCTTGAGGGGCCGCACACCTCCCGCCCGCAGAAAACTCGTGCCCTCCCCCACCCCGGAGCGGCTAGGTTCCTCCTCCGCAGAACCCGCCTCCACTCACTCCTCCTCCGCCTCCAGCGCCACCTCGTATCTCCTCAATCCCGACATGTCCTGGGCTCCGAACGTCTCCTGGGGAGCAGCGTGATTGGATCAAGGATTCCCCAACCCCATGTCCCCCTCTCTGTCATTCTCAGGACCCGTCTGACCTGTTCTCAGGTAATCTGAGGCAGGTACCCCCGGGAAGCCTCAATTGCCACATCGGGACGGGGTGGGGGATTGAAGAATTGGGAGGCACCAGACGTTAAGGAATTAGGGGGTCGGTCACCTCGGGGGTCTCCGACATTTAGGGGGTCAGGGAGAAGGGCTTTGCGGTCATGGACCTGGGATATTTGGGGCCCTGGGTGAGGATTTCGGGGTTGGGGATCACCTGGAGGGGGGCTGAGGGGTCGGCGCAGCCTAAACTCCCGCCCTCCCTGGCTCCACCCCGGAAACAGACCGTTACGGTTACGTCATAGGGACTCCGTCGCGCACCAGGGGTGGGGTTTGCCTATTACCCGGAAGGAGCGAAGTCAGAGCGTGTCTTCAGAGGAGGCGGAGTCAAAGTGTCATATTGGAGGTGGAGCCAGAGTCTATCTATACTAAGGGAGCGGAATCAGGCCTTATTACTAGGATGCGGAGCACAGGGCATTCTTTTATGCGGACAGAGTCAGATTTTGTAGCTCTCTCCCTGGAGGCCAGGCAGCAAAAGAGCTTTATGACGCTATCCAGTACTGTTTTCCTAATCCCCTCTCCTCTTTCTTTGGCTTCTGCCCTACCTCTTGCCTTTCTTGTCTGCCCTATTTCACTTGTATGACCCGAGTCTGAGGAGGGATAGGTTTCCAGAGAGGGCCTAGCCTAGATGGAGCAGGCTGCGGAAGTACTTGTGTGAGTGGCCTTGTTAATGGCCAGAGGGTAACAGCCCTTCCTCTCTGAGCTGAAAGCTATCTTGTTGTGATTTTTGTTCCTACTGTCAATTCAATTCAGCAGATACATCATGCTAGGAATGGGTATACAGCAGTAGAGAAAACAGATTATTGCAAAAATCTTGTTGGAGGCAACAGAGGGTGCTGCAGTTAGAGCCCAGAAAGAGCAATTAACCCATTGTGAGAGGTTGGAAATAGCTACCCCAGTTGGTCTGGGGATGGAAGAAGGGAAACTTCTCGCTGGACTGTAAGGGAGAGAGTGACCAGAAATAAGTGAAGTGAAAGTCCCCTCAGGCTGAAGTGTGGAGAATGGATACAACTACTCTCTCCCCCCATCCCACCTTCTTTCTCCTTCTCTCATACTTCTCTTCCCCTGCTTGGGCCACAAACAAGATGGCAGACAGAGCCGTGGGTACCAGTTGTGCTTTATTGGTAACATTGCAGTCTGGGTGTGGAGGAGAAGCTGTGCTCCTGCCACACTCATCCCTGCTCTCACCTCACACTCACATTGACCAGGTCGGGCCAGGTCGGGTCTGGTGCGGAGTTGCTGGAAGCCTGGTCCTCTCTTCTGGTCCTTGGTTCCTCAGAGTCTCGATGATTCACATCCCTTTACTCAGACGCAGGGCTCCCTCTGGGGCTGTCATGGGTTAATGACTGTGGTACTTGTTCTAGGGGAAGGAGAGGCAGGGTCGCGGGTATCTTGGACAGGGGCTCTGAGGGAGAAGACAGGGCTAGGGAGAGGTGGGCTTGCTTTGCAGAGTTCTTCTGCAATCTCCAGATGATGTCCATCCAGGGCTGTTCTGGGTTGCACAGAGCTGGTGACCTCTCAGCACAGTGAACCTGGATCAGAAGGAATGCAACAGCCCTGAAACCCAACTTCCTGGCAGGCCCTTCTATGAAGGGCAGAAACTGAGGACCATATCTGGGAACCTGTTTCAGGGGCTTCCTTGTGGGGAGGAGCTTGGCAAGGAGAAGGGGAGTAAGATGGTGAGTGGAGGCCCAGGTGATGGAGGAAGTGATTGGAAGAGGTAGAAACTTCCTGTCCACCTACAAGACAACAGCACCTTTCAAACCATCATTGAGGAGGAGATAGGAGCAAAAAGGCACCATAAATGTTCCTGGGAATTGGCATTGGTTTACCAATTGACAGAGTCCTCAGAGCTGTTGGCGTCATTCAGAGCTAGGAGGGCGGGGTGGGTGTAGGACTTAGGGCTCAAGGGGCTTTAAGGTGGGAAGACCACAGCTCTGACTAGAATTCAGGATGCCTGAGTCCAGGGTTACAGCTTTAATATTCCTGTCTTTCCCATCCATATGCACTGTCTTTTTCTTCCTCTGGAAACCCAGGCTAAAGGAGATAGAGCCTCTAGAGAGAAGGGCAGCCAGAAGCCCCAGAATCCATCCAGGTACTGACACATATAGGAATACCAGGGACACAGGGTATTATATGTGTCAGGACACTGACACATATAGGAATACCAGGGACATATAGATCACACAGGTGCACACATGGGACACAGGCATACCCACACCACACACACCCATGTGTAGACTGCGTAGGAATATACACAGTGCACAGAAACCTACAGTACACAAGGGCACATAATCACTAGGACACACCCATTTGGCACTTGGACACTCTCAGGTTCACAGACACACTTGGACCTGGGCGTTGACCTGAACTCACAACCTCCTTCACAGATTCCCTGATCCCTCCTCTGCCCCTCATCTTACTGTTTGCTTGCTTACTTTCCAGGGGAGACCAAGAAATCAGTATGCTGAGAAGAGGAGCGGTGCTGTGCAGGAGGCCATGGAAGACGGATAGAGATGGACAAATGGGTAGAATCTTTGGAAGCAACAAATGTGTGGGCTGCAGGAGCCCTTCTGCTTGTGTGGAGCCTGTGTGAGACTGTGAGACTGGGTGGAAGAGAGTGAGTGGAAGAGTGAGGGTGAAGGTGAGGGAGTCCACGGTGTCCTGTGATATGTGCGTGAGCCTGTGTGAGGCTGTAGCTATCTCTGGTTTATGGCCTCCCGAAGCTTTCTTTTTTTTCATCCAGAAATTTCTTCCTTTCTGTTGTATAATAAAGAATTTTGACTGCTCTTTGTTACTGATTTCTGAAAGTGAGACTTTAGATCTTTGAATTTCCCCATAGGAGCGTCTTTGTTATTTATGAGCCCCTTGGATTTTCACACCTGAGTTTATGCTAAGAGATGAGATGACTTAGGATCATCTGGGGGCTGGTCGTCAGAAAGACCAACCATGTCACTGGAGAGCTGCAGCTTTGAGCCTGCCCAACCTCTGGGAAGGGGAGGGGCGCTGGAGTTTGAGTTCAGCCAACAAGTCAGTCATGCCTACATAATGAAATCTCAGTAAAAATTCTGGACACCAGGGGTGCCTGGGTGGTTCAGTCGTTGGGCATCTAACTCTTGGTTTTGGCTCAGGTCATGATCTTGGGGTTTGTGAGTTCAAGCCCTGTGTTGAGCTCTGTGTGGATGGTGCTGAGCCTGCTTGGGATTCTTTTTCTCCTCTCTGCCCCTTCCTTGCTCTCACCCACATGAGCGCTCTCTCCCAAAATAAATGAATAAACATTTAAAAACCCACGAAACTCTGGGGAGCAAAGCTCATAGAACTTCCTGGTTGGTGAACATACTGATGTGCCGGGCAGGTGATGTGTCTATGTGTTTTAGTGGGGTTAGAGCATGGAGTTCTGCATTTGACACCCTCCCAGACTGCTCTGTATGTCTTTTCATTTGGCTGTTCCTGATCCTCATCTTTTATAAAAACTAATTGTAAGTATAGCATTCCTATTATGAGTCATTCTAGGGAATTATTGAACCTGAGGGGTTATGGGAACTCCCTGGGCTTGTAACATTTGGTCACAAATGCAATTGGGGGTGCCTGGGTGGCTCAGTCGGTTGAGCGTCCGACTTTGGCTCAGGTCATGATCTCGCGGTTTGTGGATTCGTGCCCTGCGTCGGGCTCTGTGCTGACAGCTCAGAGCCTGGAGCCTGCTTCAGATTCTGTGTCTCCTTCTCTCTGCCCCTCCTTCGATTATACTCTGTCTCTCTCTCTCTCAAAATAAATAAACATTAAAAAAAAAAAAAGAAATGCAATTGGCCTGGGGACCCCAAAAGTGGCGGCAAGCATGTTGGGCCCTTAAACTTGTGGAATCTGACACTAACACTGAGTGGTTAGTGTCTGAATTGAATTGGAATACATGAGTTGGTAGAATACCTTTCTACTGAGTATTTTACCCACTGTCTCTATCTGGAAGAACCTTTTTTCCCTTTTATAACTCCTCAGTAGCCTCCCCATCCCCATTTCCCATTCTTTAGCTCTGAGAATCTTAGCAATCAGCAGATTGCACAAGGCAAGGTGTGTGTGGGGTGTTGCACTGTCATCCTTTAGGGGAAGGTTTACAGTGTCATCTCCTTGGAGGCATTCGAACAATCTGTCTCAAGGCTAGGAGTCAAGGCTTGGTTCCAGATTAGAGGTCAGAGTAAGGAATGCCTCCTTTCCCAGACTTCTCCTCCCCCCAGCTCTTCTTCATGGTTCTATACCCGGGGGAGGAGTGGGAAAAGTGGGACCCAGCTGGTTTTTCAGATTCCTTAGAACAATGACAAATAGCAGGGAAAGCTGGAGAAGGTCCTTTCCTGGGTTCACCAAGTCTCCCCGAGGCCCATCATAGTGCCTGTGCATCTGTCATCTGAGACCTGGTCTTCCCTTGGACAAGCATTGCTAATGGGAAAGTTTCCGGAAGCAGGTCTAATTCCTGTATCTCACATCTAACGACTCTAGGGCTTCACCCTCCTGGCCCAGCCAACACTCATCCTTTCCCCAGTTGACTCATTTTCCTATGTACCAAACTGAGTCAGAGAAATAGGATGAGGGAAACCTGGCCTAGAATACCCACTTCTACCATGCCTTCCCTATCATGGAAGTTCAGAGAGGATTTCTGAGGATAGGGGCTGGTCAGCTCACAGAGACAAAGAAACTAGAAACGAAGGAGAGGAGCAAGCGCTTTCACCATCTGATGAGAGGCCCCAGAGACAGAGACCAGAGGAGGAGACCTCTCCTAAGACACTAATTGTGGAGTGCTATTTTGTTTTCTTTTCCAGCCCTAGAGCATATGATGTGACAGACTTAACTGTGAGTCCAATTTTTCTGCCTTCTCTATCCATCCATCCATGTGTCCATATGTCCACCCATCTTTGTCTCTTTATCAGTTTATTCTTCTTCCATCTTTCTTTTCATTTATCTTTTTATATCCTCATTTCCATTCCCCATTGTGTATGTTCAACCATTATAATTCAATCATCATTAATGCATCTTTTCATTCATCTATTATGTTAGTAACTCATATTTGTTGGTACTGGAGTGCCAGGCACCATTCTAATTGTCTCACGACAAATCTATGAAGTAGAGTGCTATGGGCTCTGCTTTTGTTCACGTAGACATTTTCTATACTCTTTTATTTTATTTTATTTTTTAATTTAATTTGCTTTTTAAATTTACATGCAAGTTAGTTAGCATATCGTACAACAGCGATTTCAGGAGTAGATTCCTTAATGTCCCTTACCCATTTAGCCCATCCCCCCTCCCAAAATCCCTCTAGTAACCCGCTGTTTGTTCTCCATATTTAAGAGTCTCTTATGTTTTGTCGCCCTCCCTGTTTTTGTATTATTTTTGCTTCCCTTCCCTTATGTTCTTCTGTTTTGTATCTTAAAGTCCTCATATGAGTGAAGCCATATGATATTTGTCTTTCTCTAATTTTGCTTAGCATAATACCCTCTAGTTCCATCCACGTGGTTGCAAATGGCAAAATTTCGTTCTTTTTGATTGCCGAGTAACACTCCATTGTGTATATATGCCACATCTTTATCCGTTCATCCATTGATGGACATTTGGGCTCTTTCAATTCTTTGGCTATTGTTAATAGTGCTGCTATAAACATTGGGATGCATGTGCCCCTTTGAAACAGCATACCTGTATCCCTTGGATAAATACCTGGTTATGCAATTGCTGGGTCGTAGGGTAGTTCTATTTTTAATTTTTTGAGGAACCTCCATAGTGTTTTCCAGAGTGGCTGCACCAGTTTGCATTCTCACAAGCAGTGCCAAAGAGATCCTCTTTCTCCACATCCTCGCTAACATTTGTTGTTGCCTGACTTGTTAATGTTAGCCATTCTGACAGGTGTGTGGTTTTGATTTGTATTTCCCTGATGATGAGTGATGTTGAGCATTTTTTCAGATGTCGGTTAGCCATCTGGATGTCTTCTTTGGGGAAGTGTCTATTCATGTCTTTTGCCCATTTCTTCACTGGATTATTATTATTATTTTTTTGGGTGTTGAGTTTGATAAGTTCCTAAAGATTTTGGATTCTAACTCTTTATCTGATATGTCACTTACAAATATCTTCCTCATTCTGTCAGTTGCCTTTTAGTTTTGCTGATTGTTTCCTTTGCTGTGCAGAAGATTTTTATTTTGACGAGGTCCCAATAGTTCATTTTTGCTTTTGTTTCCCTTGCCTCCGGAGATGTGTTGAGTAAGAAGTTGCTGCGGCCAAGGTCAAAGAGGTTTTTGCCTGCTTTCTCCTCAAGGATTTTGATGGCTTCCTGTCTTACGTTTAGGTCTTTCATCCATTTTGAGTTTATTTTTGTGTATGGTGTAAGAAAGTGGTCCAGATTCATTTTTCTGCTTGTCGCTGTCCAGTTTTCCCAGTACCACTTGCTGAAGAGACTGTCATTATTCCGTTGCATATTCTTTCCTGCTTTGTCAAAGATTAGTTGGCCATACATTTCTGAGTCCATTTCTGGGTTCTCTATTCTGTTCCATTGAGCTGAGTGTCTGTTTTTGTGCCAGTAACATATTGTCTTGATGATTATAGCTTTGTAATACATCTTGAAGTCTGGGATTATGATGCCTCCAGTTTTGGTTTCCTTTTTCAAGATTGCTTTGGCTAGTCGGGGTCTTTTCTGGTTCCATACAAATTTTAGGATTGTTTGTTCTAGCTCTGTGAAGAATGCTGGTGATATTTTGATAGGGATTGTACTGAATATGTAGATTGCTTTGAGTAGTATCGATATTTTAACAATATTCTTCCATTCTATGAACATGCAATATTTTTCCATTTTTTTGTGTCTTATTCAATTTCTTTCATGAGCTTTCTATAGTTTTCAGTGTATAGATTTTTTACCTCCTTGATTAGATATATTCCTAGGTATTTTATGGTTTTTAGTGCAGCTGTAAATGGGATTGATTCCTTGATTTCTCTTTTTGTTGCTTCATTGTTGGTGTATAGGAATGCAACCAATTTCTGTGCATTGATTTTATATCCTGCCACTTTGCTGAATTCATGGATCAGTTCTAGCAGTTTTTCGGCAGAATCTTTTGGGTTTTCCATATAGAGTATCATGTCATCTGCGAAGAGTGAAAGTTTGACCTCCTCCTGGCCAATTTGGATGCCTTTTATTTCTTTGTGTTGTCTGATTGCTGAGGCTAAGACTTCAAATACTATGTTGAATACCAATGGCCAGAGTGGACTCTTGTTCCTGACCTTAGGGGGAAAGCTCTCAGTTTTTCCCCATTGAGGTATTAGCATTGGGTCTTTCATATACAGCTTTTATAATCTCGAGGTATGATCCTTCTATCCCTACTTTCTTGAGTGTTTTTATCAAGAAAGGATGCTGTATTTTGTCATATGTTTTCTCTGCATCTATTGAGAGGATCATGCGGTTCTTGTCCTTTCTTTTATTGATGTGATGAATCACATTGATTGTTCTGCAGATATTGAACCAGTCTAGCATCCCAGATATAAATCTCACTTGGTCGTGGTGAATAATTTTTTAAATGTATTGTTGGATCTGGTTGCCTAATGTCTTTTTGAGGATTTTTGCATTCATGTTCATCAGGGAAATTGGTCTATAATTCTTCTTTTTAGTGGGGTCTTTGGTTTTGGAATCAAGGTAATGCTGGCTTCATAGAAAGAGTTTGGAAGTTTTCCTTCCATTTCTATTTTTGGAACAGCTTCAAGAGAATAGGTGTTAACTCTTCCTTAAGTGTTTGGTAGAATTCCCCTGGGAAGCCATCTGGCACTGGACTCTTATTTTCTGGGAGATTTTTGATGACTAATTTGATTTCTCTACTGGTTATGGGTCTGTTTGGATTTTCTATTTCTTCCTGTTTCAGTTTTGGTAGTTTATATGTTTCTAGGAATTTATCCATTTCTTCCAGATTGCCCATTTTATTAGCACATAAATTACGAATAATTATAATTGCTCATAATATTCTCTTATTATTGATTTTATTTCTGCTGTGTTAGTTGTGATCTCCTCTTTCATTCTTGATTTAATTTATTTGGTCCTTTCCTTTTTCTTTTTGATCAGGCTGGCTAGTGGATTATCAATTTTGTTAATTCTTCAAAGAACCAGCTTCTGGCTTCATTGATCTCTTCTCTTTTTTTTTTTTTGGTTTTGATAGCATTGATTTCTGCTCTAATCTTTGTTATTTCCTGTCTTCTGCTGGTTTTGGGTTTTATTTGCTGTTCTTTTTCCAGCTCTTTAAGGTTTAAGGTTAGGATGTGTATCTCAGACTTTTCTTCCTTCTTTAGGAAGGCTTGGATTGCTATATACTTTCCTCTAACGACCGCCTTTCCTGAGTCCCAGAGGTTTTGAGCTGTGGTGTTATCATTTTCATTGGCTTCCATATACTTTTTAATTTCCTCTTTAACTTCTTGGTTAGCTCATTCGTTCTTTAGTAGGGTGTTCTTTAGTCTCCGAGTATTTGTTACCTTTCCAAATTTTTTCTTGTGGTTGATTTTGAGCTTCATAGCATTGTGGTCTGAAAAGATGCACAGTATGATCTTGATCTTTTTGTGGTTTATTCTGGAGAACGTTCCATGTGCACTGGAGAAGAACATATATTCCACTGCTTTAGGATGAAATGTACTGAATATATCTGTTAAGTCCATCTGGTCAGTGTGTCATTCAAAGCTATTGTTTCGTTATTAATTTTCTGTTTAGATAATCTGTCCATTGCTGTGAGTGGGGTGTTGAAGTCCCCTATTATTATGGTATTATTATCGATGAGTTTCTTCGTGATCGTGATTAATCGATTTATATATTTGGGTGCTTCCACATTTGGAGCATAAATGTTTACAATTGTTAGGTCTTCTTGGTTGATAGATCCCTTATTTATGATATAATGCCCTTCTTCATCTCTCGTTACAGTCTTTATTTTAAAGTCTAGATTGTCTGATATAAGTATGGCTATTCCAGCTTTCTTTTGTCGATCATTAGAATGAAAGATGTTCTCTTTCCCCTTATTTTCAATCTGAAGGTATCTTTGGGTCTAAAGTTGGTGTCTTGTAAACAGCATATAGATGGATCTTGTTTTCTTATCCATTCTGTTACCCTATGTCTTTTGATTGGAACAATTAGTCCGTTAACGTATACAGTGAGTATTGAAAGATCTGATTTTTTTATTTAGAATTTTTTAACGTTTATTTATTTTTGAGAGAAAGAGAGACAGAGCGTGAGCAGTGGAAGGGCGGAGAGAGAGGCAGACACAGAATCCGAAGCAGGCTCCAGGCTCTGAGCCATCAGCACAGAGCCTGACATAGGGCTCGAATTCACAGACCATGAGATCATGACCTGAGCTGAAGTCAGCTGCTTAACCGACTGAGCTACCCAGGCACCCCTGAGAGATATGAATTTATCGCCATTATGTTTCTTGTAGTGTTGGAGTGTCTGGTGGTGTTCTCTGGTCCTTTCTTGTCTTTGTTGCTTTTGGTCTTTTTTTTTTTTTCATCTTTTTATAATTTTTTTACCTGATAAAAAATACCTGAAATTATGTAAGTAAAATAGAATTTGAAACATTTACAAAAAAGTAAAAATGTAGTAGAAAAAAATGAAAGGAAAATATTTTTAATAAAAATTTAAAGTAAAAATAAAATTTTCTGTTTCTGTATTCAAGAAAAAGAAAAGAAACGAAAAAGAAAAAAAGAAAATTGAATAGATGGGCCAGCGAACAGACTGAAATACGATTGAAATTACATCGTTTTCACGCTATGAAGCACTTTACAGTCCGTAAACTAAGCAAGTGGAGAGACTTGTGTTTCTGAAGAGCAAAGTAGGCCCAGTTGGGCGGGGCTTAGTGTAACGGCTCCATTCCCCACTAGATGGCACTGCTTAGCTTACTGGGGTGGATTGTTGTGGTGCTCCTGGGTGTGTATGCTCATGTGTGGGAGGGGAGAAAATGGCCTCACTCAGCTACCCAGTCTCTAGTTTCCGAACTCCCTTCCCCCTGATCACCAATCACGCGCAGGTCCTTTGTCTCCAGCTTCCATCCGCTCTCCACTTTTACACTTTCCGTGACTAAGCTGTCAGGTTGCCAGGTGGCATTTCCCTCCTGAGTTTTATCTCAGATGTGGCTGTGTTTCTCGACCCTCACTTCTGAGGAACTGTGGCTTTGACCTTTTTCTGACCCTCTGCAGGAGAGTCTCGCCGAACAATGCCTGGGTGCTGGGTGCACCCAGGAACGTTCTCTGTACCGTGCTGCTACTGATGCCCAGAGACTGCGACTGGGTGCCAGCCTACCCCAGAAAAAGTTCACGTGATTGTGTAGCAGCAGTGTTTCAGGGATTATGGAAAATCACAACATACATCTGGTACCAGGCTTCACCCTTAACGACCTTGTTCCAGCACCAGCGAATGTGGTTGATCTCTGGGGTCTACCCAGACCTTTGCCTGTGGGGTGGCTGCACAGCCTCTACCAAATGTCCTCCCAGCAGGGGAACCACCTCTCCCCATGTGGCCCAAGGACCCCCCGGACTTCCCTCTGCTCTTGGGGATTTGCCGTTCCCACCAGAGCACTGCCAGGTATTGAGATGTGGAGTTTTAGACTCTGTGATCCCCCTGTTTATAGAATCTTAATGGAATTTAAACCCTCTCCTTTCTCCCATTTTAGTTCAGTCCCTGTGGCTATTTCCACTTTTCCACTTTCTCTCCAGCTGCTTTTGGGGAGGGCATGCTTTTCCCATACTCTCCCCCCAACCCCGTTCTCCATCCTCTCTCCATAACCAAAAACAGTTCCCTGCCCTCCGTGGCTTCTCTCTCTCCCAGTTCACCTCTCTGTGCTGCATACCTGCTGTGTTCTATGGTTCAAGTTGTGCAGATTGTTGTGTTAATCCTCAAATCAGTTTTCTAGGTGCGCAGGATGATTTAGTGTTGATCTGCCTGTATTTCATGGACTCGAGATACAAAAAAACTTCCATGCTATTCTGCCATCTTGGCTGTGTGTTTTCTTTTTCTTTTCTTTTTTTTTTTTTTAACATAGGCTTCATGCCCAGTGCAAAGCCCAGTGCGGGGTCTGAACTCACAACCCTGAGATCAAGACCTGAGCCGAGATCAAGAGTCAAACACTCAACCATCTGAGGCACCCAGGTGCCCCACTATACCCTGTTTGTTTTCTTTAAGGAACTCCTCTCCCATCTCATGTGGTTTTGGTGGGTCTCTCAACCACAGCGAGTACTCCATTTTCTGGCCTCTATAATATATTGAAGAACTGAGTATGTGTTATAAGCACAGTTAGTTGGAGCTTTTCATGAGATTTGCTGTTAGGAGAAAGAGGGCCTCTGTTTTATTTTTATTTTTTTAAGATTAAAAAATATTTTTTTAATGTTTATTTATTTTTGAAGAGGAGAGACAGAGTGTGAGTTGGGGACGGACAGAGAGAGAGGGAGACAGAGAATCCAAAGCAGGCTCCAGGCTCTGAGCTTCAACATAGAGCCCAGTGTGGGGCTCGGACTCACAAGATCATGACCTGAGCCGAAGTCGGACACCGAACTGACTGAGCCACCCAGGCACCCTAAGATTTTGTTTTCAAGTAATGTCTACACACAACGGGGGGCTTGAACTTACAAACTCAGGATCAAGAGTCACATGCTCTACCGACTGAGCCAGCCAGGCACTCCAGAGGGCCTCTGTTTTAGATTGCTCACTATAAAAATGTAGACTTGAGGCTTCCAGGGCCCATATTTCCTGCTGCTAGAAGAGTACCTACCTATAACAGGGATGAAGCACCCTAAAAAGAATTCGAGGTTAAGAGATGGAGATAACATCATTTGAACCTCCACATCTAAGCAGGGCTGAAGTAGACTAAAATCTATTTTTAATGGACCTAATTATGTGATACGACAAATTTAACTATTTGCTTAAACTACTTTCAGTTGGATTTTTGTCGTTTGCAATGAAAAGAGCTCTGAATGATAATTACTGTATTATTATTCCCATTTTACAAATAAGGAAACTAAGACCCAGAAATATTAAGTTTTCCAAGGTCTCCCAGCTTATAAGTGGCAGAACATTAGTATTTGGAGCAAACTCTGATACACTACCTATATATGTCCATCCACCTATTCATTTATCCATCCGTCCATCCCATTCATTTATTTATTTGACCACCCTTTAGTGCTAAGACGCCAAAGGCAATAAGACTTGTCTCACTGGGTAACTCTAATTCTGAGGCTGGGTTTGGATCAGGGTTTGGCAAATGTTTTCTATAAAGGTCCAGATAGTAAATATTTAGGGTTTTGTTGGCTATACTGTCAGTAGTGACCATTCAACTTTGCTGTTGTAGCCCAGAAGGAACCATAGACAATATATAAATGAACAGGCATGGCTCTATTCCAGTAAAACTTTATTTATAAAAACAGGTGATAGACTGTATCTGACCCCCAGCTGTAGTTTGCTAATCCCTGGTCTGGATCAGTATTGTCGGGAACATGAGTTGGGAGTGGAACATGCATGCCTTGCATTTGTTCTTACCAGTTGAGGGAAAACCACCAGATTTTAATATTCAAACTCTTGTGTTTGAATCTGGCTTTATGACCTTGGACAAATGAAGGAAGAGATTATAGTTTCCACTCCTGTAAAATAGAAATAACGTATATCGTGTGAGGTAGTACATGTGCCCGACTCACAGTGGACACTAAGTTAGGGGTAGGTCCATTCTGTGTCTCATTTATCACCTACCATGTATTATCAGTATTAGGAGACTTCTTTTTATGGTGTCCTAGGATGCAGTGAGGACAGTTCAACCTGGCTTGATGAGTTCAGGAGTCTAGGTTCTAAGAATGAGCTTTCATACAAGTTATATAGGTAGATCTCCTGCAGACTCCAAATTTCTCTTTTTAACAGCTCTACCCCAACTCTTATCTGTACTGTTCCAAACCTGAAACTACTCTAGTACCCATTAAAGCAAAGGGTTCTCCAGGCAAGAAGCCCTATTAGACCTAGAAGCAGTTCAGCTTCCCTCTCTCTTTTTTTAAGTTTATTTATTTATCTTGAGAGAGAGAGTGCAGGGGAAGGGCAGAGAGAGAGGGAGAGAGAGAGATAACCCCACGCAGGATCCATGCTGTCAGTGCAGAGCCTGACACAGGGCTAGATCTCATGAACTGTGAGATCAGGACTTGAGACAAGACCAAGAGTCAGACACTTAACTGACTGAGCCACCCAGGCACCTAGGCTTCTCTCTTTTATATCACCCAGGATATCACCCTATTCCTCAGGTGGTTTTTCAAGCTATTTCTTTCAAACAAATGTTTCTTTCTTTTTTTTCTTTAAAAAATTTTTTAAGGTTTCTTTTACTTTGAGAGAGACAGAGTGCAGGAGGGGCAGAGAGAGAGGAAGAGAGATAGAACCCCAAGCAGGCTCTGCACTGTCAATGCAGAGCCTGATGTAGGCCTCAAACCCACAAAGCATGAGATCATGAGCTGGGCTGAAACCAAGAGCTGGTCGCTCAACCCACCGAACCACACAGGCATCACACAAATGCTCCTTTCTAGGAGAAAAGATTGTGTTCATGTGTGTTTGTGTGTCTGTGACTGTATATGAATCGTGTGTGTCTGATATGCCCTTGTGTCCATATTGTGATTATAAGATTAAAGGTCCTTTGATGTATATGAGTGATTGACTATGTGCCTGTGTATGAGTATATGGGTATGGACATACGCAGGTGAGTGAGGGTGTTGGCACTTGTTTGTGTGCGGGTATGTATTCTGGCTGCTTCAGTCCATCCATTTGTGGTTCCCAACCTCACAGGACCTGCAGGGAGCATCTATTGCATAGGGAAAGCGGGGTAGGAGGCTCTGGGCCTGGGTTCCAAACCTCACGGGGCCTCTAGAGGGCGTCTAGTGTATACAGAAAATGAAAATGTGTGGCTCCTGGCCTGTGGAGTTGGGGCTTTGGCCTGAGGACGCTGGGCTGTCTGGTTCCAGAAAGGAGCTGGAAATGAGCAAGAAACCAAATGACTCAACCGCTGAAAGTCCCTACTCCTGGGAAGGGGTCTGCTTCATACCCCATCCTTCTCCAAACCTTCTGTCCTATCCAGAGGGTCCTGGCCCAGCCAGAGGGGCAGAGCTTAGCTCTTCAGTCTCAGAATGTGGGTGGAACATTGCACAGGACTTCCGGAGATGACAGGACATCAGGATGGGAAGAAGTCTTTAGCAATAGTATACCCCCCTTTCCTACCTCCTGCCCTTTGGAGCTTGAAGTAACACCACTGCCAGGGGTTCCTGAGCACCCCCTCTCCTTCATTTCCTGCAGTTTGGGCTACTCTTGGCCCCAAGGTTCCTGGGCCTGGGCTGATCTTGCTTGGGAGAAGTGTAGCAAACAAGGGCCCCTGAACCCAGAGCAGAAAAATGATCTATGTGGCTGGAGGTGAAGAGCCCTGGGGGCTCAGAGAGAAGACAGAGGAGGGTGCATGGAGGAGAGATCTCTGCAGAGCCTTGAGGATGGGTGAAGCCATAGGGAGGATATTCCAGGTAGAATAAACAACAAGTATAAAGGCTCAGAGGAGAGACAGGGGTTTGGGATTAATCCCAATATGAGTGAGGAAGGGGATGGGCAAATGGTAAGAGAGGCTATGTGGGTAATACCTAGGGTACTTGGGGTGCTTTCTCCTGGTGATGCCATGCCTAGTGGTCAAAGTTAATGGAAGACCCTTGTGACCTTAATCAGGCAGGACCACTAGGGGCTTGTCTTCCTTGGGTGTGAAGGTTTGGGTCCCTTAGCAGTCATAGAATGTCAGCCAAGTGAACCAGTTGGAGGTAGAGAGGGAATGGCTCATAGAAGAAGAAGGAATTTTAAAATTCCTGCCCCCTGGTGTGTATGCCCTGTATCTCCTTGCTTTGAGGAGATACCCTTGACCTCTAGACCTGTGAATATGATAGGATATCATTCACGGGATTAGGTTGTAATGTATCGCAAAATGGAAGGATTTCACATGTAATTAGGTCCCTAATCAGTTGACTTTGAGTTCATCGAAAGGGAGATTACCCTGGATGGGCCTAACCTAATTAGGTGAGCCCTTTAAGAAAGTGTCTAGGGGCACCTGGGTGGCTCAGTTGATTGAGTGCCGGACTCTTGATTTTGGCTCAGGTCATGATCTCACAGCTCCTGAGATTGAGTCCTACATCAGACTCTGCTAATAGGTGATAGTGCGGACCCTGCTTGGAATTCTCTCTCTCCTCTTTCTCTGTCCTTCCCCCTGCTCCCGCTCTCTCTCTCTCAAAATAAATTAAAGTGTCTAGAGGTAAGAAATAAGAAGCAGCCTTAAAAAATTTTTTTAAAGGGGTGCCTGGCTGGCTTGGTTGGTAGAGCATGTGACTCTTGATCTCATGGTCATGAGTTCAAGCCCCACATGTAGTGTAGAATTTACTTAAAAAAAAAGAAAAGAAAAGACAAGAAATAAGCAGCATCAAATGCTCTCATGTTGGCTTTGAAGAAGCAAACTACCATGTTGTAGAGAGGGCCATGTGGCAGGCAGCTATAGGAACTCACAGCCTCAGTTACAAGCACAATTGTCAATACTTTGTGAGTTTGAAAGAGGACTCTGAATCTGAAATGAATTTGCAGCCCTGACTGACACCTAAGTTCAGTTTGGTGAGGCTCTGAGCAGAGGACTCAGTCAACATATACCTGGACTCTTGACTTCCAGAAATAATAAATTCGAATTGTTTGAAGCTGCTAAATTTGTGGTGATTTGTCACACGGCAATAGAAAACTAGTAGGAGAAGCAAGTACATAATATGTGCTAATTAAGCCTCAAGGCTAGTTTCAGAACTGCTGGCTGTAGCTTTTAACCACATTTTCCTCCTGGTTTTGAAAATGTCCCCGTTTCTTTAACTGACTCCTCTTTTCTTCCATCCTCCTTTATTCCATTCTTGAAGATAGATTGTTGTGGCGATATTATTACTACTCACAAAGATGCTGATTTATTTCTCCTCCTGGCAGTTGCTCCCTTAAAGTTAAGCATGGTTGTATGACCCACTTTGGCCAATGAAATGTATATAGAAATGGCATGCGTCATTTGTAGATAGAAGTGTTTAAACAAGAGTTCCTCTGTTTTTCCTGGCTGCAGTGATCATGGAAACATGTGTTGAAATGAAGAAGCATGCTGAGAGATCAAGGCAGCCTGGAATGTTGAGCCACCACATGGAACACAGCTGTGCTAAAGTCCCGCCTAGACCCACAGCAGGCTTGATATGCATGCGGAATAGAATTTTGTTGTGTTAAGGTACTCAGATTTGGTGTCATTTGTTATTTCAGCATAACCCAGCCTATCCTGACCAATCAGATGTGTTGGTGGTGGTTACAATGTTTTGTAGAATAGAGATGAGATCATAGCAGACTAGAAGATGAATGGATGCGACCCTAAGATCTTGGATTTAGAATTCGATTTTTGCTATGGACTGAATCGTGTCCCCTGAAAATTCATATGTTGAAGCTCTAACCCTCAGCGTGACTATATCTAGAGATAGGGTCTTTAGAAAGTACTTTAGGTTAAATGAGGTCAAAGAGTAAGGCCTTAATCTGATAGGACTGTGGCCTTATAAGAAGAGAAAAAGAAGAGCGCCTAGGTGGGTCAGTTGGCTGGGCATCTGATACTTGATTTCAGCTCAGGTCATGATCTCACAGTTTGTGGGTTTGAGCCCTGTATCAGGCTCTGCCCTGACAGTGTGGACCCTGCTTGGGATTCTTGCCCCTCTCCCCTCACTCCCCATCTCTCTCTGCCCCTCGCCCATGCACACATGCACTCTCTTTCAAAGTAAATAAATAAGCTTTAAAAAACATTTAAAAAAGAAGAAGAAGAAGAAAAAGAGAGACCTCTCTGTCATGGGACATAGTGAGAAGGCAGTCATCTGCAAGATAGGTACAAAGCTGTCACCAGCTCTTAATAGAAATTGACCATGCTGGAACTTGATCTTGAACTTGTAACCTATAGAACTATGAGAAAATAAATGTCAGCTGATTAAGCCACCTAGACTATGGTATTTTATTATGGAAAACCAACCTGACTAAGACAGATTTGGTAATTGCTAAAGCTCTGAACAGTCTCTATTTGGGGAGAGGTGAAGTTTTTTGGTTGTATGAGCAAAAGTGATATTATATTAGATGATACCCTTAAATTTTTAAGAAGGCTAGAGTTTGGGATAAAGGGTGTATATTGATGTTGGATAGCCAGAGGATAGACTATGGAGATATTTATCATTGTTTTCACTGCCCACAACCTTAACTCCCTCCTATATTTGAGGAATTTCCCATTATATTAGTCTTAGTTAACCAATAGTTACTTTCCATCATAAAATACCCAAAGGTCACATACTAATTCTTCTACCCCCCTGGGGACATGACTTAGGCTTAGCCAATCAGAAAAGCCTTACAAAGATTGTGAATAGGAAGATAGTAGTGATGCAAAGGAGCAGGATTAGTAGAGAATCTTTTTTTAAAAAATAATTTATTGTCAAATTCGTTTCCGTACAACACCCAGTGCTCATCCCAACCAGTGCCCTCCTCTGTGCTCATCACCCACTCTCCCCCCTCCCACACCCCCCTTCACCTCTCAGTTTGTTCTTAGTCATTAGAGAATCTATTTTGATAGTGGTAGGAATGATGTGTTTTTCAGTGGCACTGTAGCTGTGATTCCAGATGTAGAATCTGGCAAGCTGATCACCAGACACTTGTGGGGCTTGAAGCAACAGTACAAATGAAGACCAACATACCATGTATCTAAATATTTTAAAGTTATAAATCATAAAAATATATCTTTCTTACTGCCTTGAAAAATATGCTTTTAGAGCAACTTGAAGGTCAGGTTCAAATTTAGAATTCTTGGACTCCTTGGAGTTCCGTGATGGAACGAGGTGGTAAGAGGAGAGCCAAGCTCCATCGCTCTACTTGTCCTCCTACTCTTCCTACTGTCAGTTCTATCCTATACCCTGAAGAGCCTCATGTGCCTTGTGTAGACATTCTTGCCCCATACATACAAGCTTCTTCCATGTTCCCTTGAAATAGCTACCTCTTGACAACTCTCTGGATGCAGAGAGTAATGCAGTCCACTCTAGGAAGGATGACTGTGGAAGGGCTGCCTGGACTCTGGAAGCTGCTTGGGACTACTTGAGCAGGGAATTCTCTAGTTTACAGTTCCTGAAATGTGGTCTAGAAGGAGAAGCACACGCTACAGGTCGGTATGTCCCCTTAGCCCTGTGTACTCTTTGCTCTGTGTCCAGAGATATGACTGAAGGAGAGCTAGAGCAGAGCCCTCTGAAACATGGAATGCAGGGCAGGGGCACGAGCTGTCTGGACATAAGAGTAGTACTGGCATTTGGTATCCTTTTCTGAGGTTGCTGTCCTGGATGGATGTCTGTACTGTCCTGGCTCTATTACAAGCTTTGCAAATGGTTCTGGGTGCTCAGCCTCCCTTACTCGTCCATTTTCTAGAACTTCCTAGGGTCTTTTCAATAAATTACTTTTCTGTTTAAATCAGCTAGTGAGTTGCAGTAGCTTGCAAGTAAGAATCCTTATTAATACATTTGTCTCTTGGCCTTTTTTGGTGTGGTGAGCAGGTACTGTAACCTTTGTTGGAGGGTTTCATTCAGCTTCATGAAGCCCAAGACCATATCTCTCTTGTTTACCTAGAATAGTGCCTGCTAAGAATAAATGTTCTGGGTTCTAGTGATGGGGCATCAGTTTAGACACAAAGATTTGGCAAGGTAGGACCCTATGTCATGGCAGCCCTTAGACTACAGGGGGCCCTACACTAACAGATATTTTGACACTTAAGGCTGCCATGCCAAGAGGTTCCCTTAGACTACAGGTAAAATGGTGTCCCTGGAGTTGTACAATGCGGATGGCTTGCATTGGTCATCCTGAATACCAGGGATGATGTTCCTGACAGCGATGGGCTTTCCTGAAAGAAATAATGACCTTATAGTAATCGGAGACCTTGACATTAATGGGGTCTTGTGAGCAATGAAGACATTGTTAGGCATTGAGATGTCCTGTCAGTAGATGTTCTTGGATTGATGGAAGGCTTTCAAAGGGTTGGGTCCCTGGAAGGAAGGGGTGGCTTCTTCTTGGAGGACACTCCTTGAAATGATGCTCTGACAGGTATGAGATCAGCAAGATGATCAAGGTTTTGTTGGTGATGGGTCCTGATTTCCAGGGACTGTGATTCTGAGAACTAGAGCCATGGGGGATCCGGTTGTCCTGGTAAGGCATTGTGGAAGCTGCTGGGGTTCAAGCCATCCCACTTCTGCTGTGTTGGAGACCAGGGCAGCTCACATCTTGGGCCTCCCCCAGGAGCCATGGAAGACTAGAAGGTCCCAGGAACAGGAGCAGGGCAGAATGGTCTGATTCCCCCATTTACTCTGATCTACAGAGGCTCGACCCTTGTTCTTGTCCTCCTCCCCTGTCCTGCCTGATTCTGGCTCCTCAGGAGATGGACATGGCCCTTAGAAGCTGGTCCTTCTGGAGCCTTATCCCACCTCTGCATTCCCCAGATGTTCTGCCTGTGGAGTTTCCCCCAGAACCTGTTTGGCTCAGAAGCCTGGCCCTGCGTCTTCCCGGAGCCTTGCCCACAGCACCCCATTGTCTGGTCCCTACTCTTTGGGTTCTCAGGCATTATCCTTCTATTCCTCTTTTCCTTTTAATGTCACCTGGTCTTGGCCTCTGATACTCCCCTGAGAATGGAGGTAAGAATGTGGGCATATTTGTAGTCTGATTCCCATCTCCACTGCTCCACTTCGGGAAAACTGAGGCTTGAATAGCCCTGGAGAACCCATGCTTATTACCTCCTGGAAGCTTTGGGGAAGTTAACTCTCCTTTAGCTGGAGAACCCAGGAGGCTAGAAGCCTTCCAGGTGGTGTCTCTGTGTCTGGGTTCAAGCCCTGGGGTCTTGCCTGAGCCTCCAGATTCTCCTCTTGTTTTTCCCCAGCTTTTCCTAGCAAGCCAAGCCTTTCTATCCCTACTGGACATCCCAGCCCTCAGCCCAAGTGCTACCCATCAAGTAGACTTGGGGTACAATTTCAGCTCTGCCACTCACTAGCTGAGCTTACACTACCTATCTGGGCCTCAATTTCTTCATATATAAAATGGGACTAGCGATCTCTATCTAATAGGGTTGCTAGAGGATGCAACGATATAATGCACATAAAGGACTCAACTTGGAGCCTGGCACATGATTAGCACCCCAAAGTAATGACTTTCCCTATTCCCTGAGGGCCACTTCCTCAGACCTGGCCCTGCTGTATTGTTTCCCACTTTTATTTAGGAAATGGGTCAACTCAGAGAGGTGGTATGTATTGTAGCTAAGAGTACAGATTCTGGAGCCAAACTGCCAGCTAAGATCCCCTCCCCCACCTCTACGACTTCACCATTTGTCCAGCCTGGGCAAGCTACTTAACTTGTGCACCTCAGTTTCCTCAGCTGTAACATAAGAATGATACTAGTACTTAGAGCAGTGCCCAGCACTAGTGGCGAAATAGCTGGTACTACAGAGCCATGTCCTTCCATATGGACAAGTCTTAGGGGCCACTGAGGAAGTTCTCTGACCGGAGAAGTGCCGGCTTATTCTTACAGAGGGGTTCTTAGAGGAAATTCCCTCACTTGGGAGTCCTGCTCCTTTGTGAGACTGTGATTTCCAAGATTTTCTGGCTGGTTCTGAGTTTCCCGGAGGCCAGGAAAGGGGGGCCTGGGGGTGGGGGCTTACCGAGAAATTGAACATGAGCTGATGAAAATATGATCAAAACCGTATGGGGCTGGCTCTTACCAAACACTTATCCATGCAACAGAGACAACCCCCATGTCTCGAGAACTGGATGTACTCCAGGTATGAGTAGGGTAGGGCGTCGTGGGAAAGAGCCATTTTCAGTTACATTTTTTGTTAATCAAAAGAGTACAGGGGCTTGTTCTGTGCCAGCCTCTGAGCAGAGCAATGTTAGCAATTGCGATCAACAGGTCCGAACCCTTTCCCTGGGAACTCTATCAATAGACAGGACAGAGAGCTTTTTGTCCATCATGTAGGTGGGAGCTGGGAGCTCTCTGAACAGGGATGTCAGATCCCTTTAGGGAGATGCTGGCCGCTGGGGCCATAGGCCTTCAGGGTAGGGGGTTTTCATTCAGCTGCTGACCTTAAACCTGTAGCAGGTGCCATGGGCCCTATACAGGAAGGTGTCGACCTAGAGACAGGCAGTAAGGCCCCTGTCTTCTGGTTGAGGATCTAGAAGTCCATACTATCCCTTGAGAAGCTAGCAGCCTCATCATTGTCAGGTAGACTTCTGGCCTGCCAAAACTCAGGATAATGACATAACACTTGTCACTAAATCATAGTAAAATAGAGAGCACGTATTAATTAGATAAAGTCACAGAGCTGAGAATGTTTGAGTGGGGCAAGACAAGTCACAGATTGCTGGGCTAAGCCCTCATGGATCTGGCAGGGAGGTAAGAGGATAAGACTGAGTGCCCAGGAGAGGTTGGTTGTTGGGGAAGGAAAGGCATTGCCTGGACAAGGGGTGGGGAAGGCTGCATCCCTGCTCCCTTTGGTACTCTAGTGTCCACCCCCTCAGACTTCCCTGAAATTCCTCATTCTCCAGGCCTCCAGCGTCTGGCAAGAGGCTGTTCAATCCAAGCTCCTTCACTGGTTCCTGAATTATTTTCTCTCTTTCTGAATCTCAACTTCTTCTTTGTTCCCAGAGGGTATCCCTAGGGATCCAAGAAGTAGGGTCATTTCTGAATGTGCATGACCTTGGGTGGGGAGCTATGTGAATGCTGGGGGTTTAGCCTGAGACCCAAAGATTCATGAATCAAATCTTTGGAGGGACTCTTAAAAATTAAGTTCCCCTCCTTATACACCTGACTGATGGGGGAATTAAGGTTTTGGAGATGGGGAGTAAGGAAGGGACTTGATTGGAGTGGTAAAATGAAGTGCAGAAGTAGGATTGGGGGCTGGGCACTGAGCTCAGGGACCAGGAACTGGGCTTGTTCCTGTCCCCCCTCTGCCTACCCCCCAGTGGCAGTGTCAGGGAAGTAGCGTCCAGAGATCTCTGTCATAGTAGCATCTTCCTCAGGGCTCCCTCCCTCACTTCCCCTACTTTATCTGGGTTTCCCCCTTGGAGAGTCCAGAGGGAGGTTTTGTGTCTGCCTCTGTGACAGGCTGACCTCCACTCAGCTTCACTGGGAACTGAAGGATTTGAGGCAATGTGCTTCCCTCACATCTGTGTTTGTCCTCTGCCTGCTGGAGGGCAGGGCACAGGGTCCAAAAGGTGTATATTGCTGGGACCTCTGGAGCTCCATGGTTGACTGCCTTAATGGAAAGATGGGTAGATGGCTGGATGGATGGATGGCAGTCTAATGGCTAAGTCTAAGCAGTCTAAGACAGCTAAATGGATGGATGCATGGGTGCATGGATTGGGTGAGTAATTTCTTCCAGGCATCACAGCCAAATTTCCCAGCCATAGCAGTTGTTTTTGCAAATTATCCCCATCCCACTCACTCTTTGTGATTCTAAGACCTGGGATATCTAAGGTTTTGAATACCTACTTCTGGGAGCATAGAGGAGGAAGAAGCTACTATGATCTTAGCTCAGTGAGGAGGGGTTGGCACAATTGCTCACCACTGCTCCCCTTCCCAGGCTGCCCATGTCTGGTTTTGTTACCAGATGAGGTATATCTGGTACAATGATGACCCTTCTTCCCAGGTGACGATGCTCAGTCTGGTGTCATAGCTACCACCCAACCCCAGAGTCATAGACTTGCTGCTTTCAGTGGGACAGTCCCTTAGAGGCCATAGTTGGAGACCAGCAGCTTCCCCAGGGGATGTCCCAAGCATGAGGGGTTCACTTCTCTCAGAGCAGCCCCATGGTATGCTCCAAGAATCACAGGGCTTTCATCTCTCAAAGAGGAGACTCCTTCTCTGTAACTCCTTGGTCTTAGTGTTGCCTTGGCCCTGGAGCCCACATGGGCTGCAGAGACGGTGGTGGATTCCTCCATGCTGAATCTCCCTAGCTCTCTGGCTTCTCCTTCTTCCACCTTCCGGGTCCTGTCCCATTCTGCCTTCTGGCCCCAGGTCTATCTTTCCAGAGAAGTGTGGCCCTAGAATTGCTCAGATGGGGCTGGTCCCAGCCCAGCCTGACTGAGTGAGAGAGGTTGGGTGGCCCAAAGGTCAGATTCTGTATGGACAGATAGGCACTAACTGCTGGCTGTTGAGCCTTTCCTCACATATTTATTCATTTCCTAGACAAATATTTATTGAGCGACTATCTTGTGCCAGGCAGTATACTGGACATCAGGGAGACAGTAGAAACCAAAATAGACATGATCCAGGCTGACAAACTATCAGTTATAACTCAGTGTGATGAGTGCTGCAAGGGAAGAGGGGCAGGGTCCCTGGAGGCTTGGAGGAAGGTAGGCTACCCAACCCAGCATGGAGTCAAGGAAGGCTTCCTGGAGAAAGAGTCATCAAGAACCAGATGGGAAGGCAGATGAGCCAATGAGAGAGAAGAGTGTTCCTGACAGAGGGAATGGCATGCCTGGTTGGGTACTTTCCTCCCAGACAGTAGAGGTGGGGCCTTTTCCTGCCCCCGGCCATGAGAGCTGATTCTTGATAACTCCCTTCCCCTCCTGGTGAAACCTGATCTCTGAGACACCTGGATACTTTGCCTTGGAGAGCAAAGACTGAGAGGCATGAGAGAATTTGGCTCAGTCAGAGAACAGACACAAGTTCGAGTGTCATAGGACTGTGAAGAGACATGAGGTGGGCCCTGATTGTGGGAGTTGATCCTGAAAACACAAGGTATTAAGTAGGAGTCCATAAGAAGGTTGCTCAGGTTTGCGGAGTGAAAATTAGATCCTGCCATTCCATCTCCCCATTTCCTCTCCTGGTCATCTTGGACAGACGACAAACAGCAGACAGACAGATCCATGGGTACCAGTTGGGCTTTATTGGAAGCATTGCAGTCTGGGTGTGAAGGAGAAGCTGTGCTCCCACCACACTCACACCTGCTCACACTCACACTCACATTGACACTGTAGGCCCTGTCCCGGCCAAGTCAGGTCTGGTGCAGTTGCTAGAGGCCTGGTCCTCCCTTCTGGTCCTTGGTTCCCCAGGGGTGCAGTGATTCATATCCGTTCACTCAGACACAGGGCTCCCTCTGGGGCTGTCATGGGTTAACTGCTGTGGCGCTTATTCTAGGGGAGGAAGAACAGTCAAGGTCATGGGCTAGGGTCTTGGGCAGGGACTCTGACGGAGGAGGCAGGGCTGGGGAGGGCCAGACTTGCCTTTGCAGTGTTCCTCTGCAGTCTCCGGATGATGCGGTCCACCCAGGGCTGGTCTGGGGGTGCACAGAGCTGGTGACCTCTCAGCGTGGTGAACCTGGAGCCAGAGGTCAGACATTAGAGAGAAGAGAGCCCTGGAACTCAGCTGGTGTGAGGGGCAGGAAGATGTGGAGACCACATCTGGGAACCAGTTTCAGGGGCTTGCTTAAAGAGGTTGGGCTTGGCAAGGAGAAGAGAGATAAGATGGTGGGGGTATCACCAATAGCCGATGGGGAAGAGGGGGCTAGACAAATTCCTCCCCACAACTCACACGACAGCAGGCACTCTACAACCATCCTTGATGAGGAGGTAGCGAAAGGCTCGCACGATATTCCCAGGGATGGGGCGCTGGGTTACAGATAGGCAGCAGTCTTCAGCATCGTTGGCACCACCCAGAGCTGGGGGAGATAGGGGAAAGAAAGTTGTGTCAGGGCAGAGGGACCCTGAGGAGGGTGGGCCATAGATAGCCCTAACTGAGGTTAAGGACCTGTGTGTGTGTGTGTGTGTGTGTGTGTGTATGGCAGCTAAATCTGTTATTCAGCTGGTATATACCAATATGGCTCTAGTGGTTGCTAAATATATTGAAGTATTCTAAGCTGTTTGGTAAACAACTACTGCTCTGAGCCTCACAAATGCCTTCCTGCTGCCCTGATCACCCCAACTTCTCTCCTAGGACCTCTCAACTGCTGCATCAATGAAGAGTTGATGCTGTTCACAGCAGCGGGTGGGGAGGGGAGGTGGGAAATTGGGGGTGGGAGGGGTGGGGAAGCAAGAGGCTGGGGTTAGAGGACTTACGAATTGTTAAATATTTTCACTACTAGCCCTGTCTCCCATTCTCCTTCCTATAAGCAGATATATACTGTTTTCTCCTATCTGAGAAACTGAGGCAACAGGAAATAGAGGCAGCAGAGAGAAGGGTAGCCATAGGCAGTGGGATACAGCAAGAGACAGACAGACATTGGACCTCAGGGGCTCAGTTACACCCACACTCACAGGCACACACAGAGTGTTCAGGGAACTCCGGGGTTCACCCAAACATGCAGACTTAACTCAGTGTCCCTCACATCCAGTGTCAAGTGGTCTGCCATGTAGACACCCCCTCCCCCGTCCTCACCATAAGCCTTACCAGGAGAGGTCCAGAGAATCAGCAGGCTGAAGGCCAGTAGTGCAGCTGCAGGGGATGCCATGGAGGGTGAAGAGAGGAAGACCAGCAGTGAGTGGGAGCGAGGGTGAATCTCTGGGTGTGTGTAGGAGTCTGTGTGATGCTGAAAGTTGGCTGGAAGTGGGAGGGAGCAATGGGAAGCACACAGGAGTCCTTGTGGGGTGTGAGGGGGTCTGGGAATGTGAGTGTGAAAGCCTGTGTGAGGCTGCGACTGCCTCCTTTTTATGGCTTGGAACTTTCGCTTTCCCTGACCAGAAATTCCCCTCCACATCCATTCTGTGGATTCCCCTTGGCCCCCCTTTTTCTGATGGAACCTGACCCTGCCCTCCCTCTTCCCGCCTCAGTAGCTTCCCCGCTCTTCTGCTTTCTTTGGCTTCATCTCTGAGAACCTAAGCAGTCTGCAGTCTGGCCAAGAGAAGGGACATTGCAATGTCAGCTCCAGATAGAGGTTCCCCATTATTGCCTTATTGGTGACATTTGCATCATTAACCATGGCGCTGGCTTTTAGTGGTGATAGTCAGGATGGGGGGTGGGAGGTTGCAGAGTGAGAAGTTACATCCCCTTCCCTTGGTTTATCCCTCATTCTCACTCTTGTCTGTGTGGTTATTCTCTCTGGTTCTGGTGGTGGTGAAGAAGGCTCTCTGGTGCTCTCAAAACAACCATGGAGCCTGAGGTAGCCTCCCAGTTCCTGCCCATCCATTATCTGGGAACCAGTCCCTTCCTTGGGACACGTAGAGTTGAAAGAGAATGTTCCTTGGGAGGATGCCCAGCACCCATTCCACATCTCAGGCTTCTGGGATTCACTTCCTGGCTCAGCCAGCACTGCCCCCTTTCTCTTTTACCATATTCATATGTTTAACACTTGGGTCAACAGAACAGCTAGAGGGAGCCTGGCCTGGAATAGCCCCCTTCTTCTTTCCCCTCCTCTCAATCCTGGGAACCAAGAGGGGATTTTTAAGGAGAGGGGCTGGTCAGCTCATATTCAGACAATCCCCAAATTTCAAGGAATCGACAGATGGAGCAGGGGACAAGTGATTTCCCATCTTTATGAGAAAGGCCAGAGATAGACAAGAAGAGAAGGACTCAAAAGGGAAATTAATATGGGAACACCCATTCGACGATCCCACCCAAGCTTTAGACCCTCTTTTGGATGGGGAGGTGTTCCCCTCATAAGTTTCTGACTTATCTTTCTTTCCATCCATTGGTAATAATAATAGTAACAGTATTTCTGATTGTTTACTATGTGCTAGGCTCTGAATCAAGGACTTGACTTTACTAGCTTCCCAACAAAACTGTGAAGTAATTTTTGTTATTATCATATTATTATTCTGTTTTACTGTAAAGAAAATGAGGCTCAGAGCGCAAGGTCACATGACAAGTAAGTGTCTTATACTTAAGTGCCTTTTGCTCTAAGGTTTACACTCTTTACACTATCTTTTACTGCCTGTCTGCCAACTGTCCACTGATCATAGAACAGTACAGATGAGTGAGACTCTACAGATAGGATGCTGTTGGGACTCAAATTCCATCGCTTGCTAGCTGTGTCACCAAGTGCAAGTTATCCTGTTTTTGTGTCTTTTATTTTTTTGAAGTCAGTGTTTTCATTTTTATTCTAAAATTTTTATTTAAATTCTAGTTAGTTAACGTATAGTGTAATGCTGGTTTCAAGAATAGAATTCAGAGATTCATCACTTACATATAACACCTAGTGCTCATCGTAACAAGTGCCCTCCTTAATACCCATCGCCCATTTAGCCCATCCCCCCCCCACACCTCTCTCCATCAACCCTCAGTTTATTCTCTATTGTTAAGAGTCTCTTATGGCTTGTTTTCCTCTCTCTTTCCCCCCTGCCAGATGTTCATCTGTTTTGTTTCTTAAATTCCACATATGAGTGAAATCATATGGTATTTGTCTTACTCTGATTGACTTACTTCGCTTAGCATAATACGCTCTAGCTCCACTCACGTCAATGCAAATGGCAAGGTTTCATTCTTTTTTTTTTTAAGATTTCATTTTTTTTTGATGGTGACTAATATTCCATTGTATATATATTCCACATCTTTATCCATTCATCAGACAATGGATATTTGGGCTCTTTCAATAGTTCTATTGTTGATAATGCTGCTATAAACATCAGGGTGCATGTACCCCTTCAAATCTGTGTTTTTGCTTCCTTTCAGTAAATACCTAGTAGTGCAATTGCTGGATCATAGAGTAGTTTTATTTTTAGTTTTTTGAGGAACCTCCATACAGGTTTCCAGAGTGGCTGCACCAGTTTGCATTCCCACAAGCAGTGTAAGATGGTTCCCTTTCTCCACATCCTGGCCAACATCTGTTGTTTCCTAAGTTGCTAATTTTAGCCATTCTGTTAGATGTGAGGTGGGTATCTCATCATGGTTTTGATTTGTATTTCCCTGAGGATGAATGATGTTGAGCATCTTTTCATGTGTCTGTTGGCCATCTGGATGTCTTCTTTGGAAAAATGTCTATTCATGTCTTCTGCCCATTTCTTAACTGGATTATTTGGTTTCGGGTGTTGAGTTTGATAAATTCTTTACAGATTTAGATACTAACCCTTTATCAGATGTGGCATTTGAAAATTCTTTTCCCATTCTGTAGGCTGCCTTTTAGTTCTGTTGATTGTTTCCTTTGCTGTACAGAAACTTTTTATCTTGATGAAGTCCCAATAGTTAATTTTTGCTTTTGTTTTCCTTGCCTCTGGAAGTGTGTCTAGTAAGAAGCTATTTCTGTGTATGGTGTAAGAAAGTGGTCCAATTTCACTGTTCTGCATGTTGCTGTGCAGTTTTCCAAACACCATTTGTTGAAGAGACTGTCTTTTTTTCCATTGGATATTCTTTCCTGCTTTGTTGAAGCTTAGTTGACCATATAGTTGTTCCTCAATAGGTGTTCCTGTGTCTTAATATCCTTATCTGTAAAATAGTAATGGTGCTAGATCTACTTCTTAGGACTAAGTGAGGTAATCCAAATAAAGTCCTTAGTTTAGAGGCTGGCTCATAATAAACACTCATCAAATATTAATCATTGTTATTATTCTATCCTTTCATTCAGATATATGTCAGTTCATCTATCTTTCCATTTTCCATGGATCTATGTATCCTGCTTATGGTGGTTCGAATTATGCTCTGTTGTCCCACCCTCATCCATTCTCCACTCTTCTCTGCTCTGTTCTCTGGAAGGCTGACCTGTATAGACTGAATTGCCCTCCAGCTTCTGTTTGAGTTTGGTCCACAGGAGGCAGCAGCGGGAGATCAGTGGGTGGTAGGAGAGAAAGGTTAATTCCCCAGATCCTTCATCTTGCTGCATCCTGGCAGTGAATAATTTTCTTTCTGGTAGTTGTTCTCAAAGAGTGATCTTCAGACAGCAGCATTAGCATCACCTTGTAAATTCTCAAGTTCTATTCCAGACCTACTGGAATAAGCTGTGTTTTAACACACTTTGTAGGCGACTGATACCTGCTGCAGTCTGAGAACTACTGTACTGATCTATAGTTATAGATACTTTGGGGGCTGCCTCCTCTCTATGGGTCTTTCTGTAAGGCTCCTGAAACACTGTTCCCTCTTCTTGCCCCTTAAGGCTTTGGTATGGTAATGGTTTCACACTGTTGCTAAACCCTGGGTACCTCACTGTCCCACATTGGTTTCTTAATCTGACCTCACCTCTTAAATAGCTCCTTTATTAAAATCTTTCTGGTTAAAATTTTTTTAGTATGCCACCTGCCAGGATCCTGACTGATACAGCAAATGATACCAAAAGAGATCCAAGGAAACAGATTCCCACAATGGGATTCTAGGATTGGGCTGCTCATACATTTGATGAGTGCACAGATAATCTCTTTACATGGGTAAAGAAGACACTAAGTAATCTGGAGCATGAAGAAGCATCACAGCCACTTGGATTACCACCAGTGAAACATAGGGTGTATAATGTTGGTGGAGGGCAAGGCATTAGGAGATAAAAATGACTGAGGTACTTAATTACCATGACCATGAATGGGATTTCAAATGGTGATTACATATATTGTTGAATGGGCTGCCTGTTTTTGATAATGCTACCAAAATTACATTAAAAAAAAAAACGGTGAAGGATGGCTGGGTGGCTTGGTCGGTTGAGCGTCCAAGTCTTGATTTGAACTCAGGTCATGATCTCACAGTTTGTGAGACTGAGCCCTGCATTACGGATTCTCTCTCTCCTTCTTTCTCTGTCCCTCCACTACTCTTGCACCCCACCCCCACCAAATAAATAAATAAACATTTTTAAAAAGGGTGAAAAGATACCATGAATTTCTAACTCAAAGTATGGGTGGAAATCCGGATAACCTCTATGGAATTCTTAAGAAACCTTTATTTTATGTGATCACATGGCAGATGTGCCTGAGGATCAAGCCCAAGGTCTGATTGTATGGGTTGTAGAGTTGTAACACCAGGTAAATGCACGGCCTCACCATACCCCTTGATGCTAGAATAAGGGTGCTGTTGGAAAGGAGTAGGATTCTGAGGCTTGTGATGAGGGTTGGACAGAGACGAACAGAGCCGATAATGTTTTTTGTTTTTTTAAAATATATTTTGATATTTCTTTAAGTAAGTTTCATGCCCAGCACAGAGCCTAATGCAGAGCTTGAATTCATGACCCTGAGATCAAGACCTAAGCTGAGATCAAGAGTCAGACACTTAACTGACCGAACCACCCCAGGGCCCCTAATTTTTTAAAATTTTTAAATGTAATCTCTATGCCCAACATGGGGCTCGAAATTACAACCTTGAGATCAAGAGTCATGTGCCCCTAAAGCTGATAATTTTGTATCTTCAAATCCCCTTGAAACTTTCTTGCTGGTAGAAGAACACTCTTCCTCCTCCTGCAAACCATGAATGACCTGGCCTTTCCTTCCATTAAAAAGATGTTTTTAATAACTCCTAGGGCATGTATTTTTTCTTCAAGACTTACCCTGATAACTTCTCATAGTCCTCAGGCCTACAGGGATGTATAAGATGTGCTCTACGAACAACAGCATATATGCTGAAGGAGTTGCAGGAACTTGTAACTGTGTTGGGAGAATCTTGGGGACCAGTGAGGACAAATTTGTTGATATGAGTGTCCTCATCCAAGAATTGTATTAGCTCAGCACCTGGGAGTGATATTAATAGCCTGTTGGGTTGGTTACTGGAAGTGTGGATTCAACACTGGCCTTGAATCAATGTTAGAACCTCACTGACATACAACTTTGATGTGCACATGATTCACAAGGGAGTCTTATTAAACAGTAGATTCTGATTAAGTAGGTCTGGGGTGAAAGTCAAGACGCTGCATTTATTTTTTATTTTATTTTTATTTTTGAGAGAGAGAGAAAGAGAGAGTGTATGCACAAGCAGGGGAGGGGTGGAGAGAGGTAGCGACAGAAGATCCGAAGCAGGTTCTGAGCTGATAGCAGTGAGCCTGTTGCAAGACTCAAACTCAGGGACCATGAGGTCATGACTTAAGCCAAAGTAAGACACTCAACTGACTGAGCCACCCAGGCACCCCTAGGATGTTGCATTTCTAACAAACTTCTAAGTGATGCTGATGCTACTGGTCCATAGACTATACTTTGAGGAGCAAAGTAGAGGAAGGAGTGCAAAATTTATAGAGATGGGAATGTTGGAGTGCACTTGTTATGTACAACTACTAACTGTACACCTCTCAAGAGCTCCAAAAGATACTTCCTTCTCCAAGGCAACAAGAAAAGCTTTAATGAGGGGGACAGTAACTTTGAAAAGCACTGTAGTGGCTTCTTTAGTAGGCAAGAGATGAGGATAAAAGATGCCTTTTTGGGACTGGACAATCTCATTTCAAGGGGAATAATGGAATCCTTGAGTGGAAGAGGTCAGATGTTGGCACCTAACCATGAACAATAAGGTAAATTAAATTACATATAAACTGTAGGGACAAGTTGATAATTTATGTGTTTTGCCCACAGGGATCTGGTGCTAGCTATTTGATCATAGCATTCCTAGGAATGAAATAGATGGACAGCTTACTGATGTGCTACTTGACCTGTGTAAGTGGAAACATCTAGACCTGGTGGGCAAAAATGTGATCCAAATCGTACTGGGGATTTATAATCTTTTGCCAAGTTCCTCTACTTAGGTCACTTTCCTAAACTCAAAGTCCTTTGATCAAGTAGGAGGTGGGAGGGCTTGAGTCTTTTTCACAGGTGGATTCTATAAATCTTTCTCCTAGTTAGTCATTCTCAAAGTGTGGTCCCTGGACCAATAGCATCTGCATCACCTAAGAATTTGCCAGAAATGCAAATAATTGGGCTGATTCCACTTCACTGGATCAGAAACTCTGCAAATGGTTCAACTCTGCAAACGGTTTAGCAATCTGTACTTTAACAAGCTTTTCTTGTGATTCTGATGTATGCTAAAATTTGAGAATCACTGCTCTAAGCCTTCTCTATAGAGAGATCTGTAGCCATATGCTAGGGTGAGTCTGAATGTGGAATAGGACATAGTCAGGCCTTTGGGACATTATTAGATACTGTCTCATGTTAATGCTAGTCTTGGGGACACCAAATCCCACTGTGTGGTCCACCACTTGGAGTGAGGATTTATAGAGGCCAAGTTACAGAAGCTCTTAATCCAGGTCTGTCTCACAGAGGGTCTCTAACACCTGTCCACGTTATTTCCCTAGGTTCAGAATGTGTAGTGGGAATAGGTATACTTAGTAATTATCCAAATCTTCACACTGATTCCTTGACCATGGAATAAGGAAAATTATAGTAGGAAAGGCCAAGTGGAAGTCCTTTGAACTATACTTGCCCTACATATTTCCCATTACAATAGTAAATCTAAAGTAATGCTACATTCCTAGAGAAATTGCATAGATTAGAGCACCTTCAAAGACCTGAGATGCCATAGCCCTTGGTACAGCATATTACAGCTAATAATCTAGCACTTCCCTTTTTTTCTATACAGGTCAACTAAAGGCCACTGAAATCAGTTTCTTTTCTTAAAATTTTTTTAAATGTTTATTTATTTTTGAGAGAGACAGAGACAGAGAGACAGAGTGAGAGCAGGGGAGGGGCAGAGAGAGGGAGACACAAAATCTGAAGCAGGCTCCAAGCTTCGAGCTGTCAGCACAGAGCCCAACGTGGGGCTCAAACCCACAAACTGCGAGATCATGACCTGAACCATCCAGGCACCCAGGATCAGTTTCTTTTCTATTGGAATGACAGGACTACACTGTCACTGTCTTACTGCAGGGATGTATCAGGATTCCTGCTCTTCATCATAAGGTAATCTTGACATCCCATAGAATATCAACTGACGACATTATGCTTACTGCCTCTGGTGCACAAGAAATAGCAATCTCCCTAAATGCCTTAGTTAAGACCCATATATGGAAAATCTTAAAAAAATTCAGGATCCTGCCACATAGGTGAAGTTTCTAGGCTATTGTGTGTGGAGATAAGCTGAAAAATGGTGGTCTGTGGCGTGTTGCACCTTTGCCATGAAGAAAGAGACACGATACTTAAAGGGAAGTTTAGATTTTGGAGGCAACATATCCCCTGTTTAGGTGTACTGCTGCAAAATATTTACTGGATATGACATAAAGCTGATAGTTTATTTAAAAAAATTTTTTTTAATGTTTATTTATTTTTGAGACAGAGAGAGACAGAGCATGAGTGGGGGAGGGGCAGAGAGAGAGGGAGACACAGAATGTAAAGCAGGCTCCAGGCTCTGAGCTGTCAGCACAGAACCTGACACGGGGCTCGAACTCACAGACCGCGAGATCATGACCTGAGCCGAAGTCAGACGCTCAACCAACTGAGCCACCCAGGCACCCCAAAGCTGATAGTTTTTAATAAAGCCGAGAGTAAGGAAGGGCTCAGAGTAGGTCCAGTTTCAGGAAAGTTGCACTGCTGTTTGGGCCTCATGACTCATAAATCCAACGAACTTCAGATTTTCTGTGGCAGGAAAGGGTGCTGTAGGAGCTTCAGTAGGAGAATTACAACAAAGACCCTTAGGGTGTTGGAGTAAGGCCACACCTCTTCTACTAATGATTATTTTCTACTTGAAAAGCAGTTTCTGGGGCGCCTGGGTGGCTCAGTCGGTTGAGCGACCGACTTTGGCTCAGGTCGTGGTCTCGCAGTCTGCGAGTTCGAGCCCCGCGTCGGGCTCTGTGCTGACAGCTCAGAGCCTGGAGCCTGCTTCACATTCTGTGTCTCCCTCTCTCTCTGCCCCTCCCCCACTCATGATCTGTCTCTCTCTGTCTCAAAAATAAACAAACATTAAAAAAAAAGAAAAAAAAAGAAAAGAAAAGAAAAGCAGTTCCTGATTTGCCACTTGGCCTGGGTGAACACTCAGACTCTAGTTCACCCAGTGACAATGTGGCCTAAGGGTGTTATCTATAGCGAATCATATAGTTGGATGTGCACAGCAGCATTCCACTGTTAAACGGCTATTGTACATACAAGATCAGGCCATAGAAATTTCAGAAGGCAAGAGTAAAAGCATGGGTAGGTGGCTCAGATTCCTACTTGTTTCTTCTTCTGATCACACTTATGCCTTCATGGAGAAGTTTTCTACAGTTAACAGAGGGAGAAAATATATGGTCTTGATGTTTAGATGGGTCTCTAAGGTATGCTGGCATCAGTCAGAAGTAGGCAACTGCTTACATTCAGAGGCGGCCCTGAAAGACAGTGGTGAAGAGAAGTCCTCTCAGCTGGCAGAATTTCAGGCAGTATATTGAATGTCAACATTGTTGGGAAGTAGAGACAGCCTGAGGTTAGGAGGTATGCTAATTCCATGCTGTGGCTGCCTACAACAACCCTGCCCTTACCTTCGTGAACGGTTCCTTCACTAAAATTTTTTTCCATTAAGCCTTTTTGGGCTTGCCATTTGTTTCCCGCCAAGATCCTGAATGATACAAGAGTATAGTCCAGAGGGGGCATCATAGGGTTCAATTAAATTTCATTACTATCTGCCTGGAATGCCTGTTTGGAAAGATCCTGAGAATCAGCAAGAAAGAGTGAAATAACAAAATAATAATAAACGAGGGATTTGTAACTCAATAAATATTTATTTAAGGCCCCCTGTGTTCCAGACACTGTTCTTGGCACTGGGATATGGCAGTAAACAAAACAGATGGACGTTTCTGCTCTTACAGAGCTTTTATTTTAATGAAGGAGACAGGCAAAAAGCAAACAAGAAAAATATATAGTACTACAGAGGACAGTATGTGCTATGAAGAAAAAAAAAGAAGGCTAGAGGGATAGGGAGTACTGGGGAGGGTGGTTGGGGAAAATTTTGGTGACAACATTTGAACAGAAAGCTGATGTGAAGAAGGTGAGGGAGAGAGTCATGCAGAGATCTGGGGAAGATGCTCCAGGGAAAGAAAGTAGTGAGTGTGAAGATTTTGAGGTGAGAGTGTGTTTGAGGAATAGAAAGGAGGCCAATGTTATGGGAGGGAAGTGAGCAGAGAGAAGAGGGGTAGGAGAGGGGCACCTGGGTGGCTCAGTTGGCTAAGCATCTGACTTCAGCTCAGGTCATGATCTCACAGGCTGTGAGTTCGAGCCCCACGTCTAGCCCTGTGCCGACAGCTCAGAGCCTGGATCCTGCTTCGGATTCTGTGTCTCCCTCTCTCTCTGCCCCTCCTCTGCTCGTGCTCTGTCTCTATCTCTCTCTCTCATAAATAAACATTAAGAAAAAAATTTAAAAAAAGAGTGGTAGGAGATACAGTCAGATATTAATAGGGGCCAAATAATGTAAGGCTTTATAGGCCATTGTAGGGTTTATGTTTTATTCTGAGTGAGATGGGGAACCATTGGAGGGTTGTTTTTTTTTAACATTTATTTATTTTTAAGACACAGAGACAGAGCGTGAGCAGGAGAAAGGCAGAGAGAGAGGGAGACACAGAATCTGAAGCAGGCTCCAGGCTCTGAGCTGTCAGCACAGAGCCTGACGTGGGGCTCGAACTCACAGACCATGAGATCATGACCTGAGCCGAAGTCGGCCGCTTAACTGACTGAGCCACCCAGGGGCCCCTATTGGAGGGTTTTAAACGGAGGTATGACATGATATGTTTTAAAGTCTCCTTCTGGCCGTCAGATGGAGAATAGACCAAAGTAGTGCAAGAATGGAAGCAGGGAGACCAGGTCAGAGGCTATCGCAATAATTGAGGAGGACATGATGTTACTCGGAATTGGTGAGAAGTGGTTAGATTCTGGAAATATTTTGAAGATAAAGTCATGGGTTTTGCTGAGGGGTTCAGCATAGGATATGAGAGAAAGAAGAGGCAAGAATACTGCAATATTTGGGGCACCAGGGTGACTCAGTCGGTTAAGTGTCCGACTTCAGCTCAGGTCATGATCTCACGGTCTGTGAGTTCGAGCCCCGTGTCAGGCTCTGTGCTGACAGCTCAGAGCCTGGAGCCTGCTTCAGATTCTGTGTCTCCCTCTCTCTCTGCCCCGCCCCTGTTCGTGCTCTGTCTCTTTCACTTTCAAAAAAATAAAGAACATTAAAAAAATATTTAAAAAAAGAATACTGCAATATTTTTGGCTTGAGCAATGTGATGGATGGAGTTGCATTTACCAAGATATGGATGACTACAAAGGAGTGGGTGTGTGGGAAGATCAGGGGCCTGGTTTGACTTGTTAGGATGAAGCAGCATTTTGGATATACAAGTGGAGATGTAAAGTAGGCAGCTGATAATGTGAGTCTGAAGTTCAGGGGAAAGATTTCAGCTGAAGATACAAATTTGGGAGCATACAGATGGTATGTAAGGCCCTAAGACATTGAGATCTCCAAGGGAGTGAGTGTAGGTAGAAGAGGTTCATGTTTCAAGTCCTGAAGCTCCCCAAAACTGACAGATCAGGAATATGAAGAGGAATCAGGGAAGGAGGGGTGCTGTCAGGGCGTTACAATGGCACCCACTATCATGGCAAAAAGGAAAAGGACGCAGAGTCTGTGGGTGGAAGGCTTAAGCACCCACTCCCTAGACTTTGGTTTAGATGATCCAGTGGGGGTGGAAGTGGGGGATTGGATGCCAAGGAGGTGGGTTTGAAACAGTTTCTGAACACATACACAGAACCCTAAGTGGGCTACATGCTTCACGGAGTTCACCCACTTCCCAGTCAAGTCACTTTTGTGTGAGCCCTGTGCAAATCTTACAGCTCAGAGCAGCTTGTTCCAGCCTATACCCACACTCCTCCAAAGAGCCCACACAGTCTTCATGCTTCCTGGTCTGACCATATCCATGCCTCAGGAATCATACATCTTGGGTAGTGGGCCTTAGCTATTGGGGCAGGGAAGGGAGCAGCTAGGCTTGGTAAGTCAACCAAGTCCATGGTAGGGGAGTTAATGATTGTGGGGAGACGACCTCAACTAGATGCTTAGTGTTTGTTGAATGAATGAATGTGTGTATCCTAAGCTGTGTCCCTGGCGCTGTGCTTGATTGATGTGCCTGTCGTGTGTGCGTGTGTGTAAGTGAGGTGCCCATCGCCTCCCCACACCGACCCCGCGCGGTTAGTGGTGTATGTGGCTGTGTCTCCTCCCCCAGGCCTGCAGAGGGCGCTCCAGCCTGGGAAGGGAGGCTCTCGAATAGGGTGGGGCTCTGGCAGAGGGGTGTAGGAACGCTGTGGCTGGTTGAGGTGCTCTAGCAGAGGCGGGGTGAGGCCCCGACCCAGCGGGCTCCTCAGAGAAGCCGGGAAAGGCGTTGGGCCCAAAGTCCTTGGGCCAAGGACGGCTTCTGGTGCTCTCCTCGCTCCAGGCACCTGTGGGCCCCGAGGCCAGGGTCCCAGAGAGCAGGCGGGATGCACGGAGGGGAGACTTGGGCTGTAAGTGGGACCACACCCCCGGGGGCCCGGGGCCAGCGTGCGTCTCAGAACTCTCCCCCCGCAACAACACGGGCGGCCGTTACCCCAGGTTTAGAGCAACGGCCCTCCCCCCAAATCCCCGCCACTCAGGCCCCCGAACTCGCGCGTACTGAGCCCGCTGGCAGAGATGCGTGGGCAGGCGAAGGCCAGTGTTTGTCTACAAATATTTATTTCCCGCACTCCCACTCCAACATATCCTGAGTCCTAACATAGAAGACAAAATAATGTTTGCCTTAAAGGCCAAAGGAAGTTCACATCACCTCCAGCACTTCCTTCACAGAATAACCTGCACCTGACTGATTCCTTACACCGCATGATTACGGTGCCAACTCTCAAAAAAGGGTGTCTTTATTCAACGAAGGTTTATTGAGAGCCTAACTGTGCCGGCGGCGTGAGGCTCAGCGCCAGAGGATGAAGGCCTTTAACAGGGACATGAGCGGAAAAGGAATTTGTCTTCTTCGTCAGTGGACATGGGAAAACGCCAGACCTCTGGCCTATCATGGGACACATTTGAGGACAAGTAATAAAAAAAAAATCTTTCTGGTCCCAGAAAGATAAAGGAAATGAAAACAGAAAATTCGGCCCACAAACCTGCCGTTTGCCTGGAGCCGACCGAGGACCGCGGCGACGATGCTGCCTCCTGGTGGCGGAACGGGGCAATGAAGCTATCACAGCCAAGTGGAGTTTCACAGGGTGGGGGTGGTGGCGGCGGCAAGGCTTCTGAACCGAAATTGGCTCTGGCTGCCCAGGTGATCAGTAGTGGAGTTGGTTCTCTTAATATTAGATTGAAATTTATTATGACCACAAATCCATAGCTCTAAAGCAAAAGTCTTCAAAAACATGGCATCAGAGTTTCCGTGGAGTGTTTTGGTTTGCCACCTCCGAGAAAGGGATGTCCTGAAGAAAACAGTCTTCAGCTTCTTGGCATAGCTAACACATTCTCTGTAGGGGAAACTGTAGACACCAACAGAAGAATTACAAATATAGGTGTTAGAAAAATAGGCTTGGCAACTTCAGCATTTATGAAAATGGTAACTCATTGGTCAAGACTGATGCCAAAGGAGAGGCACTGATGAATTTAACAAAACAACTAAGCATCATTTCGACCCAAAATACAAGGAAAAATAGCACCTGGATTTTGGAAAGAAAAAGAGCTTCACAAAAGGCCAGTGAAGCTGAAGGCATTTTCACAGGTAAATTAATCATTAATCAGCTAGGAAACAAGTTAATTTTGAGCTTTATAAGTAGCGAGTGTGGACCGAGTCCCTCTGACCTTCCTGTGCCCTAATGCAAGGCACAGATGCCAAGTGTGTTAGTGGTGGTGTGCTGGTAGCCCTGTATTGCTCCATTTTTAATTTTGAAAAGGAATATATCAAAAGAAAGAATCTAACTGTCGTTGGTGATCATGTCCCTCTAAAGGCTGGATTGATGAGGAAAGAATTAAATAGGGACCAGCCAGAGTGTGGCCTAAGCATTGTGGGAGGTGTAGTTAAGAAATCTGGTTGCTTAGTTTAGAATTAGTTTCAGGTTCATACGACTGAGTTTAAGATGTTTTTAGTAGCTGTAATTCTGGGAGGTCTTGCTAGCCCTGTCCATCCCTTACATTTGTATCAGAGTGGCCCTTAAAGGATTCCCAGAGGAGGACTAGGGGAAGTGGGAGGCTTCGGATTCTGAGGCAACACTGACAAAAAGGAGCTGGCCCACCATTTCATAAGTGTGTGTGTGTGTGTGTGTGTGTTATTTCACAGGAGAGATAGTGACAAGATCATTTAAAATATGGTATTGGTAATTTTCTGAATGGCTGTGAGGACGACTTATTGTTAGCAGATAGTTTTAAAACAACAGACCCAGTTTTAAAGCAATGAAATATTTTAGTGCTTTAATGTTAAAGGAAGACTCTGGATCCCAGGGATTACAGTGAGTTTTCATGATGGGGGGGGGGATGATGGTTTCGTAAATTTGGGGGATGATTGGTCTTTAGAATTTTTTTTGTTTTCTTTTACTTTCTTTTTTTCTTCTTTTATTTCTAGTAGAAGTCATTGTCTCCCTGTTGAACATGGGTATGCTACTATTCAGTAAAATATTTATTTTTACATACGCGTGAGCCAGACATTGGAAGTCCTTCAAATTTATAATTTTATTGTATGCTTTGTACTTGTTTTTATGGAAGTATTTCCTTGTCTAAGCAGCAGTCTTGGGAAAGTTACCTTTATCTCCTCTCCCATTTCAGTCCTTTCCCCACATACACGCACCAAAAACATTTACTATAGTTTTAGTTGGGGCTCAGGAAGAAGTACAAATAAATGCATGTGTTTAATAGGCCATCTTTACCCTGAACTCCTACTAGTCTTTGAATTTAATAGTGTTGATCTTTTCCTCTATGGTTTGTGTTTTATGGTTTTACATCTTTTTGTCTTGGTTTGATTTTGGTTTTACATCTTAAGAAGCTCTTTCTATCTCAAGGTTATACATACACGCACCTATAGTTTCTTCTATTACGTATATTTTAAACATTGGGTCTTTCATCTATCTCCTATGATGAAACATTGAAAAATATTGAGTTTATGATAATGACAAGATAGAGGTGTTTTAAAAATGGAAGAGAAATTAGAACTTAGAAAAACCGCCAAAAGGCTGAGTGGCAAAGGAAAAGTAAGCCAAGTACACTACTTTGCTATGCAGTGAACAATTACATGATGGTAATAATGTAAACTCTGATCATGATCTAAATATAGTGGTATGACTATATTTAGAGGACAGGGTGACAGAAGAGGAGGGTTGATAATAGTTATTTTTTATAATAGGAAGCCAATTGGCAATGTTTAAATAGATACACCAAAAAACAAAAATATGAACAAAGTATTTAGACATATGGCACTAACTCCTAGAAGAAGTAGCTTAAGAGTTAAAATTTGCAGGAAGTAGGGTGCCTGGGTGCCTCAGTCGGTTGAGCCTCTGACTTCAGCTTAGGCCATGATCTTGCGGTTCATGAATTTGAGCCCTGCATTGGGCTTGCTGTTGTCAGCGCAGAGCCCGCTTTGGATCCTCTGTCCCGCCCCCTCCCCCGCCCCTCCTCTGCTCATTCTCTCTCTCTCTCTCTCTCTCAAAAATGAATAAAAACATTTAAAAAGTTTGTAGGAAATGGTTTTCAGAAGACGCTTTTTTATATTTTAAAAAGCCATGAGTATTGTTTGATTTTTTAAAAATTATGCATCTTAAGAAAAAAGAAAGAACAAGGTAACATTGTCAAAGATGAAGGCAGACAAGGAGAGTGGCCACTCATTTTCTGATGGAATAAGGAATATATTGCACACCTGCTCAGGGCAGGGTTTGGGGCACAGATGAGCCATGCAATGCGGCAGGGTAATTTAGCGAAATAAGTAGTTCTGCTTATGTTTTTCCTTTCACTCTGGAGCAAGCACGAGTTTTGGCAGGGCTGAGAATAGAGGCATCCTGATGTCAAAGGCTCTTCTGCTTTTGTAAAAGTCTAAACCACACCTGGGAAGAGGTTATGCCCTGGAGGGGCTGGGGAGAGGAAGGATTTTGAAGAAAGGTTTTTCTGACTGGGAGGGGATTGGTGTGTAGGTACAGCAATGGGCTGTAATCCCTGGCTGTGATGAAGCAAGTGGCAGCAGCTGAGTGGATGGCTCTGTGGGGGTGTCTGGGAAAGCCAGGTTCAAGCCCAGAGACTTTTATAGCTGAATTCCTATGTCTCTAATGTGGTACCGAGCTAAGAGTTTGAGAAGCCAGCACCTGAAGAGTCACACCTGCTAGTAGTACCACAGGGGCCTTAGCCTTTACTGATAAGACTGATGTCCAGTGATGGGTTGGTGTGGGGAGCAGGTAGGAAGCCTCTTCTGTGCCTTGATGTTCCTATGACTTTTGCATAGCTCTTGGCAAGTGGGATCTCCACACTTCCTGATGTTGAATTCCTTACTAGCACTCCAGTGCAGGTGCTTGGAGTGGGATTAAGTTCATTGAAAGAACATTTTAAAATGCAATAATTCTTGGGGCACCTGGGTGGCTCAGTTGGTTGAGCGTCTGACTTCAGCCCAGGTCATGATTTCATGATTTGTGAGTTTGAGCCCCACATTGGGCTCTGTGCTGAATGCACAGAGTCTGCTTTGGATCCTCTGCCTCCCTCTCTCTCTCCCTCTTCTCTGCTCATGCTGTCTCAAAAATAAATTTTAAAAAATGCAGTAAGTAATTCTTGCATATCTGAATTTGCAGACTAAGATCACGCCTGCTGCCCGAGGATAGTCTTCATCTGTTGCAGGGGGAGCAGACAGCACTTACTTAAATGACTTTATGATAAGTAGTAAATGATGTGGTGTGCTCAGGCTCCCACGGAAAGAAAAGGTGGTGGGGCAGTCACCTCTGGCTTCTCGCCCCTCACCCAGGATCTATTCCCTTCTTTCCCACATGGCTTGGATCCCCAATGATTTTTTCTCTCCCTATATATAGGGATAAAAGAGTGAATGAGAGAATCTCTGCTCTGGGGAGAAAGAGGTAGAGAAGAGCCAGGCCAGAGTCTTCTTAGGACACCGATTCATGTTTGAATTATGAGGTTCTAAATACCTGCTACAGGAGACTTAGTCTTTGGTCTCAGAGGTTAAAGGGGCTAAAGTACCCTAGGGGATAAAAGAAGGGAAGGAGAGAAGGCTTTCCCACCTGGAAGGGAGCTTAGGGAGTCAAGAAGCCCAGATAGGAATAGAGAAGCACACAGCTCCATTAAACAAAGAGAGACCCAGCTTCACTGATGAGGGCAGAAGTGTGTGGGTGTTTGGGAAGAGACGGGGGCTCTAAAGGGGTCCCAGGGCTGGAACTATGCACAGGGTAGGTTTTAGTAGAACTTGTGTTTGCCTGTGTTACAGGCAGGCCCAGGTTCCATTCTCCCTCCTGGGGACCCTCCCAAAGAAGTCCTTGGAACTCCACATTCAGAGGGCCCCAGGGAAAGTGGCGGCAGTCCCAGGTAGAGCTAGGAAAAGATGTGGAGGTCACTCCTGAAGTGAGAGTGTGCCGGACATAACCAGAGAGGGGCCCTCTTCAGGGTCTCAGAGGCCTGCAGAGTCTTTGGTAATGTGTACTCTGGGTCCACCGTCTCTCACTGACAGGGATTCCTCAGAGACCGGGAGCAGCCTTCCAGCTGCCAGGGTTAACTGGGAGGCAACCCTTCTACTGCCAGGGTAACTGGGAGACAAGGAAACTCTTGGGTTAGGTGAGAAAATAGAATTTGCCTGGTCGAGCTCTTGGCTGGGACCAGAGCATGTGACCCCACCCTGTACTGACACTGGCTTCCCCATGGACGCAAACACACAGGAACAGATACTTGAGCGGGAGGCTGGAACAGGTTTTTATTGTTAGGTATAAATCGTATTTACAAGAAAGCAGTAGGGTGCAGTGGGATTAGGGTCAGGTCCAGTGACCTGGGTGACCTTTCCTCAGAGGGGACAGTCCTGCTGCCTCCTCTCACATTTTCTGGGAGATTCTCTCTCCTCTGCCTTTCTGGGCCTGACCTGGTGTGGGCAACGTAGCCATGCAGGGTAGGGCTGGGTATACAGATGGGATGGTTGAAGCAGGAGAAGGAGTGAGGCAAGGCCAGCATGAGGTGACTGTTCTGGGGCCCCTGAGTCCACCCCCTCTCCTAGCCCACTTCTTCCTCCTTGGATTGGGGCTCCAAGCCCCAATGAGGCTGGTGGGGGCCTCCTGGGCTCCAGGCTGGTCACTGGGCTATGACTCTTTTGGGGTCTGTGGCTGTTCAGTCCTGGGAGGGCAGAAGAGGGGTTTGAGTGACTGATCCAGGCTCCCCTTCACTCCCCTCCCGCTATCCTTCTAGCTTCCTCACCTCTTACAGCCTTTGGAGCCCTTTCCCTTCTTGCCAGACTTGGGGGCTCCTTTGTCCTTCTTACAGCCCTGGACTTGTTTCCGTGGGGCTGGTGGCTTGTCCAGACGTTGCATCAGCTGCTGCACCCAGGTCTCTTTAGGATCTGCACATAGCTCTGGCTGAGAGCGCTTCCGAGGTGAGAACCTGGGGGTTGGGCATTAGCAAGCCTGTCCTAGTTTTGCCCGCCATGCCCTCCCCACTCAGCTGCACCCACCTTCTTGCACCCACTCACAGGATAGCTGAGATGGGGCAGCCCCGGCTTGGCTCCTGCTTCCGGTAGCTGCGGACAACCTGGGCGGGAATCTTCCTTAGGCTGTACTTGAGGCAACAGTCCTGTGCCCCTCCGTCACTGCCTGCAGGGTGGGGTTTATAGGGACCCGGGGCTATTGGTAGGCTCCCACCCACGCCTCCCCTTGTCCCCATCGTAGGCAACTCCCTCCTTGATACCTTGGGTCCAGGGGATGCAGAAGGCCAGGACCAGGACAAGAAGGCTCAGAGCCAGTGACTGAGCCATGGCTGTGGTAGAAGGTGAGGGTGAGGCCAGAGCGGTGGGCGAGGCGGACAGCTGCAAGTTGGGGGTCCGTGTGTCAGCTAGGACTGGTCTGCTGCCTATTTATGCAGGCAAACACTTTCACTTCCTCCATCCCCAGCCACTCTGTCCAGGCAAGAATAGGGATCTCCCTCCTTTTCCTTCCTGAAAGACAGATCCTGTCCTGGCATCCAGCCTCACTAGTATGCGGAAACAAAAACTTCACATAGCCCATCGGATCCCAAGTTGCCTGAGTCTATCTCCTCAATATCAGTTGAATCTGTCAGGTCCTTTTTCTACCTTTGGTCACTGTTTTGGTCCAGGCTTCACTATCTCTCTCCTCGGTGCATGGGTGGTTCAGTGGTAGAATTCTCGCCTGCCACTATCTCTCTCCTGGAACACTATGATTGCCTCTTCACTGCATTTTAGGTTCCATACTCTCCCCATCCTTCCAGCAGGCTGAGGACTGTTCCTTCCTAAAATGTACATCTGATTTTTGGATTGTAAGAGTTTTTGTTTGTTTGTTTTTTGTTTTTAGTTTTTTTTGTTTTTTTTAAGTAGGCTTCATGCTGGGCGCCTGGGTAGCTCAGTCGGTTAAGCGGCCGACTTCAGCTCAGGTCATGATCTCCACGGTCTGTGAGTTCGAGCCCCACTTCGGGCTCTGTGCTGACGGCTCAGAGCCTGGAGCCTGCTTCAGATTCTCTATCTCCCTCTCTTTCTGCCCTTCCCCTGCTCACGCTCTGTCTCTGTGTCTCTCAAAATTAAATAAATGTTAAAAAAACAGAAATTAAAAAAAAAAGGTATGCTTCAACGCTTGGTGTGGAGCCCAATGTGGGGCTTGAACTCATGACCCTGAGATCAAGACGTGAGCTGAGATCGAGAGTCGGATGCTTAACTGACTGAGCCACCCAAGTGTCCCAAAGACATATTTCTTTTAAGTATTATTTATTTAAGTAATCTCTGCATCCAACTTGGGGCTTGGACTCACAATCTCGAGATCACAAGTTGCATGCTCTTTGGACCAAGCCAGCCAGGCGCCTGTGGATTTTAAAAGTTCTTTATGCATTCTGGATAATAGACCCTTATCAGATACATGATTTACAAATATTTCCTCCTATTCTTTGGGTTTTCGCTCTCTTGATAGGGTCCTTTGATACACAGAATTTTAAAATCTTGAAGAAGTCGCACTTATCTATTTTTCTGTTGCCTGTGCTTTTGGTGTCATTATTTAAGAAACTTATGCCAAACCCAAGGCCATGAAGATTTCTCCTTGTTTTTTCCCTCAGCTTTATTGAGGTATAATTGACAAATAAAATTGTATGTATTTAAAGTATACAACATGGTGATTTCATATAGGTATACATTGTGAAATAATTACCGTAATCAAGTTAATTAATACTTCCATCACTTCACATAGTTATCTTTTTCTTTTTTTGTGTGTGTTGAGAATGTTTAAGACCTACTTTCTTAGCAAATTTCAAGTATACAATATAGTAATATTAACTACAGTCACCATGCTGTACATTTATTCCTTAGAACTCATTCATCTTAATAACTGAAAATTTGTACCCTTTGACCAACATCTCCCCATGCTCCCCTGCCCCTAACCCCTGGCAACCACCACTCTGTTTCTATGTGTTTGAATTGCTTGGTTTTTTTTGACTCCACATATAAGTGATACCATATAGTATTTGTGTTTATCTCTCTGTCTTATTTCACTTAGTAAAAGGCTTTCCAGGTTCATCCATGTTGTCGTGAAAGGCAGTTTCCTTTTTTATGGCTGAATAATATTCCATTGTATGTCTATGTTACATCTTCTTTATCCATTCATCCATCAGTAGACACATAGGTTGTTTTCATGGCTTGGCCATTATGAATAATGATAACAATGAATAAGGGAGGACAAAGAGTTTGTGAGTTGCTTATATATTTTAGGTATTACCCCTTATCAGATAGTTAGTTCGTAAATATTTTCTCCCATTCCCTAGGTTACATTTTCTTTTTGCTGATGGCTTCCTCTTCTGTGAAGAAGCTTTTTAGTTTCATATAGTCCCACTTGTTTATTTTGCTTTTGGTGTCGTAGCTTTCCCCCCCTCCCAATAATTGCCAAGATCAATATCAAGGAGCTTTTCATTTTCTAGGAGTTTTACAGTTTTAGGTCTTATATTTAAGGTTTTATCCATTTTGAGTTAATTTTTGTGTGTGGTGTAAGATATGGGTCCAGTTTCATTCCTGTACATGTGGCTCTCCAGTTTTACCAACATTGTGTGTTCTTGGTGCCCTTGTCAAAGATTAGTTGGCCACATATGCATGGGTTTATTTCTGTGCTCTTTATTCTCTTCTATTGGTCTATGCATCTGTTTTCATGCTAATACCATACTGTTTTAAATACTATTGCATTTTAATATAGTTTGAAAGCATGAAGTATGATGCCTCCAGCTTTGTTTTTCTTCCTTGAGATTCTGATTGTTTGGGGTCTTTTGTGGTTCTATATGAATTTTAGATTGTCTTTTTTCTATTTCTATAAAAATGCCATTGGAATTTTGACAGAGATTACATTGAATCTTCAGCTCACTTTGGGTAGTATGGACATTTTAACAATATTAATATTACAGTCCAAGAACACAGGATGACTTTCCATTTATTTGTGTCCTCTTCAGTTTCTTTCATCAATATCTTATATTTTTTCAGTGTATAAATCTTTCACCTTCTTGGTTAAATTAGTCCTAAGTATTTTATTGTTTTTGATATTGTAAATGGGATTGTTTAAAAATTTCTCCTCTAGATAGTTTGTCGTTAGTATATAGAAATATAGCTAATTTTTCCCGCGGGCTCTGTGCTGACGACTCAGAGCCTGGAGCCTGCTTCGATTTTGTGTCCCTCTCACTCTGACCCTCTCCTGCTCATGCTCTCTCTTTCTCTCCCTCTCAAGAATAAATAAAACATTAAAAAAATAAAAAAAAAATATAGCTAATTTTCGTATGTTGATTTTGTATCCTGCAACTTTACTGAATTTGTTTATAAGTTGTTTTTTTTTGGTTTGTTTTTTTGTTTTTGGTGGCGTCCTTGGGATTTTCTATGTATGTGATCGTGACATCTACAAGCAAAGGACAATTTTACTTCTCCCTTTGTGATCTGGATGCTTTTTATTTCTTCTTCTTGCCTAATTTCTCTGGCTAGGGCTTCCAGTACTGAGTTGAATAGAAGTGCTGATAGTAAGCACCCTTATTTTGTTCCTAATCTCCCCCAATGTGGGACTTGAACTCACAACCCTGAGATCAAGAATTACATGCTCTTTATATGGAAACCAATTTGAAAATAAATTATTAAAAAAAAAAAAAAGAATTGCATGCTCTACCAACTGAGCCAGCAAGGCATCCCAAACGTTTTTAAAAATAAAGTCTGTGCCCGACATGGGGCTTGAACTCAGACCCCTAGATCACGAGTCACAAGCTCTACCAAATGAGCCAGGCAGGTGCCCCAGTTTTGTTCCTAATTTACAGAAAAAGCTTTTTACCTTTCACTCTTGAGTATGATAATTAGCTGAAATATTGTCATATATGACTTTATTTATGTTGAGGTACATTCCTTCTGTATCTAATGTATTGAGAGTTTTTATCATGAAAAAATGTTGAATTTTGTCAAATGCTTTTTATTGCATTGTTGAGATGATTATATAATTATTATCCTTCATTCTGTTAATGTGTTTCACGTTTGTTGATTTGAGTGTATGCACCATCCTTGTATCTCAGGGATAAATCCCACTCGATTATGATGTATGACTCTTAATGTGCTGCTGAGTATGGTTTGTAAGTATTTTGTTGAGGATTTTTGCATGTATGTTAATCAGGGATCTTGGCCTGTAATTTTCTTTTCTTGCAGTGTCCTTGTCTAGTAGCATCAAGGCAAGTCTGGCCTCATAAAATGAGTTTGGGAGTGTTCCTTCATCTTCAATTTTTTGGAAGAGTTTGAGAAAAATTGGTATTAATTCTTCTTTAAAAGTTTGGTAGAATTCACCAGTGAAGGAGTCACCTGGTAGAATTTACCAGATCCATCTTGTCCTAGGCTTTTCTCCATTGGGAGATTTTTTATTCCTGATTTAGTGTCCTAACTAGTTATGGGTCTATTCAGATTTTTCTATTTCTTCATGATTCAGTCTTGGTAGGTCATATGTTTCTAGGAATTTATCCATATCTTCTAGGTTATCCAATTTTTTGGTTATATATATCATATATATTGTTTATATATATAGTTGTTCATAGTGATTCTTTGTATTTGTGTGGTATCAGTTGTAATGTCTTCTTTTTCATTGCTGGTTTTATTTTCCAGTGGAAACATCCAAATGCTTCCATTGCTGAACAAATTTACATCCCCACCAACAGTGTACTATGGTTCCCTTTTCTCCACATCCTCACCAACACTTGTTATTTTTTGTCTTTTTCATAATAGCCAATCTGACAGGTATGAGGCGATATATCATTGTTTTGATTTGCATTTCCCTGATGATTAGTGATGTTAAGCATCTTTTCACATGCCTGTTGGCCATTTGTGTGTCTTTGGAAAAATGTCTATTCAAATCCTCTACTTATTTTTTTCTTCTTTTTAAAAAATTTTATTTATTTTGAGAGAGAAAGAGAGAAAGTGGAGGAGGGGCAGAGAGAGGGAGAGAGAGAATCCCAAGTGGACTCTGTGCTGTCAGCATGGAGACGGACACAGGGTTGATCTCATGAACCATGAGATCATGACCTGACCGGAAATCAAGTCAGATGCTTAACTGACTGAGTCACCCAGGTGCCCCTCTTTTACATATTAAAAATTTTTTTATATTAAGCTGTATGAATTCTTTATGTATTTTGGATATTAGCCTCTTATTGGATGTGTGATTTGCAGATACTTTCTATGATTCAGTAGGTTACCTTTAATTTTGTTGATTGTTTCTTATGCTGTACATGTAGTTTGATGTAATCCCATTTGTTTATTTTAGCTATTGCTGTCCTTGTCTAAGGAGATTGGTCCAAAAAATTTGCTAAGATTGATGTCAAAGAACTTACTATGTTTTCTTCCAGGAGTTTTATGGTTTCAGGTCGTATATTCAAGTTAGACTCAATAATTTCAATTGCCTTATCTTCAAGTATGCTGATCCTTTCTTCCACCTTCTCAAGTTTGTTGTTGAATTCCCTCAGTTATTATTTTTTTCCATTTAAGTTATTGTATTTTTGGCTCTAGAATTTTTGTTTGGTTCATTTAAAAGAATTTGTACCTCTTTTTTGATAGTTTCATTTTGCTCAGACATTGTTTTTGCAGATTTCCCTTAGTTCTTTGCCCATGGTCTCCTTCAGCTTTTTGAACAGATGTTTTGACTTTACCAAGCAATTTTTGCCATGTGTGGTCCCTGAAGTTTCTGTTCCGTTATCTCTGCAGTTAGCCAGTGACCTGACAGAAGTTTCTCTATCCACTTCCTACTAAAAGGGTTCTGTCCCTTTTAATATTGTGATTTATGCCACTGTGGAAGCTGCTGCAGCCCAAGAGGGCTGCAACCAAGGCAAGTATCTGCACCTGTCCCTCAGGAAACCACCAGACAACCAAAATGCTCAATCCCCAATTTTTAGAGGATGAGATTCTCTGCCACCAGCCAGACACTCTAGTAATGTGTGCCACTATCTCCACAGTGTTAGCTAGTAGCTACTTGATACATGATGCTCTCTTATGAAAGACCAAGCATCTTTTCCCTTAATCAAGCATTCCCCAGATTGTTATAAGTGTCTAATCAAGTTCCAGAGTTCTGAAATAGGTACTTACAATTGCTCTTTCCAGCTCAGTGGTTACTTCAGTGGAGGGACCAACCACTAGAGCTTCCTACTCTGCTATTTTGCATGCTGTCATTCCTGTAGTTTAGTTTTTAACATTTTATTTTATTTTATTTTATTTTTTGGCAGAAAGTATTTTATAAAATCTTAGCAAGACAGTAGTTTTTAACATTTTAAATCTTTTGTCTGTTTGGAATTTATGCCGGTATATGGTGTGTGTATAATTGGGTCATGACTTAGAACCTATATTTAAATATAGGGACTTCAGAGCTGTGATCATCAGGTTAGGACTCGAAAATCGTGCTAAACCCAGCATCACGCTCCCTCATATCCAGGTTTATCTCACATTTCTGAAGGACAGCTTGTATGGGGATAGAGAGACTATAAGAAATGAGAAGAATAAAGTCAGGACAGGGTGGGCAAAGTACAAGATAGTAACAGACAGATTATGCCTATGATAGAGTGTTGTTATAGGATACAGAAGGGCTGGGGATTGGAGATGGGGATATTGTTGGATGGGGATATGGATATGGTGTTTTATCCCAAGGCCCACTGAGGAGAGGGGCTGGAATCTAAGTGAGGGGCTGGAATCTAAGTGAATTAAAGGAAAGATAATTGAGCTCTTGTGTCTGAGGTTTTATAAAAAGTTTTACTTTAGGCAGGGCAGGGAGTGCCTCAGCTGGCAAGAGGCTGACCTTCTTGGGACAGGACTGGGCAAAAACAAAGAGATAAGATTTCTTGGGTCTTTCACCTGTCTGATGGTACATCCTGGCACTGGAAAGCTTTTAATTCCCATATCTTCAATCTCTCCTTCCCCACCTACCCCTCACCCTCTGTGGAAGTGACTAAGTAAGTAGTGAGCAGCCTGTTTCGGAAGAGTTCCCAGAGAGGTAGGATATCCTAGCATGGGCATTGGGAGGGTATGTGTATGTAGATGATTATATAGTCATATCATCTTACATTGTTTCCACTGTTTCCAAACTTGACTGTGCTTCAGAATTATATGAGGAAGTCATTAAAAATACAGAATTAAAGTCACCACTCCAGACCATCTTAAATAGAATCTCAGATCAGAGTAAAAGGATCTGTATATATATATTTTTACATTCTCCAGGTCCAAACATTTGATGGGGTAGGGCTGGGAGAGCCATCTGGGCCTAATTTGCTCCCCATCCGAAACTCCAGATAGTCACAGAGCCTGTAGTAGGTAACAAAGATGGTATGGGGGAAGAGGAAGTTAAGGTGATATACCCTCAACCTTACTGAGAGAGGGGACTTTCTGGTCTGGCACAGCTTGTAGAAAAATGGAGAGCATAGCTGGAAAGAGTTGAGGACTGTGCTACTTCCTCTACTAAAACCCCAGTTTCCCTATCTTTCCTGAGACATCCTGTCTCCTTCCCCTTGTTTATACCATCATGGGGGGGGGGGGCTCTTGTTTGTCAGGTGGTGTCCACAGTCCCCTTGGGTTCCATCCTTGACTGTTTTTCCTCAACTCAGGAGGCTTTTCCTGGGATCTACTATAGCCCCTCACTTTTGAACTTGAGCTTGTAGTGGTAGACCAGCTATAGGGAGATATTTCATCTTGCAGGTATTAGGGCCATGCTTGTTCCTGGGACTTAAAACCTAAGTTAAGGGCCCTGAGAGAAGGAAGGGAAGGAGTGGAGGCTTTGGTGGAGGTAGATACTTGGCTGGACAGAAAGCTAGGACTGGAAAGAGCTACTCGCAGAGCAGGAAAATGACAGCAAATCTCTGCCATACACTGGGCTGGAGATGACTGAGCCTATGAGGTGGAGGTAGGGGCATGACAGGGAGGCAATGAGGGAATCTGGAAGATGCTTGCAGCCCTGAACCAAGCCCTTCTTTTGGTTCTCAGGACATGTTGAATGTAGACATTGGGGAAGGGGACACAGAGACTCAGATAGCTATACAGCTGAGATGTAAGTGTCTACCTAAAAGTTGCAGTCTGTTGAGTGAAGATTTTGGCTTGGGGAGCTTCTGACAGAACCTAAGTAGTGTTTAACAATCTCTAGGGTGACCAAGGTACAGAGGAGTCCTATACTTAGAGGTCTTGGTACCTGGGAGTGAGAGATGAGGGGTTGGGGATGAGGGAGGTACACATGGCTGACTTCAGCTTTACCTCTGCTGATGAGTTCATTGTGAATAACCCTTTCACCAAATGAGATCCTGAATAGGGGGAGAAGAGGTGTGCTAATTCACCCCTACTCTCCCCAGTGTCAGCAGGCCCACTACCTATTTAGGACAGGCACCTGGCCCAGGCTCTGAGGTAGAGATCCTAGGTATGGGTGTTGCAGGAGCCTGGAAATCCCCACATCCCTTCAGGCCCAATCCCAGGCACATTTGCTCCCTCCTGGTATGGTGTTCCAGGGCAAGAGATACTCACAGGTTGGCAGGGTTAGGGTGTAGGTCGGCAAGATGGTGTGTCTGTTTGCGTGTGTGAAGCCTGTCTTTGTGTCTGCATGTGTGCTTGTGCCAGTGTCTGCTCCCACATGTCTGATTCAGAGTGTTCTTGAGCCTACGTAGGTGTGTTTCCTGGACTTGTCTCTGGGTACGCTGAATTAGTTTTGGAGTAGCATCGTTGAATTTGTGTCCTCGTGTTTGTGTCTCTGTGTGGCTGGATGTCTGTGTCCTGTGGTTTTGACTGTGTGTGAGGTTCTGCCCTGGCCGCTCACTTTACCCTGCCCCTCTCTCCTGACACTCCCCAGCTGCCAGCACCATTTACCGCAAGGAATGGCTTCCATTCCCTTCCCGCTGTTTGGATTCCCATGGGTCCGGCTGCCTGCCCAGGGTCTTGCCCCTGCAGCTTCTGTAGCAGGCTTGACCTTGGGAGTGATACACTCTGGAAAGCCCCCAATGTGCGCCTTGCTTGGGCATGGATCCAGAGAAGTTACATTGGAGAAGAGGGGCAAGGCAGGAAAGGGGGGCAATTGGCAGGGCCCACCCCTCCTTCTGGAAACAGAGATCTCCCTCTGGCCCCTTCCCAGGCCCCCTTTCTCTCCCCATGCTCTCATCCAAACCAAATATTCAGGGTCCTGGCCTCACTGTCTCTGGGGATGGATGGGAATGAACAGTCCTCCGCAAGCCCAGCCAGACCTATCAGGGATCCGGTCCTCTGTGTCCCCCAACACCTTCCATGCCTACATTGTGCTCATTCCTCATATCCCCACCTGAAGTCCAGGCTGTCTTCCCTCCTTTCTTCTCCCTACATGGGGCACAGGAAGGAACCATTCTTGTTCTTTATCCTGTGACAGATGGGCCCAGGTGGAGCATTAGGCTTTGGATGGCTGGTAGAGAGCAGAAGCCCAGCCGCTTCTTACATGGAGCAGAGAGTAGCATCTGTGGGGTTTATTCCTGTTCTCATTCTTTGTTCACTGCCCTCCTAGGATGGGCTGTGGTAAGCAGGTACAAAAATGAAGCAGTCATGGTCTCTATCTTCTAGGACTCCATGTTTTGACAGGAGAAGTGATTTTGTGGAGTAGCCACTCTCCTCCACTGCACGTGGTTAGTTGCCTGAAATTCTTCCCATAGACTTCTCAGGTGCCCTCTGCAGAGATCAAGGAAAGGGCTCCAGAAAGTCAGAATCTTTCACCATGACATGTTACCTCAGAGTGCCAGAGGGGACCTCCAGAGTTCCCTAGCAAGCACTCGTATATTCCTAGCATCTACCATCAATTCTGGAGTAATAGATGCTTGAGTTTGTGTCCTCTATGAGGCCTTTTATTCTGATTTTACTGTTGAGCCTAGGGAAATCTGGAGGGTGAGGTTTGTGCTAGGGTTATGAGATGGGATGAGCAAGGCTTCATTCCTCAACATCCTGCCTGAGTCACAGGCTCTGACCCTGTCTTCTCTTAGCTCTTGACTTTGCTGAAAACGGAGAATCCTGAAGGCGTTGGTTACAGCTCATCTTTATATCCTCTACCGTTTGTTGTAGGGCTTTGGTCAGCACTATGAACTCATAGGGGCCCTTAGGGGGCCATGGGAAGGACCTAAGTCAGGATGTGTGCACATTAACCTTGGCCACCCACATGATGCTGCTGTAACCTTTCTGGGTCATTCCCTTCATCTGGGTCCCCCATCTTGTCTCCTTGGTGTGTGGCTCTCTGCCCAACTCCCATCAGGCAGGGAGGATGTGCCTGTCACAAGACCTCCTATGATCTTTAGGCTGCTTTATGGTAACACCTGGAGGGTGTTGGCTCAGCAGGCCTAGGCCTTGTGCCTCCTCACCCTGAGGGGCACAACAGGGACCGGGTTCCCATCTCTGAAAGAGTCACCATTCAGAGGTGGGACACATTCATACTTCTTCCTGTCCTGTATTTTCTGCATCCTGTTAGCAGTGGACACATTGTGCTAAGTGCTGGGGTCCTATCAGAGGAAGAGAGTCCTGCCACCACCTCCTGGTTTGATGGGATGTTGAGTAATCCTGGATTTCCTTAGAAATCAGTGAGGCAGGGGCGTCCCATAGCCCCCCATACCACAACATAGGGAAAATACAGGATTCCTGCACTTCCTTTAGCTCTTGGCTCCTGTATGGTAGGTCAGAAGGTGGGAATGCAGAGATAGCACCTTCTGAGAGATACAACGTGTCCAAAACAGAGATTTATCCCATCCACTCAGGGCAGCCTCTTTGTCTTTTTGCCTTCGAGTTCTCTCCTCCCACCCTCAAATCACTCTAGTCCCTGAGAGAACATTAGGACACCACACCTGCCCTATTTCTTTGTCTCAAGGTCCCTCCTCTTCCTTATGTGCCATACATTTAGAGATTTCTCTGCCATTTCTCCTACTGTGTTCCAAGAACAGCTATTTCACACATGATTATCAACTTCAACCACTTTTTCTGCCCACCTGGGCTCATATGCTGCTACTGACTTCTTAGGCCCTAAAAATAACTCACCATGGTAATTTCTAGAATTCTGCTCCAGCTCTGGCTTTGGCTTTTCATTTTGTCCTTCCCCGTCACTTGCCATGATCCTTTCCCAGCTGCTCTTTCTGCCTCTAGATCTTTTTCACCACTCTCTTAATTGTGGGGAAACCTTGCTTCTTTTGGTATACACAGTCCTCCATCATTGAAAAAAATTTTATTTTAATTTTTTAAAGTATATTTATTTGTTTTTGAGAGAGAGAGAGAGAGCATGAGTGAGCAAGGGGCAGACAGAGTGCAGAGCCTGAAGCAGAGCTCGAGTTTACCTGATGTGGGGCTTGAGCTCAGAAACTGTGAGATCATGACCTGAGCCAAAGTTGGATGCTTAACTGACTGAGCCACCCATGCACCCAAAATCCTCCTTCATTAATGTCACCTTCTCTTTATACCAGTGCAGTATCGGTGTTTAGTCAAGGCCAACTCCTCTTCTTGGGGACCTCACTCATATTCTGTTACTTTGCTCTCCTGCATCATCAACTTACTCCCCCTCCACTGGATCTTTCCATCTATATCCAACATGCTGTATCTCCCACCTTAAAAAACCCTGCTCGTTCTGTCCTCATTTTCTGCGGGTCTATCAAATGAAACTCCTTGAGACAGTTGATTATATTTGTTATCACCAATTGCTCTTTCATTGTTTCTGGAATCAACTTCAGTCACACCTTAACCTCCACTACTCACCTGAGTATCTTCTCAAGGCCATGAACAATGACTATGTTACTAAGCCTAACAATCATCTCTGAATCCTCATCTTTCTTGGCTGATTGGCAACTTTTCATGCAGTTGCTCACTTTCTCCTTGCAGTAATCTTCTTTCTTGGCTTCCAGTATTTTACACTCTTCTGCTTTTCTTCCTACATTATTGGCTACTACTTCACAGTCTCTGCTTATTAGTTCCTATATCCCCCATCCCCCTAATTTGTTAATGTTAGAGGATCCCAGAGCCTAGTTCATAGATCTCTCCTTCATTAATACTAATTTCTTTGGTGATCCTATCCAATCTTATGGTTTTACATCTATCTATATTTTAAAAAATTATTTATTTATTTAATTCTCTATTTATAGAGAAGGGGGCAGGGAAGAAGGGGCAGAGAGAGAGAGAAACAGAGGATCCCAAGCAGGCTCCACGTTGTCAGCACAGAGCCTGATGTGGGGCTTGAACCCTCGAACCGTGAGATCATGACTTGAACTGAAACTAAGAGTCAGATGCTCAACCGACTGAGTCATCCAACTCTCTCTCTCTCTCTCTCTCTCTCTCCCTCTCTCCCCATCCATCCATCCACCCATCCTTCCATCCTTCCATCCTTCCATCTTTCCATCCATCCATCCATCCATCCATCCACCCACAGCTAGGAGCCTCCTTGAGGACCATCAGGCTTCTGTGTTGAGAACAGACTGTTGGAGATATGGTCTCAGGAAGAAACTGGGAGATTAGTTATGATGCTACTATGATATTCATAGCAACTGAGGGAGTGAGAAGCAGTCATGTTCTGAATTCATTTTATAGGTAGAGACAGCAGGATTTACTGATGAATTGAATATGTACTATTAGGAAAAAAAGTCAAAGACGACACCAATATTTTTGTCCTGAGAAAATGGTAAGATTGGAGTTGCCATTAACTGATATGGTGAATACTGTAATGAAAGCATGTTTTGTATATGTAATTGGGTGATGCTGATGGGTGGGGTATCAGGAGTTCACTTTTCTATAGTTTGAGATGAATATTGGACATCTGAATATATATATATTTTTTTTTAATTAAAATTTTTTGTAATTTTTTTTTTTTTCGTGAGAGAGTGTGTAAGCAGGGGAGGGGCAGAGAGAGAGGGAGACACAGAATCTGAAGGAGGCTCCAGGCTCTGAGCTGTCAGCACAGAACCCAGTGTGGGGCTTGAACCCATGAACTGTGAGATCATGACCTGAGCTGAAGTCAGCCACTTAAACAACTGAGCCACCCAGGCACTCCAAGTATATATTTTGATTAGACAATTTTGGTATGTAAGACTGTCTATCCCATGAGCTCATGAGCTTCATGCGTAAGTCCTCTGTCTTCTTCATTATTGTGTTTGCTATAGAACCTTGCATATAGTAAGTACTCAAATACTTTTATTGTTGAATATAAGACACTTCTCAAAGTCATACTTCTTGTGATCTTTCTGGGGTCCTCATTAGCTGAGTACATCCTCCTCTGACAGCATCCCCCATTCCAGAGGACTCATCACACTAATGTAGTGATTTGTCTGCTCCTCAGCTCAGAATTTTGTTTCAAGTGCTATTAAGGTATTACCATGCACCAGCTACTATTCTAAGCCCTGAAGATATGAACCACTATTTAAATTATTTAGGCAAGAATGGATGAGAAACTGAATACAAACAGAGGCAGTAAAAATAGAGGAAAGGGGGCAAAGTCAAAAGATAGCGAGATTAGAACTCAGTGACTGACTTCATATTTGAGCTAAGCAAAAAATTTGCTTCTAGTTACATCATTACCAGACATTGGGTCACAGTTTGGTAGAGTAGAGAATGAGTGTTCTGATTTTGAATTAATTTGCATCGCTCTTGGACAAGAAGGTTTAGCCCATTACTCTTTATCACACTATGACCAAGGAGATTGAAGCTCAGATTTACTCACCTACTTCCCCCAAAAGCCTTTAACCATGGGTTGGCTTCCTGGCTCCAGGCTCTTTTGAGTGCAAAGTAAATTGGCTTTGCTGTCTTATCATGCCCTGAGCAGGAACATGTCAGCTTCTGTCCCAGGAACTCAGGCCTCCATCTACATGCTCCCCTTCCCTGATTCTCTCCCTGCAAACCCTTGGGAGTGGGTGACAAGCCCCTCTTCATGTCCTACTGTGATCTTCATTCCAGGAATCACTCATTCCATGCAGCCAGCAGGCAGTGGAGGTGGGATATAGGTAAGAGAGCTATCACAGCTTCTGAAAGGAGTTTTTCAGAATGACCTTACCAATAACCAACAAGGAGCAGAGGAGAGGAGATTCTATCATTTCCTTTTCACATCCTATCATGCTGGCTATGTGCTTTTGATAAACATGAAGTACCTCCGAAGGTTGGAGCATTGTGGTGCTCCTCTAAAAACCTCCCCTTGAGACTGTGGGCACATACAGAAGTTATCAGTGAATTCTGCCTGTGGGATTTCTGGCGACTCCTTCATGTCACTACTACCCTCAGGTCCACATTGCTCCTCTGGCCCAAGTATATCATGGGAAGTTACAATAGAATTCAGGCCTAGTCTTTATTTAACTTACCTTCCTTCTCTGCTCAAGTCCATTTATCCACAGTTCAGAGTGGGCAGGAATGAGTTGTGTGGTATGCTGACCCAGCTTAAGTGTGTGTTAAAGCTCCTTCCTTGGGGTGCCTCAGTGGCTCAGTTGGTTAAGTGTCCGATTTTGGCTCAGGTCATGATCTCTTGGTTCATGGGTTGAGCTCCACGTTGGGCTCTGGCTTGACAGCTTGGAGCCTGGAACCTGTTCCTGTTTCTGTGTCTCCCTCTCTCTCTGTCCCTCCCCCACTCACTCTTCTGTCTCTTTCTCAAAAATAAATAGACATTAGGAAAAATTAAAAATAAAGCTCCTTCCCTACATGGGTAGGACACTTTAGCCTCCCATCATGCCTTCCCTTAACAAACTATAGTGCAGAGAAGAAGACAGACAATTCTTTGCTTAAAGATATAGTATGTATTTCAGTGGCATTCTGCCCCATCTGCACATTAATGCACATTAATAAAAATGACAGTAGCAGTCTTCTTCAAGGGATTCAGACACTGGGGAGCCTAAAAAGTCTTTTGATTGTGTTGGGTCCTCTTGAGCAGACCAGTGTTTCCCTCTGAAGTGAGAGTTGATGTTGGGAGCCATTTTGGGCTCACAGGTTGAGACCCCTCCCCGTGTGGAAAAGGTTGAAGCAAAAGCTTGCCAGCCAAATTGGCGCCTAATCTTACAACTACTCTCTTTGGCCTAAGGAATGTATGGCTCTTTTGTTTTACAGCATTTAGATAAAAGGAAGGACCTGGAGCAGGATGCTTTGATGGATTGCATCTGAATGAGAGTAGCCTGACCACCTTAAAGTTGCATCTTGGGGATGGGTTGCATAGATTAATAGCAGTTATGAGCTGGCTGAATATTGGTGTGATTTGTGTAAATGTTAGGCTCCTATTATGTAAATTTACTCATTCACGGGCAAAGGACAAGCATTGGGAATTCTGTCCTTGCCAGACGGGTTGTACCTCCCCCATTGTAATTGGAAGAATAGGCAATGACTCCTGGCCTGTATATAGATAATTAACATAGGCAGGTCTAGGTAACTTCCTGTCCTCTCCCTCAGCCTTGAATTTATATGCTAACTAACTTGAAAACAACTTGCAAGATTGAGGAAGTCACCGCTTTACCAATATAACACATTATTGTTCAAACCATGCTTACTGATGGGCTGTCACTCATTGCTGTAATGTAACTCACTACCTTTAAATAAAGACACTGAGGCCGGCAGGGCAGAGACGCCAGAGACGCCAGAATTCCCAGGGCTGCCTGCTTGGTCATCAGACTCCATCTTTCTCGTGGCTCTCTCACCTCATTTCGCCTAACCGTTCGTCCTTCGTGGACCCCTAGATTCACCGGAACAAGGACCGACCCCGGCAAGTTGAGACCTAGGGCAGGTACCCAGGTTGGGTAGCAAAAGTCACTCTAGGACAGTGCCAAGGGCAGTGGCAGGGGTGGCCAGAACTGAGGCAGAGTGGAGTGGTGGGAAAGGGAGCGGTGCCGGAGCTTACTGTCTGGAGAATGAGGACCATCCAAGAAGGCCAGGCGCACCTGCTTCTCAGTGGGGACAGACTGGGCCTTGGAGGAGTCCCCTCCTGTCTTCTCTGTCTTGGTTCGCCCTCTGGGACTTTTGGCTGGAGCCAGGCTCTTTTCTACATTTTCCTTTCTGGTGTTGGCCACCTTTCCAGCAGTAGAGAACATGGATTCCTCATGCCCTTTGCCTTTTGTCTTGGTGTTAAAACAGTGCAGAAAGGATTTCACCTTTCTTCTCAAGCCAGATTCTGGAAGGCTGGGCCTCTTATGAGTATGGACTGGCATCACCTGCCCCTGCAAAACTTGACCTTTCAAAGTTTGGCCCTGCAAAGGCTTGCCCTGAATGAGTTGGCCCAGGAAACGCTGGCCCTGTGATGCCTGGGGCACCAGAGGCTGGGCATTCTTAGGAATCCTTGCTGGCTTGAGAAGGCCACTGAGCTTGGTTTGACTGTCATGCAGGTCATTCTTCTCAGATTCCTTTCCCCCAGGGATTCCTGGAGGTGGCTCTGGAAGCTTGAACTGAGGGTGCTGGGTACTGTGTTCACAGAGAGCATCAAGATGGAAGCTATGGCTCCGTCGCCAGGGACTGCGTGGTATCCTGTTCCTCCTTTCTAACCTCTGGGCTGCATCAGGGTGGCTTATTTCTCTTGTAGAGGACTGGGGAAACCCTGCATCCCCTTCTCCGTGGTCCCCTGCCAATTTTGGTTTCCCCGGGTCCTTTCTTTTTTCTTCCAGCATGGGGACTTGGGCTGAGTCTTTGCTCTTGCCAGGGCTTTGGGAGTCGGGGCTCCAGGGTTCCTCCAGGCTGTGGCTGTTCACACTGGCCTCCAGCTGAACACAACGTACCTGGGCCTCTGTCATGTTGCCACTGGGCTGTGAGATCTTTGAGGCCCAGTGGGCAGAATCATGAGGTACTGCTCCGGAACTAGGTTGCTTCTGGTTCTGCTGCACTGCCTTTAACTCAATGGCCAGCTGTTCTTTGTGGTGGAGCCATTCTGGATCTGGCGCAGGAGGAACATCTGGTGGGGGGTGGGGGGGAAGATCCTGGAGCAATGATTTCCCTTGGTTGTTCAGATTCCCTGGAGACTCTTGTGTGGATGTGTTCTCTGGGATTGCTATAGTTTGTTCTCTGGACTTCTTTGCCTTTATGGGAATTCCCAGTTGTATCTCTAGGATCTTCTTTCTTAGATGGAAATTCAGTTTAGCCAATATGCGTTTCTTGAGTGTGTAGGGCCCAGAAGTCTCTGTCTGGCTTTCTGGAGGCGCCGTCTCGATCATTCCTTCTACCTGCCCTTCAGCCTGGAACTCATCTGCAATGTCTGCACAAGTGTTGTTGGCATTTTGAAAGCATGGCCCAGGACTCAGACACTTCTCTTCACATGAGATCTTTTGAGTCAGAGGCTCAGTTGAGAATGTTCCCAGTCCAGGCACCATTCCTGTGATTACATCTTGATTAGTGATTGCTGGTGCCATGGCCCTAGAAAGAGCCACATAATAAAGAGCAGGCAGCCCTGACAAGAAGGCCAGATACTTGTGCCGCAAAGTCGTCTCCAGTTTCTCAATGGCTCCCTCGGACAGGGCTCGGGGCAGCTTCGGGTGTTCTGTGACAGCATCTGGTGAGGCTTGTTGCTTTTGGTCAAGGGCCGTTGGTGTCCAGGGTATAGCTTTCTCTTGTGGGGCAGGGTCAGTTGCTGCCTGCAGCTCCAAGGGCTTGCTTTCCGGGATGCAGGTTAAGGGAGCCACTTGCAGCCCCCCAGGAATTATGCACTGCCAGGAGCTGTATACACAAGCAGGGACCTTGCCCTGGTGGATCTGCCCACATTTAGAGTTGATGTGGCTCTGTAATATCGCCTTGGCCTGGTCAAACAAATGTGGCAGGGGGACTGACACTGGGTCTGTGATGGGTGAGAATGGGTCACCGGCCCCAGTGGTCTCTAGGGCTCTAGGTTGGGGAGCACTCACGTTGGCTAGGGCTGTGCTGCTCCAGGACAGAGTCGACTGATCAGTGGGGGACAGGAGCAACTGGATGGACTCCTGGATCTTTTGGGGCAGGCCCCAGCGATGGTGAATCAACTGCCTCTGGAGATGGAATTCCAGCAGCCTCCGGGCATGTTCCGGGAAGAAGAGTAGTTTCCTAGTGAGGACTGTGATGGGCTTCACTGGCCAAAAAGTTTTCACTGTCTCAGGAGACTGGGCTTTGCCACAGGACGTATACTGCATGGGGCTCTGGCTGTGCTGTTGTCTCTGGAAAACTGCTGGCAAGCCCCACTGAAGCTGGAGCTGCTTCTGCAGCAGGTGCCACTCCAAGGCATCATACTCGACCAGCGTCAATAATGGAACACTGATCTGAGCTTGCTGGTAGTCAGATGGAGTGACCCAATTTGCGGTAGATGGGGAAGAGGGTGGGGCTGATTGGGGTGGATTTTTAGGCAACAGAGGGAGGACAGAGAGTTCCTTGAAAGTAAAAGCATCCTTCAGGGGGTGCTGGGATATGCTCCCATTTGTGGAGAAGCTTTGAGAGCCTATTAAGGTGTTAACCAGGGACTCACTGTGCAGAGAAGGGAGACCACAGAAGAGCTGGCTGTATTTCTGCTGTAGATGGGCTACTGAGTCATGAGCCTGGTGCCCAGGATGTGGATAGAGGCCACTCGAGTCTTTAAGGGCTAGAGAGGGCAAGGCCAGAGCCATATGGTTTGGAATTTGCTTGTGGTGGTATATTTGTTTTAGGTCCGTAATGGACCATTCAGAAACCCAGAAGGCCTGGGTAGGCTGGCTGGCCATACATGGACCCCACTTCTGGTAGGAATAGGTCCCCAGTTTTTCAACAGAGAACTTAGAAGTATCATTTGGGATGAAAGAAACTAGTTGGTTATTTACACAGTGGCAAAAGAATGGTGCGTTTGGCATAAGCTGCCTTAGGGCCTCCTCCACACGTCTGGGAAGCCCCCATCTCTGGAAATGCATCCATTTTTTTCATTTGTACCTCAGGAAGCCTCAGGACTTCATGACTGAGGAATGACAGGTTGGCAGGGAGGACAGTAACCATATGCACGATCACAGAGTGTGTCTGGGTAATGATTTCTTGTTTCAGGGTCTGCAGAGCGACCTCTGAATTCAAGGGCTGCTGCCCTTGGTTGCCATAGATGTGTTTGGGGATGCTCTGTATTATCTCCTGCTGGTTCAGTGTTAATCTAGCCTCCTTGAGTCTTGAGCAAGACATAGTTCCTGGGCACCTGGTCACCTCTGTTATTTGAAGTTCCTGCCCCAGCTGGTGGTGTTTAGCCCAGTAATCACGTACCATGACTATTCCAGTCGACTGGGCAGCTGACTGTGTTAAGCATTTCTGATCCATTGATTGCAACACTGGGGGTGTTACAGACGGACATGCGAGTGCTGTGGAGTGTTGGGAATATTGGTCCGAATTCTGTTCTAAAGACACACTAGACATGGGCAAAATCTCTAGGCAAGAGGAGCCCTGCAATGGTTCTGATGAAGGGGGACAGATCAGGGTATTCTCACCCACCAGCAACTGCTGAATCTCCAGAGCCATAGAATTGCTGATTTGGCAGCAGATATCTGCACATAGGAGCTGCCGTACACTTCCCTCCTGAGGAAGCCAACCCTGGCTGGAAAGGAAGATGGTCGCTATTACAGATGGAATGACACCTGCGTCTTTAAATGTGTTTGGCTAGTTTATTGGTTTACCTTCCTCTTTTCCTGGATCCTCGGGCCTGTACCCCCAGGGTGTTTACTTATCCCCTTTTCTTCCAAGGAAAATGCCATTGGGAAGTTATGTTGGGGTGGGCTAAGGGCTGGACCTTGTTGTGTAAGGTCTCAGCAGCCCATGGGAGCACAGTGCCATGACAGACCGGGAAGTGGGGTGAATTCTCTGTTGACCTGTGTTGAGAAGCTGACCAGGAGAAGGGAACCAGGCAGCATGATGGGAGTGGGGGAGCCAATGTTTAGCTCATGCAGCAGCATGAAGAACATGACCAGGAGAATCTGGAGTCAGTCTCCTTTGGGGTTAAGAAGGCCACAGCCTGGCATTCAGTATTTATAAACTGTGGACACTGAGGTCTTTGTGGTGGGAACTATGAATTCAGGGACCATGGGGTATCCCAGCTCCTGTACATAGCATCTCTTGAGAGCTAGTCCCATTCTCTAGAGACTTTAAGAAGAGGATAAGATGACAGTCTCCTTTCTGAAGGCTGTCCCAGGAACTGGCCTCCCCGAAGACAAAACCATGGAGGTGTTGTCAACAGGTTCCACAGGTCTGCCCTTGAATGATTGTAACTGTAAATGGAATATGACAATGGGTATTTGTTTATTCATGCATTTGTCTACTCTCTTGACTGGGTAACTTATCTTTTGGCTGATTGCAAACTCATGTAGAGTCTTTAATGAATTACATACTAGTGAAATCCTGAATTCCAGGACCACTGTGAACTGAGCCCATAGCAGAACTGGGAGACTCCTCTTTCCTGAGACACCTGATCCCCCTCTGCCCTGGCAGTCCTCTCACCTGTGCTCAGTGTTCACTTGTGTCGACCCCCACCCAGCCATTATCTCTCTCCTCATCCCTGCCCCCAGAGAAATCATTGCAGGCCAGGCTGGGGGTTTGGAGACTGCAAAGAGCAAGTGGTCACCTTTTCATGACAGAGAGCAGCTCCCATGGCTTCTCAGCTCTTCCCGGGAATGTCTCTTAGCTGAGAAACCAGGAGACAGTGTTACAAGGAATGAGAGGATGCAGGGACATCCTATAGGAAGCTGAAGGTCTTTGAGTAAGAGGAGACTCAAAACCCCAACAGTCAATGCTCTCAGGCACATCTATGTACAACTTAACCAATAGCATTGTGCTGTCCTGGACCTAATCTCAGTTGATCATCAAAACCACACTGTGAGTGAGGCACGATCATCAGATGCCCACTTTATGGATCACCAACTGAGGATGATGTGACTTTAAATGTCACAGATACGGGCTTCTGGTCTACTTCCTCATTCTTCATTCCCTGGAGCTGGGGTAAGGTATATTTTGGAACATTCTTTGGCTCTGATTTCCTACCCAAGAAGATCTGTGAGAATTTGGCATCTGGGGCAATTAGAGCCTTCAGTGATTAGAGCACCTGGCTCCTGGCACCAAGGGTCAGAGAGGGATATGAATCAGGGGAATCTTGCCCATAGTGCGAGGAGTCACAACAAAGAATATGACTTTACCTCTTGGTGCTCCATGTCTAGTCCTTTGCCTGACTTTTTGGTGATGCTTTAAGACAAAATAATTTAAGTCTGAAGCTGCAACACCACTTTTTCATGTCTCTTTTGTTATAGAATGAGACAAAGGAAGGAAACATTTCTGAATTCCTTTCATTCATCTGTATCGTAGACTCTATCCTACGTTTCCTTCCCCTACTCCATGCTTTCATCTCAACATTTCAGTTTTGTTCTTGTTTCTCATTTTGAGGCTCCCCATATTCCATACCTCCTATTCCCCTTTTCAGGAGAAGTCCTTTCAGGGGTTTAGCATGACACAGGAGGAATAGTGGAACAGTTTAAATGGTGATTGATTTCTATTATCCAAAGGACTTTTGCTTGCTAAGTCCATTAACCAAAGAAATTCCCGACATTGGGAAGTACTCTGAGATCCAGTGAGGTAGATTCCATATTAGATAGAATGGTTTTTTATTTTCAATTTGAATATACTACATATATGGCCTGGTAGGGAATTATTTTTAGTTATGCAGAGAAAATTACTATGCAAGAATAACTGATGCATGGTTAAAAATTTATGGGTAGTGGTAAAAACAGAGACTCAGATCTTAAAGGCTTTTCTTCTGAGGCTTAGCTCAATCATGGTCTTAGTGTTTCCCTACCAAGCAGCAACTCTTTTAAGGTTCCAACCTTAATCCATGGTAATTCCTTTTCACTTGCCAGATAATTAGGAGAATAAGGAAGATGGAGCCATAGGTATATAAGGGATACCCTAATTCCCACAGAACAAAAGTAGGGTTCAGCATGGTCTAAAACTCATTAGCATGAGGAGACCAACCATCCCTATATCTAGGTATTCAGGGTCCTGGTGCCTAATGATTTCCAATGCTGTGCTTTGTCATCTCCATCTCACAGACAATAGAACCAGGCAACCAGACTGCATCACAACGCCCTTCTGTTTCACAAGGCAGGTTTAGTGTTAAAGACTTTGATCTGTCTTAGGAATTAGACATACCCTGTTCACCCTATACCAGCCTGATGTTTTGGTTTTCTCCTTCACAATTGTTTGCCCATCCCCAGAAAACTGATTGTTTAGGGACACAGGACACCTTTTGAGGAAGGGTGACTGGGACAGAAGAATCTCCACTAACTCCCCTACCTGTACTGGAAATATGTCTGGGAAATACACATGAGCTTTGGAAGGGCAGAGTCTGGTTATGGCTTGGGAATGAAGAGCTTTGATATTACTGGCAATGGGTGATAGGGAATCAAAGGTGCATGAATGGGACAAAGGTTGATGTGGCAGGGAAAGGCCAAGGTGGCAATATCTTTAGTTTTAAATATGTGGTGAAGGGAAGCCTTCATTCTGAGTAGTGAGAAGAGATTATGAACACTGCCTTCCATGAAGGCACATGAATTTGACTCACTTCTGCAGCACCATCCAACGGTTTGTGTTCCAGAGATGTCTCTATCCATGTGATAGCCTTCTGCTTGCTACAAGAGATGACTTCCTATAGATATGAGTGGCTACTTCCAAGTAGGGGTTACAAACTAATTGTTGCACTTGGACCTATTTATCTACTTTAGATATATGCTGTTTACCTGAGGAGTTTTTTTGTTTTTTGTTTTTTTTCTTTAACTTGAATTATGGTAACTTTTAGGAAGGACAGGTGTTTTCCAATCAGCTTCAGTACCCATTACTCCTATACCTTCACTATTTACACATTATGTTACCTTTTTGGCCTCTGTGGATATTGTTATATGACTCCAATATGCCAGGATTTCTGAATGTCTTTGAGACTGTCTTGCTCTGGTGACAGTGGTCTTATAACCAAAAATCCTTGAGCTCAAAATCTCTGAAGAGGCTATTTTGCTCCTTCTTCCAGTATCCAGTCCTCCCCTCACCGAGGCATGGTGAGCCTTTAGTATGTCCTCATCCCCAAGCTGAGCAATGCCAAGGGTACAGAGAAATTTGAGTTGTACTGCTTTCCTGCTCTCGAGACACTTCACTATTTGGCTTCCAAGATAAGACTAATTCACACAAAGATCCAATAATCTAAAACAACTAGAATTATTTACTCATTTGTGAGGCTCAGGTCACAAAATTTCCATTCTTGGAGGAGAGAAAACTTAATGAGGATCTGGGTAGTCCAAGAGGGTTCCTGGGTAGAGTGACATAGGAGTTTGGTCCTAAAGTGTAGGCTCTTGGGGAAAGAACCATGTTCCAGGAGGAGAGAAACTTATGAACAAATGCAGAACACAGAGCAATAGGCCAGGAGTGCATTTGGCATTATGGAATGCAGTCTATCTCTAGCAGAGGTATAGATGGGTGAATTGGAGAGGACTTGTGGCAAAAGATTGGAGTAGCAGGGATGAGGTCTCTTGATGCAGGTATTTATTTTATTTCAATAACTAAAATTATTATTTTTTAAGTAGGTATACATATATATGGTACAAGATTCAAAAGGCAAAAGAAGGTATATGTACTGTGCCTCTTTCCCAATTTTGTGTCCCCTTTTCCTTCCCTGTGTATAATTCAGAATTTTCTTCCCTATGGATCTTTCAGAATTAATTTAGTATATGGAATACTATGTGGCAATGAGAAGGAATGAAATCCGGCCATGTGTAGCAACATGGATGGAAATGGAGGGTATTATGCTAAGTGAAATAAGTCAGTCAGAGAAAGACAGATACCATGTTTCCACGCATAGGTGGATTTTGAGAGACTTAGCAGAAAACCATGTGGGAGGGGAAGAGGGGAAAAGAAAAAAGACACAGAGAGGGAGGGAAACAAAACACAAGAGATTCTTAAATACTAAGAACAAACCGAGGGTTGAGGAGGTGTGGGAGGGGGGAGAGGATGATGGGTACTGAGGAGGGCACTTGTAGGGACGAGCACTGTGTGTTGTATGGAAACCAATTTGACAATAAATTGATATTAAATAAATAAATTAATAAACAAATAAACAAATAAACATTAAAAAATAGGAAGCTTAAATAAACTGATATGTTTTTCTTTACAAATGGAAACATATGATGCACTGTTTTCCCTCTTTCTTTTTTATTTAATACTATGAATATATCTTGTTTATATAATTTTCTTTGATGACTGAACAGTCTTCTTTGGTAGCTTATAAGATAAGCTCAGCTTATCTTCAATCCCACATTCATGGATATTTAGTTATTTACAGTCTTTTTCTCTGAATAATAATGCTAACACATACCTTAAGTTTATAAGTCCTTGTACATAGGTATGAATATATAGGAGAAATTCCTAAGAGTTGAATTGATAGATGAAAGGTTGTATTTTCAATACTGATACTGTGTAATTGTCCCACCAGTTGTACAGATTTGTACTCCCCCAAAACTGTAGAGGTGTCTCTCTTCACATGCTAGTGATTGATGAATAATTGTTGATTCAGTATTTTCAAATTTTAATCTCAGTCAACCTGAGAAATGATAAATTGTATCTTGTATGTTTACAAATTTGTTTTAAGGTAGGTTAATCACATTTTGTATGTTTACTTCCTTTTCTTCTAAATATCTATTCCTATTCTTTGCCCACAAATTTTAATCTTTTACTTGTTATAAATTTACTTATAAATACTTTTTAATATTAAGAAAATTATCCCTTTGCATATTTATTGCAAATATTTTTTCTTAGTTTGTTATTCGATATTTATAATGACTTTTTGGGGGGCACCTGGGTGTCTCAGTTTAGTGTCTGACTTTGGCTAAATAAAATAAAGTTATATATATAATAACTATATATTATATTACACATAATAAAATAACTACATATTATATTATATATATATAATGACTTTTTGCCACATAGAAATATTTCATTTTATGTAGTTGAATTTATTAGTTTTTTTATTAGTCTTCTATTTTATGGCTTCTGTGTTTTAAGAAAACTTAGAAATGTTTTTCTCTTTTCTGAAGTTAAAGTGTTACCCCCTATTCAGGTACCCATGGTTTCATTTTTTATGGTTACACCTTTGCTTCATTTAGTATGTATTTTTTTGAATAATTTATTGTTGAATTGGTTTCCATACAACACCCAGTGCTCGTCCCAACAAGTGCCCTCCTCTGTGCCCATCACCTACTCTTCCCCCTCCCACACCCCCCTCTCCCACCAGTTTGTTCTTAGTCTTTGAGAGTCTCTTATGTTGTGTCTTCCTTCCTCTCCGTGGCTTTTTTTTTCTCTTCCTTCCCCTCTTCCCCTCCCCCCTGGTTTTCTGTTAGGTCTCCCAAAGCCTGCCTATGCGTGGGAACATATGGCATCTGTCTTTCTCTGTAGAATGTATTTTTGAGTAATGAATGCAGTTGGTACTTGTATTAGTTAAGGATTGTATTCAAGTACATATAACAGGTATAACTGCAAAACAGGGTTTCTCAGAATCCAAAAGGATTCTGCTTAAGACAAAGGAAAGGTGGAAACAGCATCACTTTTACTATTAGAGCACAAGAAATCATGAGACAATCTGCAAATTCACAGCTTTTAAAAAAATTTATTAGAGAGCTGAGGTTCCGGGACAACCTAACTAATCTTAATTTAAGGAAAGACAGACACATCCAAGGAGATATAGCACAGGTACTCTTGCTCATTTGGGACTGACCTTCCCTCTGAACACCATCAACCTGGTAGGAATTCAGTGTAAATTTTAAGGAATTATTGAAGGCTAAATGTAGGCCAGCATAATACAGAAGCCACAAGCACAAGGGTAATTCACACTGACTTGCAGACTCTTCTCCATGGACCTTATTATGTGTTCACAAGAAAGATTGTGGGCAGCATGCGAATCCTGAGAAAGTTTTCCTTTGATACAAGCCTGGGGGAAAGGAAGAGCAGCCACTTTGGGGAAAGGCACCAAACCCTACCTGGATACTTCTTCCCTATCTTTCCTATAGAACAAAGGCCTTAAGCCACTGGGTGAAGGACAGTAAATCCTGTCATTAGGCAGTAAATTGTGTATTGGTGAAGAGCCACTGCAGCCAGAGAAAGAGAAGAGAGAAAACAAACAAACAAACCCAAAAACTCTCCACCTCTATAGGCTCCAGATCATTAGAGATATTTCAGGAGTGGGTGGAGTAGCTTCATAGAGAAGGCCTACCCCTAAGACCCTGGGGTCCAGTGCCTATCAAAACTGATGCTGAATCAGAGAAAACAGGGAATGCCTCCCCCACTCCCCTCCCCTCAAACATCAAACAGGCTAATAAGCATTGAGTAATAGCCCTTTACTGCTAAATATCATCAAGATCATGGAAGGAGATATTTTCTGAGGGGTAGGCACAAGGGAAAGATGTAAAATTGAGGGAGGAGCAGAAACTGATAAAACCTCTGGCAAACTGGCCCCAACCTTAAACAGAGGTATTGTTAGGGAAACTTGAAGCTGTTGTACACACCAATATCCATAGAAAAAACAAAACCTAAAAGCAGGTCAGCTCCTAAGTTCACTGACTCAATCTCTCGATTGAGTCCTAGCAGAAGGAAAGGTATGCCCATTTCCAGGTATGAAAACTATTTACGTCAGTCTTTACTGCCTTATGATAATTGTCCAGCTTTCAACAAAGTATTATTATAGGCACACAAAGAAGGAAGAGAAAAATGACACACTATTAAGAGAAAAAGCAATTAACAGAACCAGACTCATATATGATACAGATATCGGAATTATCAGATGGGAAAATTAAAGGAACTATGATTAATGTTAAAGAATCTAGTAGAAAAGGTGAACAGCTTTCGTGATAAGATGGGTAATTTCATTAGGGAAATGGAAACTCTAAAGAATCAAATGGAAATGCTAGGAATAGAAAACACAGTAATACAGATAAAGATTTCTTTTGTCTGGATCATCAGTAGTCTTTTTTTATTTTATTTTATTAAAAAAAATTTTTTTTAACATTTATTTACTTTTGAGAGACAGAGCGTAAGCAGGGGAAGGGCATAGAGAGAGAGAGGCAGACACAGAATCCGAAGCAGGCTCCAGGCTCTGGGCCATCAGCACAGAGCCCGACGCGGGGCTCGAACTCACAGACTTTGAGATCATGACCTGAGCTGAAGTCGGCCACTTAACCGACTGAGCCACCCAGGCGCCCCAGGATCATCAGTAGTCTTGACACAGAGGAGGAAAGAATCTGTGAAACTGAAGATAATTCAATAGAAGTATCCAAACTGAAACACAAAGAAAAAAGTGGGAAAAACCGTCCACAATAGAACAGAGCATCCAAGATCTGTGGTACATCAAACAGCCTAACATATGTACAAGAAGACAGAGAAATGAGACAGAAGAAATATTTTAAGAAATAATGACCAAAAATTTTTCAAATTTAATTAACAGATACCAACTCACAAATCCAGGAAGATTAAAGAATAGTAATCAGGATAAACATCTAGAAACTCACCTAGATATATCATATGTGAGCTGCTAAGAAGTAAAGACAAGAGAAGATCTTGAAAATAAAGGTAAACAAAGGTAAGGAAAAGAGGAATAAAGGTAAGAAAATTATAGACTACTAACCAAAACTATGTCAGCTAGAAGACAGTGAAGTGACATCTTCAAAGTGCTGAAAGAAAAAAAAAAGTCAACCTAGAACTCTACACCAAGCAAAAAAAAATTTTTTTTCAAAACTGAAAGAGAAATACCTTAAAACAGACCAATAGGGTTTCTCGTCCTTGTAAAACAGGAAATTGACTGCCAACCAGTAATTCTCCCACTTCTTCCTAGCTAACTGAACCCTAATTTTAAAAAATTGATGTAAAATTAATACAACATAAATTAACCAATAAAAACATATAATTCAGTAGCATTTAGTACATCTACAACATTATACAGCCATCATCAATAATTCCAGAACACTTTCATCACCCCCAAAATAAACCCTGTACTCATTAAGCAGTCAATCCCTATTTGATCCTCCCCCTAGTCCATGGAAATCACTAATCTGCTTTCTGTATGTGTAGAATTTCCTATTTTGAACATTTAATATACATGCAACCATATGTATGTGGCCTCTTTCACTTAGCATAATGTTTTCAAGGTTCATTTATGTTGGAGAATGTACCAGTACTTCATTCATTTTTATGACTGCATAATATTCCATTGTATGAATATACCACATTTTGTTTATTCATTCATCAGTTGATGGATATTTGGGTTGTTTTCATTTTTGTCCTATTATAAATAATGCAGCTATCAACATTAGTGTACTAGGGGATAAACACCCGTTTTCAGTTCTCTTGGGTATCTATGTAGGAGTGAAATTTCTGGGTAATTCTATGTTTAATTTTTTGAGGAACCACTGAGCTATTTTCCACAGTGACTGCACCATTTTATATTCCTGCCAGCAATGTATGATTAACCATAATTTTTATTCAGGGCTGCAAAATTTCTAGTTCTTTAGGATGAATCACGATTGGTAAAAGGGAACTGAGGGATATTATATTTTCCAAAAATGGCCACAACTGTATTTCTAGTCTGGCATGCTTTTCCTTAAACTTGTCACTTTACCATTGAGATGAAGTATGTTTCATTTTCCCCTTGAAACCTGTCAGGCTTTTGTGACTCATTTAATAAATGGAATATGGAGCAAGTAATGTTCTCTGATTTCTTTTTTTTGTTTATTTACTTTGAGAGAGAGAGAGACAGTGTACACCTGTGCATCTGAACATGGAAGGGGCAGAGAGAAAGGGAGAGAGAGAATCCTAAGCACACTCTGTGCTGTCAGCACAGATCCCATCATAGGGCTCAAACCCATGAACTGTGAGTTCATGACCTGAGCTACAATAAAAACTCAGACACTTAACCAACTGAGCCACCTAGGTGCTCCAATGTTCTGTGATTTCTGATGTAATGTCATAAAAGACACTATGGCTTCTGCTTAGCTCTTTTTCTCAGAATATGTCCCCTTGAATCCATAGGTAGTCATATAGCAAGTTTAGAAAATCTTGAGGAGAAACTATACAGAAATAGAGTAAGATGCCTAAGGAACCCCAGTTACTCTAGCCTCAGCTGATTATCTTCTTGATCCAAGCACCAGATATATAGATAAGTAAATCTTCTGATGATTCCAGCACCAGCATTGTCTGACTGCAACAGACGTATTCCAAACAAAACTGCCTAGCTGACCTCAGTTAACCACCCAACCAATGAGAGATAATAATAAAATATTGTAATTGTCTTTTAAGCCATTCACTTTGGGGATGGTTTATTAATAAACTCTACATGTCAAAACAATTGATCCCCTTTGTCAGATACCCAGTTTCTAGACTACTTTGTATCTAAAGATGGACATATGGACCAGTTCTGATTAATAAGATATATGAGGAAATTTGCTGGGGGCTTCTGGGGAAGAATTTGCTTTCTGATTAAAGAGGCAGGATATGAGAACTTGCTTCTAGCTCTCCAACCCATGACCCCTTGCTTCCTGCCTTGAATAAGAAATGCAGGAATAATGTTTACATCTAGAGGCCATCTTGTGATCCTGAGGTGACACATCAGAGGATGAAATATCAGCATCTGAGTATGATGGAGAAGATTGGACAGTAGTTGGATGTTTGATGACATCAATAATGTCCCAAAGGAACCCTGGAACCTCCTGAGTTTGACTATATTTTCCGAGCCAGAGCATTTACATTTCTTCCAACTACCTTTCATTTTCATGTACCATAGTTCTGGGTTATAGCTAGCTATGTCCTATCTTAATCTAAGATGCAGTTTTTAATTCTATTTTCCTAGCTTTGAGGTGATTTTCTAGAAGAAAATCTTTCTCAGGTTGACAAAAAAAGTTTGATTATAAAATATGTTAGTAAAGATGTGGGAGAAAGTCTTTACTACATACTTCTGGTTGGAATATAAAAAGGAACAAACTTTTGGAGTGCAGTTTAGGGATAGGAAATAAAAAATGCACATAGCCCTTTACCTCACATTTTCTCTTTTAGGAATTTATCTAATAGATAAACTCACAAAGACTTATGTGCAAGGATTCTCACTGCATCATTATTTGTAATAGTGAGAGAGTGGAAACAACTTAAACATGAGACTGGTTAAATAAATTATGATTTAGCCACACAATGGAATACTATTCAGCCAAAGTAATAAACTCTGTAAAGTACCTCCAGGTTAGCACCAGTTTTTATACTGAAAAGGGGACACAATTTAATACAGAATAGAAAAAGTTGAATTTTGAACACAAAAGGGGTAAAACCCCTTTAGAGTGTCCATGTGGGAGGATTATTTACAAACATATGAAACCCTAAAGTTGACATTGGCTTCTTGCTCTCAGCTCTCCAGATAACTGCAGAAGAGTCTTTTAGACTGGTAAGCCATTTCTATTCATCTGCATCTATCCCTTGGAAATACGAGGGCCACAAACTGATTTAATTACCTGGGATTTGGGAAGGACCCATAACATTAGCCATCATTCTCATGTCAGGGAATATCCCTCCAGTATCCTAGTATCTCTTTTATACTTACAACTCTTCTTAAGTTTAGGCAAGGAATTTCATTACTGAATGGGTCTAGGAGAGGTGCCTAATAAATAGTTGCCCCTTCTCCTTGGGGAGATAGCTGGTCCCCTCCTTACCCTTTCCCAATTTTAATTGGGAAAAGAACCCAAGATTAGGGGCTGGAGACAAGAATGGGCCTTGGGCAGTCAGTGGGGAACAAAGTACAGACCCTGATTCTGGGATTATATCAATGACTTTGTTGGAATAAACAGACTTGGCATTTTGAAGAACCAATAAACTACTTATATATGAGTGAGAAAGGTATAATGATTAATCATGAGCTATAAGTTTAATTTATGTTCAGGGTAAAAGCTATAACAAAATTCTCTTGCTTATGGCCAACCACATATTGGGTTGTAACACAGATCTGTGCTCAGATCTCAGTTTACCTTCTGTGCAGAAGGTTCTCCGTAATTGTTTTCTGATGAGATTAACTACCTTTTCTCCAAAGTAGTGTTTTTCAACCTCAATGATTTTTCACTAAATAATATCATACCAAAGTCTATGAATGTTTTATCCAATGAAAAATAAAGATGATTTAAGTTTATAATATGCCGCTTTTACTCATTTTCCTTCAGATGTTCTTGGCTGTGTGGGAGAAATAGGGGTAGAGTTACAGCCTGTGTGCTGGAAATTGTGCACTGCAGTATACCGAGCTTTTGAATATCATTTGTCAAATGTATTGGGGCAGAAAAAAGGTTGAGAGCTACTTCTCTATAAACAATATATCCTGCCAAAATCAGATAATCTTTGACATAGGAACATTCCTAGTAGATGGAGGAGGGGGTATCAAATGTCAAACTTTTTTTCTTTTCTTTTCTTTTTAAAAAGTATATTCAGACCCATTATATACTCATTAATCACCTGCTTCACCAGCTAGACAGGTGTTGAATAAGAAGACATGGCTTAGGTACAATTTAACAGGAATACTTTAGTACAGGGACAGAGGAGACAAGGCCATTTCCTAACAAGCAGGCTTAGGCAGAAGCTAGCACTATTGCTGGGATGGATGCTAAAGGAGCAGGGTGGGTGTGCTGAGCACACCGAAGAAGAGGAGGGATTAGAGTAGAGATTTGAAATTAATGAGCTAACTTCCATGACTCAGCGGAGAAGGCAGGAAGAAGCTGAAATAGGCTGAATATCAGGTCTCTATAATTAAGGTATTAATTCTGATCAGACCTCCTGTTTTTGTTTCCCTATACCTGGCTTCATGGCTCCATAGCTACACTGACCAAACGTTGGTGAGCCATGACCAAGAGGACAAGCAGAGTGGGTTCCTCTATTTTCCATCCACCATTACTTTCCTTTGCATAGACTAGCTGGTTCACTGGGGTGTAGGAAATAACAGTAGGTCTTCTCTTAAAAAATGGTATTTAATATATTTGGGAAAAATATTTACAATAAGAAGTAGCTAGGTAAAATATGATGAGATAAGGTTAGGTGAAAAAAGAAGCATGTGTAATTATTTGAGCAAGTATAGCTACATAACAATTACCCATGAAGAAACGGACCAGAAAGAAATAGCCCAGACTGTTGGCAGTGATTGTTAGGGAGATAAAGTTTTAAGTATATTTTTTTCCATTTTTCTGAATATTCCACTTTACTTCTATAGTTTCAAAAAGCATGTCAAAGTAAACAATTAGGGAGCTGCCAACCCAATGATAGATTGTTTATTCAGACCATGCCTCCTGCTAAGAGCAACTAGAAAAGACTGACAATTTTTTAAAAAATTCTGTTTGAGAAACGGGAACCCTCTTACACTGTTGATGGGAATGCAAACTGGTGCAGCTGCTCTGGAACACAGTGTAGAGGTTCCTCAAAAAATTAAAAATAGAACTACCCTATGACCTAGCAACAGCACTTCTAGGAATTTATCCAAAGGATACAGGAGTGCTGATTTATAGGGGCACATGTACCCCAATGTTTATAGCAGTACTTTCGACAATAGCCAAATTATGGAAAGAGCCAGTTATGGAAATGTCCATCAACTGATGAATGGATAAAGAAGATGTATATAAGGGGCGCCTGGGTGGCTCAGTTGGTTAAGCGGCCGACTTCGGCTCAGGTCATGATCTCACGGTCTGTGGGTTCGAGCCCCGCGTCGGGCTCTGTGCTGATGGCTCAGAGCCTGGAGCCTGCTTCAGATTCTGTATCTCCCTCTCTCTCTGCCCTTCCCTTGCTCATACTCTGTCTCTATGTCTCTCAAAAATAAATAAACGTTAAAAAAAAAAAGAAGATCTATATAAATGGAATACTACATGGCAATGAGAAAGAATGAAATCTGGCCATTTGTAGCAATGTGGATAGAACTGGAGGGTATTATGTTAAGTGAAATAAGTCAGTCAGAGGAAGACAGATGCTATATGTTTTCATGCATAGGTGGATTTTGAGAGACTTAGCAGAAAACCATGGGGACGGGGAGGAGGGGAAAGAAAAAAAAAGCCACAGAGAGGGAGGGAGACAAAACATAAGAGACTCTTAAATACAGAGAACAAACTGAGGGTTGATGGGTATGGGAGAGGGGAGAGTGGGTGATGGGCACAGAGGAGGGCACTTGTTGGGATGAGCACTGGGTGTTGTATGGAAACCAATTTGACAATAAATTATAAAAAAAATAAAATAAATGTTTGGTAGAATTTTCTTGTAAAAAAAGATGCATGTATATATATATATATACATGCATACACACAATGGAATACTACTTGGCAAGGAGAAAGAATGAAATCCTGCCATTTGCAACAACGTGCATGAAACTGGAGGGTATTAGGCTGAGTAAAATAAGTCAGTCAGAGAAAGACAGATATCATAGGTTTTCACTCATATGTGGAACTTGAGAAACTTAACGGAAGACTATGGGGAAAGGGAAGGGGAAAAATAGTTTCAAACAGAGAGGGAGGCAAACCATAAGGGATTCTTAAATACAGAGAACAAACTGAGGGTTGATGGAGGGGTGGAGGAGGGGGGAAATGGGTGATGGGCACTGAGGAGGGCACTTGTTGGAATGAGCGCTGGGTGTTGTATGTAAGTGATGAATCACGGGAATCTACCCCCCAAACCAAGAGCACACTGTATACACTGCATATTAGCTAACTTGACAATAAATTATATTAAAAAAAATTCTGTTTGAGGCATGATCTATGAAGCCCCAGACTGAGAGAAAATATTTGTAAAAGACACATCTGATAAAGGGATGCTACCCAACACACACACACACACACACACACACACGCACCGCACACGCACGCGCACGCGCGCACACACACACACACACACACACACACACCAAAAACACTTAAAATTCAACAATAAACCCAAACAACCCCATTAAAAAATGGGCCAGAGACCTTGACAAACACCTCGCCAAAGAAGATAGACAGATGGCAAATCAGCATATGAAAAGGTGCTCCACATCATATGTTATCAGGGAAATGCAAATTAAAACAATGAGATACCACTACACATCTGTTAGAGTGGCCAAAATCCAGAACACTGACAACATCAAATGCTGTTGGAGATGTGTAGCAACAGGAACTTCCATACACTGCTGGTGGGAATTCAAAATGGTGCAGCTGTTTTTGGAAGATAGTTTGGCAAGTTTCTTATAAAACAATACATACTCTTATTATACAATCCAGCAGTCATCCTCCCTGGTATTTATTCAGAGGAGTTGAAAACTTATGCCACACAAAAACCTGCACACAGATGTGTATAGCAGCTTTATTCATAATTGCCAAAATTAGGAAGTAACCCAGACGTCCTTCAATAGGTGAATGGAAAATAAACTATGGGACATTCAGACAATGGAATATTATTCAGCACTAAGAAGAAATGAGCTATAAAGCCATAAATAGACATGGAAGAAACTTAAGTGCTTATTACCAAGTGAAGTCATACTGAAAAGACTATATACTATATGATTCCAATTATATGACATTCTGGAAAAGGCAAAACTGTTGAGGCAGTTAAAAGGTCAGTAGTTGCCAGGGATTGGGGAGGAGAGAAGGATGAACAGGTGGAGCATAGAGGAGTTTTAGGGTAATGAAACTACTCTTATATGATACATAGTGGTGGATATATGTCATTATACATGTGTCCAAACCCATAGATGGTACACCAGCAAGGGCGTACCCTAAGATAACCAATAGCCTCTAGGTGATAATGATGTGTCAATGTAGGTTTATCTATTGCAACAAATGTACCACTCTGGTGCAGAATATTGACAGTGGAGAAGGCTATGCATATGTTGGGAGAGGGGTATATGGAAAATCTCTGCCCCTTTCTCTCAGTTTTGCTATGAACCTCAAACTGCTCTAAAAAAAGTCTATTAAAAATACCTGTTTGATCAACAGACACATGAAAGGATGCTTAACATCACTCATCATCATGGAAATACAAATCAAAACTACAATGAGATATCACCTCACACCTGTCAGAGTGGCTAAAATCAACAACACAAAAAACAACAGGTATTGGCAAGGATGTGGAGAAAGGGGAACCCTCCTACACTGTCGATGGGAATGCAAACTGGTACAGCTGCTCTGGAAAACAGTATGGGGGTTCCTCAAAAAGTTAAAAATAGAACTACTCTAATATCCAGCAATTGCACTACTACATATTAACCCAAAGAATACAAAAATGCTAATTCAAAGGGATACATGCACCCCAATGTTTATAGCAGCATGTCTACAATAGCCAAATTATGGAAACAGCCCAAGTGTTCATCGACTGACTAATGGATAAAGAAGATATGGTGTATATATGTGTGTGTGTGTGTGTGTGTGTGTGTGTATTTATATCTTATTTATATATTAATATATATATATGACTGAATATTACTCAGCCATAAATCTTACCAGTTTGCAATCACATTGATGGAGCTAGAGAATATTTTGCTAAATGAAACGAGCCAGAGAAAGATAAATACCAGTGATTTCACTCGTGTGGAATTTAAGAAACAAAACAAATGGGCAAAGGGGAAAAAAAGGAGAGAGAAGGAAAACTAAGAAACAGACTCTTAACTATAGAGTTAGGAAACTGATGGTTACCAGAAGCAAAGTGGGGGTGGGTGGGTTAAATAGGTGATGGGGATTAGGAGTACACTTGTGATGAGCACTGGGTGATGTATGGAAGTATTCGATTACTATATTGTACACCTGAAACTAATATTACACTGTATGTTAACTAACTGGAATTTAAATAAAAACTTAAAAGGGGCACCTGGTTCTTTCTTTAAATGCTTATTTATTTATTTTAAGAAGGAGACAGCATGAGTGGGGGAGGGGTAGAGAGAGAGGAAGAGAGAATCCCAAGCCGGGTGCAGGGCTCAATCCCAACCATGAGATCATGACCTGAGCCGAAATTAAGAGTCAGAGGTGTGGAGCCTTCTTGGGATTCTCTCTTTCCCTCTCTCTCTCTCTGCCCCTCCCTCACTTGTGCTCTCTCTCTCAAAATAAATGAATAACCACCCCCCCCAAAAAAAAAACAAAACCCAAAACTTAAAAAAACCTGTTTGAAGACAATACCAGAGCAGTGAGGTATTATGAGGCCAAGACTCAGGTGAGAAGGAAAGTTTTCAGAGGTGAGTGTGACATTTAGTGCTGTGCTTTCCCTTAATAAGTCTATTGTCAATGACAAGAGCCAAGAGGCTGAAAAGCTGAGCAGAAAATCTCAACAGATTCACAGGATACAGGGAACAAGAATTGGAGTCAGGGCCTGATAAAGAGGAGAGGCTCTGGTAAATACCATAGACTTTTGAGTGGGACCTGGGATGGCCCACTCATATTAGTAAGTATGAATTGTAAATAGACAAGCCCTCACAGGGATGGAATCTACTTTGAATCCTCTCAGTCTCTGACTTAACTAGGTGCTCTGGGACCATCAGTGCCTCTAGTTTACCTTCCAGCCATAAAATACCAAAAACCTGATAAGGATAGAATGAGAAAGGAAAATTACAAGCTAATATAATTTATGAACATATATCTTATGAGCCTAAAAAAATATTACCAAACCAAATCCAATGGTGTATAAAAATGAGAACATGCTATGCCTGAAATAGATTTATTTCAGGAGTGCAAGACAAGTTTAAGACTGAAAAGGCAATCACTGCAATTCACATTAAGAGAATTAGGAAGAAAAATTATATGACCATATTGATGTAGAAAAAGAATTTTATATAATTGAACATCCATTCATGACAAAATTTTCTCAAATAAGGAATAGAAGAAATCTTATAAAGAATATCTACTAAGCAAACATTATATTTAAAAGGGAAATGTTGAAAGTGTTTCCCTTGAGATAAAGTTACGCTTGCTATTACTCTTTATATTCAGTATTATAATGGAGGTCCTAGTCAATGTCCTAAGGCATGAAAAAGAAGGGGTAATATGGATTGGAAAAGAGGAAACAATGCAGCTGTAATTCACAGATGACTTATATGTTATATGATTTATATGTTAATAATCTAAGAGAATCTTCAGATAAAAACTATCAGAATAAATAAGTGAATTTAGCAAGGTTACTAGATAGAAGATCAATATATAAAACTCAATAGAATTTCTATTATTAGCAACAAACCATTAGAAAATAAACTTAAGATGATATAACTATAAAATCATCAAAAATAGTCAAATAGCCAGGAATAAATCTAACAAAAGTTGTGTAAGAGGTTCATGCATAATTTATAAAAACATTTTCAGAAAAATTAAAGAAGACTCAAATAAATGAGGAATATATCATGTTCATGTTTGGGAAGACTCAATATTTAAAGACATAACTGTTTCCCCAATTATCTGTGGTTTCAATGACATCTCAATCTAAAAATCAGTGGTAATCTTTTTTGGGGGGAGAGGGGTATGAAAATTGACAATCAGATTCTTTTTTCTTTTTTAAGTTAATTTATTTATTTTGAAAGAGAGAGTGTGAGCAGGGGAGGAGCAGGGAGGGGCAGGGAGAGAGGGAGAGTGAGAATCCCAAGCAGGCTCCACGCTGTCAGCACAGAGCCTAATGCAGGGCTCAAACTCATGAACCATGAAATCATGACCTGAGCCAAAATCAAGAGTCAGGCGCTTAACCAGCTGAGCCACCCAGATGCCCCAACAATCTGATTCTAAAATGTGTATTAGAAATGTAAAGAAGCAAAAATAGCCAAGACAATGTTGAAGAACAAAGGGGATCATTTACCAGGTGTCAAAACTTATTATAAACCTTACACCTAAAATGAATACAATATTATAGGTCAATTATTCACAATGGCCAAATTATGGAAGCAGTCCAAGTGTCCATCCATAGGTGGATAAAGAATGGATATGTATACTATGAAATGTGGCATATATATATTATGAAATATTATTCAGCCATTAAAAAAGAATGAAATCTTGCCATTTGCAGCAACATGGATGGATCTAGAGAGTATTATGCTAAGCGAAATAAGTCAGAGAAAGACAAGTACCATATGACTTCACTCATGTGGAATTTAAGAAACAAAACAAAGGAAAAAAATGACAAACCAAAAAACAGACTTTTAACTATAAAGAAAAAACAGATGGCTGCCAGAGGGGAGGTGAGTAGGAGGATATGTGAAATAGGTGAAAGGGATTAAGAGTACACTGATCTTTTTTTAAATTTATTTATTTATTTTGAGAGTGAAAGAGAGAGAGAGAGAAGAGAGACAGAGAAAGAGAGAGAAAGAATGAGCTGGGGAGGGGCAGAGAGAGAGGGGGACAGGGGATCCGAAGCAGGCTCTGTGGTGACAGCAGAGAGCCAGATGCGGGGCTCAAACCCACAAACCGTGAGAAAATGACCGGAGCTGAAGTCGGACACTTGGCTGGCTGTGCCACTCAGGTGCCCCAACAGTACACTCATCTTGATGAGCACTGAGTAATATATGGAATTGTTGAATCACTATATTGTACACCTGAAATGAATATAACACTGTATGTTAACTACAATGGAATTAAAATTAAAAATAATAAATAAATAAAAACAAAATAAAATTACTTGCTCTTTGAGAGTAAAAAACATAAAGATTAAGTAATTAGATTATGTGATCCTGGTGCAAGGATAGGTAACCTGACACAATGGAACAGAATAGAGAATAAAGAAACCTGTACATATATGGATACTTGATTTATGATAAATGTGGCACTGCAGAACAGTGGAGAAAAGTAGAATCTTTTAAGTAAATGCAGTAGATCAGGGGTGCCTGGGTGGCTCAGTCAGTTAAGCATCTGACTCTTAATTTCAGCTCAGGGTTGATCTCATAGTTCTCAGGATCGAGCCCTGCTTGAGATTCTCTCTCTTCCTCTCTCTGCCCTCTTCTACTCATGTGCATGTGCACATGTGCACACACTCTCTCTCAAAATAAATAAAATTAAAAAAAAGCCATAATGAGGTACTAATATAGGCCTATCAGAAAAGATAAAAAGATTGACAATGTCAAGAGATAACAAGGTTCTAGAGCAAATGAAATTTCTGTACAGACCTGGTGGGAATGTAAATTGTTATAATCACTATGGAAAACTGTTTGGCTATGACCAGCAATTCTCCTCCTAAATTTATATCCAAGAGAAACATAAACATATGTTCACCAAAAGAGATGTATTTGAATATTCAGAGCAGTATTATTTAAAATAACCTTGGGCTCCTGGGTAGCTCAGTTGGTTAAGTGTTCAACTCTTGATTTTGGCTCAGGTCATGATCTCATGGATCGTGAGATTGAGTCCTGAGTCAGGGTCCATGCTGACAGCGTGGAGCCTGTTTGGGATTCTCTCTCTCCCTTTCTCTCTGCTTCTCCTCCAGTCGTCCTCTCTTTCTCCCTCTCAAAATAAATAAGTAAACATAAAAACAAAACAATCTTAAACTTGGGGTGCTTGGGCGGCTCAGTTGTTTGAGTCACCAACTCTTGATTTTGGTGTGGGTTATGATCCCAGGAGAGTGGGATATAGCCCCCTGTTGGGCTCTGCACTGGGCGTGCAGCTTGCTTAAGATATTCTCTCTCTCTGTCTGTCTCTCTCTCCCTCTGTCCCTCTCCCCACTCATGCTCTGTCTCTCTAAAACAAACAAACAAACAAACAAACAAAATAAAAATAAAATCTTAAACTAGAAGCAGGAAAAATTTGTCGAACAGTAGAATGGATAAATTGTGGTATATTTGTATAGTGGAATACAAGAATAAAAATGAATAAGTTACTCCTACATGAAACAATATGAACGAATCTCACAAGCATAATGTTTAATAAGATAATACATATTGTATGATTCCATTTATAAAAATTTTCTTAAATGTTTATTCCTTTTTGAGAGAGAGTATGTGCGTTTGAGTGGTGGAGGATCACGGGGGTGGGGGTGGGGACAGAGGATCCCAAACTCAACATGGGACTAGTACCCACAAACCCTAAGATCATGACCTGAGCTGAGGTCAGATGCTCAACCAACTGAGCCACCCAGGCACCCTTGTATGATTCCACTTATATAAAATTCAAAAACAGAGATATTAGAAATCAGAATAGAGGTTCCCTTTAGGGAGAAGGGAAGGTGGAAGGTGCTCGTAATGTTCTATTTGCTGAATATCATGGAGATGGATATTTAGGTGTGTTCACTTCGTGCCAACTCATTGAGATGCACACTTAAGATTCATATATTTTTCTGTATGTAGTTTACACATCAACTGAAGATTAAAAAGTTAACCATGATAACACAAAATTGAAATTAAGAAAACAATTCCATATGCACTATCATAGAAAACAACAAAATACTTAAGAATAAATTTAACAAATAAAGTACAAAGTTTATATTCCAGAAACTGTAGTACATTATTGAAAGAAATTTCAAAAGACCTAAATAAATGGAAAGATATCCCACATTCATGGATTGTAAGACTTAAGACTGCTAAAATAGCAATACTTCCCAAGTTGATTTACAGATTAGATAGATATCTCCTTCTTTGCAGAAAATCACAGGCTGCTCCTAAAATCCACATGGAAATTCAAGGGATCCAGAATAGTCAAAAGAATCTTTAGAGAGAATGCAGATTAGTGTAGAGGACTCACCCTTCTCACTGTCAAAACTTCTTACAAACCTACAGTAATCAAGACATTGTGGTACTGGCATAAGTATAGACATACATATCAGTGGAATAGATTTGAGAAACTAGAAGTAAACCTCAATTATATAATTAATTAATCTTCAAATGTTTATTTATTAATTTTGAGAGCAAGCAAGAGAGAGAGTGTGTGAGAGAGAATCCCAAGCAGGCTCTGCTCTGTTAGCACAGAGTCTGACTTAGGGCTCGATCTTATGAACTGTGAGATCATGACCTGAACTGATATTGAATCAAATGCTTAAATGACTGAGCCATCCTTTCACCACAGGGGTTAATTAATTTTTGACAAGAACACCAAAGCAATTCAATGGGGGAAAGAATAGCTTTTTCAACGAACGGTGCTATGACAACAGGATATCCACAAAAGGGTAAATTTGGACCCCTGCCTCATACCAGAAGTGGATCAAAGACCTAAGATTTAAATTTAAGACCTAAAATTATAAAACTTTTAGGAGAAAACTTAGGAGAAAATTGTCATGCATTATTGTTTTTAGATGTGACACCAAAAGCATAAGCAAATGAAGAAGAAAACAGAGAAATTAGACTTCATCAAAATGGAAAACTTTTGTGCATCAAAGGATACCATCAAGACAGTGAAAAGACAACACAAAGAATGGGAGAAATATTTGCAAATCATACACGTGGTTAAAGTCTAGTATTCAGAATATATAAAAAGCTCCTACAATGTAGCAACAAAAAGACAAAACAACCCATTCCGAAAGATGGGCAAAAGACATTAATAGACATTTCTTCAAAGAAAATATACAAATGGTCAATAAGCACATGAAAAGATGCTCAACACCATTCATCACCAGGGAAGTGCAAATCAAGACCACAGTGAGATATCACTTTGGACTTAGTAGGATGGTTAAAATACGAAAGATAATAACTAGTGTTGGCAGGGGTGTGGAGAAATTGGAACCCTTATACACTGCTTGTGGGAATGTAAAATGGTATAACCACTTTGGAAAATAGTTTAGCAGTTCCTTCAAAAGGTCAAACGTAGAGTTATCATATGACCAATATTTCACTCTAAGCATATACCCAAAGAGAAATGAAAACATGTCCACACAAAAATTTGTACATGAATGTTCACAGCAGCATGACTCATAATAGACAAAAGGCAGAAATAACCCAAAAACCTATAAACTGATGAATGGATAAACAAATGTTTATAATATAAATATAATGGAATATTATTCAGCCATAAAAAGAAATGAAATATTGATATGTGCTACAACATAGATGAAGCTTTAAAGCATTCTGCTTTGTGAAAGAAGCCAATATAAGAAAATCAATGTTGTATGATTCTATTTACATGAAATGTCTAGTGTAGGCAAATCTAGAGAGACAGATTAGTGAATGCCTAGGGTTGGGGGATGGGAAAGTTGAGGGGTGATGGTTAAAGGATATGGGATTTCCTTTTTAAAATTAAAAAAAAAATTTAATGTTTATTTTTGAGAGAGAGAGACAGAGTGTGAGCAAGGGAGGGGCTGAGAGAGAAGTAGATACAGAATCTGAAGCAGGCTCCAGCCTCTGAGATGTCAGCACAGAGCCTGACTTGGGGCCCAAACTCACAAACTGTGAGATCATGACCTAAACCAAAGTCGGACCCTTAACCGACTGAGCCACCACGGGGTGGTAAAAATATTCTTAAATTGAGAGCGGTGATGGTTGCCTAACTCTGTGACTCTATATAAAAAACACTGAATTTTATGCTTTAAGTTGACAAATTGTATGATATGTGAATTATATCTCAATAAAGCTGTTACCAAAATCCCCATTAGCATGAGGGTTTTTCCCCCCTACGTCTAAGTATAGAATATTTGGGAGATTATTTAAGAGAAAGAAACAAATTATTACATGTTACTTTTTAAAGTCCTTAATATTGGGGCACCTGGGTGACTCAGTCAGTTGAGTGTCCAACCCTTGATTTCAGCTCAGGCCATGATCCCAGGGTCGTGGGATTGAGCCCCACATTGGGCTCTGCACTGAGTGTGGAGACTGCTTAAGATTTTCTCTCTCTCTCTCTCTCTTTCTCTCTCCCCTCCCCGTTTCCCCTGCTCTCTCTCTCTAAAATAAAAAAATTAAAATGTCTCTATTATTATAGCTTCAAACCAAAATAGATGCTTACATTAAAAATTTTTTAATGTTTATTTTTGAGAGAGAGAGAGAGAGAGACAGAGCGTGAGCAGGGCAGGGGCAGAAAGAAAGAGAGACACAGAATCTGAAGCAGGCTCCAGGCTCGGAGCTGTCAGCAAAGAGCCCAACGAGGGGCTTGAACTCATGAACCGTGAGATCATGACCTGAGCTGAAGTCGGATGCTTAACTGACTGAGCCACCCAGGTGCCCCTAGATCCTTACATTTAAGATAATTCAGGAATATTCCTATCTAAACATGGGATGGATTTGATCCTTCAACAACTTTCTTGAACTTAAAAATTCCTTAATACAAGAACGAGAAGACTTATTCTACCAAAGAGTTATGAATGATTGTTTAATAAAAATCAAATATGGTGACTATATAAATAAAAATCAGCTTGTGTCAGGAAACCTACCAAGTAGCTTGATCTTTTACTGTTGCCTTTATTTATTATGAGGCCTAAAATTTAATGTGCTGCCTCGACATCTTTGAGCCTTATGGAGTCCCAAAGTTCTAACCATGAGTTCAACTCTTGCCAGATACATCCCTCAATCAGCAGGAAAGGCCCCCTACTTTTCCTAGTTTCTCTATCAGGTGAACCTGATGCACCTGACCCTTCAACAGAACAGGCTTCATCTCCCTCCAGTTTGTGGAATTATTTGCCAATCACATCCTCCCATGGGAACCAAGGGTCACCTCGTCCTCTTGTTAGTCTGAAGCCTGCCTCTCAAAGCCCCTGTTTATTCACACTACTCCGGAGAGCAGCCCAGTGTGATGTTGTATGGTGCTTGGTGTCCTCCCTTGGGCTGTGAATATATGTGATTAATAAACTGTTGTCAGTCTCATAGGTCCAGTCTCAGGTGTCACGATTTCCGCCATGCCCAGACCCCTAGGACACTCACCCTCACCAATGGGATGAAGAGGTGAACAGAATATTTTATCTTCTACCCAACCAGCCCCTGCTTTCTGCAGCTGCCGCCTCCTTTTTACTGCTGAAACAGTTCTGTCTCCCATTAGCCTAACCTCTTGCCCAAGGCAAAACCATCAAATTCTGCAAACTTTGCACCTGCTCCAACTAGTGCACTATTCACCTTACAGATAGCCCACAGCCACTGCCAAGCATTATATTAGGTGCTGGAGACAAAGAAACATAATTGCTGCTATTTGACAGCAACATTAACAAAATTTTAATTTTAAATTATATTAAGAGACGTAGAAAATAAAATTTATCATTTGAAAAACTGAGGTATAATCGACATATAATATTATATTAGTTTCAGGTATACAACATGATTCAGTATTTGTATATATTGCAAAAAGATCATCACAATTCTAGTTACCATCCATCACCTTACAGGATTGCAAAAATTTTTTTTCTTGTGATGAGGATTTTTAAGACCTATTCTCAGCAACTTTCAAATATGGAACACAGTATTCTTAACTATAGTCACAATGCTGTACACTATATCACCATGACATAATAATTATTATTTTTTTGAGAGAGAGACAGTGAGATCATGACCACCCTCTACCTCCTGCCTATGGCAATCACCTATCTGTTCTCTATGTCTGTGAACTTGGTTTTTGTTGTTGTTTTAAATTCCATATACAAGTAGGATCATGTGGTATTTGTCTTTCACTGTCTGACTTATTTTACTTAGCATAATGCTCTTGAGGTCCATCCACGTTGTCACAAATGGTAAAATTTCATTCTTTCTAATTCCATTGTGTATATCACATTTTCTTTCTACTCATCTGTCAATGGACACTTAGGTTATTTCCATATCTTGGCTATTATAAATAATGCTGCAACATGGGGGTGCATATATCTTTTCAAGTTAGAGGGTTTTTTTTCCTTCAGATAAATACCTAGAAGTAGAACTAGTGGATCATATACTAGTTTTAATTTTCTTAAGTTAATTATTTTTTGGGAGAGAGAGCACACATGAGTGGGGTAGGGGCAGAGAGACAGGGAGAGAAAGAATGCCAAGAAGGCTCCATGTCCAGCGCAGAGCCCCATGTGGGGGCTCGATCCCATAACTGTGAGATCATGACCTGAGCCAAAACCAAGAGTTGGTCGCTCAACTGACTGAGCCACCAAGGTACCCCTATTAGTTCAAGTTTTAATTTTTTTAGGAACCTCCATACTATGTTCCATAAGGGCTGCACCAATTTACATCAACAATACATGAGGGTTCCTTTTTCTCCATGTCCTTAGCAACACTTGTTATTACTGATCTTTTTAATAATAGATATTCTAACAGGTATGAGGTGATATCTCATTGTGGTTTTGATTTGCATTTTCCTGACAATTAGCGATATTGAGCATTTTTTCAGATATCCGTTGGCCATCTGTATGTCTTCCATGGAAAAATGTCTATTCAGATTCTTTGCCCATTTAAAAAATATTTGTTTATTTTTGAGAGAGAGAGACACACACACAGAGTGTGAGCGGGGGAGGGACAGAGCGAGAGGGAAGGAGACACAGAATCTGAAGCAGGCTCTAGGCTCTAAGCTGTCAGCACAGAGCCCAACACATGGCTTGAACTCACAAACAGTGAGATCATGACCTGAGCTGAAGTCCGATACTTAACCGACTGAGCCACCCAGGCCCCCCTGCTGCCCATTTTAAAATCAGATTGGGGTTTTTTGTTTTGTTTTGTTTTGTTTTTGGTTATTGAGTTGTATGGTTCTTTAAATATTTTTTTATATTAACCCGTACTTAACCATATGATTAGCAAATATTTTCTCCCATTCAGTAGGTTGCCTTTTCATTTTGTTGGTGATTTCCTTTGCTGTGCAGAAGCCTTTTAGTTTGATTTATTCCCACTTATTTTTGCTTTTGTTGCCTTTGCTTTTGAAACAGATTGAAAAACTCATTGCCAAAAACCATGTCAAGGATCTCAGTGTCTGTGTTTTCTTCCAGGAGTTTTAGGGTTTCAGGTCTTAAAGTTTACTACTGTAACCATTTTTAAGTGTATAGCTCAGTAGTGTGAAGTGTATTCACATTGTCGTGCCGTAGATCTCCAGAACTTATTTATCTGGCAAAACAGACTCCCTACCTATTAAACAACAACTCCTCACTTCCTTGGTTAAGTTATTCCTAAGTATTTTGTTCTTTTTCATGCTATTGTAATTGGAATGGTTTTCTTAATTTTCTTTTCAGTTAGTTTTCCTTTCAGATTTTTGTGTGTTGACACAGCATTTTTATACATGAGAACTTTTATTAATGCCCAAGAGCTAAGATCTCCAGGGAAATCGCTGCGTAGTATCAGGCGGTAAGACCACAAGTGCTCACACAGCAGGTTGCTAGAGGATACAGAAATGTATTATTACTAGAAGGCAGCCAGAGACACTAGAGGGCAGCAATGGCCCATCCAATGCTCTGGTCCTGAGGTCTTGGTGACCAGAACTTCAAAAGATCCCATTTGCTCTAGTGGCTCTCAATCCTGCTCTTATATCAGAATCACTGGAAGGCTTGTTAAAAATGGCTGGTTACATAATTTGTGGGTCCAGAGTAAAATGAAAATGCTGGTCCTATGTTCAAAAAGTAGGAAAAAATACCTTTAAAGGTACTAAAATAATATAAAACTTTTTCCTTTTTACTACAGCCCCCCTCCTTCATGATTTGTCCTGGTAACTTTTTTCTTAACTTGCCTAATGTTATTCTAAATAAATATTTAAAGCTTTAAATAATAAACCTGAATTTTACTGTTATTTTTGTATTGTGCACTAAGAGTTTTAAATGCAAATATCGGAGCATTTAGCCTTTATGCAGAATTACTAACATTACCCCATTCATATTTTGTAGCTAACTCATGCATATGTACTTCATTCTTACCAGAACATGGAAACACTGCACAAAATTAACTCGATTTATTTTTATTTTACTTTTTAAAAAATTTAAATAATTAATTAAAATTAATCATTTTAATTTAATTAATTAAAATTAATTAATTTTACTTCCTGATATGCGTAACATAACAACAACACTATATGGAAGTCAGTGGCTTTCATTATATGCTTACCTTGCATTCACTTTGGGTCTTGAACAATTCCCAACATCGTGAGACCACCAGAATTTTATGTTTATGGGGACATTGTAAGTGTTCTGCATGAATGGGGCAGCAAGGAATGGCAGACATAAACGAACCTGTGACTTCTTTGCTCATGGGTACTCCATTATCCCATCAGACATCACTTATAAAATACAAAATAAAGTTATACTCCACACACAAAAGTTTATTCTATTTCAGAGTCTATAAGAAACTAGTAATTCATTCAAGGACACTTTAGGGAGTCCCATACAATCTCATTAAGAAGTGAGTCTGGGGGCGCCTAGGTGGCTCAGTCGGTTAAGCGTCCGACTTCAGCTCAGGTCATGATCTCACTGTTCGTGGGTTCGTGCCCCGCGTCAGGCTCTGTGCTGACAACTCAGAGCCTGGAGCCTGCTTCACATTCTGTGTCTCCCTCTCTCTCTGACTCTCCCCTGCTCATGCTCTGTCTCATTCTCTCTCAAAAATAAACATTAAAAAATTTTTTTAAATAAAAAAAATTAAAAAAAAGAAATGAGCCTGGATCCTGCCAAAACCACAGACCACAGCTCAGAGGTGGGGATTTTCAGCAAGGTCAGACTTCTTTATAGCCTAAGAAGTAACAGCAAAGACCTCCTTCTACTATTCTCAGATATACCTAATTAGCATGGCAGTTAAGAGTAGTTTCTTCAGAATTACACAAACTTGGATTTGAATCTCAGTTTTACCTCTTTCTTTGTGATCTTCTCCATGTTTTAGTTCCTTTATCTGTAAAATGGAGACGGTAATGGTACAAACATCATAGAGTGCTTGTAGAATTATAAGGGATTTCGTAAAATAAAAATTTAGCACAGTGCCTGGCACAATTGGTAGCTACAAGGGAAGAAAAAATATGACAAACACCAATCTAAGATGCATCCTCACTGAAGGTGTCTTCTGGCCTGACTACCTTGCTTCTCATTGTTTTCACTTGGTAGAGGATGTAGTAGCTAACACAATTAGAAAATAGAAATAAACTGAAAGTATAAAAAATTAGTAAGATGAAATTGTCATTATTGGAAGGTGATATGATTGTGTGCCTGAAAAACCCAAGATAATCAACTCAAAAATTACTACTACTGTCACCACCACCACCACCACTACTATTACTACTACTATTATGAGAGAGAGAGAGATGCAAATGGAAAGAAAGAATTCAGTAAGGTAGCTGAATACAAAAAAATATGCTGAAATCAAGAGTCCTTTGTATACACAAATACACAATCAGAAGATATATTGGAGAAGAAAATCCCCTTTCCAATAGCAACACAAAATAATAAATCCTTAGGAATAAAACATGTAAACCTTTTTTTGAGAAAAATGTTAAAACATTTTCAAAGATATAAATGCAGTCTTGAGAAAATAGATAGGCCTGAATTGCAATGTATTTTCCTCCTAAGACTGCCTTTGCTGCATCCCAAAGGGTTTGGACTGTTGTGTGTTCATTTCAATTTGCTTCCATGTATTTTTAAATTTCTTCTTTAATTTCCTGGCTAACTCGTTCATTCTTTAGTAGCGTGTTCTTTTTTTTTTTTAATTTTTTAAGTGTTTATTTGAGAGAGAAAGAGAGAGAGAGAGAGAGAGAGAGAGAGAGAGAGCGCGCGCGCAAGTGGAGAAGGGACAGAGAGAGGGAGACACAGAATCCAAAGCAGGATCCAGGCTCTGAGCTGTCAACACAGAGCCCGACGTGGGGCTCAAACTCATGAGTGGTGAGATCATGACCTGAGTCAAAGTCAAATGCTTAAACTGAGCCACCTAGGTGCCCCAGTAGGATGTTCTTTAATCTCCATGTATTTGGGGATTTCTAAATTTTTTCTTGTGGTTGATTTCAGGTTTCATAGTATTGTGATCTGAAAATATGCATGGTATGATCTCAATCTTTTTGTACCTGTTGAGGGCTGATTTGTGACCCAACATGTGATCTTTTGCAGAGAATTTTCCATGTGCACTCAAGAAGAATGTGTATTCTGCTTTAGGATGAAATGTTCTGAATTTTTCTGTCCATTTGGTCCAAGTGTCCTTTACAACTGTTGTTTCTTGTTGATTTTCTGCTTAGATGATCTGTCCATTGCTGTAAGTGGAGTATTAAAGTATCCTACAATAATGGTATTATTATCAATAAGTTTGCTTATGTTCGTGATTAATTGATTTATGTATTTGGGTGTTCCAAGTTAGGGGAATAAATATTTACAATTGTTAGCTCTTCTTGACGGATAGACTCCTTAATTATGATATAATGTCCTTCTTTAGCTCTTGTGACAGTATTTATTTTAAAAATCTAGTTTGTCTGATATACGTATGGCTACTCTGGTTTTCTTTTGATGTCCACTAACATGACAAATGGTTCTCCATCCCCTCATATCAATCTGCAGGTCTAAAATGATTCTTTTATAGTGTATGGATGGATCTTGTTTTTTTTTTTTTTTAACCTATTCTGATACCCTATGTCTTTTGATTGGGATATTTAGTCCATTTACATTCAGAGAAATTATTGAAAGATATGAATTTAGTGCCATTGTGTTATCTGTAGATTTCGTGTTTCTGGTGATGTTCTTTGGTCCTTTGTAGTCTTGGCTGCTTTCCACTCAGAGAGTCCTCCTTAGAACTTCTTGCAGGATTGGTTTAGAGGTCCCAAACTCTTTTGGTTTTTGTTTGGGGAAGTCTTTATCTCATCTTCTATTCTGAATGACAGCCTCGCTGGATAAAGGATTCTTGGCTGCATATTTTTCTTATTCAGCACATTGAATATTTCCTGCCATTCCTTTCTGGCCTGCTAAGTTTCAGTGGACGGGTCTGATACTAACCTTATGTGTCTACCCTTTAGATTAAGGAACTTTCATCCCTAGCTGCCTTCAGAATTCTCTCTTTAACTTTGTATTTTGCCAGTTTCACTACATGTCATAATTGACCTATTTTTGTTTATTTTGAAGGGAGTTCTCGGTGTCTCTTGGACTTGGATGCCTGTTTCCTTCCCCAGTTTAGGGAAGTTCTTGGCTATAATTTGTTCAAATAAACCTTTTGCCCCTTTTCCTTGCTCTTTTTCTTGCTCTATGACATGGATATTGTTTCATTTCATGGAATCACTTAGTTCTCTAATTCTTCCCTCATGATTTAGTAATTTCCTTTCCCTCTTTTTTTCAACTTCATTATTTTCCATAATTTTATTTTCTATTTCACCTATTCTTTTAGCAGTTCTCTGGCTGTGATTTCTCCTTGACATTTCTTTTGGGGAGAATTCCTCCATTTTGTCATTTTGGCTAGCCTTCTGTCGTTTGCATGTTTTAAAAGCTTGTTATGTGTCCTGCACCTGAGAGTACTACTATATTAAAAAGGGGTTATACACTGACTCGGGCCTGGCACTTCAGGGAGTGTTTCTGGTGTATTTTGCATGCACTCTGCTATTGCATTTTGGTCGCTCTATCCCACTGGTCAGTCCTCTACAGACTCCTCCTTGCTTGCAGTGGTGGAGTGTTTGGACCTTTAACTAGATGTGCTTTGATTTGTTTGTTGAAGTAACCCTAGAAAAAAAGGGTAGGGGAAGCCTGGACCCATAAAAAGAGAAAAAGGAGAGGGGAGAAAAGTAAACTAAATGGAGTGGGTTGCCTGGGTGGTTTAGTCGGTTGAGTGTCAGACTTCGGCTTGGGTCATGATCTCACAGTTTGTGAGTTCGAGCCCTGCATCAGGCTCTCTGCTGTCAGCGTGGAGCCAGCTTTGGATCCTCTGCCCCCTCTGTCTCTGCCCCTGCCCCCCTCAAAAATAAATAAACATTTAAAAAAAAGACAAGAAAACCAGAGAATCAAAAAACCATAAGGTTAATTCCAAGGAAAGAGAAAGGAAAAACAAGTTAGAAAAAAGCAGAAGAAAAGAGAGAGAGAAAGAATAGGATAAAAAAGCCTGATATATGTATACATATATATATGTATATATACATATGTGTATATGTGTGTATATATATATATATATATATATATATATATATGAAATTACAAAAAACAAAAAACTATGAGCCTGATTCCAAAAGAAAAAAAGAAGAGGGAGGAAAGAAAGAGAAACAAACAAATCCAAAAACGAGTTGTCTGTTGGTGCCTGGGGTTGGTGGCTGTGCTGGTCTGGAGAACAGGCTGGCTGCATTGGGTCAGTCAGACTTGCTCCAGTAAGTCTTGCTCCAGCAGTTGACAGGCACACAGGGGTAGGGTTTGGTGTAAGCATGTACCACCTCCACTGGAGCCACTGTACTGCTCTCTGAAGTCCCACCATGCTGGTGTTGGGGGGCGGGGAAATGGTGTCATTCCAATCTCTCCTCCCAGGACCAGGGATCTCAACCCACGCTCTTCATGTAGCCCTCACAGAACAGCGGGGGCAGTCAGCTTGCCCTGCATCACAATTCTCTTGCATCTCCTCCTTGGTGCTTGGCTGAGAATCAGAACCCAAAGTTTTAAAGGACCCAGCACTGCACAGATACGCTCCCCTCCTCTGGAGTATAGCGTCTTCACCCTGCTGAGGAAAGGCCTTTGGCTGGTATCTAAAGGGTCTTTTGTCTTTGGAGAGGCAATAGACTTTCTTCCCAAAGTATTCTGGGAAGGGGACTGTTCCTCTCCCAGTGCACCCCAGAGATCACTCACTACACCACACTATGCACTCCAGAATCAGCTCCCTCCTGCCTAGGAGCGCTGGCACCAAGACTCTGCTCCAGAGAAAGTCGTGCACTTCCAAAACTTCAGGGTTTCAGCTCCAAAGGCTGTTTGCAAAAAAGAACTAGTACACTCGGCACTTCTCGCTGCCTAGTCCATGGTCCAGAGAGGTTTTCCTCTTATGCTAACTTAATGCCACACTTTCACAATCCCTCTCTCTCTCTTTCCCTTTTGTCTCTCCACAGAAAGCGTTCCTCTCCTCCATAGCTGCACCTTTTATCTCCCTCAACTCAGGTGCACCTCAATCCTGCCGTGTTACCTCCCTCCAACTGTGGAGATCCTGCTGCTGCCCCGCAGATCTATTTCCTGGTTGTTCCAAGTAATTTGACCTCAATACAGCTGTGTTTGAGGGATGAGGAAAATCCAGGTGTCCCTACTTTTCACCATCTAACTTGTTCCCTTATTTTTTATTTTAAGTTTTGAGAGAACTTTAGAAGCCAGTATTTACAGCTGGCAAGATGGATACTGTGGTGTCATAAGTAATGATATAACTCACATTAAATAAATGGTATTAGGAAATGAGAGAGGTAAGAAGACCCATATTGTTTCAAGACACACAGGTTCTGAAAAGTTTTGGCTTTATGAGTAATAAGACTATCATTACCTTTTCCTCATGTGTGAGATGTAAAATTAGCCAGCAATGGTGCATTTGAAATAAATACAGAAAGAGATGTTAAACAGACAATACAAAGAATATTTACATGCACTGATATGACAGCAAACTAATATGGATGTATACCTCACACAGGGCCATGAATTCTATAACACAAATTTTAGTAAAATTATTTACATAATCAGTATCCTTGCAAAAAAATATTTCTTTGGGTTGATGCATATCCTCAAGGTGGTCCTAGAGTCAGTAAAACAAATGGTTAGGAGAATGGCATGTGGAGTCAGAATACCTTGGATTCCATGTATTAGCTATGTGACCTTAGGCAGGTCGTTTAACTTTTCTGTGCCTCACTTTCTGCATCTGCATAATTGAAGCAATGAAATATAGGACTTCATGGTGATGTTGTAAAGTTTAAATTACTTAATACACGTATAGTGTTTAGAATCTGGCATTTTGTTTAAACGTGGATAGCTATACATAGTACTGTACTTACTTGATATTCCTTATTGTTAACTTTCATGACAGTAAGGACAAAAATGAGTTTGTCTTTGTACAAACTCCTTCATCCCATTGGATGATGTGACATGTATTTGTAACACTGAAAAAAACTTATCTGGAAACACGAGGTATGTTAAAAATGTAAATAAAATATCAAACATTTAAAAATAAAAATCCTCAGCATATCATTTGTATTGCTTCAATTACTGCTTTATATGAGCTGTTTGGGGCTTCGTGACTTTTGACATTGTTGTTTCCCTCACTTTCTTCAAAGCACCTAGTATGGTGTAATGCATTACAGCCCTCAGAACTACTAGCAGAATAGTCTGACAGATGAGGGTGCAGCAGTAGAGTGAGTGGGTCGCATCAAGGTACAGCTTTGCTGCTGGAGATGGAAGACCAGTAACCTCTGAAAACAGCGCACAGAAGAGTTGGGGCAGCAGAGCACTTTGTGAAGGTTCATTTGGACTCTCCGCAGTGGGGTACTCCTAAGATAAGTGCCCTAACGCGCGGGTCGTCCGCCCGAAGTCCTGACTGGACAGATGGGCGTGGCGAGAGAGGAGAGGGCTCAGCCAAGGCAGCTTGGATGAGTCATTCTCACCTCCCGAGGCAGGTGCGGGAGCCGTCAGCCGCCGCGGAGTCCCCTTCCGGGACGCCTCCTCGGAGCGGGCACTGACCTTGCCGTTGGCTGCCCGGCTGCCGAAGAGCCAGCGCCGCAGAGCGGGGAGCTGGTCGGGGGTGCCCACTGGCACCCGGACCCACAGGTCGTCGGAGCTGGGCGCCGCCCTCCTGCGGTCCTTTCTGCGGTCTCTCAGCGCCTCACTCATGCGCGAGGTCGCCAGCTGAGCCCCGAGGGCCGCGCCTCGAAGCGCAGGAGGGCGGGACGCGTTGCGCGCCCACCGGCCCGCGGAAGTCTTCTCGCGCGGGCGCACGCGCCGCAGCCACGCGGGGCGGGGGGCGGGGAGGGTGGGTGTGCTTGGGGCGCGCGCGCCGCCGCCGCCTCAGCCTGCTGCTCCGCCTGCGCTGCCTGCTCCCGGCGCTCGGCCCCAGCACGCCGGCTCCCGAGTGGCCATGGGCGGCGCGGGGTCCGCGGTGTAGAGTCCGCCAACCCCTGACGGTCCCGGTAAGCGGGGGCGGGGGCGGGGCCGGCGGGACCCGGCAGGCACCCTAAGGGACGGGTCTGCGGGCCGCGGACACCCCTCCGGGGACTCTGAGGTGTTGTGTGGGAGCCGCCCCTAAGGGAGTCCCTGTGTAAGTAGATACACCCCCCCCCCCCCCAGTGTCCCTGCCTCTGCCCCTTGGGAAAGTCCCGGAGGCGGTGCACAGGGAGCCGCCCCCATGGAGGACCCCTGTGTGAACGGAGACTCCCAGGGCTCTCTCTGCATTTGCTGCCAGGGGGAGGCGCAGCGTGGAGGCACTGTCTGCCCACAGAGACCTTCCGTATAACTACCAGAGGACAAGGGTGGTCTCTGGTATTGTCTCAGTGGAAGCCCATTTGGGAACATAGGGGAGCTTCAGGAGCCTGCGCGGTGGGGATGGACCCCACAGAGGACCGCTGTATAAAGAAATACCTTAGACTATGCCCAGGAACTGCCTGGAATGACTGGAAGGAGAGGACCCTGCTACGGGATCTAGGCCAGGAGTAACTTACCATATGCCCAAAGGACTTTGGCCTTGACCATTTTAGGACTCAGTGTGCCCTAAATTGTGCCGCTCCAAGGTGGTCGAGAGGCTGGGGCCCTGTGGGACGGCTGCCTTTGTCCATTCCTCCCCCACTCCCATTAGAAAATTTATTTTCCGTGGTAGCCCAGGTTGTCTCGAAGCTGGATATTTGTGGAGGCAGAACTTCTATTAGAGCCAAGGGCATAAGGAGAGGGAGGACCAGTGAGGCCTCTGAAGCTCAGATAGAAGACTTGGGCCTGGGCTTGACTATCCACAAGCAAGTAGTAAGACAGGTGAAATAATTCATGCTGGCAGGTCTTGGAGGAGAAAGTCCTTTGAAGGAAGGAAGAAGACTGCATAGGATTATTGAGCTCTGGTGTGCTAGGCATTATACTAGCTATGTTTAAACATAGAACTCTTACAACAACTTGTGAAATTATCCCTTCGAGGGATAATTGAACTGAGACTCAGAGACGTTAAGCAATTTGAAAAAGGTTACAAAGTTTGGAGTCATGAAACCTATTTTTCAGATTTTATTTGCAAAGAGTTATCAAAAAGAGAAGCAAGAATGTGTGTTTGCTTAAGTTTAAAAGGTAAAACGATATAAGACTCTTAGGGAAAAAAAACAGGGAAATATCTTCACTTTGGATTTGACAATGGTTTCTTAAGTATTACATCAAAAACAGACAACAAGAGAAAAAACAGGAAAACTGGACTTCATTAAAATTTAAACTTTTGTTTGTCAAAGGTTTCATTCAAGAGAGTGGAGGGACAACCCATGGAGTGGGAGAAAATATCTGCAAATCATATATCTGGTAAGTGATTTATATCTACTATGTATAAAGAACTCCTACAAGTCAACAACAACAAAATCTACACTCACTTCAAAAATGGAAAGGATGTGAGTAGATATTTCTTCAAAGATACTTACATAAATGGCTAACCAGCACCATTTCCCAAAAATATGGAAAATAGTGGGAGGATCTGGATAGATTAGAATGCTGGTACATTGCTGGTAGAAATGCAAAGTGGGGGGCGCCTGGGTAGCTCAGTCGGTTGAGCATCCAACTTCGGCTCAGGTCATAATCTCACAGTTTGTGAGTTCGAGCCCCATGCCCGGCTCTGTGCTGACAGCTCAGAGCCTGGAGCCTGCTTTGGATTCTGTGTCTCCCTCTCTCTCTGCCCACCCTTCCCGCTCATGCTCTTTCTCTCAAAAATAAACATTAAAAAAATATATATATATATAAAGTAAAGTGGTGCAGCTGCTATAGAAATGTTTCATGGTTCCTCAAAAAATTTAAAAGAATTTTCACATGACCCACTATTTCTACTCTGACGTATATATCCAAAAGAAATGTGACAAGGTGTGGAAGCTGGATAAATTATAAAATTTGATGCCTCTCTCTTGTGATCAAAGAAATGATCCATTTCTGTTTTATTGGTTACCTATCATCATCGCTGCTAACCCCAAGTCACCAATCTCTGAGGAAGCACATTGGATTACTTTGTTTCTAGAAACAAGCTCTGAAGAATTGGTCTTCTCAGACACTTCTGGCCCACTTTGAACGATGGAGAGGATAGATACTGACACTGTGATCTCAAGTAAACTCTTTGCTTCCCCCAGTCATCTTTGCAGCATTTCTTTAAGAAAGATTTATTCAGCACTGGTTCTGTGTAAAGCAGTGGCAACTATTCTGATTGCTCCTCCTTCCTGAACTTAAAGAAAATCTGGAGCTCCTTTTCTTTAAAATTTTTTTTAATGTTTATTTATTTTTGAGAGAGAGACAGAGTGCAAGTGGGGGAGGGTCAGAGAGAGAGGGAGACACAGAATCCGAATCAGGTCCCAGGCTCTGAGCTGTCAGCACAGAGCCTGATGTGGGGCTCGAACTCACAAGCTGTGAGATCGTTACCTGAGCCAAAGTCAGAAGCTCAACCAACCGAGTCACCCAGGCACCCTGGATCTCCTTTTTCTACCTATGAAACTTACTGATTTGGGTTGTTTCTCCTACTTCATTTTTCAGAGGGTTCTTTTACTTTTACTTCCTGGGGGACATCCCTCCCCATTTTCTTCAAGATTACCGTTAGTTATATTTTTGAGCCTTTCACAGACATCTACTGTTCCCATATAAAAAATCAAATGAAGGGACAAAATGGTAATTTACATTTAATATGCAGGATGAGGTGGTTCCTGCCTATTAGGAGGGCCAGACTTCACAGCTGTATGTCTTTATAGAATGAGCTGAAGGAGGAGAGTTACCTAGATGCCTTCTCCTTCCCTATTTCTTCCCTAGCTCATACTGTGGAACAGCCCCTCTTCCTCCTACCTCCACTTGCCCTTGTAGATAATATTACTGAACTGTAAGCAGGTGCCTTGTGCACACACAAACTGCATGCTGGCTACATATGCCTTACTGTCAGACACTTCTCTTAACTGTCATGGCTACAGCAGTGTATTAGTTTTCTATTACTGTGTAACAAATTACCACAAATGTGGTGGTTTAAAATAATACATACTTTATGATCTTACAGTCTTTGTGGGTCAAGATTCCAGCTTGGTCCTCTGTAGTCTGATAAGGCTGCAAAGTATTGGCTAGGCTGTGTTCTCATCTGGAGACTTGAATGGGGAAGAATCCTTCAAGCTCACTCAGGTTGTTGGCAGAATTCATTTCTTTACATTCATAGGACTGGGGGCCCTGGATTTTTGTTGTCTCTAAGCTGGAGGCCACGTTCAATGTCCAAAAGCCACCTACAGTTCCTAGAGGGTACATGGACTTTCTTAACATGGCCACTTTATCAAGCCAGAAAGGAGTGTCTGAGAATGAATATGCTAGAAGACAGTCTTACATAAGTATAGGAGTAACATTCTATTACCTTTGCCATGTTCTGTTAATTACAATCAAATCTACACTCAAGAGGATGGGATTACCCAAAGCATGAACAAAAGGAGGTGGGAACATGGGAGAAGCCACCTTAGAGACTTACTTTCTCCATAGACAGTATCAAGGAAAGGTTTAGTTGTCATCTGCTCTCATTTCTTCCATTTTATTCAGCCATATGGGCCTAGTCTACTTTCTTGTCTTGTTGGGATTTACCACCACTTGCCCCTGACCCCTGAAGTTTTTTTCAAGCCCTTCTCAAGTTACCACAAATTCAGTATTCACATTGTCTCTATGATAATATGTTCAGTATCTCTTTTCTTCTTTAATAAGGACACAGAAAACCCCAATTCCAATTCCACTTATCAGCTAAAGAAGTTATCATTAAGCATATTTGTGGCATCTTTGTGAATTGATTTTCTTTTTAACCTGAATGTCTCTCCTAGGTCTTCTTCTAGCACATGGAAAACATATTTTTCCCTCACCATTGTTTTTATCCATTGCTACTTATGGTTGAGAGAGACAACCTACTATGGGCACTTAGCATTCCTGAATGTTTTTACTGGGTATGCCAAGAATGTAGGACCATGACTGTTTCCAGGCCATTTCTCAGAATCGTGTTTGCAACAAGCAACCTTGAAAGATAAGGCAACATCTCCCCCTGGACAAAGAGCAGGCTTGCTTTTTCTTACTGTAAAAGCAGTGAAACCCCAAACCTTAGCATTCCTCTCTTGTAATACAACCCACTGCATGAGCAGGATTCTGTCATCCTGTGCTACACCCAAGGCATTTTTTAGACAAGAGGAACTGACACACAAAAAACATGCTAAATCTCTTGCTATGGATGCTCTGTGAGATATAAAATCCTTTATAAAGGACTCAGGAGTCTTTGTCTTTTGCCATCATTCATGAAACAGTTAACAGGATAGCCTGTTAACCTGAAAAATAGAGCAAAATCCCAGCCCCTGCACAGTTCTTGACAATAACTACCACTTGTTTTTCTAGGGGTTAAAACTAATTTTGTTAATTTCCCAAGCACTTCATGTGCATATTTAGGAGCTTGCAGCCCTGAACCAAGCAAGTCTCTCTCTTGGTATTCAGGCCAGGCTCAATGTAGACTTTGAGGAAGGGGACACAAGCTCAGATGGCTCCACATCTGAGTTGTGAGTGTCCACCTAAGAGTTACAGTCTTTTGGGTGAAGATTTTGGCTTAGTGAGATCCTGATAGAGCCTAAATAAATAAATTGTGTTTGAAAATCTCTAGGGTGGTCAAGACGTGGAGGAGTCCTATACTAGAGATCCTGGTGGTATCCAGAGGTAAGGGGTAAGGAGGGGGTAATGGAGGTACATATGGTGACTTCAGTTTTACCTCTGATGTTGAGTTCGTTGTAAATAACACTTTCACCTGACTGAGATCCTGGAATAGGGGGAGAGGAGTTGTGCTAATTCACCCCTACTCTCTCCAGTGTCAGCAGGCCCACTACCTATTTAGGACAGGCACCTGGGCCAGGCTCTGGGCTAGAGGTCCTAGGTATGGGTGTTGCAAGAGCATGGAAATCCTCACATCTCTTCAGGCCCAGGTCTCAGGCACATTTGCTCCCTCCTGGTATGGTGTTCCAGGACAAGAGATACTCACAGGTTGGCAGGCAGGAGCCAGCGAGGGGTATGGTGGGAATTTCAACTGAGAGGCTGGGCTAATCCCAGAACAGGGCTTGGGGTGGGCTGGGCCCCTGTAGGCTTTTCTGCCTAAGGAGGGTCAAAGGTCCTGGGCACCTTGGTGCTCCTGGGTTCCAGCTGAACACTGAGACCTCCAGGGACATCCTACCCTGATGACTGTGCAGGTGTTACTGAAGGAGCTACTGATTTCCTGGAGTGCAGATGATCTATACTGTGATAAGTGTGTTGCTATTTGTGAGCCTAGTATAGGTGCAGACATTACTCTGTGTGTAGTTATCTACAGTTAAGTTTAGTGTTAGGTTGTGGTGCCTGGGTGGCTCAGTCAGTTGAGTGTCTGACTTTGGCTCAGGTCATGATCTCATGGTTCATGAGTTCAAACCCCACATTGGCATCTGTGCTCACAGCTCAGAGCTGGAGCCTGCTTTGGATTCTGTGTTTCCCTCTCTCTCTGCCCCTCCCCTGCTTGTGCTCTCTCAAAAATGAATAAATGTTTAAAAAAAGAAAGGTTAGCATTAGGTAACTATGCTTAGACTAGCACTGATGTAGTGGTTACAGATTGGAGGTAGACAGTGGTAAGCATAAGGCAAGGTAAAGATTTTGGGAGGTAATGCCCGCCAGCATTACTTTGAAAGGATGTGTCTGTTTGCTTAATTCTTCCCTTAGAGTCTATATCTGCTGAGACGCTGGGGGTTATGACCTGCCGTAAACTGGAGACACTGCCAGCGATAGGGATGGGTGTGTAGGTGAGGAATGGGGCTGCCGAGGAGGGCAGTGGTCTCACTTGCTGACCTTGTCATTTTTTTGAAAGCATACAGCCAAGTTGTTGAGACCAGAGGCATGCATGTGAATCCAAGACTATCCTTATTAAAGGACAAGGAATGGCAAAGAAATTACAAAGCAGATCTTAGAGGAGGGAGAGACAGGCCTGGTTTGAGGTGGCCTGGGAGGCTTTATGGAGGAGAGCAACTTTGAAGGATGGATTTGGTTGGACTGCGTTTGTGTTTGTAGGTCGGCAAGATGGTGTGTCTGTTTGCGTGTGTGAAGCCTGTCTTTGTGTCTGCATGTGTGCTTGTGCCAGTGTCTGCTCCCACATGTCTGATTCAGAGTGTTCTTGAGCCTACGTAGGTGTGTTTCCTGGACTTGTCTCTGGGTACTCTGAATTAGTTTTGGAGTAGCATCGTTGAATTTGTGTCCTCATGTTTGTGTCTCTGTGTGGCTGGATGTCTGTGTCCTGTGGTTTTGACTGTGTGTGTGATTCTGCCCTGGCCTCTCACTTTACCCTGCCCCTCTCTCCTGACACTCCCCAGCTGCCAGCACCATTTACCGCAAGGAATGGCTTCCATTCCCTTCCCGCTGTTTGGATTCCCATGGGTCCGGCTGCCTGCCCAGGGTCTTGCCCCTGCAGCTTCTGTAGCAGGCTTGACCTTGGGAGTGATACACTCTGGAAAGCCCCCAATGTGCGCCTTGCTTGGGCATGGATCCAGAGAAGTTACAATGGAGAAGAGGGGCAAGGCAGGAAAGGGGGGCAGTTGGCAGGGCCCACCCCTCCTTCTGGAAACAGAGATCTCCCTCTGGCCCCTTCCCAGGCCCCCTTTCTCTCCCTATGCTCTCATCCAAACCAAATATTCAGGGTCCTGGCCTCACTGTCTCTGGGGATGGATGGGAATGAACAGTCCTCCGCAAGCCCAGCCAGACCTATCAGGGATCCGGTCCTCTGTGTCCCCCAACACCTTCCATGCCTACATTGTGCTCATTCCTCATATCCCCACCTGAAGTCCAGGCTGTCTTCCCTCCTTTCTTCTCCCTACGTGGGGCACAGGAAGGAACCATTCTTGTTCTTTATCCTGTGACAGATGGGCCCAGGTGGAGCATTAGGCTTTGGATGGCTGGTAGAGAGCAGAAGCCCAGCCGCCTCTTACATGGAGCAGAGAGTAGCATCTGTGGGGTTTATTCCTGTTCTCATTCTTTGTTCACTGCCCTCCCAGGATGGGCTGTGGTAAGCAGGTACAAAAATGAAGCAGTCATGGTCTCTATCTTCTAGGACTCCATGTTTGACAGGAGAAGTGATTTTGTGGAGCAGCGACTCTCCTCCACTGCACGTGGTTAGTTGCCTGAAATTCTCCCCATAGACTTCTCAGGTGCCCTCTGCAGAGATCAAGGAAAGGGCTCCAGAAAGTCAGAATCTTTCACCATGACATGTTACCTCAGAGTGCCAGAGGGGACCTCCAGAGTTCCCTAGCAAGCACTCATATATTCCTTGCATCTACCACCAATTCTGGAGTAGTAGATGCTTGAGTTTGTGTCCTCCATGAGGCCTTTTATTCTGATTTTACTGTTGAGCCTAGGGAAATCTGGAGGGTGAGGTTTGTACTAGGGTTATGAGATGGGATGAGCAAGGCTTCATTCCTCAACATCCTGCCTGAGTCACAGGCTCTGACCCTGTCTTCTCTTAGCTCTTGACTTTGCTGAAAATGGAGAATCCTGAAGGTGTTGGTTACAGCTCATCTTTACACCCTCAACCCTTTATTATAGCACTGTAGTCAGCACTATAAACTCTTGCTGCTATGGGACAGGTAGGATCCTTAGGGGGCCATGAAAGGACCTGTTCCACCTAAGTCAGGATGCGTGGACATTAATCTTTGCTTCCCACATGATGCTGCTGTCACCATTCTGGGTCATTCCCTTCTCTCTGGGTCTTCCTCTTGTCTCCTTGATGTGTCTCTCCACCCAAATGCTTACCACGCAGGGAGGATACGCCTGTCGCAAGATCTCCTTTGACTTTTGGAGAGTATTGGCTCAACAGGCCTGGGTCTTGTATCTCCTCACCTTGGGGGCCACAACAGGGGCTGGGTCTTCATCCATTAGACACAGAATCAGCATTCAGAGGAGGGACACATTCATCCTTCTTCCCAGCCTCTGTTTCTGAACCCTGCTAGTAGTGGACACATTGTGCTAAGTACTGGGGTCCTATCATGCAAGAGAGTCCTGCTACCACCTCCTGGTTTGATGCGATGTTGAGTCACCCTAGATTTCCTTAGAACTCAGTGAGGTAGATGCATCTCACAGTCCCTCATACCATATTATAGGGAGATTGTTGTACTTTTTTTACTTCCTCTTACTTATTTCACTTAGGATAATACTGTCTAACTCCACGCATGTTGTTGCAAATGGTGAGTTTTCATTCTTTTTTTTTTTTTGGCTGAGTAATTCCATGTATATACCACATGTTCTTATCCATTCATCAGCTGATAGACCCTTGGGCAGTTTCCTTAATTTGGCTATTAAATCAGATTTTGTTGTTGTTATTGATGTCTCTCTGGGACCTCTCTGGGTCCCACTTTCTCCTACTGCTACATTATTCTGCATCTCTGTGAAACAAACTTCCTTTAAAGAACTGATTACACTTGCTGTCACAATTTGTTTTCCTTCCATTCTTTCTTGAATCCATCCCAGTCATGCCTTCACATCCATAATTCACCAGAGTTTATTCTTCTGAAGGCATGAATGATCTCTGTGTTGCTGAATCTAGTGATCAATTCTGAATTCTCATTTTCTTTGGTCAGTTCACGACTTCAGTTGCTCACTTTCGCCTTGCAGTACTTTTCCTCTCTTGGCTTATGGTATGCCACACTCTTGTGCTTTTCCTACCTTCCTCCCTGGCTACTCCTTCTCAGTCTCCTCTCTTACTGGATCCCTTTTTTCCCTTTAATTTCTTACTGTTAGAATGTCCCAGAGCCCAATCCTTAGGGTTTTTTCTTCATTTCATTCATTCCCTTGGTGATCTTATCTAATCCCATGGTTTTACATACATCAGTCTATCAATCAGTCAATCAGTCATCTGTAGCCAGGACTCTCTCTGAGAACCATTGGGTTTCTGTGGCATAGTCTCGGGAAGAATCAGAGAGGTGAGTTACAATACTACTACAATAACTAGAAACAAAGCGAGCGCAAAGTGGTTAAGTACTAGATTCATTTTGAAGGTAGAGACAAAATTTTCTGATGGACTGGAGAGATATTGTTAAGAGATAAAACATCAAAATGACACCAATGTTTTTGGCTTGAACAATGGGCGAAAAGGAGGTACCATTAACTGATGTGGGAAATACTGTGATTGGAATAGGTCTGGTATGTGTGATTGGGTGGTGGCAAGGGGGCAGGGAATCAGGATTTCACTTTTGAGGTGAATATTGGACATTCATATGTATATGTTGATCAGACAATTTAGACACATGCGACTGTCTACCCCATAGAGTAATGATCTCCATGGAGGCAAGGCCTGTGTCTTGGTGATTGTCTTGTCTGCATAGTTCCTGGCACATAGTAAGTACTCAAATATTTTAATTGTTAAATGCAAGATGCCTATCAAGGTCATTTTTATTGTGAACCTCTTATGTGACCCTAGGGTCCTCATCAGCTGAGTACTTCCTCTTGGGGCAGGACCCCACACACCACAGCACTCATAACATTAATGTAATAATTAATCTGCTTCCTCAGACCAGACTTCAGATTCAAGTGTATTAAAGTATTACCATGTACCAACCGCTGTCCTAAGCCCTGAGGATATGAGATACTATTATAAATTTTTAGGAAAGAAAGCATGAGAAACTCAACTATAAGCAGAGGCAGTAAAATTAGAGGAAAAGGGGCAACTCAAGAGGTATCAAAATTAGAACCCAGTTACTGACTTGATATATGATCTGAACAAAAAGGTGGATGTATATTGATACCATTCCCTGACACTAGAAAGCAGTTTGGTAAGGTAGGAGATGTTTGGAAACTTTGAATTAATTTGCATTGTCTTTGGGGCAAGATAGTGTGTCTTCCTGTCTATTGCCTACATAGTTGGAGTTCAGAGGAAAGACTAGAGCGACAAAGTGACTTTGGGAATCAGCAGTATATTAACAGTAATTGAGGTTTGGGATATGGATGTACAGTTATCCCCTTTTCCCAGATGAAGAAATTGGGGCTCAGAAATGTTAAGTACCTTGTCAAATGTTAGAGGGTTCTAACTCTGAATATTTTCACATTTCATTCTTGTGACTTTGACCTTAAAATCTGTATCCTCTCCAAGGGTCATAGATTTGGCTTAAGCATCGTAAAAATAATTTTGTAATGTTTGTGTTTAATTTTGCTGCCCTTTATTCGTGTTTATCATCTTTCTCTGAGATCATTCTCTGGTAATTTCAGCCAGAAGTTTCCTTCTGACAGTGACCCAAATCTTATATTAATACTAACCTTATATTGAGTGGAATAAGAACAACTTTCAACTATGCTACTCTGCTGTAGCTTCCTTAAGGGCCAGTATTCCAGTCTTTCTTCCAGGGACACCAACACCCGTCCCAGCCAAGTTTATGGGAGAAAGTAGAACAGGTCCATTCATGCCTCCTCAGGAGGTCAGGGAATAGGAGTCCAATGGCCACTGTTAAGAGATCTACTTTCTGGCCAGGGCTACAGAGGCTGCTGATGGTACTGGGAGTTGGGGTGGGAGTGCAGGTTGACTCAATAGGAAGCAGGAAAGAACTCTTGTAATGTCTTTGTATGGCAAGTTTATTGGAGAGGACTTGTAAAACAGGTCTGTAGAGGAACTTCATTGAGTCTATGTGTGAGGGAGTATGTAGACAAGATGTGGTTTGGAGGGGCTTGCATTTCACAGCAGCTGCTCACAGACCTCAGCTTGCCTCTCAGTCTCCCTCTTGGGAGGTTCCAAGGGTTTCAGAGAATTCCATGTTATCTTTCCATTAATGACAAACAGATATTACTATGAAATAGCAAATTATTGAACATTCCAGAAAGACCAAAGGGCTATAGTCCCTATTCAGTGCTGAGCAGCTTATCTGGTAAAGACCCTTATGTGAAGCATTAAATTCTAGATCTAGATCCCTGGCCACTTTTCATGACTGTTTAATGGGACAGAACACTTAACACTTGTCAAAATAAAAGTGTTTTGTTATTATTGTTGACAGTCAAATGAGTGGTTCTCATGGTTTCTGAAATGCAAGGGGCATAATGAAGAAATACGGAATGATGACAGGCACCTAGGGCTCGGTGGGTAGGCTTATTGATGCTGTCTTTGGGGAAAGGATAAGAGTGGGGAAGACACCAAGCAGATCCTGGAAGAGGAGACAGCTGAGTTTAACACCACACAATATTCATGGAACACATAAAAATATACATATATAGGGGTGCCTGGGTGGCTCAGTTGGTTAAGTGTCTGACTCTCGGTTTCAGCTCAGGTCATGATCTCATGGTTCGTGAGTTCATGCACCCTGCTTGAACAGTGCAGAGGTTGCTTGGGTTTTTCTCTCTCTCCCTCTCTCTCTTCCCCTCCCTTGCTCACTCTGTCTCTCCCTCAAACAAATAAAAAACTTTAAAAAATATATCTACATACACATATATATGTGTATGTGTATTCAGAAAGGCAAGGCTGGTGGAAAGGAGAAACTATCAAGAAGGACTGCAGGTGTAGGTGGTGTAGAAATGAGACATAGCAGTAGGGCTGGGTACAGGCTGCTGGCAGTACTTGACAAGATTGGATGTGTTTAGAAAAAGCTTGTATTTATCCATTCGTCGGTTGATGAACACTTAGTCTCTTTCCATGATTTGGCTATTGTCGAAAGTGCTGCTATAAACATTGGGGTACACGCGCCCCTATGCATCAGCACTCCTGTATCCCTTGGGTAAATTCCCAGCAGTGATATTGCTGGGTCATAGGGTAGTTCTATTTCCATTTTTTTGAGGAACCTCCACACCATTCTCCAGAGCAGCTGCACCAGTTTGCATTCCCACCAACAGTGTAAGAGGGTGCTTGTTTCTCCACATCCTCGCCAGCATCTACAGTTTCCTGATTTGTTCATTTTAGACACCTGACCGGTGTGAGGTGGTATCTCAGTGTGGTTTTGGTTTGTATGTCCCTGATGATGAGTGACATTGAGTATCGTTTCATGTGTCTGTTGGTCATCTAGATGTCTTCTTTGGAGAAATGTCTATTCATATATACAATGGAATACTATATGGCAATGAGAAAGGATGAAATCTGGCCATGTGTAGCAACATGGATGGAACTGGAGGGTATTATGCTAAGTGAAATAAGTCAGAGAAAGACAGATACCATGTTTCCACGCATAGGTGGATTTTGAGAAACTTAGCAGAAAAGCATGGGGGAGGGGAAGGGGGGAAAGCTACAGAGAGGGAGGGAGACAAAAGATAAGAGACTCTTAAATACTAAGAACAAACCGAGGGTTGAGGGGCTATGGGAGGGGGAAGAGTGGGTGATGGGCACTAAGCAGGGCACGGGTTGGGATGAGCACTGGGTGTTGTATGGAATCCAATTTGACAATAAAAAATTATTAATAAAAAATTTAAAAAATAAAATAAATACTAAGAACAAACTGAGGGTTGAGGGGGATATGGGAGTGGGGAGAGAGGGTGATGGGCACTGAGGAGAGCACTTGTTGGGGTGAGCACTGGGTGTTGTATGGAAACCAATTTGACAATAAGTTGATGAAGGAAGGGAGGGAGGGAGGGAGGAAAGAAATAAAAGCTTGTGTTTGTGGTTCTTTCCCAGCAATGTCAACACTCAGCCAACCTCTCTTAATCACACTAAGGACAAGCAGATTGAAGCTCAGATTTACTTACCTAGTTCCCCCCAAAGCCCTTGAACTTTGGGCTAGCTTCCTGGTTCTAGGCTCTTTTGAGTGCAAAGCAAATTGGCTTTGCTCTCTTATCACGTCCTGGTCAGGAACATGTCAGCTTCTGTCCCAGGTACTCAGACTTCCATTTACATGCCCCACTTCCTGATTCTCCTCCCTGCCAGCCCTTGGAAGTGGGGGACAAGCCCCTCTTCATGACCTACTGTGATCTTAGTTCCAGGATTCACTCATTCCATGCAGCTAGCAGGACTATAGGTGAGAGAGCTACAGCAGCTTCTGAGATAAGTTCTCCGGAAAGATCTTACCAATAACCAACAGGGAGCAGAGGAGGGGAGATTCTATAATTTGCTTTTGACATCCTGTCATATTAGCTATGTGCTTTATTAATTATCTTTTTAATTTAAATTCAAGTTAGTTAACATAGAGTGTAGTACTGGTTTTAGGAGTTGAATTTAGTGATTCATCACTTATATAACCCTGGGGCTCATCCCGACATGTACCCTCCTTAATGCCCATCGCCAGTTTTGCCCATCCCACCACTCCCCTCCCCTCCAGCAACCCTGTTTGTTCTCTATATTTAAGAGTCTCTTATAATTTGCCTCCATATGGGCTGGGAGGAGAGGTGTGGAATGCTGACCCAGCTTAAGTGTGGGTTAAACCTTCTTCCCTAGATGAAAAGGACATTTTAACCTCCCTCATGCCTTCCCTTAACACACCACAGTGGAGAAAAGGAGGAGACAGACAATTCTTTGCTTAGAGATATAAAGTGTATTTCAGTGGTGCTCTGACCCACCTGCACATTAATGCACATTAATAAAAATGACAGTCACAGTCTCCTTCAAGGGATGCAGACATTGGGGAGCCTACAAAGTCTTTTGATTGCATTGGGTCTTCTTGAGCAGACCAGCATTACCCTCTGAGGTAAGAGTTGAGACCTAGCGTAGGTTCCCTGGTTGGGTAGCAAAAGCCACTCTAGGACAGTGCCGAGGGCAGTGGCGGGGGTGGCCCAGGACTGAGGCAGAGTGGAGTTGGTGGGAAAGGGAGCGGTGCCGGAGCTTACTGTCTGGAGAATGAGGACCATCCAAGAAGGCCAGGCCCACCTGCTTCTCAGTGGGGACAGATTGGGCCTTGGAGTCCCCTCCTGTCTTCTCTGTCTTGGTTCGCCCCCTGTTAATTTTGGCTGGAGCCAGGCTCTTTTCTACATTTTCCTTTCTGGTGTTGGCCACCTTTCCAGCAGTAGAGAACATGGATTCCTCATGCCCTTTGCCTTTTGTCTTGGTGTTAAAACAGTGCAGAAAGGATTTCACCTTACTTCTCAAGCCAGATTCTGGAAGGCTGGGCCTCTTATGAGTATGGACTGGCATCACCTGCCCCTGCAAAACTTGACCTTTCAAAGTTTGGCCCTGCAAAGGCTTGCCCTGAATGAGTTGGCCCAGGAAACGCTGGCCCTGTGATGCCTGGGGCACCAGAGGCTGGGCATTCTTAGGAATCCTTGCTGGCTTGAGAAGGCCACTGAGCTTGGTTTGACTGTCATGCAGGTCATTCTTCTCAGATTCCTTCCCCCCAGGGATTCCTGGAGGTGGCTCTGGAAGCTTGATCTGAGGGTGCTGGGTACTGTGTTCACAGAGAGCATCAAGATGAAAGCTATGGCTCCGTCGCCAGGGACTGCGTGGTATCCTGTTCCTCCTTTCTAACCTCTGGGCTGCATCAGGGTGGCTTATTTCTCTTGTAGAGGACTGGGGAAACCCTGCATCCCCTTCTCCGTGGTCCCCTGCCAATTTTGGTTTCCCTGGGTCCTTTCTTTTTTCTTCCAGCGTGGGGACTTGGGCTGAGTCTTTGCTCTTGCCAGGGCTTTGGGGGTCGGGGCTCCAGGGTTCCTCCAGGCTGTGGCTGTTCACACTGGCCTCCAGCTGAACACAAAGTACCTGGGCCTCTGTCATGTTGCCACTGGGCTGTGAGATCTTTGAGGCCCAGTGGGCAGAATCATGAGGTACTGCTCCGGAACTAGGTTGCTTCTGGTTCTGCTGCACTGCCTTTAACTCAATGGCCAGCTGTTCTTTGTGGTGGAGCCATTCTGGATCTGGCGCAGGAGGAACATCTGGTGGGGGGTGGGGGGGAAGATCCTGGAGCAATGATTTCCCTTGGTTGTTCAGATTCCCTGGAGACTCTTGTGTGGATGTGTTCTCTGGGATTGCTATAGTTTGTTCTCTGGACTTCTTTGCCTTTATGGGAATTCCCAGTTGTATCTCTAGGATCTTCTTTCTTAGATGGAAATTCAGTTTAGCCAATATGCGTTTCTTGGGTGTGTAGGGCCCAGAAGTCTCTGTCTGGCTTTCTGGAGGCGCCGTCTCGATCATTCCTTCTACCTGCCCTTCAGCCTGGAACTCATCTGCAATGTCTGCACAAGTGTTGTTGGCATTTTGAAAGCATGGCCCAGGACTCAGACACTTCTCTTCACATGAGATCTTTTGAGTCAGAGGCTCAGTTGAGAATGTTCCCGGTCCAGGCACCATTCCTGTGATTACATCTTGATTAGTGATTGCTGGTGCCATGGCCCTAGAAAGAGCCACATAATAAAGAGCAGGCAGCCCTGACAAGAAGGCCAGATACTTGTGCCGCAAAGTCGTCTCCAGTTTCTCAATGGCTCCCTCGGACAGGGCTCGGGGCAGCTTCGGGTGTTCTGTGACAGCATCTGGTGAGGCTTGTTGCTGTTGGTCAAGGGCCGTTGGTGTCCAGGGTATAGCTTTCTCTTGTGGGGCAGGGTCAGTTGCTGCCTGCAGCTCCAAGGGCTTGCTTTCCGGGATGCAGGTTAAGGGAGCCACTTGCAGCCCCCCAGGAATTATGCACTGCCAGGAGCTGTATACACAAGCAGGGACCTTGCCCTGGTGGATCTGCCCACATTTAGAGTTGATGTGGCTCTGTAATATCGCCTTGGCCTGGTCAAACAAATGTGGCAGGGGGACTGACACTGGGTCTGTGATGGGTGAGAATGGGTCACCGGCCCCAGTGGTCTCTAGGGCTCTAGGTTGGGGAGCACTCACGTTGGCTAGGGCTGTGCTGCTCCAGGACAGAGTCGACTGATCAGTGGGGGACAGGAGCAACTGGATGGACTCCTGGATCTTTTGGGGCAGGCCCCAGCGATGGTGAATCAACTGCCTCTGGAGATGGAATTCCAGCAGCCTCCGGGCATGTTCCGGGAAGAAGAGTAGTTTCCTAGTGAGGACTGTGATGGGCTTCACTGGCCAAAAAGTTTTCACTGTCTCAGGAGACTGGGCTTTGCCACAGGACGTATACTGCATGGGGCTCTGGCTGTGCTGTTGTCTCTGGAAAACTGCTGGCAAGCCCCACTGAAGCTGGAGCTGCTTCTGCAGCAGGTGCCACTCCAAGGCATCATACTCGGCCAGCGTCAATAATGGAACACTGATCTGAGCTTGCTGGTAGTCAGATGGAGTGACCCAATTTGCGGTAGATGGGGAAGAGGGTGGGGCTGATTGGGGTGGATTTTTAGGCAGCAGAGGGAGGACAGAGAGTTCCTTGAAAGTAAAAGCATCCTTCAGGGGGTGCTGGGATATGCTCCCATTTGTGGAGAAGCTTTGAGAGCCTATTAAGGTGTTAACCAGGGATTCACTGTGCAGAGAAGGGAGACCACAGAAGAGCTGGCTGTATTTCTGCTGTAGATGGGCTACTGAGTCATGAGCCTGGTGCCCAGGATGTGGATAGAGGCCACTTGAGTCTTTAAGGGCTGGAGAGGGCAAGGCCAGAGCCATATGGTTTGGAATTTGCTTGTAGTGGTATATTTGTTTTAGGTCCGTAATGGACCATTCAGAAACCCAGAAGGCCTGGGTAGGCTGGCTGGCCATACATGGACCCCACTTCTGGTAGGAATAGGTCCCCAGTTTTTCAACAGAGAACTTAGAAGTATCATTTGGGATGAAAGAAACTGGTTGGTTATTTACACGTTGGCAAAAGAATGGTGGGTTTGGCATAAGCTGCCTTAGGGACTCCTCCACACGTCTGGGAAGCCCCCATCTCTGGAAATGCATCCATTTTTTCATATGTATCTCAAGAAGCTTCAGGACTTCAGGACTAAGGAATGGCAGGTTGGCAGGGAGGACAGTAACCATATGCAAGGCCACAGGGTGTGTCTGGGTAATGATTTCTTGTTTCAGGGTCTGCAGAGCGACCTCTGAATTCAAGGGCTGCTGCCCTTGGTTGCCATAGATGTGTTTGGGGATGCTCTGTATTATCTCCTGCTGGTTCAGTGTTAACCTAGCCTCCTCAAGTCTTGGGCAAGACATAGTCCCTGGGCACCTGGTCACCTCTGTTATTTGAAGTTCCTGCCCCAGCTGGTGGTGTTTAGCCCAGTAATCACGTACCATGACTATACCAGTTGACTGGGCAGCTGACTGTGTTAAGCATTTCTGATCCATTGATTGCAACACTGGGGGTGTTACAGACGGACATGCGAGTGCTGTGGAGTGTTGGGAATATTGGTCCAAATTCTGTTTTAAAGACACACTAGACATGGGCAAAATCTCTAGGCAAGAGGAGCCCTGCAATGGTTCTGATGAAGGGGGACAGATCAGGGTATTCTCACCCACCAGCAACTGCTGAATCTCCAGAGCCATAGAATTGCAGATGTGGCAGCAGGTATCTGCACATAGGAGCCGCCGTACACTTCCCTCCTGAGGAAGCCAACCCTGGCTGGGAAGGGAAGATGGTAGCCATTACCGATGGGATGACACCTGCCTCTTCAAATGTGTGTGGCCTGAAGACTGCCCTCCTCTGTTACTGAAAACTTTGGGTTTATACCCCCAGGGTGTTTACTTATCTCCTTTTCCTCCAAGGAAAGTGCCATTGGCAAGTTAGGTTGGGGTGGGCTGAAGGGCTGGACCTTGTTGTGTAAGGTCTCAGCAGCCCATGGGAGCACAGTGCCATGACATACTGGGAAGTGGGGCGAGTTCCCTGTTGACCTGTGTTGAGAAACTGAACCAGGAGAAGGAAACCAGGCAGCGGGGCTGGAGCAGGTGAGCCAATGTTTAGCTGATGCAGCAGTACGAAGAACATGACCAGGAGAATCTGGAGTCAGTCTCCTTGGGGTTAAGAAGGCCACAGCCTGGCATTCAGTGTTTATAAACTGTGGACACTGAGGTCTTTGTGGTGGGAACTCTGAATTCAGGGACCATGGGGTGTCTCAGCTCCTGTACATAGCATCTCTTGAGAGCCAGTCCCATTCTCTAGAGACTTTAAGAAGAGGATAAGATGACAGGCTCCTTTCTGAAGGCTGTCCCAGGAACCGGCCTCCCAGAAGACAAAACCATGGAACTAATGTCAACAGGTTCCACAGGTCTGCCCTTGAGTGATTGTAACTGTAAAGGGAATATGACAATGGGCATTTATTTATGCACGCATTTGTTTATTCTCTTGACTGGATAACCTGTCTTTCGGCTGAGTGCAAACTCATGTAGAGTCTTTAATGAATTACATACTAGTGAAATCCTGAAATCTAGGTCCACTGTGAACTGAGCCCATAGCAGAACTGGGAGACTCCTCTCTCCTGGGACACCTGATCCCCCTCTGCCCTGGCAGTCCTCTCACCTGTGCTCAGTGTTCACTTGTGTCTGGCTCCCACCCAGCCATTATCCCTCTCCTCATCCCTGCCCACAGGCCAAACGGAAAAATCATCACAGGCCAGGCTGGGGGTTTGGAGACTGCAAAGAGCGAGTGGTCACCTTTTCATGACAGAGAGCAGCTCCCATGGCTTCTCAGCTTCTTCCTGGGAAAATCTCCTAGCTGAGAAACCAGGAGACAGTGTTACAAGGAATGAAAGGATACAGGGACATTCTGTAGGAAGTTGAAGGGACGTCCTATAGGAAGCTGAAGGTCTTTGAGTAAGAGGAGACCCAAAACCCCAACAGTCAATGCTCTCAGGCATATTTGTGTATAACTGAACCAGTTGTATCATGCTGTCCTGGACTTAATCTCACTTGATAATCAAAACCGTACTGTGAGTGAGGCATGATCATCAGATGCCCATTTCATGGATCACAGAGGGACTGATGAATGACTCCCATAGGATCGTAAAACTAGTAAATGACAGGTAGGGCTTCTGCCCTAATTCCTCATTCTCCATTGCCAGGATCTGGGGTAAGGTGAATTTTGGAATATTCCAAGGCTCTGTTATCCCACCCAAGAAAGTCTGGGAGAATTTGTCAGCTAGGGCAAATAGACTCTTCAGTGGTTTGAGCACCTGGCTCCTGGCACCAAGAGTTATAGAGAGACACAAATCAGGTAATTTTGCCCATGGCGAGGGGAGTCAGAATAGAGTTGGATCTTACCTCTAAATGCTGCATCTCTGATCCTGAGTCTTCGGTGACGCTTGAAGACAAAACGTTAAGAATATGAAGATGGGACACTTTTTTTTTCATCCTTAAAATAATACAAAGTTGGGGCACCTGGGTGGCTCAATCAGTTGTGTTCTGCTTCACCTCAGGTCATGATCTCACGGTTTGTGAGTTTGAGTCCCACATTGGGCTCTATGCTGACTGCTCAGCCTAGAGCCTGCTTCAGATTCTGTGTCTCCCTCTCTCTTTACCCCTCCCCTACTCACGCTCTGTCTCTCTCTCTTTCAAAAATAAAATAAACATAAAAAATTAAAAATAAATAAGGCAAAGCTAATATACATTTCTCAATCCTTTTTTATATATGTCTGTATTTTATTTACTTTCTTAACTTCCCTTTCCACACTCTTCTCTTTTCACCTCCAAATTTCCCTTCTCTGCTTGCTTCTGATTTATTTAGAGGATTTTCTATACTTGAAACCTCTCATATATGTCCCAGGAGAAGTTAGGCATAAGGCTTATGATGAAGCAAGAGAAAGAGTGGAACAGATTAAAGAGTGTATAGGTATAATAGCCAAGAGATTTGTGTTAAAAAATACCTATACAGACTACCAACCAAAAAAATCCCACTTTTTGGAGGGTAGTCTGAGATCCAGGGATTTAGAGTCCAGCCAGATTGAGAGGTTCTTTATTTTCAACTAGAATACACCGCAGAGTGGTCTGGTAATGAATTATTTTTAGTCTCTGAGAAGTACCACATGAGAGTTACTTAATGCATTGTATAAAAATTGGGAGGTGGTGCTAAAAGGAGAGACTCTGAGATCTTACAAGCTTCTTATCTGAGGCTTATTAGTTTAATCATGGTCATAAACATTTCCCTACCAGACAGCAGCTCCTTTGAGGTTCCAGCCTTAATCCATGGTAACTCCTTTTTACTTGCCAGATAACTAGAAGAATGATGAAGATGAAGACATAGACATATAAGGTATACTCAAAATCCCACGGAACAAAAGTACGTCTCAACATGGTCTAAACCTCATTAGCATGAGGAGACCAACCATCCCTATTTCTAGGCATTCAGAGTCCTGGTGCCTAATGACTCCTAATGCTATGCCTTGTCATCTCCGCCTCATAGATGATGGAACTTGGCCACCAGACTGCATCACAAAGCCCTTCTGTTTCACACAGCAGATGCAGTGTCAAAGACTTAGGGAAGCTCATATGGTGATTTAGTCTGTAGATGAGGGAGTCTGGTTACAGAGCGTGGGACTAAGTGTCTGCTCATAGACAATGTCTATGCCTCCACTTTGTCCTCAGTCTGCACACCCTACAGAGCCTGATGTCTTGGCTCTGTCCTTTACAACTATCTGGTCACCCATCCCCAGAAACTAAGTATTTAGGGACATAGTGTACCTTTTGAGGAAGACTGGCCAGGACAGAGGAGTCTCCACTAACTCCCCTACCTGTACTGGAAATATAGCTGAGAAGTACACATGAGCTTAGGGAGGGCAGAGTCTGGTTATGGCTTGGGAATGGAGAGCTTTGATATTAACAGGCTTTGAGTGATGGGGAATCAGAAGTATATGAAGGGGACCATGGCTTATATAGGAAGAAAAGGGCAAGGTGGAATCTTTAAATGAGATTGTAGGAGGCAGGAAGGAATGCCTCCCAGTCTGTGTGGCCTCAGATTTACAGATAACACTCCCTTCCATGGAGATATAGTAATGCGATTCACTTACTGAGCTCCTTAAAAGTTGATTTTCTAGAGCTGTCTTTAAAATTCTGTCTCCTCATGTATATGACTACCTGCAGAGAGGTATTAGTTAGTGGCTACTTCTGACCTAGGTGATAAACTAGTTGCTGGTGATGATTAAATCTACTCATCTACTCAGGATATGTGATGTTCGCCTGAAGGAAGTTTGTTTTTGTTTTGTTGTTATTTTCTTTAACCTGGAAGTTTGAAACCTTTAGCAGGCCAGTAGTTTTCTAATTCATTCTCATGGCCCATCACTTCTATTCTCTACCCATTTATTTACACATATGCTGCCTGCTTGGCCTCTGTGGTTATTGTCATACTTCCCCAACACTGAATTTCTGAATTTCCTTGAGAGTCTTACCCTGGTAACAGCAGTCTCACAGCCAAACAATCCCTGTGCTCAAAATCTCTGAAGAGGCTGTTTTGGTCCCTTCTCCAGCATCCAGTCCTCCACCCTTTTGGCATGGTGAGCCTTCAGTCTGTGCTCATCCCTAAGATGGGCAGTGTCAAAGGTACAAAGACATTTGAGTCGTTGCTGCCTTCTTGCTCTTGAGACACTTAACTGTCTGGTTTCCAAGATAAGACTAATTCACAGAAGCAGGAGCCAATAATCTAGAGCGAGCAGAACTATACACTCATTTGCAAAGCCTAGGTTATAAACATCCCGTTTCAGAGGAGAGAAACCATAGTGATGATCAGGGTGGTTAGAGTAAAGTGACATAGGAGTTGGGTTTAAAATTACAGGCTGTGGGGGAAGGAGCATGTTGCAGATGGGAGAGAAACTTAAAAATAAATGCAGAACACAAAGCAAGGGCCATGGAGTACATTTAGCAGTAAGAAATACAGTCTGTCTCTAGCAGAGGTGTAGATTTGTGGATGGGAGAGGACTTGTGGCAAAAGATTAGAGTAGCAGGGATGTGGTCTCTTGCTGGAGGACCAGTGCATGTAAGTGGTTTTAATCACTGAAATTGTGTTTTACAAAGTCGGCATATCTATACATAGTACAACATTCAATGGACAGAATAAGGTATATAGTATATATGTCTTTGCTCATCCTTGTCTTTCATTTCCCATTTTTCCTTCTCAAGCCAGTTATTCCTATGAGATTTCTGTGTATTTCTCCAAACTAGTCTAGCATAGCCAAAAACAAATGAAGTATGTTTTCCTTCACAAATGGAAGTATAGTGTAAACAGTTTTCCCTTTTATTTCATTTAATAATATACATATATCTTGTACATACCATTGTGTTAATGACTGTAATGTCTTCCTTGATATGACTATAACACAACTCATCTTCAATTCTGTATTAATGGATATTTAGTTATTTACAGTCTTTTGTACTGAATAATAATGCTGACACAAACTTCATATATTTATAAATCTATATACGTACATAGGAAAAATTCCTGTGAGTGAATTGACATTTTAACAATATTAAATCTTTTGATCCATGGATATGGTACATCTTTCCATTTATTTAGGGTATCTTTAATTTCTCTCAAAAATGTTTTCTATTTTGTACAAGTCTTGCACATATTTTGTGCATTTATTCCTATTTCACATTTTATGATGCTATTATAAATTATATTGCTTTTAATTTTAATTTCTAATTTTTATTGTTAGTATGTAGAAATAGAATGTTTGAATATCTATCTTATATCCTGCAATCTTGTTAAATTGACATATTGGTCGTAATAGGTTTTTTTCTTTTTTTTTCTTTTTTTTTTTTTTAAAGGTTTATTTATTTTTGAGAGACATAGAGACAGAGAGTGAGCAGGGGAAGGGCAGAGAGAGAGGGAGACACAGAATCTGAAGCAGGCTCCAGGCTCCGAGCTGTCAGCACAGAGCCCGACGCGGGGCTCGAACTCACAGACCGTGAGATCATGACCCGGGCCGAAGTCGGCCGCTTAACCAACTGAGCCACCCAGGCGCCCCCGTAATAGGTTTTTTTTCAGTAAATTCTTTAGTGTTTTCCAGAATGATAATGTTGCCTGTCAGTTTTACATCTTCTTTTCCAATTTGAATGCTGTTTATTTCTTTTTTTTTTACTTTATTGTGCTGATTAGAACATTTAGTATAATGTTGAATAGAAGTGGTGAGAGTAGACATTTTTACCTTGCTACTGATCTTAGGGGGGAAGCATTCTTTCTCCTTTCCACTCCTCAGATTTGATAATTTCAAATGTACTATCTTTACATCTGCTGATTTTTTTCTTCTGCCTGCACAAATCTGCCATTAAATTCATCTAGTGAACATTTCCATTTACTTACTGTATTTTTGAGGCTCAGATTTTCTATTTTTTAAAAATTATTTCTATGTCAGGGTGCCTGAGTTGGCTCAGTTGGTTAAGCATCTGACTTTGGCTAAGGTCATGATCTCACGGTTCATGAGTTTGAGCCCTGCGTCAGGTTCTTTGCTGACAGCTCAGAACCTGGATCCTGCTATGAATTCTATGTCTCCATCTCTCTCTCTCCCTCCCCTGCTCATGCTCTGTCTCTCTCAAAAATAATAAAACATTAAAAAAATTTTAAAAAAAGACAAAAAGTTTCTGCACAACAAAAGAAACAACAAAACTAAAAGGCAGCTTGTGGAATGGGAGTAGATATTTGCAAACAACATATCTGATAAAGGGTTAGTATCAAAAGTCTATAAAGAACTTAACAAACTCAACACCCAAAAATCAAACAATCCAGTTAAGAAATGGGGAGGAGCACCTGGGTGGCTCAGTTGGTTAACTGTCTGACTTTGGCTTAGATCATGATCTCACAGCTCCTGAGTTCAATCCCTGCATTGGGCTCTGTGCTGACAGCTCAGAGCCTGGAGCCTGCTTCGAATCCTGTGTCTCCATCTCTCTCTTTGCCCCTCCCCTGCTCTCTCTCTCTCTCTCTCTCTCTCTCTCTCAAAAATAAATAAGCATTAATTTTTTAAGTGGGCAAAAAATATGAATAGACACGTTTTTCCAAAGAAGACATCCAGATGGCTAACAGACACACAAAAAGATGCTCAACATCATTCATTAGCAGGGAAATACAAATCAAAACCATGATGAGATACCACCTCACAACTGTCAGAATGGCTAAAGTTAAGAAACAACAGGTATTGGTGAGAATGCGGAGAAAGGGGAACCCTCTTGCACGGCTGGTGGGAATGCAAACTTGTGCAGATACTCTGGAGAACAGTATGGAGGTTCCTCAAAAAAACTAAAAATAGAACTACCCTATGATCCAGCAATTGTACTATTTGGTATTTAGCCAATGTATACAAAAATATAGATTCAAAGGGGTACATGCATCCCAATGTTTATAGCAGCATTACCAATAATAGCCAAACTATGGAAAGAGCCCAAATGTTCATCGACTGATGAATGGATAAAGAAGATGTGGTATATATACACACAATGGAATATTAGTCATCAAAAAGAATGAAATCTTGCCATTTACAATGACATGGATGGAGCTAGAATGTATTGTGCTATGCAAAATAAGTCAGTCAGAGAAATATGCATACCATATTATTTCAATCATATGTAGAATTTAAGAAAGAAAACAAATGAACATATGGGAAGGAGGGGAAGAAGAGAAGGAAACAAACCATAAGAAACTCTTAACAATAAAGAAGAAACTGAGGGTTGATGGAGGGAGTTGGGTGGGAGATGGGCTAGGTGGGTGATGGGTATTGAGGGCATTTGTTGTGATGAGCATAGAGTGTTGTATGTAAATGATGAATCACTGAATTATACTCCTGAAACCAGTATTTTATTGTCTGCTAAGTAATGAAAATTAAAAAAAAAAGATAGTTGTGTGTTTTTTAAAAAACATTTATTTTGAGAGAGAGCATGTGCATGTGTGCACAAGCAGAAAAGGAGCAGAGAGACGGGGAGAGAGAGAATCCCAAGCAGGCTCCAGGCTGTCAGTGCAGAGCCCAAGGTAAGGCTTGATCCTATGAACCGTGAGATCATGACCTGAGCCAAAACCAAGAGTCAGATGCTCAATAACCCCGGTGCCCCAAAGATAGTTATTTTAAAATCTTCATCTAGTTAGTCTAATGCCTGTGCATTAGGGACAGTTTCTACTAGGTTATTTTCTTCCTTTAAATGGGCCATACTCTCCCGTTTCTTTATGTTCCTTGTAGTTTTTCTTTTCTTCTCTTTTCTCTTTTCTCTTTTCTTTTCTTTTCTTTTCTTTTCTTTTCTTTTCTTTTCTTTTCTTTTGTTTCTCCCTTCCCTTCCCTTCCCTTCCCTTTCTTTCTTTGTCTCCTTCTCCCCTTCTCTCCTTCTCTCCTTCTCTCTTTCGTTTTTGACAATCCGGCATTTGTGAAAACAGCTGTCTCTCTTAGTGTTTGCAGACTTGCTCTATCCTGGGCAGTCCTTTTCTAATTAGCTGGACATGCTCTGAACCTAGGGATAAGCTCAAGGTAAAAATGTAAGGTCTTCTCAGGTCTTCTCTGAAGTCTGTCTTTGCTGGGCCTGATCATGGCTTTTTCAATTCCCTGTACACATGGCTGCTTCTAAATGTCTCAGTATTTCAAAGAATCTCACCCCAGCTTCTCTTTGGGGTCTTTTATGGTCTATTTTATGTCTCTACTCATAATCTCTTGTAGTCCCCTTGCAGCATTCACGAGTGGCATCTACCTCTTCTCTCTCCATGAACTCCAAATTAGGGGAGATATATCAGCCCTTCAGACAGTCCCCAGATGGGTTCAAGTGTTCACATAAAGTCTACTCTGCTTCCTTTGGTTTGAGGAAGGGAATTGGTGGTTGGGCTGCCACTCGCTCTAGACCAAAATCTCGCCCCACTGGGGAAGGGGTGGGGCAAAAGCAAGTAAAAACATCATAAAATTTCCTACTGTTTTGAGTGTGATTTTTTTTTTATTGTACATTTTCTTGATTGCCATAGACCCTTGACTATTTTCCAGAGCTCCTATAAAGTTATTATAGTTGTCAGTTTCTCGTTGTGTTTTGATGTTTCCATGGGAGAGTGAGGCCTTGGAATTTCTTAGTCCTCACATTGTTCTATAAATATTGTTGAGCTTTGTTTTATAATTCAGTTAAGTAACTTAGAAACAGTTTGATTCTTTCAGGTATTCCTTATAAACTTTATTAGGCAGATCCTACTAACATTCAGTCCAGGATTAATTTTTACTTACTACCGAGGCAAGGCATTGTTTATACTCTATCCAATGTCCCATTTATTTTGAAGTTTTCTACTTTAGCTGTTGGAATAGACACTTTATCTAGCTCTGTGTGATATCTGGGTATTGTGCCTTTATGTCTTTTCAGGTTTAAAAAAAATCTTACCTCAGGTACTTTTCTTATGTGCTTATACTGACTAGTCCTCTACTGAACACTTAAAAGAGACACTCTTCATATCTCAAGAGTTCTCTGCCCATCCCTTTCTTCTTAGATACCATGCCTTGGCCATCTCTGACTCCCAGCTTCATCTTCTCAACTCCTATACTCTCAAGTTCTACCTGAGTTCTTCCTTATTATACTACAACCTGAGAACTTTGTCCAGGACATAAGCTTACACCATTGCAGGGCTCACCTCATTGGTTTCCCATCTCTCAATGATCACTATCGTTTGTTGCTTGATGTCTAATGTCTTAAGAGCTGTTGTATATTTTGTTTAGTTCTGAAGTTGCTATAGATAGTAGGGTAAATATGGGCCCTGTTACTCCAGCTTGACTAAAAGCGAGAGTCTCAGAAGAGTTAAAGTTTTCTTTCTTTCTTTCTGCTCTATTTTAATTAGGGTTTATTCCTGTTTTTATTTTATTTTATTTTGCTATTGGAAATAAATGCTGTTAAATTCTAAAAAGTATAGGGGCGCCTGGGTGGCTCAGTCGGTTGGGCGGCCGACTTCCACTCAGGTCATGATCTCACGGTCTGTGAGTTTGAGCCCCGCGTCGGGCTCTATGCTGACGGCTCAGAGCCTGGAGCCTGCTTCTGATTCTGTGTCTCCCTCTCTCTCTCTGCCCTTCCCCTGTTCACGCTGTGCCTCTATGTCTCTCAAAAATAAATAAACATTAAAAAAATTTTTAAATTCTAAAAAGTATAAAAATGCTTCATAAAAAGCATTAAAAATTATAGTTTATTTTCTTTCGTTTCCATCACCAGAACACAATAATTTTTATATCTCTCATTCTAATTTTTGTTTCTCTTTTTTTCCTTGTCTAATTTTATTGGCTCTCTCAGAATTGACCTGCTCCTGACTTTAATGAAAATGTAGGGGCGCCTGCGTGACTCGGTTAAGTGTCCGACTTTGGCTCAGGTCATGATCTTGTAGTCCGTGAGTTCGAGCTCTACGTTGGGCTCTGTGCTGACAGCTCAGAGCCTGGAGCCTGCTTTGGATTCTATGTCTCCCTCTCTCTCTCCTCCTCCCCCACTTGCACTGTCTCTCTCTCAAAAATAAACATAAAAAAAAAGAAAATGTGGATATTGGTGATTTTTGCAGTGAGATTTTTAAAACTTGTTAAAGAAGATGTGGTATATGTGTGTGTGTGTGTACACACACACACAATGGAATATTACTCAGTCATAAAAAGAATGAAATATTGCCATTTGCAATGACATGGGTGTAGCTAGACAGTATTATGCTAAGTTAAGTAAGTAAGTTAGAGAAAGACAAATTCCATAGGATTTCACTCATTTGTGGGATTTAAGAAACAAAACAAACAAACAAAAGGGAAAAAACAAAGGAGAGAGGTAAACCAAGAAACAGACTCTTAACAATAGAGATCAAACTGATGGCTACCAGAGGGGAGTTGGGTAGGGGGATGAGTTAAATATGTGATGGGGCTTAAGGAATGTACTTGTTGTGATGGGCACCAGGTGTTGTATATAAGTGTTGAGTAACTAAATTGTACTCCTGAAACAAAATACTACACTGTATATTAACCAACTGGAATTTAAATAAAAACTAAAAAAAAATAAAAATTTTTATTGTATGTTGAGTATGTAAGTATGTGTGTAATCATGTTAAAAGTTTCATTTTATATACAATTTCTATGAAGAATAGTTTTTGAATCCACTTCAGATAATGACGGAGTAACTGAACTGCATTGGTTCTGAATTGCACTGCTTCTGGTTGTAAAGAAGTACAAAATTAGACAAAATACATGCACAAATTGTTTGGACAGTAGGCACAGTGGGCTTGGCCTTTTAGACAGAAGAAACACATGAGGAAATCTGCACAATTGTCCCAGCTTTGCCTGGGGGCACCTTGTGGGCTATAATGCAGGAGCGAGGCCCAGACAGAGCACAGTTGTATTGCTGTGCTCTCGAAGTAGAGATAAGTCCTTCTGGCTTTTGAGCTTTTCTGCACCTGTGCCAAAAAGGAGCACTGGAAATGTGGATAGTGTGTCCTTTAAGTCACTGGCTGAATGATAATCTGCACATGTATAGAATGAGATTCTGTAAGATCTGGTTAAGGACAGGTGCTAGAGAGCTGTGAGCTGAATTGAATTTCTGGAGGTCTCACAGTTCTGTTAGACATACAAGTCCAGTGGGGAAGTCACTGAACATCATGGCCACTCAACTGGCCCTCCAGAAAGGCCATACTGTAGGATACGACCACTCCAGACGCTAGTCCCACCTTAACAAAGGTTAGAAAAACCCTCCAAAAAAGAATTACTGATGCTATTAAGTTAACTGTGTGCAAAAACAAACCTCTGTATTCTCTAAATGTGAGGCTGAGGTACAGAAGTTATAAGATTAGCTTTGAACATCTTCATATGCCATAAAGTATAGAAGTACTCTAAGATTCATGAAGACATATCAAAATGGCACAGCAGCCAACTTAAAGTGGCTGCCACTGGCCAAGTGATAGACAATTTGAGCATCAAAATAAAGAGTGATAATAATGAATTATAACATATTGAATGAAATAAGAATCAATTAGTTTATACTGATGTAAATAAATATGAGAGGAAGGAAATTTACTTATAGAAGAATGCCAACTTATAGAAGGAATGATTATGTTAGAAAGTCTATAATTGCTACAACTAGTGTGTGAAAGTTTGAGGAAGAAAGGAATATTTTCATAGATTCATGTGTCTTTCTACAAGTTAAGGCACCACCTTAGCCAAATCAAACATCCTCTGTATCTCAATACATACGCCTTCTGCTTTAATGCACTGAGAAGAACACTTCTGTTGTGTAATAGTAAAAAATGCAAAACTTGAATCTAATCATGAAGAAACAGTGGACAAATGGAGGGATATTCTACAAAGTAACTGGCCTGTACTCTTCCAACAATAAGAGACAAGACAACTAAATGCAATGCATGAGGGGGAAAATTAGCTATAAAGGACATTAGAGGAGTAATTATCAGTTTTATTCTTTAGAAAGCACTTTAGTTGCTTTTTGGTGGAAAGACTTTAGGGGAGCAAGAATAGAAAAAAGACCATTAGGATCCTATAAAGTAGCTCAAACTAGACATGGTTGGAGTCCAGATGGGATTTTTAGCAGTATATTTGGTAAGAAGTTGTGAAATGTAGAATGTATTTTGGAAACACATCTACTGATGGATTGAATGTTGAGTGTGAAGGTAAAAGAAGGAATTAAGGAAAATCCCTAGGTTATTATTGACCTGAAGAATTGGATGGGTGGTGCTGTTTAATGATAAGGTAAAGGCTTGGAGAATATGGATTTTGGGGAATGGAGGTCTCACCTAGAAATATAAACTTAAAAGTCAATAGTTGGACATAATTGAAACTATGTGGCCAGATAAAATCTTGGAGAAGGTGCAGTTAGAGAAGAAAAGAAAATTAAGCAGGCCAAAAACAATTCGAGGTCAGGTAGAGGAGGAAGAGCCAGCAAAGGAAATCAGAAAGAATGGATGGTGAGTTTAAAAAAGATGGTGAGTTTAAAGTAAAAAAGAGGGGTGGCGTTCCAGAAGCTTTAGGAAGAAAGTATTTCAAGATAAGGGAAATAGGAGCCATGGGGAAAAAAAGCCTGGTAGGAGGTTCAGCAAACAAGTGAAAAAGTAGAGCAAATGACTCATTTATGACCCTGACAAGGTCCATATCTGTAGAGCCTTGGGGGGAAAAACCTGGTTAGAGGAGGTTTGGCAAAAAGTGAAAAAGTAGGGCAAATGAGTACAAATTTTAAAAAGATTTTGCTGTAAAGGAAAACCAGAAGAATTGTTTGGTAACTAGAGTGGGGGGAGGAAAGGAGGGAAGGAAGGAGGAACGGAGAAATTTGATAGTACTAATACACGTTTGTGTGTTGAGAATTATCTAGATAGGAAGAAATTGATGGAGGGACTACTTGATGCAGTTTAGTGTAGAGAAAAAGGAATATTATGTGTATACAGAAGGAGGAATATTGGTAGAATTTGTAATGAGAAAATGAGAACATTTCTTTTCCAAATATACTTATTTTGCATATGAAATTATAGTTGTTCTTCACCTGAGTGTTAGGGGAGAGAGCGGTGTAGATATGAAGAAAGTGAGAATGGGAAATGGCTGACTTGGGAGAATTTGAGAAATACGGTAATAATTGTAGTATGAATCCAGTCAGCGTTGTTAAATGATTTTCTCCTGCAAGGTTCAGCAGGTGTGTGAACTAAAGAGATTATTTAGTTTGACCAGAGTATGACTTTTTTTTTTAACGTTTATTTATTTTTGAGAGACATAGAGACAGAGAGTGAGCAGGGGAAGGACAGAGAGAGAGGGAGACACAGAATCCAAAGCAGGCTCCAGGCTTTGAGCTGTCAGCACAGAGCCTGACGCGGGGCTCGAACTCACAGACCGTGAGATCATGACCTGAGCCGAAGTCGGCCGCTTAACCAACTGAGCCACCCAGGCGCCCCCAGAGTATGACTTTTACCAGGCAAGAATTATGGACTTCTTAATTCTTTTCTTTTCTTAAAGGAAAGAGAAGCAAGGGGCTTAAAAAAGACCATTTTAGTGCTAGACCATGGACTGTAGGTTGACTAAGAAAAGTGATAAGGGTGTAGGGTAGTGAAAAAGTTAAGTTATTGAACTGGCATTCATAATAGCCAAAGAAATTGAAACAATACAGATGTCCATCAATTGAACAGATAAATAAGACATGCCATATCCATAAAATGAAATATTATTTAGCAAATAAACTACTGATATATGCTACAACATGGGTGAACTGTGAAAACATTATGCTAAGTGAAGAAGCCAGTCACCAAAGACCACAATTGTATTATTACAATACATTTCAGAACATATTATTCCATTTATATGCAATGTCCAGAAAAGGCAAATATAATAGAAATTATATTAGTTTCCTAGGCCTATGTACAGTGAGGGGAAGCAGGAGGCGAGGACGAGATATGCTAATGGTTACAGGGTTTCTTATTAGAGTAATGAAAAAATTCTGAAATTATGGTGATGGTTGCACAACTCTGCAAATATACTAAAACCCACTAGATTGTAAACTTTAAATGGGTATGATATATGCATTATATCTCAATAAAGTTACTGTTTTTTTAAAATGTGAAATAAATATTTTAGGCTTGTATACAAAAACTGAAAGAATTCATCATCAGGAGCCACACCCTATAGGAAATGTTAAAGGAAATCATTAAGGCAAAAGGAAAATGATACAAGATGGAAATAAGAATTATAAAAAGGAATGAAGAGAACTACGAATTGAAGAATTCAGGTAAGCATATATTTTTCCTATTTTTCATGTCTCATTAAAGATAAGTGAACAGAAATAACAATAATATGTTGTACATTTAAAAATATATGTAAGTAAAATGTATAACAATAATACCAACAGGCATGGAATGGAGAGATAGAAATATACTATTATAAAGTTCTCATACATGAAGTGGTATAATATCACTTGAAGGTAGTTGGTAACAAGTTAAAGAGTTAAACTGTAAGCCCTAACAAAGCCACCAAAATAACAAAAACAAATATTTATAGAAAATCAAATGAGATAAAATGGAATGACAGAGAACACTGAATTCAAGAGAAGGCAGAAGAAAAGAGGGAAAATGGAACAAAGAACACAGAAAATGAATAGCAGGATGATAAACTTAAACCCAACCATATCAATAATAATCCCATAAAAAAGCTGAGGTTGTGTGATTGAAAAAGCAAGATTGAATTGTATGCTGCTTATAAGAAACAAATTTTAAATATAAAGACACAAATCTATTTAGATAGAAAAAGATATGCCATGCTAATCCTAAGAAAAAGAAAGCTGCAGTGGCCACATTAATATTAGATTAAGATTTCAGAACAAAGAGTATGACCAGAGATGAAAGTCATTTCACAGTGATAAATGAGTTAATTAATCAAGAGAACATAACACCATAATTTATGCTTCTAATAACACAGCTTCAAAATAAGTAAAAAAGGACTGAAGGAAAAATAAATATGTTATATGCAGAGATTTTAGTAACCATTTCTCAGTAATTGATAGAATAACCAAGAGAAAGTCAATAAAATATAAAAGCCTTAAACAACGCTACCAATTAATATAAATGACATTTATAGGAACATTTCACCCATCAACAGCAGAATACATATTTTCTTCAAGTGCACATGAAAGATTTACCAAGATAGAAAATATTCTGTCATAATGCAAATCTCAATAAATTTAAAAGAATTCAAGTTATAAAAAATATGTTCTCTGATCACAATAGAATTAAATTAGAAATTAAATTACAGAAATACATCTGGAAAAGCACTAAATATTTGGAAACAAAATAACACCTTTCTTTTTTTTTAACTTTTTATTGTCAAATTGGTTTCCATACAACACCTAGTGCTCATCCCAAGCTGTGCCCTGCTCAGTGCCCATCACCCACTCTCCCTCCTCCCATATCCTCCTCAACCCTCGGTTTGTTCTTAGTATTTAAGAATCTCTTATGTTTGGTCTTCTTCCCTCTCTGTGTCTTTTTTCTTTCCCCTCTTCCCCTCCCCCCTGGTTTTCTGTTAAGTCTCGCAAAGTCCACCTATGCGAAAATAACACATTTGTAAAAAATTCATCAGTAAAAGGAAAAATCAAAAGAGAAATTAAAAAGTATTTTGAACTGAGCTGCAGAATATATTCTGAATGAAAATTAGAATAAAATTTGTGGTGTTTAGGGTGAGAGAAACATATAGTACTAACCAGGTATATGCAAAAAGACTCAAATCAACAACTTCACCTTGAGAAGAGCAAATAAAATTAAAACTAAGCAGAAGGTAGGAAATAATCAATATTTTCTATAAAATAGAAAACCTAAATACAGTAGAGAAAATCGATAATTCCAAAAGCTGTTGCTTTGAGACATTCAAAAAAATTGATAAACTCTAGCCAGACTGATCAGGAAAATTAGAGGATTGAAATTATCAATATAAAGAATGAGAGAGATGATGACACCACCAATGCTACAGATAACAAAAAAATAATAAGAGGCTATTATGAATAGCTCTATACTGATAAACAACTTAGATGAAAATGCCAAATTCCTTGAAAAACACAAATCACCAAGGCTCACTTAAGAAGAACTGAACAGCCTAGTAGCCCTATATCTATAAAGGAAATGGAATTTTTAGTCAAAGACTTTCCCACAAAGAAATCTCCAAGCCCAGGTGTCTTCAGTGGTTAATTCTACCAAACACTTAAGAAAGAAGTAATACCAATTTTGCAGAAACTCTTTTATAGTAAAATTGAAGAGGAAGGAATATTTACCAACTTGTTGCATGAGGCCAGCACAACCTTGATGCCAAAACCAAAGACATTACGAGGACTGAAAGTACAGACAAATATCCCTCATGAGCATAGATAGAAAACTTTCAAATAAAATTTTAGCAAATTGAAACAAAAAATGTACGGAAAGGATAATACATCATGGCCAAGTGTGGTTATCCCAGGAATGCAAAGTTGGCTTAACATTTGAAAAATCAACTGATGTAATTGTAATTCATCGAATTAACAAACTAAAAAAGAAAAACAATATGATCATCTCAATAGATGTAGAAAAAAAGCATTTGACAAAATACAAGGTGCATTCCTGATGTTAAAATTTCAGCAAACTAAGAATTCCTCCAGCTGATAAAGGGCATCAATGAAAACCCCACAGTTAAGATCATAATTAGTGATGAAAGACTAGATGCCTATTTGCTAAGATTAATAACAATGCAAAGATATCTACTCTTAGAACTTCTATTTAGCATTGTACTAGAGGTTCTAGCCAGTGCTATGAGGCAAGAAAAAGAAATAAAAGGCATTTAGTTAGAAATAAAGAAGGAAAATTGTTTTTAATTACAGATGACATGTAGCAATGTGGATGGAACTTGGAGGGTATTATGCTAAGTGAAATAAGTCAGTCAGAGAAAGACAGATACCATATGTTTCCACGCATAGGTGGATTTTGAGAGACTTAGCAGAAAACCATGGGGAAGGGGAAAAGGGGAAAGAAAAAAAAAGCCACAGATAGAGAGGGAGACAAAACATAAGAGACTCTTAAGTACTAAGAACAAACTGAGGGTTGATAGGGGGTATGGGAGAGAGGAGAGTGGGTGACGGTCATTGAGGAGGGCACTTGTTGGGATCAGCACTGGGTGTCGAATGGAAACCACTCTGACAATAAATAATTTAAAAAAAAACTTGTGGAAAAAAAGAAATAAAATATAAAAATTCTTGTGGAAATATACAGGACCAGAATAGCCAAAACAACTTTCCAAAAGAATAAAGTTTGAGGATTAATACTAAATGACTTTAAGATTTAATTATAAAGCTACAGAAATTAGGACAATGTGATGTTAGTATAAATATAGGCAAATAGATCAACAGAACAGAATTGAGAATTTAGACATAGACCCACTCATGTATGCACAGCCAATTTTCAACAAAGGGAAAAGTTTTCCAACAAATGGTGCTGGAATAATTGGTTAATATGCAAGAAAATGAATTTCAGTCCTACCTCATATCATATACAAAAACTATTCAAAATGGATCACAGATCAAATGTAAAGTCTAAAACTAGAAAATTTGTAGAAAACCCATGAACATGAGTCAGACGAATATTTCTTAGATACAGTTCCAAAAGTATGATCTATACAAGACAAAGTGGATAAATTGTACTTAATCAAAAATTTAAAACTTCTGCCTTCTGAAAGACAATGTTAAGAGAATACAAATCACGTAGTGGTAGAAAATGTTTGCATATCATCTATTTGGAAAAGAACTCATACCCAGAATATATAAAGAACTCTTAAGACTCAATTATAAGAAAGCAAGCAACTCAATTCCCCCCCGCCCCCAAACAACCTAATTTTAAAAAGAGGAAAGGATTTAAACACACTTCACCAGAGAATTGATGAAGCACAGGAATGTTTGTGTCCCAAGGGCTTTACCTTATTGTAGCATACATTGAAAGTCCTGGAACTTTCAGAGTTTGTCTCTATTACTATTGCTGCGTAACAAATTAACCTAAAACTTAGCCAGTTACAACAGCACATATTTATTATCCATGGTATCTATGGGTCAGGAATCCACACATAACTTAGCTGGGCCCTCTGCCTAATGGTCTCTCATAAGGTCAAAATCAAGCCAAGAGTCTTCTGTGTCATCCAAAGTTTCAACTTCGGACCTGATTCCAAGCTCACTCAATGGTTGCTGGCAGAATTCAATTCATCAGGCTGTTTTGGACTGAAAGCTTTAGTTCTCCCACTAGTTGTATGCCACAGGCCACCTTCGGTACCTCACCATGTGGGTCTCTCCAACATGATAGCTTAATTCATAAAAGTGTGCACTTATTAAGAAGGCAATAGAGTCGGCTAGCAAAATGGAAGTAATAATCTTTTGTCCCCTAATCATGGAAGGTGATACTCCTCAATGCTGCCATAATCTATTGGTCAGAAGCAAGGTACCCAGGAGGAGATATACAATGCCATGAATATCAGGAGGCAGGGCTCAAAAGGAGCCATCTAAGAGGCTGCCTACCACACTAGCCTCGGGAAATCCAGTGCTAGGTCAGTTTATTTTTAATTCCTGAAATCCAAGGACTTAGAGTATTTCCTTCTAATCATTTTAACCATGCTATTTCCAATAAATTCCTTGAGCTAATGATAGATAATTCTATGTGTAAGTAGGTTCCTTGCCTATTTCTACTCAGCACCCAGTCTGGTTTCATACTATCTGAGCCACAATGGGTGTCTGTAGACCTATGTGCCTTCCTTTCTGTGTGCCTTTACTTCCTTCTGGAATGATTGTTCTTTATCCATTGCAGAAACTCTTACTTATCTTTCAAGATTTAGCTTATGAACATCTTTTTAAAAAATTCTTCCACTTTGCACCCTACACACACATACCATACTACATTTTACAGGCTGAGTGAGGTTTCATTTGCTTATTTTACCATTTATTATGAGGCTTACGTGTGCCGGACACATACTAGGTTGCACTCAACAAATGTTTGTAGTATCAGCAGATAAATAAATGGTGATAAATAGGGTGTAATGAGTTTAAATAGGATTAAATAGGATTGAATCCATTAAATCAATTAAATAGGATTGAATCAGAGCAGAGAACAAGGGAGTGCCTCTCCATCTTGCTGAAAAGTTCTGCTTGCTAAGTGCAGTCATACCAGCCAGTCGCTTATATGAGATGTTCCTTAACTGGTGATCTGCTTCTGTGGGAATTAGAACTGTAGCTTTTCATGAAGATTCATTCAAGTTCCCCAGAGGCTAAAGATCATGACATAATTTTGTCCCCATGTATGTTAGAGCTTTGTGGGCTTTCAGTAAATATTAAGCAACAGCAGGATCTCCTAGATGCCTCATTCTCTTGAGCTGAGTCCAAGAAGACTCCGTTTGGGTCCTTGGAAACCCCAAAATAACTCAGTTAATTTAGGGTGGCCATATTTTCCTGGGCTGACTGAAGCCAGTGCTGCTGTACTGAATAAACAGGGGAACGGAGATGGAAACTAAAAATAGCATGCCAAATCACTCTGGCTAAGAATAGGCTCCAAAAGCACTGTGGTGAGGTGTTCTGTTCCTAAAGCAACAGCCACTCACTGGTGAACAAGCAAATCACTTAAGACTTTGATTTCCTCAAAGAACAGGAGTCTCATGGAGAGGGTAAAGAGACTCTTTTTTTGTTGTTTCAGTTACGCTTAGAGTCTCATCAGTGTTAATAACAGCCAGATGTGCAGTGAGCTCAGGGTGTTATGTGCATTCTGCAATTTTTTACATACCCTAGTCCTGTTGTTTTTCCACTTTCTGTTAGACATGTGACTTTCCCTGAGGCTCTCAGACAGTCATTCAGGCACATACTTCCAGAAGCCAGTTATTGACCACCCTGAAATTTTCACTGTTATGTGCAAATGCTGCTTATGCTAAATTTCTCCAGCTCAAATCCAGGACAGAAGAGATGCATTTTCGAGCCTCCTACATCTGCCTTTAGGGCAGCTGCCTTCCTGTGGGGCGGGTCACAGTGCCTCAGGATACAGCATAAATGCAGCAAACTTTTGACTTTGGTGATTTTCACCTCTCTTTTATCATTATGGTTGTAGAAAACTGGATAAATCCCCAAATTCTGTAGTTCTCCTTTGTGGTCAGAGAAATCATCTGTAGCTACTATAGAGATTGCCTGTTCTCATCCCTGCTATTCCTGAATCATCATTCAGGCTCTACCTCTGGGGAAGTAAGGTAGATATGATGAGCATTTTCTAGAATTGAATTTTGAAGATTTGGTCTGATCAATCTCTCTGGTCCATTTTGAGGAAAATAAAAGGTACTGATACCATGCTTTCAAACATTTTCTGTTGTCCAGTAATTGATGCAGCATTCATTCAACAAAAATATATAAAATACATGCTCTGTGGAAGGCAGCAAGAATCATCTAGATTTTTTTTCCTCTCTCCTGATCTCAGTGAAATGTTGGGGCTTTCTTTTCCACCTTTTTCCCTCTTTGGTTGCTTCCACCTGTCCTCCCTTTGGGAGATTTCTTTTGCTTTGCTTTTGCCTAATGAAGTCCTCTCACTTTTCAGGAGGTCACTGATTCTTACTTTCTTAGCTATTTAGCCTTACAGAGAGAGGTTCCTTTTTTAAAAAAAAAACACAAGAGACATTTATTTGGAAGTCCAAGATCAAGGAATCATTAGATTCTGGTGAGAACCCTCTTCCAGGTTATGGATGCCTTTTTGCTGTATTCTCATGTGGCAGAGAGAGAGAGTATTCCGGTCTCTTCCTCTTCTTAGAAGGACACTAACCTCATCATGGGGCACAATTTCCTGATGGTATCTATACCAAGTTACTTCCCAAAGCACACCCCCTTCCAAATACCATCGCAATGGAATTAGGGCGTCAGCATATAAATTTTGGGGGACACTTTCAGTCCATAGCATTCTACCCCTGCCTCTCACCCTACAAGTCACATCTTTTTTGCCTGCAAAATACATTCATTCAATTCCAACAGCCCCACACATCTTAACTTGTTTCAGCATCCACTCTAAGTATCAATTCCAAAGTTTCAAGTGACCATCATCTAAATCAGATCTGGGTGATTTGTAGTGAGGCTAGCCCAGCTCCCAAGTCTTCAGTTGGAGTCCATTTGGCCTTTTAACAGAAACTGTGGCCCTGATCATTTCGGAATTGCCTTGAGTCCATTCTTCTTGAAGAACATCACAAGTTACAGCAGAACAGAATAGATATCATAGGGTCTGCAGAATCTGAGTCCCACAGCCTTTCTTGGGTCCATCGAATCTCCACCCCCTTCAATTCAAACTGGCAGGACACAGAGTTTTCTAAACTGCCTTCTGATTCCCTCTTTCTAACAGCATCCCTCTTCCCACTGCCCTTCTGCAAGTTCTCTGCAGAGAATATATACACACATACACATATATATTGTACACACATAAACATACAACCCAAGTTGCCATGTATATTTTCATACCTTAGAAAGACATCTAGACAGACATGTTGGCTGAAACCGTACCAAGGAAAGATTCAGGCTCTCCTCTGATTTCATTTCCTCTAGTTTATACAACCAGATGGTCTTTTTATCTTTATACATTTTGTCCCTCTGATTTTCCTCTTCTTCAAAATTGAGCTCACTATTCTGGGTCTTTTGCCTCTCCATGTAAACTTTAGAATCAGTTTATTGATACCTGTAAAATAACCTGCTGGGATTTTTTATTGGAATTGCATTGAATCCACAGATAGAGTGGAACTTATATCTTGATAATATTGTCTTCTTTTCTTTGAAAATGGAATATCTGTTTAGGTTTTTTATATCATTTACCAGATTTTGTTAGTTTTCCTCATATAGATGGTACATAGGAAAGCAATGGACTTTTGCATATTAAGCTTATATCCTAAAACCTTGATATGATTGCTTATTCTAGTTTTGTCAGTTGTTTTGGTTTTTCTACATAAACATTCATGTCATCTGTGAACAAAAGTAGTCTGGTTTCTTCCTTCCCATACTACCTTTCATTTCCTTTTTGTGTCTTCTTACATTAGCTAGGACTTCCCAGACCTTTGTTTTTGTCACTAAACACTTGTTTTTCTGAAAATTCAAGCTGATTTTGTTAATTTTTCAAATATTCCATGTGTACATGTTGGATATGAGAACAGTCACTTTGAATCAAGGTGTCTTTTTTTTAAAACCATTTTTAACTTGTTTTCATTTTTTAATTGCAGTGAAGATAACGTACAGTGTTATATTCATTTAAAGTGTACAACATAATGATTCAACAATTCCATATATTACTCAGTGCTCATCAAGATAAGTGCACTCTTTTTTTTTAATGTTTATTTATTTTTGAGAGAAAGAGAGCACACGCCAAAGCAGGGGTAGGAGCAGAGAGAGAGGAAGACAGTGGATCCAAAGCAGGCTCTGCACTGACGGCAGAGAGCCCCATGCAAGGCTCTAACTCACAAGTTGTGAGATCATGACCTGAGCTGAAGTTGGACGCTTAACTGACTGAACCACCCAGGTGCCCCAAGCTAAGTGTACTCTTTTTTTTTTTTTAATTTATTATTTTTTTAATTTTATAATAGTTTATTTTCAAATTGGTTTACATATAACACCCAGTGTTCATCCCAACATGTGCCCTCTTTAATGCCCGTCACCCCCTCTCCCCCCTCCCTCACTCCCCTCACCCCCCTCACTCTCAGTTTGTTCTTAGTTTTTGAGAGTCTCTTATGTTTTATCTCCCTCCCTCTCTGTGTCTTTTTTTCCTTTCCCCTCCTCCCCTCCCCCTGGTTTTTGCTCAGTCTCACAAAGTCCACCTATTCGTGGAAACATATGGTATCTGTCTTTTTCTGACTGACTTATTTCACTTAACATAATACCCTCCAGTTCCATCCATGTTGCTACACATGGCCAGATTTCATTTTTTCTCATCACTACGTAGTAGTCCATTGTATATATGTGCCACATCTTCTTTATCCATTCATCAGTTGATGGGCACTTGGTCTCTTTCCATGATTTGGCTATTGTTGAAAGTGCTGCTATGAACATTGGGGTACACGTGGCCCTATGCATCAGCACTCCTGTGTCTCTTGGGTAGATTCCTAGCAGTGCTATTGCTGGGTCATAGGGTAGCTCTATTTTCATTGTTTTGAGGAACCTCCACACCGTTTTCCAGAGTGGCTGCACCAGTTTGCATTCCCACCAACAGTGTAGGAGGGTGCCTGCTTCTCCACATCCCCGCCAGCATCTATAGTTTCCTGATTTATTCATTTTAGCCACTCTGACTGGTGTGAGGTGGTATCTCAGTGTGGTTTTGATTTGTGTTTCCCTGATGATGAGTGACTTTGAGCATCGTTTCATGTGTCTGTTGGCCATCTGAATGTCCTCTTTGGAGAAGTGTCTATTCATTTCTTCCGCCCATTTCTTCACTGGTAGAAGGTGTTTTCGGGTGTGGAGTTTGGTAAGTTCTTTATAGATTTTAGATACTAGTCCTTTATCTGATATGTCATTTGCGATGATCTTTTCCCATTCCGTTGGTTGCCTATCCGTTTTGTTGGTTGTTTCTTTTGCCGTGCAGAAGCTTTTTATCTTGATGAGGTCCCAGTAGTTCATCTTTGCTTTTAATTCCCTTGCTTTGGAGACTTGTCGAGTAAGAAATTGGTGCGTCTTAGGTCAAAGAGGCTTTTTCCTGCTTTCTCCTTTAGGATTTTGACGGTTTCCTGTCTCACCTTCAAATCTTTTATCCATTTAGAATTTATTTTTGTGAGTGGTGTAAGAAAGTGGTCTAGTTTCATTCTTTTGCATGTTGCTGTCCAATTCTCCCAGCACCATTTATTAAAGAGGCTGTCTTTTTTCCATTGGATACACTTTCCTGCTTTGTCAAAGATTAGTTGGTCAAATACTTGCGGGTCCATTTCTGAGTTTTCTATTCTATTCCATTGGTCTATGTGTCTGTTTTTGTGCCAATACCATACAGTCTTGATGACTACCGCTTTGTAGTAGAGGTTAAAGTCTGGGATCGTGATGCCTCTTGCCTTGGTTTTATTCTTCAGTATTACTTTGGCTATTCGAGGTCTTTTGTGGTTCCATACAAATTTTAGGATTGTTTGCTCTAGTTTTGAGAAGAATGCTGGTGCAATTTTGATTGGGATTGCATTGAATGTGTAGATTGCTTTGGGTAGTATTGCCATTTTAATGATATTTATTCTTCCAATCCATGAGCATGGGATGTTTTTCCATTTCCTTGTGTCTTCCTCAATTTCCTTCATAAGTTGTTTATAGTTTTCAGTGTAGAGGTCTTTCACATCTTTGGTTAGGTTTATTCCTAAGTATTTTATGGTTTTTGGTGCAATTGTGAAAGGGATTAGCTTCTTTATTTCTCTTTCTGCTGCTTCATTGTTGGTGTATAGAAATGCCACCGATTTCTGTACATTGATTTTGTACCCTGAAACTTTGCTGAAATCATGAATCAGTTCTATCAGGCTTTTGGTGGATTCTGTCAGGTTTTCCATGTAAAGTATCATGTCATCTGCAAAAAGTGAAAGTTTGATTTCCTCCTTGCCAATCTTGATGCCTCTTATTTTGTTTTGTTGTCTGCTGATGCTAAGACTTCCAACACTAAGTTAAATAGCAGTGGCGAGAGCAGACACCCCTGTCGTGTTCCTGATCTCAAGGGGAAGGCTCTCAATTTTTCCCCATTGAGGATGATATTAGCTGTGGGCTTTTCATATATGGCTTTTATGATGTTTAAGTATGTTCCTTCTATCCCGACTTTCTCGAGAGTTTTTATTAAGAAAGGGTGCTGTATTTTGTCAAATGCTTTTTCTGCATCTATTGACAGGATCATATGGTTCTTATCTTTTCTTTTGTTAATGTGATTTATCACATTGATTGATTTGTGAATATTGAACCAGCCCTGCAACCCAGGGATGAATCCTACTTGATCATGGTGGATAATTCTCCTTATATGCTGTTGGATTCGATTTGCTAGTATCTTATTGAAAATTTTTGCATCCATGTTCATCAGGGATATTGGCCTGTAATTTTCTTTCTTTGCTGGGTCTCTATCTGGTTTGGGAATCAAAGTGATGCTGGCTTTATAGAATGAGTCCGGGAGTTTTCCTTCCATTTCAGTTTTTTGGAACAGCTTGAGGAGGATAGGAATTAACTCTGTTTTAAATGTCTGGTAAAATTCCGTAGGAAAGCCATCTGCTCCAGGGCTTTTATTTGTTGGGAGGTTTTTGATAATTGATTCTATTTCTTCACTAGTTATGGGTCTGTTCAAATTTTCTATTTCTTCCAGTTTGAGTTTTGGTAGCGTGTGTCTATTTAGAAATTTGTCCATTTCTTCCACCCTGCCGAGTTTGGTGGAATATAATTTTTCATAGTATTTTCTGATGATTGCTTGTATTTCTGAGGGATTGGTTGTAATTACTCCCTTTTCATTCACAATTTTATCTATTTGAGTTCTCTCTCTTTTCTTTTTGAGAAGCCTGGCTAGAGGTTTGTCTATTTTGTTTATTTTTTTAAAGAATCAGCTTTTGATTTCATTGATCTGTTCCACTACCTTTTCTGTTTCCATATGATTAATTTGTGCCCTGATCTTTGTTATTTCTCTCTTTCTGCTGGGCTTGGGTTGTTTTAGTTGTTCTGCTTCTAGTTCTTTTAGGCGTGCTGTTAGAATTTGTGTTACTGATTTTTCTTGTTTCTTGAGGTGGACCTGGATTGCAATATATTTCCCTCTCAGGACTGCCTTTGCCACATCCCAGAGCGTTTGGATTGTTGTATTTTCATTTTCATGAAATGTTTCCATGAAAAACATGGAAACATTTCATTTTTGTTTCCATGTATTTTTTAATTTCTTCTCTGATTGCTTGGTTGACCCATTCATCTTTTAGTAGGTTATTTCTTAGTCTCCATGTTTTTGGATATTTTCCAGGCTTTCTCCTGTGGTTGATTTCAAGTTTCAAAGCATTGTGGTCTGACAGTGTGCACGGTATGATCTCAATTCTTTTATATTTATTCAGAGCTTCCCTGTGCCCCAGAATGTGGTCTATCTTGGAAAATGTACCGTGTGCTGTTGAGAAGAATGTAAATTCCTTTGCTTCTGGGTGAAGGACCCTGAAGATGTCTGTTAGGCCCATCTGTTCTAATGTGTCATTCAGGGCCATTGTTTCTGTGGTGATTTTCTGTTTTGTGGATCTATCCAATGCTGAGAGTGGAGTGTTAAGGTCTCCTACTATTGGGACATTTTTATCGATGATGTTGCTAATGTTTGTAGTTAGTTGTTTTACAAAGTTGGGTGCCCCCGAATTCGGCGCGTAGATATTTATAATTATTAGCTCTTCCTGCTGGATGGTCCCTGAGACTATTGTATAATGTCCTTCTTCATCTCTTATTACATCGTTCATTTTAAAGTCTAATTCGTCGGATATAAGTGTGGCTACTCCGGCTTTCTTCTGACTTCCAGTAGCATGGTAGATAGTTCTCCATCCCCTCACTTTCAATCTGAAGGTGTCCTCAGGTTTAAGATGGGTTTCTTGAAGACAGCAAATAGATGGGTCTTGTTTTTTAATCCATTCTGTTACCCTGTGTCTTTCGATTGGTGCATTTAGTCCATTTACATTCAGTGTTAATATTGAAAAATATGGGCTTACAGTCACTGTATTATCTGTAAGTTTCATGTTTGTAAGGCTGTCTCTGGTAGTTTGTGTTCTTTGCAACCTTTCCTTCATAGAGTGCCCCTCAGGATCTCTTGCAGTGCTGGCTTATTTGTGATAAATTCTTTCAGTTTTTGTCTGTTGGGAAAAACCTTGATCTCTCCTTCTATTCTGAATGACAGGCGAGCTGGATACAGAATTCTTGGTTGCATGTCCTTCTTGCTCATCACATTGAAGATGTCCTGCCATTCCTTTCTGGCTTGCCAAGTTTCTGTAGATAAGTCTGCTACAACCCTTATGTGTCTGCCTTTGTATGTTAAGGTCCTTTTGTCCCTAGCTGCTTTCAGGATTCTCTCCCTATCTTTGTATTTCGCCAGCTTCACTATGATGTGCCGTGTAGAAGGTCTATTCAAGTTACGTCTGAGGGGAGTTCTCTGCGCCTCTTGGATTTCCATGCCCGTTTCCTTCTTCATGTTGGGGAAGTTCTCAGCAATGATTTGTTCAAGAACCCCTTCGACTCCTTTCTCTCTCTCTTCTTCCTCTGGAACTCCTATGATACGGATATTGTTTCTTTTGAGTGCATCGCTCAGCTCTCGAATTCTCCTTTCCTGTTCCTGGATCAGCTTCTCTCTCTTTTTATCTGCTTCCTCTTTTTCCATGATTTTATCCTCTAATGCACTAACTCTTTCCTCTGCCTCTTCAATCCGTGGTGTGGCTGCTTCCAGTTTGCCTTGTGTTTCTTCCAAGGTCTTTTTTAATTCTTCCTGACCATTTTTAAGGTCTTTGAACTCTGCCGCGCGGGACCGCTTGCACTCATCTATGCTTTTTTCAAGCCCAGAGATTATTTTTCTGATTAGCATTCTGTATTCATGTTCTGTTATGTTGCTTAAATCTATTTTCATTAATTCTTGAGCTGTCACTGCTTCTTGTAGATTCTTTTGAGGAGAATTCTTCCGTTTTGTCATTTTGGCTAGATGTGTTTTGGATTGTTTCTTGAAGTTACCCTGGAAAGGAAAACAGACTGACAGACAAACAGAAAACAGAAATACTCAAACGTACCAACAACGATACAGACAAGCAGTTCACAACAGAAAAAGGAATAACAAATGACTCTCTGAGGGCAATGTCCTGAAGTACCAGCTACACGTTAAGGACAGGTTATGTAGTGTGCTGGTGGCAGAGCGTGTATAGAAAGAATAATGATAGGTACGAGGAGAAGGAGGAAATGGACATTGCTCAGGTAGAGAGACTAAAGGGCTTAATCCAGACTGAGAGAAATCAGAATAAGGACGGGTGCAAGGAAAAAGGAATAAAGATTAATGTTTTCTAGATGAACTTATGCGGTCCGGTTATTCCAGAAAGAGGGATAGGTAAGTACAGAAGGAGGTGCAGAACATGCCTTGAGAGAGTGGGTTAAAAAAAAATGTTTAAGCCAGTCAGTACTCTGGATAACCAGCTCAGGGATGGGGATCGGTAGGAATGAGAAAGGGAGGGATAAATTTAAAAAAGGAAAAATGACCTGGAGTTACTCCAGGCATCAGTCTCCACTTGGCATCAGTCGCTCCTGCCGATAGATGGGGAGGGGCGTGGTTTGGTGTAGGCGGTCCCACCTCCATTGCCGCAGGGATGGCTTTTGGGGTGACTTCCCAGGCTTGTGAGACAACAATGGCGTCTCTCCAGTCCCTAGCCACCAGTCCTGGAGTCTTTCTTTGCCCCTTTATTTCTGTCCTCACTCCACCACAGGCGCTGGCCTAGTGCGGTTCACTGGGCAGTTATGCGGCCGCCTGCTACACCCGATTTTGCTGTAATTGTGCCAGGGTTAGAAGTGCTCTGCAGGCGGCGGTGCCTCGGGCTGACTGGGTCCCTGCTGCCAGTCCCGGCGGCGCGGGCGTCCCGGCGCGGGACAAGGGTGTCGCGGTCCGGCAGCGCGAGGTGAGTGCTGCTGTTTGCTACCTAACTTCTCTTCAAACGCCCTGCATTTAGGGGCTGGATGGTAGTGGTCTCACCCGCTCTGGCCCTCTCATTCAGATGTTGTTTGATCGGCACTTTCCCAGCTATCTCCAAAGACACTCACCCTCCCCTCAGCTCAACTTCCTGAGTTCGTTTGACTCACGGTTTAGCTGGGCCATGTCTGTTTTTGCCTTCGTTCCTTGTAGCTGCAGCACATTTTCCCCCCGATTCTTGGAGTTGAGAGAGACTTTGGTTTCAGTCGTCCCCGTTTAAAGGGCAAGCGAAATACTGGAGCCCCCTACTGCTCCGCCATGATGGCCCTCCTCCAAGTGTACTCTTAATCCTCTTCACCTATTTCACCCATCCCTCCACCCATCTCCTCTCTTGGTAACCAACTGTTTGTTCTTTATAGTTAAGAGTCTGTTTTTTGGTTTGTCTCTTGTGTTTTCTTTGTTCATTTGTTTTGTTTCTTAAATTCCACATATGAGTGAAATCATATATATTTGTCTTTCTCTGATGGACTTATTTTGATTAGCATTATACTCTCTAAATTCATCCATGTTGTGGCAAATGGCAAGATTTCATCTTTTTAAGGCTGAATAATATTCCATTATATATATATGTATGTATATATATATATGTATGTATGTATATAAACATATGTATGTATATATATATATGTATATATCTTCTTTATTCATCTATTGATGGACTTTTAGTTTGCTTCCATAATTTGGCCCTTGTAAATAAGGCTGCTATAAACATAGGGAAGCATGTGTCCCTTTGAATTGGTGTTTTTTTTTAATTGTTTTTGGCATTTATTTATTTTTGAGAGAGAGAGAGAGAGAGAGAGAGAGAGAGAGAGAGAGAGAGAGAGACAGAGCATGAGCAGGGGAAGGGCAAAGAGAGAGGGAGACACAGAATCTGAAGCAGGCTCCAGGCTCTGAGCTGTCAGCACAGAGCCTGACGCGGGGTCCGAACCCATGAGCAAGATCATGACTGAGCCGAAGTCGGATGCTCAACCAACTGAGCCACCCAGGCTCCCCTGAATTAGTGTTTTTGTATTCTTTGGGTAAATACCCAGTAGTGCAATTTCTGGATCATAAGATAGATCTGTTTTTAACTTTTTGAGGAAACTCCCTGTTTTCTATACTGGCTATGCCAGTTTGCATCCCCACCAACAGTACAAGAGTGTTCCTTTTTTTTCACATCCTTTCCAACACTTGTTTCTTGTGTTTTTGATTTTAGCCATTCTGACGGGTGTGAGGTGACATCTCATTGTAGTTTTGATTTGTATTTCCCTGATGATGAGTGATGTTGAGCATCTTTTCATGTGTCTGTTGGCCACCTGGAAGTCATGTCTGGAGAAATGGCTGTTCATATCTTCTGTTTTTGAATTGGATTGTTTGTTTTTTTCGGTGTTGAGTTGCATAAGTTCTTTATATATTTTGGATACTAGCCCTTTATCAGGTATATGATATCAGGTATCAGATATTTGCAAATATCTTCTCCATTCGAAAGCTGTCTTTTAGTTTGTTGGTTACTGCCTTTGCTGTGAAGAAGCTTTTATTTTGATGTAGTCCCAATAGTTTATTTTTGCTTTTATTTCTCTTGCCTCAGGAGACAATTAGAAAGATGTTGTTATGGAGATGTCAGAGAAATTACTGCCTGTGCTCTCTTCCAGGATTTTTATGGTTTCAGGTCTCACATCTAGGTCCTTAATCTATTTTGAAGTTATTTTTGTGTAGGGTGTAATAAAGTGGTCCAGTTTCATTCTTTTGCATGTAGCTGCCCAATTTTCCCAACACCATTTGTTAAAGAGACCAGGTGTCTTTTATATATAGGTTTGATCCTCTCTTCCATTAATCATTAAAACTTTGGCCTCATTCATTAAACCTAATTCTGCTGTGTCCTCACAGTTACTCTCAAAAATCAAACCCACATTATTTCAAAATGACTTGAGATCTTATTTGGATTTTTATGTTTTCTTTAAAGGTTCTAAAAAGTGGCTAGGAGAGGAGCCATCTCAGGTAAAAAGAACAGAATTGTTCTTAGAGTCTGTGGTCAGAGCTAGAAAGTGTTGGGGTGTTTTTCTGGGAGGGAAGTGTGGTGGTGGGACTTGTGGTTTTTAGTTTGATTTACTGGTAGATGTCAGTTTCAGTTTAATGCAATTCCTTTAAAGACGGTTTCCCCAGGGGCGCCTGGGTGGCTCAGTCGGTTGAGCGGCCGACTTCGGCTCAGGTCATGATCTCACGGTCTGTGAGTTCGAGCCCCGCGTCGGGCTCTGTGCTGATGGCTCAGAGCCTGGAGCCTGTTTCAGATTCTGTGTCTGCCTCTCTCTCTGCCCTTCCCCTGCTCATGCTCTGTCTCTCTGTCTCTCAAAAATAAATAAATGTTAAAATAAATAAATAAATAAATAAAGATGGTTTCCCCAAATCACTGAAATGACATGATTAACAATTGAGATAGCTTAATAGTGATTCTTGTTATCCTTATAGAGAATAATGGTTGTTGCAGGACTACAGTATGTTAGGAGGTGCCTGTGGTTAATTTGCTTGTACAGTATTTTTTAAATGATTTATTTCTTTTTCTTAGGGGGAGAGAGAGAGAGACAGACAGAGAGAGAATCCCAAACAGGGTCCACACTCAGCACGGACACTGGTGCAGGACTCAATCCCATGAACCTGGGATCATGACCTGAGCTGAAATCAACAGCCAGAATCTAAACTGACTAAGCCACCCAGGCACCTCTTACTGATACAATATTAATGGGTCAGTTCACTTAAAGCTAACTCTCCTAATTAGTTGGCCTTCGTTCAATAACTCATTATTATATTGTCTGAAAAACCTCCTAAGAACTAAATGATTACCACTGATTTTCCTCCAAAGCATAGTTCTTGAAAAGTTAATTTTTAAAGTACGTTTATTCTAGGTCTTTGAACAAGTGTTTCTCTTTTTTTTTTTTCACCATTTTTAAAATTTTTAAAAAATTTACATCCAGGTTACTTAGCATACAGTGCAACAGTAATTTCAAGAGTAGATTCCTTAATGCCCCTTACCCATTTAGCTCATCCCACCTCCCACAAGCCCTCCAGTACCCTTCTGTTTGTTCTCCATATTAAAGAGTCACTTATGTTTTTGTACCCTTCGCTGTTTTTATATTATTTTTGCTTCCCTTCCCTTACATTCATCTGCTTTATATCTTCAAGTCCTCATGAGTGAAGTCATATGATACTTGTCTTTCTCTGACTAATTTTGCTTAGCATGATACCCTCTAGTTCCACCCACGTAGTTGCAAATTGCAAGATTTCGTTCTTTTAGATTGCCAAATAATACTCCATTGTATGTATGTATGTATATATACATATATATCACATCTTCTTTATCCATTCATCCATCGATGGATATATGGAGTCTTTCTATACTTTGGTTATTGTTGATAGTGCTGCTATAAACATTGGGGTGCATGTGTCCCTTCGAAACAGCACACCTGTATCCCTTGGATAAATACTTAATAGTGCAATTGCTGAGTCTTAGGGTAATTCTATTTTTAATTTTTTGAGGAACCTCCATACTGTTTTCCAGAGTGGCTGTACCAGTTTGCATTCCCACCAGCAGTGCAGAAGAGATTCTCTTTCTCCACATCCTCCCCAGCATCCATTATTAATTGGATAATGCCTGAGTTATTAACGTTAGCCATTCTGACAGGTGTGAGGTGGTATCTCATTGTGGTTTTGATTTGTATTTCCCTGATGATGAGTGACGTTGAGCATTGTTTCATGTGTCAGTTGGCCATCTGGACGTCTTCTTTGGAGAAATGTCTGTTCATGTCTTTGGCCCATTTCTTCACTGGATTTTTTGTTTTTTGGTTGTTGAGTTTGATAAGTTCTTAAAGATTTTGGATACTAACCCTTTATCTGATATGTCATTTGCAAATATCTTCTCCCATTTCATCAGTTGCTTTTAGTTTTGCTGATTGTTTCCTTCACTGTGCAGGAGTTTTTATTTTGATGAGGCCTCAATAGTTCGTTTTTGCTTTTGTATCCATTGCCTCTGGAGATGTGTTGAGTAAGAAGTTGCTGCAACCAAGGTCAAAGAGGTTCTTTCCTGCTTTCTCCTTGAGGATTTTGAAGGCTTCCTGTCTTACATTTAAGATGAAGATGAAAGTCTTTCATCCATTTTGAGTTTATTTTTCTGTATGGTGTAAGAAAGTGATACAGATTCATTTTCCTGCATGTTACTGTCCAGTTTTCCCAGTACCACTTGCTGAAGAGACTGTCTATTCCACTGGATATTCTTTCCTGTTGTTTTTTTAAATGTAAAAATTTTCTGACTGCTCCATTAAACTTCTGATATAAATTATTGGGGGGGACTTCCCTAAACTATTTAGAGAGTTGGTGCCTTGTGTGTCTCTCCAAGAACCAAGAAGATACTGTAAACCTCTGCTGTTTCATAGTCTCTGTTAGAAGAAAAGAAAATGTTGATGTGTTTTACTATTTGTTTTCCAAATATAAATATGTATATTCTAATTGATAGGCTTTTTCAATCCACTCATTTCTCTCTCTCTTCCTGGAGTTTCTTATAGACACCCTCCCTCCTGCTCAAAATCCAGCCAGTTTACCATTTAAGAACCATTGCTCTAGACTTGGTATTCCTGTTGAGATTGTTTCTACATTCAAATCACTGAAAACATTGCTCCAATAAATTATTCTTTTGCAAATATTCACAGGTCAAAAAGGGTCAGCCTCTCATATAGAGTAAGGTTTTCTTCAGTCAAAGGTATATTAGTAGCTGTCCATCTCTATGAGAACTTCCAAACACACAGACTCTTAAGACAATCCTGATAATTCTTTTCTTGCACCACACTAGTTAAGGGGAAAGCTTACCTTATACTCCACAATGTTGTCTTTGTCTTTTAGAGGTACCCATCTTTAAATCAAGACCAAAATGTAGTTCTGTAATCAAAAATAAAAAATTATCCTAAGGTTATGTTTCTCAAATTGTAAGTCCAGACTCATTGGGAAGTTATGAAACCTTTTGAGAGAGTCACTATCAGGATTGTTTTTGATGAAATAAGATAAAGAGGATAGAAAATATCAGGGAGCATCACATGTAGTAAAAGGATTGTTTCACAAACTTTGGGTTCAGTTATAGACCAATGAACACATGTTTATAACTGTGTATACAGGGTAACATCATAAACTATATTTCATTTCTTACCATGGGTAACAGTAAAAAATAATTGAAAAACTTACCACACAAGGTTTCTGAGGAAAACAATGTGGCATTGGAAATAATAATTGATCATGAGGAAGGTCCGCAGTGAAGGTTTTTTTTTAAATTAAATTTTAAATTAAAGAATTTAAATTTAAATTTAATTTAAATTTGTTTTTTTTAATTAAACTTTTTATTTGTGTATAGTTGACACACAGTGTTACATTAGTTTCAGGTATACAACATAATGATTTGATTTGACAAGTTTATGCTATGTTCACCATAAGAGTAGCTACCATCTGCCCACATCCATTGCTATTACAATATCATTGACTGTATCCTTTATGCTGTATCTCCCATTCCCCTTCACCCATTTTGCCCAACAACCCAACCTCCTCCCCTCAGGAAACTATCAGTTTGTTTTCTGCACTTAGAGGTCTGATTCTGCTTTTTGTTTATTCATTTTTTTTAGATTTCACATATTAGTGAAATCATATAGCATTTGTTTTTCTTATTCTGCATTATTTCACTTAGCATAATACCCTCTAGTTCCATTCATATGGTCTCAAGTGGCCTGATATCATCCTTTTTATGGCTCCATAATATTCCATATATACATATATATGGTGTGTGTGTGTGTTTGTATGTATGCCACATCTTCCTTATCCATTCGTCTATTGGTAGAGTCTTAGGTTGCTTCCATATCTCGGGTATTATAATTCATGCTACAATAAACAAAAGGGTGCATATATCTTTTTGAATTAATGTTTTCATTTTCTTTGGGTAAATACCCAATAGTGGAATTATTGAATCATATGGTATTTCTCAGTTTTAAAAAAATTACTTAAATTCAAGTTAGTTAACATATAGTGTAGTATTGATTTCAGGAGTAGAACCCAGTGAGAAACCTCCATACTGTTTTCCACAGTGGCTGTACCAATTTACATTTCCGATTGTGTGTCAGTTTTACATATTCCTTCTGGTGTGGTGAGCCTGTTCCTCCCTTGGGGGCTTGCTTTCCCACCTAACCATAGAGCACAGCTGGTGCTCCTGAGGCATGTGGACAGTGTCTGGAAACTACAGACCCAGCTTCTCACTTCAATAAACTCCTAGGTGAATAACCTAAAGAATGTTTACAAATATACCAATACTCCTCCCCTGTCCCATGGCTGGATACTCTCTGGCTGGAAGTTCCAATTAAATCCACGGACTTGTTAAAGAACTTGAAAAAAGTAGGTGGGCTAGATGTTTATGGCAGAAAGGGAACTCTGTGATTCTCTGCTCTAATATTCATTGATAGGGAAACTGAAACCTAGAGCAGTAAAGCTTTGTTTTCTGGGTCACAGAGTGCTATTATGTAAACCTAAAAGAAGCCACCTTGTTGCCAACTCTGGGATTTTTTGATTATATAATAAAGCATGTAATTAATTTGCAATGTTATTAGAAAGTACAGATTAACAAAAGATGAAAAGTAGAAACATACATATACTTTTTTCTTTAAAGAATGGGATTATAAGAAAATCTATATGACCTTGAGTTTGAGTCTCAGTACCCATGACTTTTTAGATGCATCACCAAAAGCACAAACTATTAAAAAAATGAAGTTGGACTTCAATAAAACTAAAACTTCTTTCCAAAAGACACTGTTAAGAGAATGAAAAGACAAGCCACACTTGGAGAAAATCCTTGCAAAACACAGATCTAATAAAGGACTGGTATCCAAAATATACCAAAAAAACCTATTAAAACTCAACAGTAAGAAAATGAACGGAGTGCTTGGGTGGCTCAGTTGGTAAGTGCCCAACTTCCGCTCAGGTCATGATCTCAGGACTCATGAGTTTGAGCCCCGCATCAGGCTCTGTGCTAACAGCTCAGAGCCTGGAGCCTGCTTCAGGTTCTCTGTTTCTCTCTGCCCCGCCCCCACTTGTGCTCTGTCTGTCTCTCTCTGTGTCAAAAATAAATATTTAAAAAAAAATTTAAAACAATGAGAAAATGAACAACCCTACTTATTTATTTAAAAGTTTTATTTATTTTTGAGCAAGAGAGAGGATAAGAATGGGAGGGGCAGAGAGAAGGAGACAGAGAGAATCCCAAGGAGGCTCTGTACTGTCAGTGCAGACCCCTATGCAAGTCCCGAACTCACAAACCAGGAGATCATGACCTGAGCTGAAACAAGGAGTCAGATGCTTAACCCACTGAGCTACCCAGGTGCCTGGACAACTCAATTTAAAAATGGACAAAAGAGGGGCATCTGGGTGGCTCAGTCAGTTGATCAACCAACTTTGACTCAGGTTGTAATCTCACAGTTCATGAGTTCGTGAGTTTGAGTGCTGGGCTCGCTGGGTCCCTGGGCTCACTGCTGTTAGCACAAGGCCCACTTCAGATCCTCTGTCCCAAGCTCTCTCTGCCACTCCCCTGCTTCCACACTCTCTTATAAAAGAAAATAAACTTTTTTAAATGGACAAAAGACCTGAACACCTCACCAAAAAAAGATACAGATGGCATGCATATCAAAAGATATTCACCATTATATGTCACTAGAGAACTGAAAGTTTAAACCACAATAAAGTACCACCACACACCTATTAGAATGGCCCAAATCCAGAACATTGGCAACAACAGATGCTGGTGAGGACGTGGAGCAATAAGAACTCTCATTCATTGCCGGTGCAAATGCAGGGGAGAAAACAATTTGGCGGAAGTTTCTCTAAAAGTTAAACATAGAATTACCATATGATCCAACAATTCCGCTTCTAGGCACATATTCAAAGGAATAGAAAACAGGACTCAAGCAGATACTTGCACACCAATGTTCCTGGCAGCATTTTTCATAGTAGTTAAAAGAGGAAATAATCCAAGTGTCCATCAATGGATAAATGGATAAGCAAAATATATACACAAAATGGAATATTTGCAATAAAAAAATTAAATTCTGATACATGCTACAGTATAGATGAACCTTGAATACATTATGGTCAGCTAAATAAGCCAGACACAAAAGGACAAATAATTGCATGATTCCTCTTATATGAAGTATTTAAGATAAGGAAATTGACAGAGATAGAAAATAGAAATTATAAGGTATTAGGTAGAGTGGGATCATTTGGTGGGTTACTCTTTAATGGTGGGTACAGAGTTTCTATTTGGGTTGATGAAAAAGTGTTAGAAATAGTGATGATGTTTATACGACATTGTGAATGTACTTAATGCTACTGAATTGTTCACTTAAAAATGGTTAAAATGGTAAATTTCATGTTATATATCTTTTACCACAATTTCAAAAAAAGGAGAGTGGTTGCCAAGAGTTTGAGGGAAGGGAAAAAGGGATGATTAGGGGATTCTTAGATACAGAAACTATTTTGTGTTATACTTTAATGGTGGATACACATCATTATACATTAGTTAAAACCTATAGCATGTATAACACAAATAAATCCTAAGATAAACTATGACCTTTGGTTAATAATAATGTTATTAGTATTGGCTCATCAATTTTAACAAATATACGACACTACATGCAAGGTGTTAATAATAGAGGAAACTGTATGTGGCTAGTGGGTATATGGGGAATTCCCTGTACTTGCTGCTCAATATTTCTGCAAATCTAAAACTGCTCTAAAAATAAAATCTATTAACTTAAAAAAATTTTAATGTTTGAGAAAGACAGAGCATGAGTGGGGAAGAGGCAGTGAGAGAGGGAGACACAGAGTCCAAAGAAGGCTCCAGGCTCTGAGCTGTCAGCACAGAGCCTAATGCAGGGCTCAAACTCACAAACTGTGAGATCATGACCTGAGCCAAAGTCAGATGCTTAACCAAATGAACCACCCAGGTGCCCCTATTAATTTTCTTGATAAGACCATAATATGATTATTTTTGTAACTTACATTTTTTCACTACTACATTCATATATTATTATCATCCTTCCAGGGATTCAGCCTGGATGGGGAGGGGCATGTATAGATACGGTGGCCATGGGAAGTTAGGCCAAAGTAGAGATGAAGCCGTGGAAAGGAAGATGAGATTCAGAGGATGTAGGAACTTAGGGGCAGGGGATATTTTACCCAAAGACCTACAAAGTAGAGAGACTAAAATTTTGAATGGACGACCAGAGATAACTGAGCCCTTGAATCTGAGCATCTCCAACAGGTTGGGAATTTGAATAGGACAGGAAGTTTCAACTCATGCTTATGGAATCCTGGTCCCCTGCTGGCAAGAGGCTGGCATTGACAGAGTTGAGCAAGAGCAAAGAGATGAAAGAGCACTCCTGTACTCAGAGTATTCAATGACTTCCCTGCCAGAGTGGAGTAAGCAGGAACAAAAGTCAAGTATTTGCAGTCAGTTGCTTGAAACTTCCATGTTTCCATGACAGAAATCTGCTGGGAGCAGGTAGAAGCCTGTGGGGGACCATGGAAAGGACCTCCTCCACCCAAGCCAGGATGTGTGCACATTAACCTTGGCTTTTCACCTAATGCTGCTGTGACCCTTCTGAGTCCTGGGCATCCTTCTACATGGCTCTCTGCCCAACTTCCCCCAGGCAGGGAGGATGTGCCTGTCATAAGACCTCCTATGATCTCTGGATGTTTTAGGAAAACACATAGGTGTTGCCTCAGCAGGCTTGGGCCTTGTGCCTCCTCACCTGAGGGTCACAACAGGATCTGGGCCCCATCCCTTAGGCACCATTTAGGGGAGGGACACATTCATGCTTCTTCTCATCCTGTATTTCTAGCTAGCAGTGGACACATTGTGCCAAGTGCTAGGGTCCTATCAGTGGAAGAGAAGTCTTGCCACCATTTCTTGGTTTGATGGGATGTCGAGTCATCCTGGATTTCCTTAGAAATCAGTGTAGACATTCTTATGTCTGCATCGGGAGACTACAGCACTTCCTGCACTTCCTCAAGCTCTTGGCTCCTGTGTGTTAGATCAGAAGGAGAGAATACAGAGGTGCCACCTTCTCAGAGATACAAGGTGTCCAAAACAGAGATTCATCCCATCCACTCAGGGCAGCCTCTGTCTTCTGCCAAATCTGGTATGTGTGATTTAGTGGGAACAGGGAACCAGGAGTTCACTTTTGAGATGAATATTGGACATCCATGTGTTTATTTTGATTAGACAATTTGGCCATGTGAGACTGTCTACCCTATGAGATCTACCCTATGAGATGATTTACACAGAGGCAGGCCTATGTCTTGGTGACTGTTGTATCTGTCATAGCTCCTGAAAGATAGTAAGTACTCAAATATTTTAACTGTTGAATATAAGATGCCTTTCAAGGTCATTTTAATGTGAAACCTTTATGTGACCCCATCCTCCTCATCAGCTGAGTACCTCTTCCTGGACAGGACCCCACATATGATAGCATCATACTAATGTAACAGTTTATGTGTCTCCCTAGCCCAGTCTTATGGTTCATGATTTTAAATACATCTATCTAGCTATCTATCTATCTATCTGTCTGTCTATCTATCTATCTGTCTGTCTATCTGTCTGTCTGTCTATCTATCTATATCATTATCTATGTATATCTATTTATCTGTGTGCCTAAAGCCTAGGCTCTTCCCTGAACTACAGGGTTATATGCCCAAATCGTCTAATCAGCATATATACTTGAAAGTCCTATATCTATCTCTAACTGTTTAAAAGTGAATTCCTGATTATCCCCGCCCCCACCACCACCAATCACACATACCACCCTACTCCAGCCCTAGCATTTCTCACATCAGTTAATGATAACTCCATATTGCCAGAAGTTTAGGCCAAAAACATTGGTGTTATCCTTGGTGTTTTATTTCTTCTAGTTAACTGTCCACATCCAATCTATCGGTAAATGGATACCAGTATCCTATTGTCTCTACTTTAAAATGAATCCAGCATATAAACACTTCTAGTCTCAGGGTGCCTTGGGTGGCTCAATTGGTTAAGCATTCGACTTCAGCTCAGGTCATGATTTCGCAGTTCATTAGTTTGAGCCCCTTTTGGGGCTCTGTGCAGACAGCTCAGAGCCTGGAGTCTGCTTCAGATTCTATGTCTCCCTTTCTCTCTGCCCCTTCCCAGTCATGTTCTTCTCTCTTTCTCTCTCAAAAATAAATAAATATTAAAACAAAATTATACACTTCTAGTCTCCTCTGCTGCTACCATTACTGGAATAATTTCATAACTAATCAACTAATCTCCCTTCTTCTACCCAAGTCTATGCCCCTCAAAGCTGTTGTTAGCAACATAGCCTAAGTGATCCCTTTAAAACATTAGTTAACATTGGGTGTGTATGGAAATCAATTTGACAATAAATTATATTAAAAAAATAAAAACATTAGTTAAGAATTATACTTTTTAATAATGTTTTTTATTTGCTTCAATTAAACCTGGATAATTAAAGGCATAATAAGTTCTGGTGCTGATGTAATAACTTATTTAACTTACACAATGTGAATTTTTTGTACACCTACTTTAAATTTTCTTATATTTTTAATTGCTTTAGAATAGTAGGAAAATCCAACTATGAAAAACTTAATAAAATCATGTGTATATATGGTGGGGGGAGGAAAAGCCTTCTGGTATTATACTTGAGATTGCATTAAATCTATAGATCAATTTGGGGAGAATTACAGCATCTTAAAATTACAGTCTTAACATCATTGAGTCTTTCAATCTAGGAACAAGGTATATCTCTCCATCTACTTAGTTCTTTAATTTCTTTCTGCTATGTTTTTTGGTTTTCAATGTTCTTGCACATTATTAGTCAGATTTATCCTTAAGTATTTCCATATTTTGATGCTATTGAAAATGGTATTTTTTAAAATCAATTTATTGTCAAATTGGTTTCCATACAACACCCAGTGCTCATCCCAACAAGTGCCCTCCTCAGTGCCGTCACCCTCTCTCCCCACTTCCATACCCCCCTCAACCATCAGTTTGTTCTTAGTACTTAAGAGTCTCTTATGTTTTGCCTCCCTCCCTCCCTCTCTGTATCTTTTTCCCCCTCTCTTCCCCTCTCCCATGGTTTCTGCGATCTCTCAAATCCACGTATGCATGGAATCATATGGTATCTGTCTTTCTCTGCCTGACTTATTTCACTCAGCATAATACCCTCCAGTTCTATCCACGTTGCCACACATGGCCAGATTTCATTCTTTCTCATTGCCACATAGTATTCCATTGTGTGCGTGTGTGTGTGTGTGTGTGTGTGTGTGTGTATACATACACCACATCTTCTTTATCCATTCATCAGTTGATGGACACTTAGTCTCTTTCCATGATTTGGCTATTGTTGAAAGTGCTGCTATAAACATCGGGGTACATGTGCCCCTGTGCATCAGCACTCCTGTGTCTCTTGGGTAGATTCCTAATAGTGTTATTGCTGGGTCATAGGGTAGCTCTATTTTCATTTTTTTGAGGAACCTCCACACAGTTCTCCAGAGTGGCTGCACCAATATGCATTCCCACCAACAGTGCAAGAGGGTGCCTATTTCTCCACATCCTCGCCAGCATCTATAGTTCCCTGATTTGTTCAATTTAGACACTCTGACTGGTGTGAGGTGGTATCTCAGTGTGATTTTGATTTGTATTTCCCTGATGATGAGTGACTTTGAGCATCGTTTCGTGTGTCTGTTGGCCATCTGCATGTCATCTTTGGAGAAGTGTCTATTCATATCTTCCGCCCATTTCTTCACTGGATTATTCATTTTTTGGGTGTGGAGTTTGGTAAGTTCTTTATAGATTTTAGATACTAGTCCTTTATCCGATATGTCATTTGCAATTATCCTTTGCCTTTCCGTGCAATTATCCTTTCCTTTGCCGTGCAGAAGCTTTTTATCTTGATAAAATCCCAATAGTTCATTTTTGCTTTTAATTCCCTCGCATTTGGAGATGTGTCGTGTAGGAAATTTCTGCGGCTCAGGTCAAAAAGGTTTTTTCCTGCTTTCTCCTCTAGAATTTTGATGGTTTCCTGTCTCACATTCAGGTTCTTCATCCATTTTGAGTTTATTTTTGTGAGTGGTGTAAGGAAGTGGTTTAGTTTCGTTTTTCTGCATGTTGCTGTCCAGTTCTCCCAGCACCATTTATTAAAGAGGCTGTCTTTTTTCCATTGGATACTCTTTCCTGCTTTGTCAAAGATTAGTTGGCCATATGCTTATGGGTCCAGTTCTGAGTTCTCTGTTCTATTCCATTTGTTCTGTGTGTCTGTTCTTGTGCTAGTACCATGCAGTCTTGATTATTACCGCTTTGTAGTAGAGGTTAACGTCTGGGATTGTGATGCCTCCTGCTTTGGTTTTCTTCTTCAATATTACTTTGGCTATTCGGGGTCTTGTGTGTTTCCACACAAATTTTAGGATGGTTTGCTCTAGTTTTGAGAAGAATGCTGGTGCAATTTTGATTGGGATTGCATTGAATGTATAGATTGCTTTTGGTAGTATTGCCATTTTAACAAGATTCTTTCAATCCATGAGCATGGGAAGTTTTTCCATTTCCTTGTGTCTTCCTCAATTTCCTTCATAAGTTTTTTATAGTTTTCAGCATAGAGATCTTTTACATCTTTGGTTAGGTTTACTCCTAGGTATTTTAAGGTTTTGGGTGCAATTGTGAATGGGATTCGCTTCTTTGTTTCTCTTTCTGTTGTTTCATTGTTGGTGTAAAGGATTGCATCCAATTTCTGTACGTTGATTTTGTATCCTGCAACTTTGCCAAATTCATGGATCAGTTTTTGGTGGATTCTGTCGGGTTTTCCAGTAAAGTATTATGTCATTGCGAAAAGTGAAAGTTTGACTTCATCCTCGCCTATCCTGATGCCTTTTATTTTGCTTTGTTGTCTGATTGCTGATGCTAGGACCTCCAATACTATGTTAAATGGCAATGGTGAGAGTGGACACCCCTGTCGTGTTCCTGATCTCAGGGGGAAGGCTCTCAGTTTTTCCCCATTGAGGATGATATTAGCTGTGGGCTTTTCATAAAAGGCTTTTATGATGTTTAAGTATGTTCCTTCTATCCCAACTTTCTCGAGGGTTTTTATTAGGAAAGGGTGCTGTATTTTGTCAAATGCTTTTTCTGCGTCTATTGACAGGATCATATGGTTTTTACCTTTTCTTTTGTTAATGTGATGTATCACGGTGATTGATTTGCAAATATTGAACCAGCCCTGCAACCCAGGGATGAATCCTACTTGATTATGGTGAATAATTCTTTTTGTATGCTGCTGGATTCAATTTGCTAGTATCTTGTTGAGAATTTTTGCATCCGTGTTCATCAGGGATATTGGCCTGTAATTCTCTTTCTTTGCTGGGTCTCTATCTGGTTTGGGAATCAAAGTGATGCTGGCTTCATAGAATGAGTCCGGGAGTTTTCCTTCCATTTTGGAACAGCTTGGGGAGGATAGGTATTAACTCTGTTTTAAATGTCTGGTAAAATTCCACAGGAAAGCCATCTGGTCCAGGGCTTTTATTTGTTGGGAGATTTTTGATAACTGATTCAATTTCTTCAGTAGTTCTGGGTCTGTTCAAATTTTCTATTTCTTCTATTTCTTCTCATTTGAGTTTTGGTAGTGTGAGGCTGTTTAGGAATTTGTCCATTTCTTCCAGGTTGCCGAGTTTGGTGGCATATAATTTTTCATAGTATTCTCTGACAGTTGCTTGTATTTCTGAAGTATTGGTTGTAATCACTCTGTTTTCATTCATGATTTTATCGATTTGGGTTCTCTCTCTTTTCTTTTTGAGAAGCCTGGCTAGAGGTTTATCAATTTTATTTATTTTTCCAAAGAACCAGCTCCTGGGTTCATTGATCTGTTTCACTACTTTTTCGGTTTCCATATGATTAATATCTGCCCTGATTTTTGTTATTTCTGTCTTTCTGCTGGGTTTGGGGGGTGTCTTAGCTGTTCTGCTTCTAGTTCCTTTAGGCGTGCTGTGAGATTTTGTTTTTTTTTTTTTTTTTTGTTTCTTGAATAGGCCTGGATTGCAATATATTTTCCTCTCAGGACGGCCTTTGCTGCATCAAAGCCTTTGTATTGTTGTATTTTCATTTTCATTTGTTTCCACGTAATTTTTAATTTCTTCTCTGATTGCTTGGTTGACCCATTCATTCTGTAGTAGGTTGTTCTTTAGCCTCCATGTTTTTGGGGGTTTTCCAGACTTTTTCCTGTGGTTGACTTCAAGTTTCATAGCATTGTGATCTGAAAGTGTGCATGGTATGATCTCAATTCTTTTGTATTTATTGAGAGCTTCTTTGTGCACCAGTATGTGGTCTATCTTGGAAAATGTACATGTGCAGTTGAGAAGAATGTAAATTCCTTTGCTTCTGGATGAAAGGCCCTGAAGAGGTCAGTCAGGTGCATCTGGTCCAATGTGTCCTTCAGGGCTATTATTTACTTAGTGATTTTCTGTTTAGTTGATCTCTCCGATGCTGTAAGTGGAGTGTTAAAGTCCCCTGCAATTAGTACATTTTTATCGATAAGATTGCTTATGTTTGTAATTAGTTTTACAAATTTGGGTGCCCCAGAATTTGGTGCGTAGATATTTTTTATTGTTAGCTCTTCCTGCTGGATAGTCCCTGTGATTATTATATAATGCCCTTCTTCATCTCTTGTTACATCCTTTACTTTAAAGTCTAGTTTGTCTGATATAAGTGTGGCTACTCTAGCTTTCTTTTGACTTCCAGTAGCATGGTAGATAGTTCTCCATCCCCCACTTTCATTCTGAAGGTGTCCTCAGGTCTAAAATGAGTCTCCTGAAGACAGCAGATAGATGGGTCTTTTTTTTTAAATCCATTCTGTTACCCTGTGTCTTTTAGTTGGAGAAATTAGTCTATTTACATTCAGTGTTAATATTGAAAAATGTGGGTTTAGAGTTACTATGTTATCTGCTTGTAAGGATGTCTCTGGTAGTGTGTGTTCTTTGCAACCTTTCCTTCATAGAGTCCTCCTCAGGATCTCTTGTAATGCTGGTTTATTTGTGCTGAATTCCTTTAGTTTTTGTTTGGGAAAACCTTTATCTCTCCTTCCATTCTGAATGACAGGCTGGCCAGGTGCATTCCTATGATGCAGATATTATTCCATTTGAGTGCATTGCTCAGCTCTCGAATTCTCCTTTCCTGTTCCTGGATCAGCTTCTCTCTTTATCTGCTTCCTCTTTTCCCATAATTTTATCTTCTAATTCACCTATTCTCTCTTCTGCCTCTTCAATCGCGCTGTGGCCACCTCCAGTTTGTTTTGCACCTCATTTAAAGCATTTTTTAATTTCTTTGACCGTTTTTAAGGTCCTTGATCTCTGCAGCAAGGGACTCCCTGCATTCTTCTATGCTTTTTTCAAGCCCAGCGATTAGTTTTATGACTGTCATCTATATTCATGTTCTGTTATGTTGCTTTTATCTGTTTTCATCAATTCTTGAGCTGTCACTACTTCCTGTAATTTCTTTTGAGGAGAATTTTTCCATTTCATCATTTTGGTTAGTTTTCTGCTCATATAAGTTTTAAAAGCTTTGTTATGTGCTTTGCCTCTGCAAGTAGTGCTATATTAAGGGGGCTCATATACTTTACAGGGCCTGGCCTTTCAAGAGGTTGTTGTGGGGTTTTTTTGGTTGGTTTTTTACTTGCTCTCTATTGTTGTGTCTTTGGTTGTCCTCTACCAGGTGTGTTTTGGTTCGTTCCTGAGGTCACCCTGGAAAGGAAAACAGACAGACAAACAAATAGGAAACAAAAACACACAAACGTACCAACAAATAAAACAGGGAAGCAGATCACAACAGAAAAAAGAAAAACGAATGGCGCTCTGAAGGCATATAACCTGCACTACCAGCTACACATTAAAGACAGGGTGTGCACTGTGCTGATGGAAGAACATATACAGAGAGAGTAATGAGAGGTGTGGGGAGAAAGAGAAAATGAACTTTGACCAGGTAGAGAGACTGAAAGACTTAATCCAGAGAGAGAGAGAGAAATCAGAATAAGGGAGGAGGCGAGGAAAAAGAAATGAAGATAGATGTTACCCAGGTGAACTATGTGGCCTGATTATTCCAGAGAGAGAGATAAGAAAGTAAAGCAGGAGGTGTGGAACATGTGTTGAGAGAGTGAGTTAAATGTCTTGTTTAAGCAAGCCAATACCCTGGGTAACCAGCTCAGGGGTGGGGAGAGATAAGAAGGAGAAAAGGGAGAATATATCTAAAAAAGAATTAACCTGGAGTTAATCCAGGCAGCAGTATTTGTGTCTTGGCATCTATCGCTCCCACAGAAAGGCATCTCTCCTATGAGGAGGGGTGTGGTTTGGGGTAGGCGGGTCCCGCCTCCACTGCTGGCCAGTGGATGGAATCCTAGGATATGGCTTTGTGGATATTCGGGACAAAAATGGCACCCCCCAGTCCCTTCTTCATGGACCCGGAGTCTCAAATCACCCTTTTGTTTCCATCCTCACTCTGCCCGGGATGCAGGCACAGTGCAATTTGTTGGGCGGTCGCGTGCCCCACACTTATCTGAGTTTTTAAACTCGCTCTGACCACTATGCCCAGTTTCCCTTATGTAAATTGCATCCCTGGTGTAACACCGATCTGGAGGTGTCTCTGCACCTCTCTCTGATGCAGGCTGGGCTGCTGCTGCCGGCCCCAGTGCGAAGAGAGTTCTGCCGTTAGAAACAGAACTTCTCTTCAAAAGCCCTACGTTTAGGGACTGGATGATAGGCTCCCTCTGTCCCCGTCCGAGGTTTTTCTCGTGCCTGGATACTGACCGCCCTAAGCTTTCCCAAGCTGCTCTTTCTCTTCCCTTTGTCTTTCCACAGAAGGGGCTCCCTCCCCCCACCCGTACCTCCGCGGTCCGTTTTATCTCCCCCAGTTTTCACTCACACACTCATTTAGGTGCTTTCTGGATTTCACATTTTCTTCCTTGTAGACCCCAACTCCTTTCCTCTCAGACTCTTGGGGTTGAGAGTCCTTTGGTTTCAGTCCTTCTTTGTTTGAAAGACATGGAGAATACCAGGTCCCCCTACTCCTCCACCATGTTGGCCTGCCCAGTTCAAAATGGTATTTTTTGAAATTTTAACTTCTATTTCATTGTGTGTAATAGAAATAAAATCATTTTTATATTGAAAAATAAAATAATTTGGCTATTGTCGAAAGTGCTGCTATGAACATTGGGGTACACGTGGCCCTATGCATCAGCATTCCTGTGTCTCTTGGGTAGATTCCTAGCAGGGCTATTGCTGGGTCATAGGGTAGCTCTATTTTCATTTTTTTTGAGGAAGCTCCACACCGTTTTCCAGAGTGGCTGCACCAGTTTGCATTCCCACCAACAGTGTAGGAGGGTGCCTGCTTCTCCACATCCCCACCAGCATCTACAGTTTCCTGATTTATTCATTTTAGCCACTCGAACCGGTGTAAGGTGGTATCTCAGTGTGGTTTTGATTTGTATTTCCCTGATGATGAGTGACTTTGAGCATCGTTTCATGTGTCTGTTGGCCATCTGAATGTCCTCTTTGGAGAAGTGTCTATTCATATCTTCCGCCCATTTCTTCACTGGATTATTTGTTTTTCGGGTGTGGAGTTTGGTAAGTTCTTTATAAATTTTCGACAATAGCCAAATCATGGAAAGAGACCAAGTGCCCATCAACTGACGAGTGGATAAAGAAGATGTGGTACATATATACAATGGACTACTACGTGGCAATGAGAAAAAATGAAATCTGGCCATGTGTAGCAACATGGATGGAACTGGAGGGTATTATGTTAAGTGAAATAAGTCAGTCAGAAAAAGACAGATACCATATGTTTCCACGAATAGGTGGACTTTGTGAGACTAAGCAAAAACCAGGGGGGGGGGAAGAGGGGAAAGGAGAAAAAGACACAGAGAGGGAGGGAGATAAAACATAAGAGACTCTCAAAGACTAAGAAAAAACTGAGGGTGAAGGGGATGGGGGGGGAGAGGGGGTGATGGGCATTAAAAAGGGCACATCTTGGGATGAACACTGGGTGTTATATGTAAACCAATTTGAAAATAAACTATTATAAAATTAAAAAAAATAAACTATTATAATGATAAAAAAAAGAAAAGGAAAATAAAACATTAGTTAGATCTAAGCAGACATTCTTTTTTTATATAATTTTTTTTAATGTTTATTTATTTTTGGGACAGAGAGAGAGACAGAGCATGAGTGGGGGAGGGGCAGAGAGAGAGGGAGACACAGAATCCGAAGCAGGCTCCAGGCTCTGAGCCGTCAGCACAGAGCCCGACGCGGGGCTTGAACTCACGGACCGCGAGATCATGACCTGAGCTGAAGTCGGATGCTCAACCGACTGAGCCACCCAGGCACCCCCTAAGCAGACATTCTAACAGAAGCTTCCATTTACTCAAAAAGTCAGTGTCTTTGCAATGATCTTCTAGGCTTTACCTTTTTTGGCCCCTTTACTGCTCTATCCTTGTCCTCTATTACTTTCCCCCTTCTCTGCTTCAGGCTCACTGTCCTTCCTTGAAATAGCTCAGGCATGCTCCAGCCTCTAGACAGTTCATGTTTCCGACATGAAATTTCCTCAGTTATTCATGTGATTTATTCTCTCATCTCTCTCTAGTCCATGCCCATGCTCTTTTTTTAGTGACACCTGCCCTGAACTCCCTATTTAAAAATGAACCCCACCTAAGTCTTCCCCAAACCTCTTACCCTGATTTTTTGCATATATTTGGTCATCTTCTACATACTACATTTTTAAATTATGTTTCTTTTATCTCCCTTCCTAGTGTGCCATCAATGTAAGCTCATTAAAGATATTGTTTTTTCCTCCTTTGTTCATTGCTGTATATTCAGTGCCTGTACAAGTATGTGGCATATAGTGGGTGCTCAATATTAGTTGAAGGAATCAAAAACTGCATGAGTGAATGCCACCCATTCTCCATCTTGGCAACCTCATTTTGATCCCTCAAACATTTTAATATGCCTTTGATGGATTATAGGTACTTCTCCAGCAAGTCACTATTCTCTTACATGGCATGCCTATGTGTTTGACACCATACATTTGGTCGTTTTGTACTCTCAGCATGGGGAAACCCAGAGACCCCCCATATACTTCTTGGCTAACTTCTTATCCTTTGAAACTCAGTCTACATATCACCTCTTCTAGGAAAATTTCCATAAACCCCCTCCTGCCAAATTAGGTTAAATTCCCTCCTGGGTATTTTCACCTACTTCCTCTAAACCAGTTCTTATCACACTGCTTTTAGTGACTTTTGACTGTCTACTCTATGATTTCATGAGCTCAATGGAGGAAGGTCTGTGTGTATTCACTGTTGTGTTCCTTGTATCTGGCATAGTACCTGGCACATAGTAAGGAGGTGGATATTTGAATTGTTGATTGCAAGACTCAGGTCAAAGTCATTTTTATTGTAACCCTTTAGGGAACATTCTCATCAACTGATCTTCATTCTAGCAGGCATTTATCCCATCCAGCTGAAAGGCATTGGGAGTAAAATTGGCAACAGGCTATAGCAGACTCCCAGGTCGTTTAGCCCTTAAAGATTTAATCAATAACAACAGGGCACAAAGAGGGGAGATTCTATCATTTGCCTCTGGTACATGTCATATTATCTATGTGCTTTTGTGTTTATCAAGGATGGAGCACTATGACACTCCCTAAAAACCTTCCCTTCAGATTGTGGGCATATATAGAAGTTATTGGTGAATTTTGCCTATGGGCTAAAAATGCACTGGATTCCTGGGCACTACTTCTTATTCTATCATCACGCCCACATTGTTTCTCTGGGGCCCACAGATGCCATGGCAAGACATGACAGAATTCAAGCCTGTTGCACTTTCAATGCACCTCAGACAAGGGTCTTCCTTCTCTGCTCGAGTCCCTCTATCCATAGTCCAGGTGGGACTGAAAGAGTTGTGTGGAGTGCTATCTGAAATACAAGTTGAAGCTCCTTTGCCATATAGGAAGTACTATCTACCTTCTCTACTTTCTCCATCACATACAACTTTGAAAATAAGGAGGCACAAACAGGTGGTTCTTTGCTTAGAGGTATAGAGTATATTTGGAGACGGTCCTGTTTCACCTGTACATTAACAGAAATGATGATGACAGCCTTTTTCATGCGAATGCAGAGGGTTGAGAACATATGAACTCCTTTTTCCTGGATTTGGTATTCTCTTTGTGTAGACCAGTGCCTTCTGCCGAGGTGAGAGCTGAGATCTGGGATTGATGTTTTGGTTGAGTGGCACCAGTCACCTTAGGACAGTGCTTGGAGTTGTTGTGGGGATGGCCCAGGAGCCAGGAGCGTCTGGACTGAAGGGGTTGTTGCTTGAGTTCATTGTCCAGAGACTGGGGGGCATCAAAGAAGGTTATGCCCTCCTCATCTGTTTTCTTCTCCAACTTGGCTCCTCTCACAGGGTGTTTGGTGGGAGGTGGACTCTTCTCAACCTTTTTTGTCATGGTTTTAGCCACTGTCTCACCCTTAGAGAGAATGGATTCCTTATGCCCTTGACCATTCATCTCGGGGTTAATCCAGTGTGGAAAGAGCTTCATCTTATTTCCCAAGCCAGTTTCTGCAGCTTCTAGAAGAATGGGATCTTGTGAATATGGGTTGCTTTTATCAGACCCTGCAGCTCTTGACCCTAGGAATTGTAGCCCTATATGTTTTGACCCTGCAAAGTTTGGATCTCAAAATATGGTCTCTTTAAACGCTGGGCTTGTAAAATTTGGCCCAGCAAATAATTTCCCAATAAGCTGATCATGTACGGTCTGGCCCGTTAAGCTCTAGTCACTCCAGTTTTGGCATTCTGAGGAATCCTTGTTTGTGTGAGGTCATTCAGCCTGCTTAGCAGCTTTACAGACCATTCTCATCTGACCTTTTGACGCAGAGTATCCTAGGGGATGCTTTAGGAACTAACAGTGAGGGAGAAGCTGGTGAAGGTGTTGACAGGAATCAGTCAGCCGAGAGGATGGAAATGGTGACTGCAGACCCAGAAAGATCCTTGCTAGTTCCAACTCACTCAAGGCAACCATCCTGACCTAAATAAAATTTTACTTAAAAAAGATCCTGGAGAGGGGTGCCTGGGTGGCTCAGTCAGTTGAGCATCTGACTTAGGCTTAGGTCATGACCTCATGGTTTGTGGGCTGGGGCCCTGCATCAGGCTCTGAGGGGCTCTGTGCTGACAGCTCAGAGCCTGGAGCCTGCTTGGGATTCTGTATTTCTCTCTCTGCCCCTCCCCTGCTTGCGCTCTGTCCCAAAAGTGAATAAATGTTAAAAAAATAAATAAATATCCTGGAGATATATTTGGGAGGTCATGGGCTCTGAGGGTTGTATTTATAAGAGTCCCTCCTAGCCTCTGAACCTCAGCAAATACATGTTTATCCAGCTGGGGACAGCCTCACTGCTGCACTCCCTTGTTTCTCTGGTGCTTTAAGTTTTCGTGGGTCCTCTGTTTTCTCTACTGGGGTAGGGAGTTGTCCTCACCCTTGCAGGGGCTAAGGGTTCCAGGACTCCTCCAGGCAAGGTTGTTCACACTGGCCTCCAGCTGAACATAACATATCTGGGCCCCTTTCATGTCCCCACTGGGTTGTAAGATCTTGGAGGCCCAGTGGCCAGAACCATAAGGACTAACATGATTTTGGTTCCCCTACACTGCCTTAGTTTAACTGCAAACTCTTCTTTAAGATGGACCATTCTGGAGCACATGGAATACCTGGTGGGATGGGGAGATCCTGGAGCATTGTTTTTCCTTCGTTGTTTAATTTTTTTTTAATGTTTTATTTATTTTTGAGAGAGAGAGAGAAAAGCAGGAAGGGGCAAAGAGAGAGGGAGACACAGAATCGGAAGCAGGCTCCAAGCTCTCAGCTGTCAACACAGAGCCCAACGCGGGGCATGAACACATGAACCCTGAGATCATGACCTGAACCAAAGTTGGACATTTAACTGACTGAGCCACCCAGGTGCCCCTCCTTGGTTGTTTAGACTCCTAAAGGACTCCTAGGCACAGATATTCCTTGGGACAGTCACAACTTTTCTCCTGGATTCCTTTGTCTTTTTAAGACTTCCCAAATATATTTCCAGGAATTTTTTTCTTCAGATAAAACTTTGGTTTCGCCAAGATGGGTATCTTGAATGAGCAAGGGCCCAGCAGGATGTCTGGCTCTTTAAAGGTACCATCTCCTTTGTACTTTAGTCTCAAATGCCTGCACACTGTCTGCACAAGTCTCAATGGCATCTGGAAAGCCTGGCCCAGGACTTATACATTGCTGTTTAGATGATAGTGACTCATAGGTTCTACTGGGCCCTCAAGAGGCCCAGGCACATGTCTGTGATTGCACATTGGCTAGTAATTACCAGGGCCATGGCTTTGAAAAAAGCCACATAATAAATACCTGGAAGCCCTGACAGGAAGGCCAAAATTTGTCTCTAGTTTCTCAGTGGCTCGTTGGGAAGATACCCAGGCAGGTGCTGATCAGGATGATTAGTGACAGCATCAGGTGAGACTTGTTGCTGCTGTCAAGGCCTATCAGTATTAAGGAATGTCCCTTCCTGATCTATGTAGAGGCTGATTGCTACCTCCATGTATAGGGACTTAATTTCTGGGGCACAAGGGAACCAAGCTGCTGCCAGGACCCTTGGAATGTGGCAGACCCAATGATATGCAGTCCCAACAGCTGAAAATGTGGGCAGGAACAATGCCCTAGCAGATCTTCCCACACTTATAGTAAATGTAGCTCTGCAACATTGTCTTAGCCTGGGCAAGCAACTGCTTGCCACAATGGATCAGAACAGGTCACTCTCCCCACTGGCCTCTGGGTATGCAAGCTAAGGGACACTCACACTGGTCAGTGTGCTTGCTGCTTTGGGGCAGGGGCTGCTGGTCAGCAGGGGACAAGAGCAACTGGATGAACTTCTGGATCTTCCGGGGCAGGCCCTAGCAACAGTGAATAAACCTACTGAATCAACCACTTCTGAAGGTAGAACTCTAGCAGCTCTGGGCATGTTCTAGGGAACCACCACCTCCTTCTTGAAGACTGAAATGGGCTTCTCCTAACCCGTAGGCCCCTAGGGACAGGTAGAAACATGTCTTGGGGCTTATGTTGTATGGTTCTTTGCATCTACAGAGGTTTCTGGGCAACAGCTGGCAGCCCCCACTGAAGCTGGGGCTGCCTTTGCAGTTGGTGCCACTCTAAGTCTTCACACTTGGCCAGAAGAGGAAATGTCATATTGATAGGAGTTTGTTGATAGTCAGATGGAGAGGCTCAAATTAGGGAATGTGGAAGAAGGTTGGGCTAACTTAAATGGAAGAAATTTTAGTCAGTACAGAGTTTAAAAAGAAATTATTGAAGAAAAAGGGACTGGGGACCCCCTTTTGTGAAGAAATCTTTATGGGTAGACCAATGGCTCATTGTGCAGAAAAGAGGAACCATAGCAAGATAGCACACTGAGGCCTCAGCAGGTCCCCAAGGCAATGGGCAGAGACCACCTAGAAACTGAAATGTGGGGTGATGGGCACAGAGGAGGGCACTCATTGGATTGAGCACTGGATGTTGTATAGAAACCAATTTGACAATAAATTATTAAAAAATAAATAAATAAATAAACATTAAAAAAATTTATTTCCCACAAAAGAAAAAGAAAAGAAAAAAGAAACTGAAATGTGGTAGAGGGTAGAGCCAGAGCAATGGAGTTTGAGATTTGCTTGCAGTGATATTTGCTCTGGATTCACAGTGGGTCCTTCAATAACCCAGAAAGTTTGGATAGACTGGCTCAACTTTCATGAGCCCAGCTCAAGAAGATAGCCCATATTTTCAGTAGAGGCCTTAGAGGTAGCATTTATGATGAAATAAATGTTCTCCACCCCCGCCCCCAGGCTTGGAAAATATTTGGGACTGTGTTATAAGCTGCCACAGGAATTCTTTGAAAGATCTTGCATGCATTTATAAACATGTCTCAGTACTTTTGGTGAATAGGAACATGCAAGGCAATGGGGTGTTTTAGGTTCATGAGCTCTGGATTCAGGAAAAGAGGGAATCAGATATTCAAGGGCAGCTGACCTTGTTTCTTTAGTACACCTTCGGGATGGCTCTTCCTCTTGTCCTGCTGAATCACAGGAGCCCTAGGCTCCTCAAGGCTTGAAGAAGACAGAGCTCCTGTGTCCCAGGGCACATCTGGCACTCGAAATCCTGTCTTTTGCTGGAGGTGTTCGGCCTGGTAATCTGGGATGCTGATGTTGGTTGACTGGGCAGCTGGCTTTGGTAAGCATTTCTGATCCGTTAATTTTGACATTGTGGGGGTTACAGATGGAAGTGAAAGATCTTTGGAGTGCAGGGAACCCTGACTTTGCTCCAAAGAGAGACTAGACATGGACAGAATCTCTTGGCAAGAGGAGCCTTGTGATGGCCCCGATGAAGGGGGAGAGATCAGGGTGTTCTCACCCGCCAGTAACTGCTGAATCTCCAGAGCCACAGCATTGCAGATTGGGCAGGAAGGATCTGCACACAGGAGCCGCCGCACACTTCCCTCCTTAGGAAGCCAGCCCTGGCTGGGAAGGGAAGATGGCAACCATTACTGATGGAATGACACCTGCCTCTTTGAATGTGTGTGGCCTGGAGATTGGGCCTGCCCTCCCCTAGTCCTGGAAACCTTGCGGCTGGTACCCCCATGGTGTTTCCCCATCTCCTCTTCCTCCAAGAAAATTGCCATTGTTAAGTTATGTTGGGCTGGGCGTAGGATCTGGACCTTGTTGGGCATGGTCTCAGACAGCCCATGGGAGCACAGGGCCATGACAGACTAGGAGGTAGGGTGAGTTCTCTGTTGACTACTGTTGAGAAGCTGAACCAGGAGAAGGAATTCAGGTGGGGGTGGAGGGGAAGCCAATGGTTAGCTGATGGGGCATCGCTGGGAACATGACCAAGTAGATCCTGGAGTCATTCTCCTTTGGGGTTAGGAAGGCCACAGCCTGGCATTCAGTATTTATAAACTGTGGACACTGAGGTCTTTGTGGGAACTCTGCATTCAGGGACCATGGTGTGTCTCAGGTCCTGTACATAGCATCTCTTGAGAGCCAGTCCCATTCTCTAGAGACTTTAAGAAGAGGATAAGATGACAGGCTCCTTCCTGAGGGCTGTCCCAGGAACTGGCCTCCCTGAAGACAAAACCATGGAGCTAATGTCAACAGGTTCCACAGGTCTGCCCTTGAGTGATTGTAACTGTAAAGGGAATATGACAATGGGCATTTATTTATGCACGCATTTGTTTATTCTCTTGACTGGATAACTTGTCTTTTGGCTGAGTGCAAACTCATGTAGAGTCTTTAATGAATTACATACTAGTGAAATCCTGAATTCCAGGACCACTGTGAACTGAGCCCGTAGCAGAACTGGGAGACTCCTCTCTCCTGAGACACCTGATCCCCCTCTGCCCTGGCAGTCCTCTCACCTGTGCTCAGTGTTCACTTGTGTCGACCCCCACCCAGCCATTATCTCTCTCCTCATCCCTGCCCCAGGCCAAGCAGAAAAATCATCACAGGCCAGGCTGGGGATTTGGAGACTGCAAAGAGCAAGTGGTCACCTTTTCATGACAGAGAGCAGCTCCCATGGCTTCTCAGCTTCTTCCCGGGAATGTCTCCTAGCTGAGAAACCAGGAGACAGTATTACAAGGAATGAGAGAATGCAGGGATGTCCTATGGGAAGCTGAAGGTCTTTGAGTAAGAGGACACTCAAAACCCCAACAGTCAATGCTCTCAGGCATGTTGGTGTACAACTTAACCAGTTGCATCATGCTGTTCTGGACCTAATCTCATTTGATCCTCAAAACCACACTGTAAATGAGGAAGGACCCATTTCATGAATCATAGACTGAGGGATGAAGTGATTTCTACAGGGTCATAAACCTAGGAAATGACACAGACTGAGAAATGAAGTGATTTTCACAGGATCAAAAAACTAGTAAGGGCTTCTGTCCTACTTTCTCACTCTTCATTCCCAGGTGCTGGGGTAAGGTGGAGAATTTTGGAACATTCTCGGATTCTGATTTCACACCCAAGAAAATCTGGGAGAATTTTTCAGCTGAAGCAATTAGACCCTTCAGTGGTTAGAGCACCTGGCTCCTGGCACCAGGGGACACGAATCAGGGGAATCTTGCCCATAGTGAAGGGAGTCAGAGGGAAAACTAGGACTTTACCTCTTGATGTTTTATCTTTAGTTCTTTGTTTGATTCTCTGGTGACGCTTGAAAACAAAAAAGTTAGAGTATTAAGCTGGGCACCTTTACTCTTTGTGTCTAACATGAAACAAAACCTGTAAGTATTTCCCAGACTTTTTTGTATTCCAATTTTATACACACTCCTACCATTCTTTTCCCTACTCTATCTTTTTTGCCCCATCATTTCCCTTATTTCAAATTTATTTTGAGGCTCTTCCATACCTCCACCCCCATTCTCTGAACAAGTTCTGTGGAGGAGGTCAGAATGAGACAGGAGAAAAGGGGAACAGATTAAAGGATAAGAAGTCCAGTAGCCAAAGGATTTTAGCTATCCAGGCCCTCAATGTCTCCCAACCAGAAGAATCAGCCAAATTTGGAGCTGTTCTGGGATCTACTGTGGAAACCCCTGTAAAAAAGTAGGGGTATGGGTCACAGGAGAAAGCCAGAAGATAAAATCTTGTTTGAGGCTTAATTGGTTCAGTCATAGTTGTTTTGTTTCCCTACCCGGCAACAGCTCCTTTTAGGTCCCAGCCTTAATTCTCGGTGGCCCTTTTTCACTTGCCAAATAATTAATGCAATGATAATAATAGAGCCATAAGCATATAAGGGATATCCAACATCCCACAGAAGAAAAGTAGGGGTCAACATAATCTAAACCTCACTAGCCATCTCTCTTCCTAGGCTTTCAAGGACTTGGCACCTAATGTCCCCAAATTCTAGACCTTGTCATCTCTGCCTCACAGAAGATGGAACCAGATCACCAGACTACATCACAAAGCTCTCCTATTTCAAAAGGCACGCAGAGCATCACAGGCCTTTATTCGTCTAGGAGAAGCTCATGTGATTTAGTGTTCAGATGAGGGTGTCTGGTTCTCTGAATGAGTTGCAGAACCTGGGCCTAGAGTTGCCAACATCACGGGCAGCATACACTTTCATGCTCTACTAATGGCTCAGTTCTCTCCTTAAGACAACAATCTGGTTGGATGCCTGGGTGGCTCAGTCAGTTAAGCACCCAACTCTTGATTTTGGTTCACATCATGATCTCATACTCATGAGTCTGAGCCCCACGTCAGTTCTGTCAGCACAGAACCTCCTTAGGATTCTCTCTCTGCCCCTCTCCCACTCGTGTGCACATGTGTATGTGCTCTCTCTCTCAAAATAAACTGAAAAAAAGACAACAGTCTGGCATCCATCCTTAGATAAGTGAATCTTTATGTGTACTGCATGCCTTATAAGAGAGAGAGTGGTTAGATCAGAATAACTCCATAAACGACATCACCTGTACTAGGAAGATAACTAAAAAACACATGAAGATAGGACATCCCTTATCTTGTTAAGTGTTAGAAAGTGAGAATTTTGATATTATAGGCAATTGATGGTCAGTATTAAGATATTCAAGAAGAGGATCATGTCTGATGTGTAAGGAAAGGATATAGCTTTTTGTTTTTAAACTTATTTTAGGGGCACCTGGGTGGCTCAGTTGGTCAAGCATCCGACTTCAGCTCAGGTCATGATCTCGCGGTTTGTGACTTCGAGCCCCACATCGGGCTCTGTGCTGACAGCTCAGAGCCTGGATCCTGCTTCGGATTCTGTATCTCCCCCCTCTCTCTGCCCCTCCCATGCTCATGCTTTGTCTCTCTCTGTCTCTCAGTAATAAACATTAAAAAAAAAAGAAAAATTTATTTTACAGAGTGTATGCAAGAGGGGGACGGAGGGAAGAGGGAAGAGAGAGAGACAGAGAAAGAGAGAGAGGGAAGAAGGAGGAGAAGGAGGAGGAGGAGGAGGAGGGAGAAGAAGGAGAAGAAGAATCTTAAGCAGCCTCCATGCTCAGCAAAGAGCCTGACATAGGGCTTAATCCCACAATGCTGGGATTATGACCCAAGCCAAAATCAAGATTCCAATGCTCAACCAATTGAGCCACCCAGGCACCCTTAGCTACTGTCTTTTAAAATAACTTTCTGAGAGTTAAAGAAGGATTCCTCCCAGTCTATGGTCAAGCTTGGGATGGGCAGGAAAAGACTGTAAATACTGCCTTCCAAGAGGCACATAATTGAGGCTCACTTCTAGAACTTGATTTTCTAGAACAGCCTCTATAGATCTTATAGCATCCTGCCTATTCATGGAGATGGGTCATTGGTAAAACTTTTGATTAAAGGCTAAAACTTGTAGGTTCTTTGGTTGAATCCAACATGGTTGGAATGTTTGGCTAAATGTTATATACAATGGACTACTGCGTGGCAATGAGAAAAAATGAAATCTGGCCATGTGTAGCAACATGGATGGAACTGGAGGGTATTATGTTAAGTGAAATAAGTCAGTCAGAAAAAGACAGATACCATATGTTTCCACGAATAGGTGGACTTTGTGAAACTAAGCAAAAACCAGGGGGAGGGGAAGAGGGGAAAGTAAAAAAAGACACAGAGAGGGAGGGAGATAAAACATAAGAGACTCTCAAAGACTAAGAAAAAACTGAGGGTAAGGGGGATGAGGGAGGGGGGAGAGGGGATGATGGGCATTAAAAAGGGCACATGTTGGGATGAACACTGGGTGTTATATGTAAACCAATTTGAAAATAAACTATTATAATAAAAAAAAATCTGAATTTGAATACCTTTAGGCAGGGCAAGCTTTTTCCTGTTCAACCTCAGTACCCACCACTCCTGTGTCCACTGATTCACATATTAATGTTACCTTTATGGCTCCTGTCAATATTGTGAGATGCCTCCAACATTCTAGGACTTTTGAATTTCCTTAAGTTCTTGCCCTGATGAGAGTGGTCCCACACCCACACAGGTGTTAGGTTCAAGATCTCCAAAAGTGTTATTTGGTCCTTCTTCCAGTATCCAGTCCACAACCAAACAGGTGTAATGAGCACTCAATCTGTGTTCATCCCTAAGCTGAGCAGTGTCAAAGGCACAAAGACATTTGAGTTGTGTTATCTGCCTGCTCTCAAGACACTTAAAAACCTAGTTACAAAGACAAGACTACTTCACATGAATAAAAAATCAATCTTACTAGGAGTTGGGGAAGTGGAGATTAAGGAGTTATTATTCAGTGGGTACAGAGTTTTATTTAAGATGATGAAAAAGTTCTGAAAATGGATAGTGATGACAGCACAACATTGTAAATGTACTTAATTATACTGAACTATACACTTAAAAATAGTTAAAAAATAAATTTTATGTTAAGTATATACACCACAGTTTAAGATACAAAAGGCAAAAACAAATAAACAAACCTGTACCAATCATTAGTATGAGGATTTTTATTAACTATAAGTGAAAAAATACTCCAAAATCATTTGACAGAAATATAGAATAGTGAATGTTTTTCTTAAGTGTCCTTTAAATATAGAACAAAATAAAAACGAAATGTATCGTTATATTTAAGATAATTTAAGAATAGTCTCACCCTAATGATGGGATAAATTTGAGCCATTTTAACATCTCTCCTGAACTTGCAAATTCCATGACAAAAATGAGAAGACTTTTTCAACTACAGAGCACTAAATGCCAAGTGAACAAAAAAATTAGTTAAAAAGTAGCTTGCATAAGCTTTTTTGTTTTTATTTAATGTTTAGTTTTGAGAGAAAGAGAGAGAGACAGAGCACAAGCAGGGGAGGAGCAGAGAGAGGGAGACACAGGGTCTGAAGCAGGCTCCAGGCTCTGAACTGTCAGTACAGAACCCGACAGAGGGGCTTGAACTCACAGGCCGTGAGATCGGGACCTGAGCTGAAGTCAGATGCGTAACCAATTGAGCCACCCAGGTGCCCCTGCATAAGCTTTTCAGTAGCAGGTGGAGATACCTACAATGTAGCTTGAATCTTTTATTTTTGTTATTTCTACCCAACTTGTTCCTGCTCCCTGCAGTTGTGGCTGCCTTCTATGCTACTGTAACAGTTCTGTCTTCCATTAACCTGACTTAATGTGGCCCTGTATGGTGTTTGGTGTCCTCTTTTCCTGGGCTGTGATTATATGTGACTAACAAACTGCCGTTAGTCTCATAGATCCAGTGTCGAATGTTGTGAGTTCAGCCATCCCCAGAACCCTAGGACACTCACCCTCACCCTCACCAATAAGATGAAAAGGAGATGAACAGAATATTGTATCTCCTACCCAACCAGCCCCTGCTTTCTGCATCTGCCTCGCCTTTTTACTGCTGAAACAGTTCTCAGTTTCCCATTAGCCTAAGCTCTTGCCCAAGGCAAAACCCATAAAATTATGCAAACTTTGCACCTGCTCCAACCAGTGCACTATTCACCTTACAGATAGCCCACAGCCACTGCCATCCCAGTAAGCCATTAAAACCATCTGCTGCAAACTCCTCTGCAGCAACTCACCTACCCTTGCTTCTCTGTCTCAGAGCTCAGAAATTAGAGCCAAAGACAATCTTACGTGTTTTTTCAGGATAGGACGTTAGTACAGGTTTGTTTACTGATTTAGTACTCATTGACAAAGGGTGCTTGAGTGGTTAGGACAGTGGGATCAGTGTCTTCCCAAACAAAGGCACATTCATGTAATGAACACATCAATGATGTGGGCATGGATCTTCACATTTCCTTTTTCTGCTTCAGGTTTATAGTGAATAGCAAACAAGGGATAGAAGGTACCTGAAAATCCTCTACAGACTCTGGAGGGCTACATGACTATAAATTCATATTCATTTGTTTCTGTAAAACTTGCTAAAGCCAGACTCTGTTTCCATGATTGTGCTACAGTGGCACAATTATTGTAACAGTAGAATTTCTTTAGGAAACTTCATTTATTGACTAATATGTACCATGGTTCATATCACAACTCCATAAAGAAAAATCCTGACAGACATGCCAATGATGTGAGTTTGTCCTACCGCACAAACGTTACAAGAGTTTTGCTGTGTCTCATCAAAAAATATTGAACACCTTAGATGTGCCAAGGTACTGGGAACAGAGAATCACAGCTGTGCTATTCAGAAGCAACATTTTTATATATGAGCATTTTTATTAATGCCCAAGAGTTGAGATTTGCAAGGCGTTGGACAGGAAGCCCTTGACAAGTGTCAGGCAGCAAGACCACCAGTGCTTATGTAGCAGATTATAGTACGCAGTGAGTGTAGCAAGCCACCAGAGACACTAGAGGGCAGCACCTACCCACTCAATTCTCCTAGTCCAGCGAACTCTGAGAGAAACTTTAAAACATCATCTGTTCCAGGGGCTCTCAATCCAGGCCTTACATCAGAATCACTGGGAAGCCTGTGAAAAATATAGATTTCCTGACCTCGTCCCAGACATAATGAGTCAGAATATTTAGGGGCAGGGTTCAGCAATCTACCTATTAATATCAAAAATAATCCTCAAGCAATAAAGCACCAAGGTCTGGGTGTATATTTGGGAGATACTAGCAACAGCACCTGCCACCCAGTTGTCCTGAGATATAATAGATATATAACATTGTATTAGTTTAAAGTGTATGACATAATGATTTATGTGTGTGTGTGTGTGTGTGTGTGTGTGTGTGTGTGTATGTATACATATATACACACACATTTATTTATTTTTGAGAGACAGAGAGACAGAGCGTGAGCAGGGGAAGGGCAGAGAGAAAGGGAGACACAGAATCCGAAGCAGGCTCCAGGCTCTGAGCCATCAGCACAGAGCCTGATGCGGGGCTCAAACCCACAGACTGCGAGATCATAACATGAGCCGAAGTTGGCCACTTAACCGACTGAGCCACCCAGGTGCCCCTGATTTATGTGTATATTGAGAAAGGATTACCACAATAAGCTTAATATCCATCTCCTCACATAGTTAAAATTATTTTCTTGTGATGAGAACTTTGAAATTAAATCTACTCTCAGCAGCTCTCAAATTCACAATATGGTATTGTTAACTATAGTCACCATGCTATATATTAGATCCCCAGAACTTATTAGTCTTGTAACTGGAAGTTTGTACCCTTTAACCACCTTCCTTCTTTTCCTCTACCCTCCACCACCTGCCACTGACTGACAATCACCAAACTGTTCTCAAGTCAAGATTTTTTTAGATTACACTATAGCGAGATAATACAATATTTGTCTTTCACTGTTTATTTTCACTTAGCATGCCTTCAGTATTCATCCATGTTGTTGCAAAAGGCAAGATTTCCTTCTTTTTTATGCCTCAGTTATATTCCATATCTATGTCTGTATCTATCACATCTTCTTTATCTATTCATTTATTGTTGAGCACTTAGGTTGTTTCCAAGTATTGGCTACTGTAAATAATGCTGCAATGAACATGGTGCAGATAGTGATTTTTGTTTCCTTCAGATATATACCCAGAAGTGGGACTGTTGGATTATATGGTAGTTCTATATTTAATTTTTTGAAGAACCTCCATTCTATTTTCTATAGTAGCTGCACCAATTTCCATTCCCACCAGCAGTACGCAAGGGTTCTTTCCTCACTAGCATTTGTTATCTCTTGTCTTTTTTATGACAGTCTCTCTAACACATTTGTGATGATGTTTCATTGTGGTTTTGATTTGCATTGCCCTGATGATTAGTAATATTGAACACCTTTTCATGTACCTATTAGCCAATTTTATGTCTTTTTTGGATAAATGTCTATTCAGTTCCTCTGCTCTTTTTTAAATCAGATTGTTTTTGCTACTGAGTTGTATAAGTTCTTTATATATTTTATATTTAACCCCTTATCAGATACATGATTTGCAAATATTTTTTCCTATCCTATAGTTGCCTATTCATTTTGTTGATGGTCTCCTTTGCTGTGCAGAAGCCTTTTAGTTTGATGTAGTCACACTTGTTTATATTTGCTTATGTTGCCATTGCTTTTGATGTTAAATCCAAAAAATCCTTACAAAGACTGAGGTCAAGGAGCTTATCCCCTATGTTTTATTCTAGGATTTCTACAGTTAAAGGTCTTCGTTGACCATATATGCATGGGTTTATTTCTGGGCTCTGTCTATTCTGTTTCATTGATCTATGTGTCTGTTTATGCCAGAGCAACAGTTCTTATATTGTTATAGACCTTCATGAATACCTGATGAAACTATGTCCCTCTCCTCACTCTTAAAATCTGATTCTATTTCAGGCAGTTACAGACTTCATTTATGGACACTCTAGGGAACCTAAGGAAGCTGGTTAAGAAACTCGAGTGTAGTTTATGCCAAGATAAAGACAATAGCTCAGAGTTATTCATATTCCGAGAATAGAAAAACAGAGAAGACACAAATTACCAATATCAGGAATGGGAGAAGTGACCACAAATTCTAGATTTAAAAGGATAATAAATTAGTATACAAAAATTTAACATGGGGCACCTGGGTGGCTCAATCGGTTGGAACTCTGATTCTTTTTTTTTTTTTTTTTTTTTTTTTTTTTTTTTTTTTGTTATTATAATAGTTTATTTTCAAATTGGTTTACATATAACACCCAGTGTTCATCCCAACATGTGCCCATTTTAATGCCCATCACCCCCTCTCCCCCCTCCCTCATCCCCCTCACCCTCAGTTTTTTCTTAGTCTTTGAGAGTCTCTTATGTTTTATCTCCCTCCCTCTCTGTGTCTTTTTTTTCTTTCCCCTCTTCCCCTCCCCCTGGTTTTTGCTTAGTTTCACAAAGTCCACCTATTCGTGGAAACATATGGTATCTGTCTTTTTCTGACTGACTTATTTCACTTAACATAATACCCTCCAGTTCCATCCATGTTGCTACACATGGCCAGATTTCATTTTTTCTCATTGCCACGTAGTAGTCCATTGTATATAAGTACCATAACTTCTTTATCCATTCGTCAGTTGATGGGCACTTGGTCTCTTTCCATGATTTGGCTATTGTCGAAAGTGCTGCTATGAACATTGGGGTACACGTGCTCCTATGCATCAGCATTCCTGTGTCTCTTGGGTAGATTCCTAGCAGGGCTATTGCTGGGTCATAGGGTAGCTCTATTTTCATTTTTTTGAGGAACCTCCACACCGTTTTCCAGAGTGGCTGCACCAGTTTGCATTCCCACCAACAGTGTAGGAGGGTGCCTACTTCTCCACATCCTCGCCAGCATCTATAGTTTCCTGATTTGTTCATTTTAGCCACTCTGACTGGTGTGAGGTGGTATCTCAGTGTAGTTTTGATTTGTATTTCCCTGATGATGAGTGACATTGAGCATCGTTTCATGTGTCTGTTGGCCATCTGAATGTCCCCTTTGGAGAAGTGTCTATTCATATCTTCCGCCCATTTCTTCACTGGGTTGTTTGTTTTTCGGGTTTGGAGTTTGGTAAGTTCTTTATAAATTTTAGATATTAGTCCTTTATCCGATATGTCATTTGCGATGATCTTTTCCCATTCCGTTGGTTGCCTATTCGTTTTGTTGGTTGTTTCTTTTGCCGTGCAGAAGCTTTTTATCTTGATGAGGTCCCAATAGTTCATCTTTGCTTTTAATTCTCTTGCCTTTGGAGACGTGTCGAGTAAGAAATTTGTGCATCTTAGGTCAAAGAGGCTTTTTCCTGTTTTCTCCTCTAGGATTTTGACGGTTTCCTGTCTCACATTCAGATCTTTTATCCATTTAGAATTTATTTTTGTGAGTGGTGTAAGAAAGTGGTCTAGTTTCATTCTTTTGCATGTTGCTGTCCAATTCTCCCAGCACCATTTGTTAAAAAGGCTGTCTTTTTTTCCATTGGATACATTTTCCCGCTTTGTCAAAGATTAGTTGGCCATATACTTGCGGGTCCATTTCTGAGTTTTCTATTCTATTCCATTGGTCTATGTGTCTGTTTTTGTGCCAATACCATACAGTCTTGATGACCACCGCTTTGTAGTAGAGGTTAAAGTCTGGGATTGTGATGCCTCCCACCTTGGTTTTATTCTTCAGTATTACTTTGGCTATTCGAGGTCTTTTGTGGTTCCATACAAATTTTAGGATTGTTTGCTCTAGCTTTGAGAAGAATGCTGGTGCAATTTTGATTGGGATTGCATTGAATGTGTAGATTGCTTTGGGTAGTATTGCCATTTTGACAATATTTATTCTTCCAATCCATGAGCATGGGATGTTTTTCCATTTCCTTGTGTCTTCCTCAATTTCCTTCATAAGTTTTTTATAGTTTTCAGTGTAGAGGTCTTTCACATCTTTGGTTAGGTTTATTCCTAAGTATTTTATGGTTTTTGGTGCAATTGTGAAAGGGATTAGCTTCTTTATTTCTCTTTCTGCTGCTTCATTGTTGGTGTATAGAAATGCCACCGATTTCTGTACATTGATTTTGTATCCTGCAACTTTGCTGAAATCATGAATCAGTTCTAGTAGGCTTTTGGTGGATTCTGTCGGGTTTTCCATGTAAAGTATCATGTCATCTGCAAAAAGTGAAAGTTTGACTTCCTCCTTGCCAATCTCGATGCCTTTTATTTTGTTTTGTTGTCTGATTGCTGATGCTAAGACTTCCAGCACTATGTTAAATAGCAGTGGCGAGAGCGGACACCCCTGTCGTGTTCCTGATCTCAGGGGGAAGGCTTTCAGTTTTTCCCCATTGAGGATGATATGAGCTGTGGGCTTTTCATATATGGCTTTTATGATGTTTAAGTATGTTCCTTCTATCCCGACTTTCTCGAGAGTTTTTATTAAGAAAGGATGCTGTATTTTGTCAAATGCTTTTTCTGCATCTATTGACAGGATCATATGGTTCTTATCTTTTCTTTTGTTGATGTGATGTATCACGTTGATTGATTTGCGAATATTGAACCAGCCCTGCAACCCAGGGATGAATCCTACTTGATCATGGTGGATAATTCTCTTTATATGCTGTTGGATTCGATTTGCTAGTATCTTGTTGAGAATTTTTGCATCCATATTCATCAGGGATATTGGCCTGTAATTTTCTTTCTTTGCTGGGTCTCTATCTGGTTTGGGAATCAAAGTGATGCTGGCTTCATAGAATGAGTCCGGGAGTTTTCCTTCCGTTTCAATTTTTTGGAACAGCTTGAGGAGGATAGGAATTAACTCTGTTTTAAATGTCTGGTAAAATTCCGCAGGAAAGCCATCTGGTCCAGGGCTTTTATTTGCTGGGAGGTTTTTAATAACGGATTCTATTTCTTCACTAGTTATGGGTCTGTTCAAATTTTCTATTTCTTCCCGTTTGAGTTTTGGTAGTGTGTGGCTATTTAGGAAGCTGTCCATTTCTTCCAGATTGCCAAGTTTGGTGGCATATAATTTTTCATAGTATTCTCTGATGATTGCTTGTATCTCTGAGGGATTGGTTGTAATTTCTCCCTTTTCATTCACGATTTTATTTATTTGAGTTCTCTCTCTTTTCTTTTTGAGAAGCCTGGCTAGAGGTTTGTCTATTTTGTTTATTTTTTCAAAGAACCAGCTTTTGGTTTCATTGATCTGTTCCACTACCTTTTCTGTCTCCATATGGTTAATTTGAGCTCTGATCTTTGTTATTTCTCTCTTTCTGCTGGGCTTGGGTTGTTTTAGTTGATCTGCTTCTAGTTCCTTTAGGCGTGCTGTTAGAATTTGTGTTATTGATTTTTCTTGTTTCTTGAGATGGGCCTGGATTGCAATATATTTCCCTCTCAGGACTGCCTTTGCTGCATCCCAGAGCGTTTGGATTGTTGTATTTTCATTTTCATTTGTTTCCATATATTTTTTAATTTCTTCTCTGATGGCTTGGTTGACCCAGTCATCTTTTAGTAGGTTATTTCTTAGCCGCCATGTTCTTGAATATTTTCCAGGCTTTCTCCTGTGGTTGATTTCAAGTTTCAAAGCATTGTGGTCTGACACTGTACACGGTATGATCTCAATTCTTTTATATTTATTCAGAGCTTCCCTGTGCCCCAGAATGTGGTCTATCTTGGAAAATGTGCCGTGTGCAGATGAGAAGAACGTAAATTCCTTTGCTTCTGGATGAAGGACCCTAAAGATGTCTGTGAGGCCCATCTGTCCTAATGTGTCATTCAGGGCTATTGTTTCTGCGGAGATTTTCTGTTTTGTTGATCTATCCAATGCTGAGAGTGGAGTGTTGAGATCCCCTACTATTAGGACATTTTTATCGATGAGGTTGCTAATGTTTGTAATTAGTTGTTTTACAAATTTGGGTGCCCCTGAATTCGGTGCGTAGATATTTACAATTGTTAGCTCTTCCTGCTGGATGGTCCCTGAGACTATTATATAATGTCCTTCCTCATCTCTTATTACATCGTTCATTTTAAAGTCTAATTTGTCTGATATAAGTGTGGCTACTCCGGCTTTCTTCTGACTTCCAGTAGCATGGTAGATAGTTCTCCATCCCCTCACTTTCAATCTGAAGGTGTCTTCAGGTTTAAGATGAGTTTCTTGAAGACAGCAAATAGATGGGTCTTGTTTTTTAATCCATTCTGTTATCCTGTGTCTTTTGATTGGCGCATTTAGTCCATTTACATTCAGTGTTAATATTGAAAAATATGGGCTTACAGTCACTGTATTATCTGTAAGTTTCATGTTTGTAAGGCTGTCTCTGGTAGTTTGTGTTCTTTGCCTCCTTATTTTCATAGAATGCCCCTCAGGATCTCTTGCAGTGCTGGCTTATTTGTGATAAATTCTTTCAGTTTTTGTTTGTTGGGAAAAACCTTGATCTCTCCTTCTATTCTGAATGACAGGCTAGCCGGATACAGAATTCTTGGTTGCATGTCCTTCTTGCTCATCACATTGAAGATATCCTGCCATTCCTTTCTGGCTTGCCAAGTTTCCGTAGATAAGTCTGCTACTACCCTTATAGGTCTCCCTTTGTATGTTAGGGTTCTTTTGTCCCTAGCTGCTTTCAGGATTCTCTCCCTATCTTTGTATTTTGCCAGCTTCACTATGATGTGCCGTGCAGAAGGTCTATTCAAGTTACGTCTGAGGGGAGTTCTCTGTGCCTCTTGGATTTCCATGCCCGTTTCCTTTCTCATGTTGAGGAAGTTCTCAGCAATGATTTGTTCCAGAACCCCTTCGACTCCTTTCTCTCTCTCTTCTTCCTCTGGGACTCCTATGATACGGATATTGTTTCTTTTGAGTTCATCGCTCAGCTCTCGAATTCTCCTTTCCTGTTCCTGGATCAGCTTCTCTCTCTTTTTATCTGCTTCCTCTTTTTCAATGATTTTGTCTTCTAAGGCACTAACTCTTTCCTCTACCTCTTCAATCCGTGCTGTGGCTGCTTCCAGTTTCCCCTGTATTTCTTCCAATGTCTTCTTTAATTCTTCTTGACCGTTTTTAAGGTCTTTGAACTTTGCCTCGTGGGACTCCTTGCATTCATCTAAGCTTTTTTCAAGGCCAGCAATTAGTTTTATGATTAACATTCTATATTCAAGTTCTGTTATGTTGCTTATATCTGTTTTCATTAATTCTTGAGCTGTCACTACTTCTTGTAGACTCTTTTGAGGAGAATTCTTCCGTCTCGTCATTTTGGCTGGATGTGTTATGGGTTGTTTCTTGAAGTTGCCCTGGAAAGGAAAACTGACAGACACACAGAACACAGAAATACTCAAACGTACCGACAAATGGTCCAGAGAAGCAGTTCACAACAGAAAAAAATAACAAGTGACTCTCTGAGGGCAATGTCCTGATTAACCGCTACACGTTAAGGACAGGGTATGTAGTGTGCTGGTGGCAGAGCATATATAGACAGAATAATGACTGGTGCAGGGAGAAGAAGGAAATGGACTTTGCCCAGGTAGAGCGACTAAAGGGTTTAATCCAGACTGATAGAAATCAGAATAAGGACAGGTGCGAGGGAAAAGGAATAAAGATCGATGTCGTCTAGATGAACTTATACGGCCTGGTTATTCCAGAAAAAGGGCTAGGGAAGTAAAGAAGAGGTTGTAGGACATGTCCTCGAAGAGTGGGTTAAAAAACAAAACAAAAACAAAAAACAAAAAACAAAAAACAAAAAACAAAACAAAAAAAACCCAAACAAAACAAACAAACAAACAAACAAAAAACAAAAAAACAAAAAACAAAAAGAACGAAAAAAATGATTAAGCCAGTCAGTACCCTGGATGACCAGCTCAGGGATGGGGATCGGTAGGAGTGAGAAAGGGAGGGATAAATTTAAAAAGAAGAAATGACTGGCGTTACTCCAGGCAGCAATCTCCACTTGGATCAGTCGCTCCTGCTGATAGTTTGGGAGGGGCGTGGTTTAGTGTAGGCGGGTCCGGCCTCCACTGCTGCAGGGATGGCTTCTGGGGTGACTTCCTGGCTTGTGAGACAACAATGGCGTCTCTCCAGACCCGCGCCACCAGTCCTGGAGGCTTTATTCGCCCCTTTATTTCTGTTCTCTCTCCACCGCCCACGCCAGCCTAGTGTGGTTTACTGGAGCCGCGCCTGGGTCTGCCTGGGTGCCTGCTGCCTATCCCGGCAGCGTGCGTGCCCGGAGGCGCTGGGCGAGGGTGGCGCGGTGGCGCGGCCGTCTGCTACCCCCCGATTTGGCTGTAACTGTGCGGGGGTTAGAGGTGCTCCGCAGGAGCCGCCGCCTGAGTCCCCCCTGCCTGTCCCGGCAGCGCGCGCGCCCCGGAGGCGCTGGGCGAGGGTGGCGCGGTGGCGCGGCCGTCTGCTACCCCCCGATTTGGCTGTAACTGTGCGGGGGTTAGAGGTGCTCCGCAGGAGCCGCTGCCTGGGTCCCCCCTGCCTGTCCCCGCAGCGCGCGCGCCCCGGAGGCGCTGGGCGAGGGTGGCGCGGTGGTGCGGCCGTCTGCCACCCCCCGATTTCGTTATAATTGTGCCGGGGTTAGAGGTGCTCCGCAGGCGGCGCCGCCTGCGTCCCCGCTGCCAGTCCCTCCCGCGCGCGTCCCAGTGGCTCAGGACGGGGTTGGTGCGGTCCCAGCAGCGCGCGGGGATTGCTGCTGTTTGCCACTGAACTTCTCTTCAAAAGCCCTGCATTTAGGGGCTGGATGGTCGCAGTCTCACCCGCTCTGGCCCTCTCGTTCAGATGTTGTTCGATGGGCACTTTCCCAGCTATCTCCGAAGACACTCACCCTCCCCTCAGCTCAACTTCCCGAGTTCGAGTTCGTTTTATCCGACCCAGATTAAACTCACGGTTTAGTTGGGCCGTGTCTGTTTCCGCCTTAGTTTCTTGTCAGCTCTAGCACCTTTTCCCCCCGATTTTTGGAGTTGAGAGAGAGACAGTGTTTTCAGTCGTCCCCCTTTAAAGGGCAAGCGAAATACTGGAGCCCCCTACTCCTCCGCCATGTTGCCTAAAAAAATCGGAACTCTGATTCTTGATTTCGTCTCAGGTCATGATCTTCCAGTTGTGGGATCAAGCCCCACAACACTGTGCTGGGTCCAGAGCCTGCTTGGGATTCTCTCTCTCCCTCTCTCTCTGTCCCTCCCCCGCTCATGTACCTTGTCTCTCTCTCAAGATAAATAAATAAACTGAAAAAAAAATAAAACAGGGGTGCCTGGATGGCTCAGTTGGTTAAGCATCTAACTTCAGCTCAGGTCATGATCTCATAGTTGGTGAATTTGAGCCCCAGGTGAGCAAGAGCTCTGCTTTGGCTGAGCCCCACTTCTCTCTCTCTTCCCCCTCTCTTCCTCTCTGTCCCTCCTGAGATTCTCTCTCTCTCTGCCTCTCACTCACTTGAATCCTCTCTCTCTCTCAAAATAAATAAATAAAATAGAAATTTAACATATACAAATTGACAATTTAAATGAACGAATTCTGTGAAAGACACGAATCATCAAACCCTACTCAACAAGAAATAGATAACCCAAATAACCATACATCCATCTATTTAAATAGGATTTGTAGTCAAAATCTTCTCAGAAAAAAATCATTATGATGGAAACTCCAAGACCATATTTCATCACTGGTGAACTCTACCAAACATTGAAGAAATAAATAATACCATTTATATACAAATTCTTCCAAAATGAAGACAAAGAAATACTTCTCAATTAATTGTTTGAAACCAGTATTGCCTTGATACCAAATCCAAACAGAGACATTACAAGAATAGAAAATTATAGATCAGTATTCTTCATGAACACATATACAAAAAAATTTTAAGAATATTTTACCATTTGATTCCAACAATATATAAAATGTATAATAATCATGACCAAGATACTTTATCCCAGAATGCAAGGTTGGTTTAGCACTCAAAAATTGATTACCGAATAGATACCATATGTTTCCATGCATAGGATTTTGAGAGACTTAGCAGAAAACCATGGGGGAAGGGAAGAGAGGAAAAGAAAAAAGACACAGAGAGGGAGGGAGACAAAACATAAGAGACTCTCAAAGACTAAGAACAAACTGAGGGGGGAGTGTGGGTGACGGGCATTGAAATGGGCACTTGTTGGGATGACCAATGGGTGTTATATGGAAACCAATTTGAAAATAAATTATTAAAAAAAATTGATCACCAAAATTCAACAAGTTAAAAAACTAAAAAGAAAACCATATGATCATCTCAATAGATGCAGAAAAAGTATTGGACAAAAAAATCCAAAATCCATTCTTCATAAAAAAATGTTAGCAATCTTGAAATAGAAAGGAACTTTCACAGTCTGATAAAGAACATCTACAAAAAACTTATTAATGGGGGAGAGACAATGCTTTCTGCTTTAAGATCGGGGATATCCACTCTCAACAATTCTTTTCAACATTGCACTGGATGTACTGGCCAGTTTAATTGGCAAGAAAAGAAATAAAAAGCTTCCATATTGAAAAAGAAGTAAAACTGCCTTAGTTTGCAAATAGCATGACTGTTTATGTAGAAAATGTTATAGAATCTATTAAGAAGCTACTAGAACTAATAAGTGAATTTAGCAATGTTGATTACAAGATCAGTGTACAAAAACCAATCAGATTTTTATGTGCTTGCAACAGAAATTAAAGTTTTTTAAATATAATTTACAATATTACCAAAAATATGATAAATTTAAGAATAAATCTACCAGAAGATGTGAGAGACTTACACTATAAAAGTATACATACGAAAACTATAAATACTTCTGAGGAAATTTAAAGACCCTATAAATGGAGAGGTATACTTTGTTCATGGGAAAGAAGACTTAGTATTGTTAAGGTGTCATTTCTCCCAATTGATCTACAGATTCATGCAATCCTGAAGGCTCTTTTGCAGAAACTGATAATAGAATTCTAAAATTTATATGGTAGTACAAAGGTCATTGGAGAGTAAAATCAACACTTAGAAAGAAAAAGTTTAGGGCGTGATTATTAATTTTATGATTGGGACATGAGATGCCCAGATATTTGCTTAAATGTTATCCTGGATATATCTATGAGGGTATTTCTGAATGAGAGTAACATGTGAATAGGTAGACTGAGTAAAGCAGATTGCCCTCTTTGATGCCAGGTGGACCTCACCCAATCCGTTGAAGGCCTGAAAAGAACAAAAGGTATTCTAAGGAGAATTTGCTCTCTACCTATTTTTGAACTGGGATATCAGTCTTCTACACTCAGACTAGAAGTACATCACTGGCTTTCATGGGTCCCTAGCTTGTAGATGGCTGATTGTGTGACTTCTCAGCCTCCGTTATCATATTGTCACATCAGTTTCTTATAACATATCTCTCATATGTATATTCTATTGGTTCTTTCTCTCTGGAGAACTCTAATATAGAGGACTACTACTTCCTGATTTGATAACTTCTTTTAAAGCTATTGTAATCAATACAGTGTGGTACTAGCATAAAGATTGATAAATAGATGAGCAGAACAGAAGAAACAGTCCTTAGACTCACACATATATGAACACATGATTTTTCACAATAATGCACAAGCAATTTATTTCAATCCATTCTTCTCACAATATATGTACAAATACTGATTTAAAATGGATTAGAAACATAACAATGTAAATGTACTTAATGCCACTGAACTATACACTTAAAAATGGTTCAAATGGTAAACTTTATGTTATGTGCCTTTTACCATAAAAAAAATGACAGGCATTTGATTGTGGGGCAAAAGTCTTTATGCAAGTATATAAGATTTGCAGCTCTTCTTGTGCTACGACTTGTACAGTACAGCAGAATACATGACAGTATTTACAGCTTACTTTTTGATATTATCTTTGAAAGCTTTTTAGAGTCTACGTAGTTTTCCTTAGGAAATACAGATATTTCCTTTTAAAAAATCAGGATTAATATATGAATAAAGAGGTCATGGCGCCTGGGGTGCCTCAGTCAGTTAAGCCTCTGACTCTTGATTTTGGCTCAGGTCGTGATCTCACAGTTCACAAGTTCAATCCCTGCTATCAGGCTCTGTGCTGACAGTGCTGAGCCTGCTTGGGATTCTCTCTCTCTCTCTCTCTCTCTCTCTTTCTCTCTCTCTCTCTCTCTCTGCCTCTCTCCTGCTTGATCTCTTTTTCTCTCTCTCTCAAAATAATAAATATCCTTTAAAAAAAAAGAGGTCTTTACACATGTCATTTAAAATTGAAGTGTTTTAAACCAGATTAAAATAAAAACTTAAAAAAATAAAATTGAAATGTTTTTTTTTTAGGTTTCTTTTTCTTTTTGAGAGACATAGAGACAAAGTGTGAGCAAGGGAATGGCAGAGAGAGGAGACACAGAATCTGAAGCAGGCTCCAGCCTCTGAGCCATAAGCACAGAGCCCGATGCGGGGCTCGAACTCACAGACCCTGAGATCATGACCTGAGCTGAAGTCGGCCGCTTAACCAACTGAGCCACCCAGGTGACCCTGAAATGTTTAGTTTTAACTGTGGAATTACTCATGTAATGCCATATGCATTTGCTGAGATTTTGTATTAGTAGAGTAGATAAATTGGTATTTGTCAGTGTAAAAAAATTCAACTGGGTGTAGCCCTCCTTTTTTTTTTTTTTTGGCAAATTCATTATTTATTTATTTTTAAAATTTATATCGAAGTTAGCTAGCATATAGTACAATAATGACATCAGGAGTAGAATCCAGTGATTTATCCCCTAAATATTACACCCAGTGCTCATCCCAACAAGTGTCTTCCTTAATGCCCCTTGTCCATTTAGCCCATCCCCCAACCATGACCCCTCCAGCAACCCTCAGTTTGTTCTCTATATTTAAGAGTCTCTTCTGTTTGTCCCCCCCTCCTTGTTTTTATATTATTTTTGCTTCCCTTTCTTATGTTCATCTGCTTTGTATCTTAAATTCTACATATGAGTGAAGTCATATATCTGTCTTTCTTTAATTTTGCTTAGCGTATACACTCTAGTTCCATCTATGTTGCTGCAAATGGCAAGATTTCATTCTGATTGGCCGAGTAATACTCCATTGTATATATATATATATACCACAACTTCTTTATCCATTCATCTGTTGATGGACATTTGGGCTCTTTCCGTACTTTGGCTATTGTCAATAGGCACTACTATAAACATTGGGATGCACGAGCCCCTTTGAAACAGCATACTTGTATCCTTTGGATAAATACCTAGAAGTGCAATTGCTGGGTCATAGGGTGTCCTATTTTTAATTTTTTGAGGAACCTCCATACTGTTTTCCAGACTGCTGCACCAGTTTGCACTCCTACCAGCAGTGCAAAAGGGTTCCTCTTTCTTTGCATCCTCACTAACATCTGTTGTTCCCTGAATTGTTAATTTTAGCCATTCCGACTGGTGTGAGGTGTATCTCATTGTGGTTTTGATTGTATTTTCCTGATGATGAGTGATGTTGAGCATTTTTTCATGTGTCTGTTAGCCATCTGGATGTATTCTTTGGAAAAGTGTCTATTCATTATTTTGGCCATTTCCTTACTAGATTATTTGTTTTTTGGGTGTTGAGTTTGATAAGCTCCTTATAGATTTTGGATACTAACCCTTTATCTGGATGTCATTTGAAAATATTTTCTCCATTCCCATCAGTTGCCTTTTAGTTTGCTGATTGTTTTGTCTTTGCCGTGCAGAAGTTTTTATCTTGATGAGGGACCCAATAGTTCATTTTGCTTCTGTTTCCCTTGCCTCCAGAGACATGTTGAGTAAGACATTGCTGTGGCTGAGGTTAAAGAGGTTTTTGCTGCTTTTTCCTCTAGGATTTTGATGGTTTTCCTGTCTTAATGTTTAGGTCTTTCTGGATGTAGCCCTTCTAATGAATGGTTTCTTCAAAAATAAAAAGCTGGGTTGCCTGGTGGCTCAGTTGGTTAAGCATCTGACGCTTTGACTTCAGCTCAGGTCATCATCTCACTGTTTGTGAGTTTGAGCCCCAATCAGGTGTGTTGTCAGTCCAGAGCTTGCTTGGGATTCTTTCTCCCTCTGCTCTGCCCCTCCTCTGTCACGCTCTCTCAAAAATAAATAAATAAACTTAAAAAAAAATAAAAAAGGTTCCAAGAACTAAAGTAAAACCTAAAGCTATAAAACTTCTAGAATAAAACACAGGAGAAAATCCTCGTGACCTTGGTTGGGCAAAGATATCTCAGATATTACACCAAAAGTACAATTCATAAAAGAACAAATTAATAAAGTGGGTTTATCAAAACGAAAAACTTCAAAATCAACGTATTGAAAACTCTAATGAATTAATGGATCTCATCATTCATTAAAAACATTACTGACATCATGAACAGATAACCAGATATTGTGTATTTTCTAAGGAGGTACACAACACCACTTATGAAGTATTCTTGTCAAAAAGAATTGAACTTAAATCTGATCAGATCCTGAATCTAATTACCAATTAAAAGGAAATACAGAAGACATAGAAACAGTCTAACCATAGGTATGCAATTACTGAAATCAAGACTACAGATAATGACCTATTTCTTCAACCAAAAAAATTACATAGAAAAAAGTGACAATAGAGAACCTCGTATTAAAAGTCATAGAAAATCAAGAGAATTTAATTCAGCACTGATTGGATATTTGATATTAAGAAATTATTATGAACTTTCTAGATTTTATAATGGCAGTACACTCATTTTTAAGTTGTATATTTTTTAGCGTTTTTTTTTTTAATTTAGTTTTTGAGAGACATAGAGACAGAGCATGAGCAAGGCGAGGGGCAGAGAGAGAGGGAGACAGAGGACTCCAAAGCAGGCTTCAGCCTCCAAGCCGTCAGCACAGAGCCCGACGCGGGGCTCGAACTCACAGACAGTGAGATCGTGACCTGAGCTGAAGTCGGCCACTTAACCAACTGAGCCACCCAGGCGCCCCTAAGTTTGTATATTTTTTATATACTGAAATATACTGATATAACTCTGATTCTGGAGTTACTTCAAAGCAGTGGAGGTTGAGGGCCGCCTGGGTGGCTCAGTTGGTTGAGCATCTGCCTAATGATTTCTGCTCAGCTCATGATTCCAGGGGCAAGGGATGGAGCTCCTCGTTTGGCTCCACACTTGGCCACGGAGTCTGCTTGGGATTCTTTCTCTCCCTCTCTGCCCCTCTCCCCTGCTTGTGCTTTCTCTCTTTAAAATAAAAAACAAACAGTGGAGTTGGAATAGTGTCTGGTACAGAAGAAATAATTTATGTCCCCTATAAATGTGAATTGTTGAAGTTAGGTGACAGGTATATGAAGGTATGTTATTCTCTTAACAACTGTAATATATTTGAAATTTGCCTCACTAAAAAGATAATTAAAAAATAGAATCTTTCAAAGTAAAATGCTTTTAAAATACCTTACTAACAACTAAAAACTGTCACAAGACAGGAGATGTATAAATAAATTAAAACATATGTAAAAAATTTTTTTGAATTAATATACGTATAAAGCTTTTTATAATCAACATGGTTAGATTTTATTCATATCTTACAGGCAGCATGTGTTACTATGATTAAAAAATGAATTTTTATTCTTATATAAAATATGTTCTATTAAATATTACTATATTATTAAAGTGACCCATCCAATGAAAGAAAATAATTACATTTCCATCTGCCTTAATAATATATCTAAAAGAAACTTCTATAAAAATAAAATTTCAGTTTTGATTTCAAAAATGTTTTTATTTATTTTTTGTTTTTTTGTTTTTTTTATTATAATAGTTTATTTTCAAATTGGTTTACATATAACACCCAGTGTTTCATCCCAACATGTGCCCTTTTTAATGCCCATCACCCCCTCTCCCCCCTCCCTCATCCCCCTACCCTCAGTTTTTTTCTTAGTCTTTGAGAGTCTCTTATGTTTTATCTCCCTCCCTCTCTGTGTCTTTTTTCCTTTCCCCTCCTCCCCTCCCCCTGGTTTTTGCTTAGTCTCACAAAGTCCACCTATTCGTGGAAACATATGGGTATCTGTCTTTTCTGACTGACTTATTTCACTTAACATAATACCCTCCAGTTTCCATCCATCTGCTACACATGGCCAGATTTCATTTTTCTCATTGCCACATAGTAGTCCATTGTATATAAGTACCATAACTTCTTTATATCCATTCGTCAGTTGATGGGCACTTGGTCTCTTTCCATGATTTGGCTATTGTCGAAAGTGCTGCTATGAACATTGGGGTACACGTTGCCCCTGTGCATCAGCATTTCTGTGTCTCTTGGGTAGATTCCTAGCAGGGCTATTGCTGGATCATAGGGTAGCTCTATTTTCATTGTTTTGAGGAACCTCCACCCCGTTTTCCAGAGTGGCTGCACCAGTTTGCATTCCCACCAACAGTGTAGGAGGGTGCCTACTTCTCCACATCCTCGCCAGCATCTATAGTTTCCTGATTTGTTCATTTTAGCCACCCTGACTGGTGTGAGGTGGTATCTCAGTGGTGGTTTGATTTGTATTTCCCTGATGAGGAGTGACATTGAGCATTGTTTCATGTGTCTGTTGGCCATCTGAATGTCCTCTTTGGAGAAGTGTCTATTCATATCATCCGCCCATTTCTTCACTGGGTTGTTTGTTTTTTCGGGTTTGGAGTTTGGTAAGTTCTTTAAAATTTTAGATATTAGTCCTTTATCCGATATGTCATTTGCGATGATCTTTTCCCATTCCATTGGTTGCCTATTCGTTTTGTTGGTTGTTTCTTTCGCTGTGCAGAAGCTTTTTATCTTGATGGGTACCAATAGTTCATCTTTGCTTTTAATTCTCTTGCCTTTGGAACGTGTCGAGTAGGAAATTGGTGCGTCTTAGGTCAAAGAGGCTTTTCCTGTTTTCTCCTCTAGGATTTTTACGGTTTCCTGTCTCACATTCAAATCTTTTATCCATTTAGAATTTATTTTTTGTGAGTGGTGTAAGAAAGTGGTCTAGTTTCATTCTTTTGCATTTCTGTCCAATTCTCCCAGCACCATTGTTAAAGAGCTGTCTTTTTTCCATTGGATACATTTTCCCGCTTTGTCAAGATTTGGTCAAATACTTGCGGGTCCATTTCCGAGTTTTTCTATTCTATTCCATTGGTCTATGTGTCTGTTTTGTGCCAATACCATACAGTCTTGATGACTACGCTTTGTAGTAGAGGTTAAAGTCTGGGATTGTGATGCCTCCCGCCTTGGTTTTATTCTTCAGTATTACTTTGGCTATTCGGTCTTTTGTGGTTCCATACAAATTTTAGGATTGTTTGCTCTAGC